>CM053793.1:35556938-36266938 GCA_028749045.1 Cupressus sempervirens | reverse complement strand
AGAGAGAATATCTCATTAAAATCAATGCCTTTTCCTATGCAAATCCTTTTGCAACTAACCTGGCTTTAAATATTTTATTACCTCCATCCTCTTCTTTTAACCTATAAACCCATTTATTCTATAAAGCATTTTTACCTATAGGAAACTTGCATAAATCCCATGTCTTATTTTTTAGCAAAGAGTCCATTTCATCTTTCATTATAGACTCCCACTGAATCTTAGTATCCACCTACATAGCTTCATCATAACATTTGGGCTCACTAGCATCAGTAAGTAAAATAGAATACAAAGAAGGAGAAAATATTTTTAGAAGTCTTCTTGGCCTTTTTGACCATCTAACATTCACTAGGCTGTGTGGTATTTTTTGTTGCGGTTGTTGTGTATCATGAGGAATTACCGAAACATCATCTTTTGGAGTATCATCTAGCACTACATAATCATTTTCTTTCTTCTCATGTTGCTGCAATAGATCTTTGTACAACACTTTCTCATTGAATATGACATCCCTGCTTCTTAAAATTTTACAATTTTTAAAATATCAAAGCCTATAACCAAATTCATTAATGCCATATCCAAAAAATACACATCTCTTTGACATGGCTTCTAGCTTGGTTCTATTTTCAAAATCTATATGAGCAAATGCTTCACAACTAAAGTTTTTGAGAAAAGAATAACTCACCTTCTTATCAGTCCATGCTTCCTTTGGAATGCCACAACCCAAAGGAGTAGAGTGACCTTTATTAATCAAATTTATAGTAGTATTGATTTCCTTCACCCACATGTTTAAGGATAACCTAACATGCAACCTCGTGCTTCTTGCACTCTCCATTATAGTCATGTCCCTGCATTCAGCCACTCCATTTTCCTATGGAGTCCTTGGAATAGTTTTTTGTCTATGAATACTATTACTGGAGCAATCATATTCAAATTCATGACTACAATACTCACCACCATTATAAGATCTGAGACATTTTAATTTCTTGCCAGTCTCATTTTGAACCAAGAATTTCCATTTCTTAAAAGTTTGAAATACATTAGATTTATGTCTAATAAAATAAACCCATACTTTTCTAGTTGCATCATCAATAAATGTAACATAATAATGAGAGCCACCAAGGAAAAATATCTAAGCTGGTCCCCATACATCTGTATGCACAAGCTTTAATCTCTCACTTTTATTTTCCTTCCCAGTCTTCACAAAATTCACTCTCTTTTGTTTTCCATACACACAACTTTCATAGAAATCCATATTAAAACATTTAAGACCCGGTAAAACTTTCTTTGAATGAAGTGCTTTCATAGCTTTCTCACTCATGTACCCAAGTTTATTGTGCCACAACACTGTATCAGAATCTATAGCAGCCATTTGTTCTCCCTGATCAACTGCAGCAATTGTTCCTAAACATTCATTTTTTTCTTAAACAATCAACGTAGAAGGAACAATATGACCTATACAAAGCTATAAGGTGCCTAATTTCACACCTTTTTCTTCTACAAGGAAACCTTTTGAAACTTTCCAATTTTTATCATTACAAGTAACTACACAACCCTCATCACTGAGTTGCCCTACTAAAATTAAATTCGTACTAAGCCTTGGAACATGTCTTACCTCATGTAGTAGCCAATGATTCTCATTCTACAACTTAATCTTAACTTTTCCCTTTCCAACAATTTGATAGGGTTCATTATCCCCTAAATAAATAATCCCAAAATCCCCTTGGACATAATCAATGAAATAACCTCTATGAGGTGTAGCATGAAATAAAGCACCTAAAACCCATGAATCATCAATACTTTCTAAAGGCAGAAGAAAAGCATCCTCTTCAATTTTTTTACTTACTGCATTTGCCTCTTTGTTCCCTTCTAGTTTATCTTCTTCATTGTTCTTTCAAGTCCAGCAATCTTTCTTCTTATGTCATGTTTTACCATAGTACCAAAAATCTCTCAGTCCTCTAGATTGAAACCTCTTCTCCTTTGACCTTCCTCTTTATTTCACATGATTTGCAAAATTATTTCCTCTCTTAGTTGTTCTACCTCTACTTTGTGTGTTCAAAGCACTTTCTAATGTAGATCCACCTCAGGTTTTCCTATGAGATTCCTCACTCAAAATAGCATCAATCAAATCATCATATTTTAGGGTATTAGATCCAAAAATAGAATTACTCATAACCATTACCAAGCCATTCTAGCTTTCAAGCAAAGAATACAAAATCAAGATAACCCTAATTTATTCATCAAAATCAATACCCATAGAAGATAACTAACTACTAACAGTATTAAACTCATTTAAATGATTTGCAACAGATTCAACTTCTGTCATTTTCATATTAAATAAATTCTTCATGAGAAATACCTTATTTGATGTGGAGGGCTTTTCATACAATTTTGTTAGGGTTTCTATCAACTCTTCTATCGTCGTCACTTTTGTAATGTTAAATTTCATAGATGGTGCCAAGTATAACGAAATGCTTCCAAGTGTCTTTCTATCTAAAATCTCTCATTCCTCATTTGTCATAGTTCCCTAGTTTTTAGTTTTTCCTTCCAATGGCTTCCATAAACCCTTCTGATAGTATTCCATTTGCATCTTCCATAATTGAAAATTTTTCCCATTAAACTTATCAATCCTCAACTTACCCTCATTTTCCATTACTCCCACTCAACCATAAGACCTTCTTGTAGAGGATCAACAAAAAAAATGACAATAGCCTGGCTTTAAAAAAATGATGACAATCTAGCTCTAATACCACATGTTAGGATTAACCTTAGACAAAAACAACAATTACATGCAAATATAACCAATATTAGAAAATAATAGATTACATAGAAGAGAACTCAAGACATCAAGATTTAATGTGGTTTACCCAATCCCTAGACTACATCCAGTCTAATATTACTATTATCTAGTGGTTACAAACTAATTACAATATGTAATCCCTTACAGCTCAATACCACTGCAAGAACCAATTTTTGCATCAAACATTATGAAAATCCCTAACCCTAAGCCTTTTTATACAAGTTTTTTGTCACTTACAAAATTGGGTTTAGAATAATAGATTAATAGTAGCCAACCTCTTTTACAATATAAGGTCATTTTTGGGTGCTACCCTCGAAAACCCCCATGGGGGTGTTTCCCCTTCACCCCACCCTGTACTACGACAGGGAGCGCACCTGGGGTGTTGCCCCTTGACCTCGTCTTGGGGGCACTACCTCCAAATCCCCATAGAAATAATTTGGAGGGAAGCCATGCCAAATAAACCTTTGAGTCTAATTAGGCTCCACATCACAATAGTTTTATGAGCTCATGCCTTATGTAGGAATCAGTGATAGTTCACCACTGATGGTACATCACTTCATTCAAGGTTTGAATAACCATTTCATTGGGGGTGTAAAGGTATTCTAGCCTAATACTCTTAAGGATGAGGTATATTAGGCTATTCTTGTGGAGAAGAATGTTACTTTGGGACATGGTGGTTTTGTGGGGACACCTATTAGTGGACATGCACCATCAGGTCCAAGGGCACACAAAAACAAGGCACATGCAATAATTGGAAGCCTCCTTACTCCAAAGGAAAACAAGGTTAGCAACAACAACAGTTGAAGGGATCTTATCTTCCATAACATAGCAGTGCTAGTGGTTCCAATTCTCAAAACTTCCAAAACTCTCAACATAATAAGCACAATCAATATAGTTATCCTGCACAGAGTAACCACTTCTTTGTTAACAGATAGTCATCAACAGTCTAGTGCATCTCCAACAGACAAAGGTTCTAGCGAAGGTACAGGGTGTTTCTCATGTGGATAGTTTGGGCATATTTCAGCCAATTGCCCACAATGTACTTCTCAGTATTCAAGATTGAGGCTAGCAACATCTAAGCCTATAGCTAGTGATGTTGAGAGATCACGTAGAATTTTTGTAGTGGTAGATCACTAGGGTACCTTAGTTATGACTACATGAGCAATCAGAGGTACACCCCTTTCCATCTTATTCAATTCAAGTGTTATGTATTCCTTCATATCACCTTCTATAGTTGTTAAGTGTGATCTTGAGGCAGTTAAGTAAGGCATAGGTTGGCAAGTGGAACTAGCTTTAGGAGCTAAGATAGCCACAAACTATCTAGTATAGTAGTGCAAGTTGAACCTAGGAGTATTAATTACTTTAGTAGACCTTCGAGTTATTCCCCTTGGTTCATATGACATAGTTTTGGGCATGGACTGACTAGGCTCACATAGAGATAACATTGACTATAGGAGGAATACTATACCATGTAAGGATGACTAGGGTAAGGACTTTGAGATTTTAAGCATCTAGAGACCCATATCCCTCTTAATGATCATGTAGTTGATGAAGAGCATCCCTAAGAGTTGTCAGGTGTTTTCCATTACTATGAGTGAACTTGAGGAGGAAGATCCTAAATGGAAGACCCTAGATCACCATATCCTATAGGAGTATGTTGATGTATTTCCTAGTGAGATTCTAGGTATGCCACCTAATAGGGACATTGATTTTTACATTGACCTCATCCCAGGAGAAGAGCCCATATCTAGAGCTTCTTATTGGATGACCACTCAAGAGTTGAGTGAGTTATGCCTATAGCTAGAGGACCTTTTGTGTAAAGGTTGTATTAGATTAGGTGTTTCTTCATGGGGAGCACTAGTTCTCTTCATGAAGAAGGATAGATTTTTACATTTGTGCATTGACTATAGACAAATGAACAAGGTAACAATTAAGAATACGTGGGTAAAACTACAAAGTTGTGTCACCTTTCAAGCTGACTTATCATAATGACTAAATTTGAGTATTTCTATCAAAATATCAATTTTGTTCAAACATATGATCTTGATAAATTTATTCTAGCTAAGTCATATATGGTCTCACTCTTTTCCAATTGGAAATGTCAATTAAATGCATGTTTTATACTAATTAGTATCCAATTACTAAAGAAATAAAATTATTTCAAAAAATTGGTGTTTCAATAACTTTTACTATTTTTTATGATATTTTTTTAATAACATATGAACACCATTTTATAGATATCAAAGTCATGAATATTATCATATAGAGTTCATAGTGTTTTAATTAGATATAGTATATTGTATAAAAAAATTAAAAATACAAGTACATATTTTAACACACGAGAAGATGTCAATTTTGAGAAAGAAAAAAATATTAAATCATACCAAAAAAATATAAAAATTATATGGTGTTCTAGAGGAGAGAGTCCTCTTGTAGAATCTATAATTTTTATTTTTGTTGGAATAGATTTATTTTGAAAAAAGTGGTGGAGATGAAAACCATCAATTTGAATAAGTTGAAATTTGAATCGTTATAAAAGAGAAAATATAGGTCTAAAGCCAATTTTTAATTTTGATTGTCCTAGCTACATATGTTATCTATAACATAATCTAAGATCATAGGCAAATAATTTTAATTCGATGTCATTTTGTGGTCGGAACTAGACCCCTAATTTCAAGCATTTTTCAGCAACTTAAAAGTTATCTTTAAAAAATAAGAAAATATATCATTTCTTATTCCAAATAATTATTAAAAATTATAAACCAAAACGTCATCCTTTTCTACACATTTCATTAGTTTACTTCATTTTCAAATTCTAAATACTAATACCATTTTTATGTCATTGAAGGTGAACAATTATACTTTTGTTAGCCTTTTCTTTGTAAAAGGGTGACACGGGTTTGTCTTTTACCTATGTATCCTTTACCAGGGATTGATGACTTGTTTGACCAAATCAAGGGATCCAAAGTGTTCTCTAAGGTAGATCTAAATTCAAGGTACCATCAACTACGCATTCATGATGCTGATATAAATAAGACAACCTTTCATACTTGTTATGGACACTGAGTTTACAGTGGTTCCTTTTGGTTTAACAAATGCTTCGTCAGTATTCATGTGCTTGATGAATGGAGTATTCCACTCTTACCTAGATCATTTTGTACTTGTGATGCAAAGTATTGGGTTTAATCAGGATAATTAGTTTTTCCTCTGATCTTCTTAACTCCCTAAAAGAGGGAGGACACTCCCAAGGCTCTACACCTTTGAAGGGGTTCTAAACATCAACCCAATCCTACTCAAAAAGCATTCCCTTATGAGAGCAATGCTCAATTCCACAATATTACATCTATTTGGATGAATTCTTAACTATGAATGAACATGTGCAATGGGTTGGTTTACCTTGTACATGGCTTGGAATCCTATTTTCAAGGGTCTTCTGACTCCTTAAGAAAAACATTCCTGCAACTATATGGATTGCCTTCTAGACTGGTGCATAGGCCTAATAGCCTTTGATACAAGGTTTTGAGGTCTAAATTTTAGGCTTCCCAAAGGACTAAGGGAACTAATGGAACTTCCAAATACCCTTTTTGGAGATGTGTTAACATCCCAAATGATATGTCGTGAATCCAACTTTGAACACCAAAAAGTGGAGGATCTTGACAAGCCTAATTGTCCTAATTAGTGTTGGGTTTCAAAGGAAGTACCCTCCAAACAAGTTGTAGAACCAATGCAATGGTTTAGGTCAAGTCTTTGGACTTTAGATGCATGGATTCCAAGGTTTAATGTGCAAGTTCAACTCGAAGGTGATTGATTTCACTCCATCTTTGTTGATGTCACAGAGTTCCACATAGAGATGCCAACTCAAAATTGCCCCATTTGTATGGCCACCAATTGACCTCTACAAGAAATTTCCAAAATCTTAAAGTACACACACATAACTCTCATTCTACCAAAAATTAGGATTTTTCCACAAAAAGAATGAGAGATATGGCCATTAGAGTGCTAAAACCCTAACTGGTGAGGGTTTGGAAGTAAGCTACACCAGTTTGAGGATATCTCTTGATCCCAAGTGTTTCAAGACCTCAATTTGGAAGAAAATGAAGGCTAAAACACTAGACTTTCATCCACACTCAGTTTTCCTTCTGTCAGGTATGTACCATCTATACAATCAATAGAAAACTCAAGGAATTTGTAGAGAACAGTCGGTTATTTGTATTAATTCAAAGAAAAAGTACATAGTAATGCCTTCCACCCCCTTGAAAGGGCTATTTGAAGGCTTTCTCCAAATGGTCCAACCAAAATCTAATGGGTAGATTATTACAAACAAAACTTCAAATTAGGCCAATTTTTTGAAAAGTTGCACAACTTTTTGTTGCACATAGCAACTTTTTTTATTCATGACAACTTTTTACTTAAATGAAGGACTTGAAGTCCTAAACACAACCCTAAAGACCTAAAGTGACCCTAGAGCCTAAATGACCCATACCTAAGATCCTAAGTATAAGAATAATCCTTTTGACCTATTTAGATAGTATGTTTATATAGCCACCTAACTATCAAAGGGTTCACACAATTAGGACCTTAATGAATGAGAGAAAGACCTAGGAGTCTAGAGTATTCTCCATGGTCTAGGAGACCCCATAAATGCTTAGTAGGTTTATTTGAATGTTTTGGGGTGCTCCTGCACCAACTTGTGTTCTTGGATGACATATAGATATATTCTAGATCTTAGGAAGAACATGAGGAACACCTATGGTTAGTCCTTCAGTGCCTTAGAGACAATCAAATATATGCCAATTTAGCAAAGTGTGACTTCTTTCAATCTGAGGTACAATACTTATGACACATCATTTTAGGAGATGGTATCTTAGTGGACCCTACAAAGATCCAATTGAAGGTAGATTGGCCTGCACCCACTACTGTGTCTAAGATTTGTAGCTTTATGGGTTTGGCCAGATATTACCACATATTTGTTCAAAACTTTTCCAGAGCTACATACCCCATCACTTCCTCCAGAGAAAGGGGAAGAAGTTCATTTGGACAAATATATGTGAGGAAGCATTCTAGAAGCTCAAAGAGCTTTTGACTAGTGCATTGATTCTAGTAGTACCTGATCCAATAGGTGATTTCATGGTGTGTACCAATTCTTGCCTAGATGGTATTAGAGTAGTCCTAGTGCAGGACAAACGTGTGATTGTCTATGAGTCCTTAAACCTCAAGGATCATGAATTGAACTATCTCACACATGATCTTGAGCTAGTTGTAGTTGTTCATGCTCTACTGAGATGGAGACACTTCTTGTTGGGGCATCATTTTGAGCCTCGTAGTGATCATTGCAATTTACAATATATATTCATGCAACCTAATCTAAATGCCAAATAGAGGCATTGGATAGTGTTTTTGTGCAAGTATGACTTTGATGTAACTGTTAATGTATTGCTTTTGTATGTAACTATTAATGTATTTCATTTGTATGTAACTGTTAATTTATTTCTTTTATATGTATGTGAGTTGTTACTTCCACTATGTTATCTCTTGTTGTTTGAACTTTGAAAAAAAAATTTGTTTAGCAAACTTAGTGACATAATAGGTTAATTTCTTTTGGGTTCCCTAGGGGGGTGTTACAATCCTTCCTTAACAAAATGAACAATCTAACCCCAAAGAAAAAGACTAGTCACAAGGAAAAAGAAGACCATTATCCCACCTAACCAAAAGAGACAGACCAACCTAGAAAAAAGGAACACTAAAAGTGAAGGACGCTTCAACACAACAATATCCAAAAAAAAAATTAAAACCATTCCCAAAGTAATTTGTCTCAAAAAACTTATGAACTATGGAAAAGGAGAAGAATAAATTCAACAAAACCAGTTCCCCTTCTAGACAAGCTGAAATCCTTCCCACTCCTCTAGAGAAACCCCCCAAGCAAGTAGCCAAACTCAACTAGAAGTAAAGGACCAAAAGAAGCCTTTCCAGAATGTCATCGAATAATTTTCTTCTGAAGAAAATAAAAATAGTGCCCATATTGTATGGAATGGATAAACCAATATATAAGGCCCTTGTCACCAAATAAATCAAGTAAAGAAGAGAAGAAACCCAACTATACTAGGCCCCCCTCCTAGCAAGCTAGTCACTCCTCTCCCCTACCTAAAGATTGTTAGCAAAAAAATTACCACTAAAGAAGACAAAAACAAGAGTAAAGGCCACCACATCCAAAGTAAAGTTGGAAGAAAAAAGATATATTCCAACCAAACCATTCCCCCTCCCAGAAAGCTTAAATCATCCCTTCTCTACCAAGTCTAGAATGTCTCCCAAGTCCAAGAGGCTAAAGAAAGCCTTTGAGGGCTATGAACAAACAACTAGCAACCAAAAATGACAAAACTACTAGCAAGTTGGTCATCCTTCAATAAAAAGGAAATAACAATAACCCAAGCCATCTTCAAATCATCTGTAAATGGGATCAAAAGCCTAAAAAACTTCCCAAATAATTGAAGAATTATCTTCATATGAAATGGCCTTCACTACAAAAAGTGATCATGGAAGATGAAAAATTAATCCAACCTAAATAACCCCAATCCTAATAAGCTAAAAACTCCCTCTAACAACCAAAAACTAATAAGTGATGATAAGTGAGCCATTCCACAATTTCCATCAACTTGAATATGAACTATGCATCTCTTTGAGTACAACCAAAGGTACCTCAAGTGATGAGGTACCTTACTTATTCTCTAGTAGAGGATGAAGAGCCAAGAGTAGGTTTTTGTCAAAATAGAGAAAACTTTAGAAAGCTTTTCCCCTCAAAAGAGGAAAATCATCTGCAATCAGCAATACTAGCATGCAATATAGGGCCTCAAGAGACCATCTTCCAAAAATTGGACATTTAGAAGAAACTTGCCCAAGAAAGGTATAAGGAATACATAGCTAACCAATAGTTGTAGACAACAAATGACTACCCTTAAACATCACACACTAATGAAAAAATTAAGTTGGAAAAATAAGTCAACTTTGACTATTTAACATGTTTAGCCTAGGAATCAAGCCTTAGTGTGTGATATTTAAGTCATCTGACAACATCACCCATCACATAAAGAATGTCATGAGTAGAAAAATCCTTGAAACTAACAAAGACAAAGGAAAGAAAAGTATATAGCTTTGGCATCACAACATTATCCAACATAAACAAAGCATCCATCACCCATGTGATACATGCAACCTCAACAAGAACTTGCATTAAAAAAACTATTCACCACCATTACTAACCCAGAAAATATTAATAGTCCTTTATAGACACAACAAGAAGTGCCTAAAAAGGCCATACCCAACTCAACTGGAAATAACTGACACCAATATCATCACTGATAGAAAAAGGAAAGACTACTCCACTTGCCTACTTCAAGAATGCATCAAAACAAACAAAATGTAACAAGTGACCCTTGAACATATCTTGACTAGATCACATGTAATAATGAAAAGAAAGACAGTCCACCAATGTAAGAAATCCTAATATTTTAGCAGCAAAGAATTCACAACTTAATGGGGTTTATGTAGGTTGCAACCACCAGAATATTCAGCTAGCCAAAAATAGTAGAAAGTTTGAAGAAACCAAGTAGAACAGTCTACAAATCATGAAGAACCAACTTTAAGGAACAAACAAAAGGGATAATGGTGCCTAACACCCTCAATGTAGAGGCAAGAAAACCCAACAAAAGGCCAGGGACTCATAAAAGGATTCATCATAGCAAACTTTGATCTTCCTTAAGATTATGATCTTCCTTATCTTAGTCCATACTCATGGGATCTATAGCACCTTGCTCCTAGATCTAAATGCCTAAATAAAATAATAACAAAAATGGTATTCATATCAAGTATAGGGTCTTTCAGTAGGCAAGAGCCTATAATGTGATGGTTGTGAGCCTCTTATTTGAGATGTCTTAGGTTTGAATCTATTCGAACATAACTAATAATCATAACTATTAATCACAACAAATAATAATAGTCAACCTTGGCTTTGGCCTCTTACCAACAATAGTATAGGGTCTTCAATTAGTAAATTTTCAAGAGGACTCAATCTTCCCTACAATAACAATATTTGAAATTATCCCCAAAATTGGATTAAATAATGCTAAATCACAATGTTATACTTTTACAAATTAGTTATCCCTTTTCTTTAAGTCTTTATGAAAGGTTGAAGATGCTAGCTAAGGAGAATGTATGTCTTGAACTTGATGGATGTCATCTTCAATTGCTTAAATTATGAAAATTAGATCTCCTATTTTTCTACCTAAAAAATGAATAAAATGATTAGTTGGTGAGAGAGTTAATTATAAATATGTGATGTTTGAATGAGGGAGAAATGCCTCATTTTAAACCTCACATTTTGATAATGTCAAAGTAGGTTGATATGGGTACCATTTTCTTGTCCATTCTTCTATTTATATAGTTATCTATAATTACCTCTACTAATAATTAGATTTTGTGCAATGCAAGAAGAGATCAATCAACCTATCATCACTATGTCAAAATCTTGCCATTAATTCTCAATAAATACTCTAGTGGCTTAGCCAACCATTAAAGATTCAACCTTTATGTCACCTAATAAAAATTTAGTTAGCTTGTCACCACTTTGCCACCATCCCTTTACCAATGCCTATAATGCAACACACTAGTATACATTCAAGCTAATTCAACTGTTATAGAATAAGAACAACTAGAACTCAGGATAGATTTGAAACTTCTTTATGTGCATTCATCAACCTCCCTTCTACAACGATCATGAGAACCTTACATTTAAAAAATCTCAAATGCTCAAAAAAAAAATACCTTTCTTAGCAGATTTTGACTATTATTGAATTTTGCCATTTTTAGAAATTTTCAAAACAATTCCTAGAAAGTTGATTTTTTCCCCCTAAATCTAGCTTAAACTAAGATGAATGAATTGTCAACTAATCTTCAAAATCAGAAACATGGTTTTTTAATTATTAAAAAAAAATAACACTATAAAAATATTTGAAATATCTAAAAGCTAAATTTAGAGGCTTTGACGACCTTTATCGCTCACCAAAAAATGTTGAAATGGCCACCAAGTGAGTTTCTTCAAAAATCCAAATAACTCTTAATGAAGTCATCTATCAAATTTCAACAAAATCAAACCTTCAAGACAAAATTCATGAACCTTAGAAATCCCTACATTAGCTTTGCTCAATCACCACTGTCAATATTAGCTCTATCAACTAATGTACCATCAAGGCCCTACATTCACACACTCTCTATTAGATAATCAAAATATGAGATACTCATTCCATCCACATAGAAGTATCTTTTAATTTAATTTTATTTTTTTATTGACACAATTCTTTGATAATTACATGCAATTAATAACACTAATCAAATTTATAATTTGTTTTCTCCACTTTTGAGATAAAAAAATTTCATAGATTTTAAAATTAAGTGTTTATTTTGATTTTTTAAAAGGGTACATATCTTGTGCAAAGTTTTTTCTAGATCATATTTTAAGAAAGTGGCTTTTCTTTTTGCCTCCTTCACATTTGTACTCTTAATGGTTTATAATTTTCAACAATTTGAGCAATTTTGGACTTCATAGAACTCTACATTTTTTTCCTTTTGCATTGTGGCACGAACTATTAAGTGATAAAAAATACTAAAATCTAAAAGATATCGTTGGCTTAAATTGGCATCTTAGTGATGTGAATATTTAATCTTGTGCTTACTTAGTTAAATGAATATTTTTATTTTATTTAATTATTTTACCATATTTTCACTATTAATTAAATAGATTATTAATTAATTTAATTAATTCTTTAGTCTATTTTTTAAATAATTAAGTATATATTTGTTAACTTTTTTTTTTCCTTTATAATCCTAACTCTTCAACTTGTTCACATGGATCATAATCTAACTTTGTAGTCATGTGGCAAAATGTCACAAGTAGCTTCTTTCACCTTTTCTTGTTCATCCTCACATGTCTAGGTTCATTGAACTTAAAATGTGTTACCAAAAGTCAGTGCACCTCTTAATCTTGTCTCACCATTTATTTGGTCTCTTAATATTATTCACTTACACCTACCCTCTTAATCTTGTTCTATCATCTCTTAACCCCTTAATTTAAACCATTGACTCTTTTGGAAACTTTTATAAAAGAGGTCTTAGGATTTTAAGGCACGTCAAAGTAAAGAAGAGTAATGAAATCAAAGTTATCATGTGAGTGGAGGTATATCTTATATAATTGTTTGTGTGTACTTGATTTAGAGCTTAATTGACTTTGTTTATTTGTTCATAGTTCTTAGAATTGTAATTGGGCTATTTATAGATTTACATTTGATCCATACAAATCTTAATAGGAGGAAATCAAATCCTTAACTTGATTTAGTATTTTTCTCTCCATAAAACTATCTCAACCCTTCAATACTTTTTTTTTAACCCTTTCATACTTAAGATTTTTTCAAAACACAAATTCAAATCTTAATAGAAGGAAATCAAATCCTTGACTTGATTTAGTATTTTTCTCTCCATAAAACTATCTCAACCTTTCAATACATTTTTTTTTAACCCTTTAATACTTAAGATTTTTTCAAAACACAAATTCAATAAAAAAATTCTAGCACCAATCTCATTCATGCTATTATCCTTCTACTAAATTATTTAAAATTGTTTTTGAACAGTTTAGTCTTTAAAATATTTTAATAAAATAGATCACTTTCTCTCAAGATGATATTTGATTTAATCATTCTTAAGTGCATATTGTTTACATGTCTAATCTTGTCAAACAATTTGATTGATTCACCAAATACTTTTAGATCTTTACATTATTCATTGGAGAATCAAAATATTAGTTATCCTCAACTTCCATATTTGTCTAGACGATGCCGATTTTCATTTGAATATCCTTTTTTTGCCAAATTTCCTAAAGCTTATGCAATTTATAATATGTAAATTCTAATTATGTTTAAATTTAAATTTAAATAATAAAATGATCATATATAATTTTAATAATAAATATACCGCCTTTATTTGCTTCTCTTTATTGTTTCATTGTCTTGGAGGTCATGCAGAAAATTTTGCATTCTAGTATAGTTTCTTAAGTTAGCAGTACTCACCCAACCTTTGTGTTTCTAGGTCTATTATCCACAATCTCCTGTAATGTTGCTTCGAAACTATAGAAGCAATCAACAAACAACAAAAAAAAAATGAAAATAATAACATGCTCTTTACTAATTCTCTTCACTCCCTTAAATTTGAATTATTGTTTGCCATCCATTGTAAGATTGTAGAGGAGCCCCCAACAAGCTCTCAAAGATGTAAGTTTTCTTTCTTTTTTATACTCATTTTTAAAAAGTCTTCTAGATATTGTTGTTTGACATGGTGATGTTAAATTTATATGGTTATTAGGGCATAGTACAACCATTAGGAGGTTTTGTGTTTCTTAAAGTTCTCATATACTCTATCAAAAAATACTTATTTTCAATACGAACTATATCCCAAACTTCCTGTAGTGCCTCTTGTGTTTGTAGTCAGTACCTTGTTATATTTTTATTCGTGAGATACTTGATACTCTTATTATTTTTTACTTTGAGATGACCTAAGGGTCAGATGTTATACTTTGATTTCAGTACCATAGATGCTTTACTGTTATGTTGTTTAGTTTATTATATTTGCATTTTGATGTCATTTTGAGATGACAATAGGTCTATGATGATGTCTGATTATCTGATATTTGGATGTATCTTTGATTATGTTATGTGATGGATTTATGATATGGTTATTTACTTCATTCTTGTTTAATTATGCTTTATGCAAATGTGAGTGTGTAAATGGTTAATTAGGTATTAATGCTTGTATTGCTATGGCTATGATATTATGTGCAATTGCACTTGATCATGTGTATTAGTGTATAGGAACTATATCCCTGGCAGTGGCACATGGAGTTAGTGATTCAACTATTCATATTTCACCAACGTCATCTCTGTATGGTCAACATATCCCTATTTTAATTATTTAATTAAACCTTTCAGTGATAATAAATTTGAACTCATCTACATAATGTGATTAGACCAATGAGTGTGTCTATGAATTTAGAGGTTTGCATTGTCATGGAAGTCTTTAAGGAAATTTTTTTAATTTTGGGTTTTCAAGCTTTAAATTTTATTGAATTTATTTTCTAGTAGTTTTTCCATTGATGAATTCCTATTTCTAGGAATAGCTTGTTTTCGTTTGGGTAGATTTGGAGTTTAGCTAGTCTAACTAGCTATTTACCCTAATCGATTATTCACTCAAAAAGTGAATAAGTATTGAAAGAGAAATTTAATTCCTCACTTCTCACTTTTGTATTTTGGAATTTGAGAGCTTTTTCTAAAATCCTTCTCTAAAGGGCTGGTTTTCTACTCGTTTTGAGAGCCACAGGCGTGAGATCTTCACGAAGACAGTCTCATTGGATCCATCTTGGGGAGACCTTGCTTTGTCATCATTTTCTGCAGCTTTCATAGGTTTATTATTTTATTAGGTTGATTTCTATTTCAGCCCCTTTTGCTGCCATGTAGGGCTCTCCTATTTTCTTGTTTCTACTTTGTTTCAGCTTTTTTTTCTAGTCGCAGTTTGTTAGGAGGCTGAGAACTAGTGTTCCCCTCCGTTTTTGTTTGTTGGTTATGCCTAGTTGGTCAAGTATGAATATTTTGCCTATTTTCAAGATGGGGGTTTGGGGTTTCGCACTGTTATGCTAGCCCTTTTTGCATACGATGTCTGAACCCAAATTTTATTGGATTTTCAAGGCTTTTGTGCCCAAAGATCAAATGAATTTTAATTTTGAGGTTTTTCAATTTTTGGGGTTTTTACCTCATTTTGCGTGCTACCCTAATTTCTCAAGTTTTCTTGGCATGATGTTGGTCATGGACCTAGATCATCTATTTGGATTTCAATCGGACCACTATTTCACTTTTAAGTTGCATTGGGATGTGTGTCACATCTTTCCTCCTGAGTTTATTTTTGGTTGAGTGTACTTCTACATTGTGTTCTCATCTAGTCCTTGTGTTATGATCTTTGTGATGGTGGTGTGTCACACACGAGTAATCATTGATGGATGAGCATGGGTAGGGTAGGGTAGCAATGGAGGGGGCTTCTATCTTATAGCCTGGTGCTTATGGTGCCATAGAGTTGGCAGAGGAAGTTTTAAGTAAGTGATAACTAAATAAAATATTAGGTGGTAATAAAATTTAAGATAATAAAAATGCTTCAGTGTGAGAGCCTCCCATTGGGAAGTTGAGTCCCCATAGTTCCAAGCTTGGGCTTGTCGATGCCAAGCAATTCTCTGCGATGTCAGCCCCTACATAGTAGCCCATTGAGTGCATGACCAAGACTTGTAGTTTATGCATTGTCTATGTTCTTGGTTCATTCATCTTACTGTCTAGCATGAGTTTTAGCCATGGACATTTGTTTTATGTGTGTTTGTGGTTGGATCATTATCTCCATCAGCATGGTGGGAGTAGACCTATAGGTTTTACGTGGTTGGGAGGTGTAGCGACCTTCACCACTATTAGGGACTAGTGTACAAAGATGGTTTGTTGCCCTAGTGTGACCATTGTTGGATGTTTTCACTTCATACTTTGGGTTCCAGAGTATGCTTCCTTGTGGTTTATACTTTCATTGGAATGCTTGTCTATCATGCTTATATGATGTTAGTATTGACAAATTTCCTCATTCTAATGTGTTGTTGTAACTAAGTATTTACTTATTACACTTTACTTAAGTTTACTTAGGTCAATGCATTATTTTATTAGTTATTAGTTTGACACCTAGGAGTTTGTGTACTTTTATGAGTTGTCATGTTGACAACATTGGAGTAAGCAACTCTAATTTAGCACATGGTGTCTAGAACACTGGAGTTTGCATAATTAACTAAGTTGTCATGTAGACAACATAGTAGTTTGCACTCTTAATTAAGCACATGGTGCCTACAACATAATTTTACCTGCTACACCTTTTTAGGCTTATCCTCTAATCATCGCACTTATTCCTATGCTTAATAGAGGATAATACACTCTTGGTGGACATGTTCTTGGTTGTAAGACTTATCAGTGTGCTGACTCCTAGGCATTTTAGAAGCATTACAGAGGCCTTTATATACAGGCACTCCTAGTGTGTATGATGTTACATGATAGATCATTGAATGACGATAAATCAATTTTGGATATTGTTATTTTGATCATACCTTGGTCTATCCTTGTGCTTGTGCTTGAGTTCCTTGATCTTGGGTGATTTTTTCCTAAGAAAAATTCTTACATGGTATTATAGTTATACCAAATTCTTACATGGTATCAAAGCTATACCAAATTCTTACATGGTATCAAAGTTGAGGGAATTTCTCTTCACATAGCCATTGGAGACCATTTTCTTGCCTCACCTCTTAGAGGACCTTGACCTAGATCTAGAGTATTGCAGTCATTGGGAGTGTCTAGAGCCAAAATAGACCTCACCATTACGTTTGGAACATCGATTTGGTGAATTTTGACTATAAATTTGCCTACCCTAAGCCATAGTCAAATCTGAGGCAAAAAGAAATTTTGCAAACCAACACCCAAAGGCCTGATTTGTAGATTTGGTATGATCATTTCAAATCTTTGAATTTAATTTTCAGATTTGCATATTTTATTATTTCAGTCTTTGCAATTTCTTTGCATCATTTTTTGGATCTGCATATTTTGTCTGGAAAAAATTTGGCCATCAGGCCAGTAGGAGAGATTTTTTGTAGGTGAATATTGGTGCTTGCTAGTGCAAATCAAATATTAGCATCATATTTAGAAGGTCAAAAAACTCCCAAATTGACTTTTGTTTCACCAAAATCGGACATCTGAGGTGAAAATTAGAGTCATTTGATTTTTGGAGGCACGACGGCGGTGATTCAGGAAAAATAATTATAGAGGTGATTTTTAAACAACGATATCTTCCTCATACAAACTCCTTTTTTCAAGCAATTTTTTTTGTTTTGGGGTAAAATTTGTATCTACACATTGGTGTAGGATGTTTGAGCTCTTTGTTCCTGAATTTTTATACAAGTCACAAATCTCAATTTTTGTAACCTCAAATGCTTAGTATGGGCTCATCTAAACACATAATTAGGTTCTATTTTTTTTAAGTGCTTAATTTTTTGTCTACTTTCTAGATCTACAATTAGATTATAGGGTTGTGTGGATAGAAATATCACTTTCAGACTTAGGGCCTTTTCTACATTGTATTGCTTTGATTACTTTTCAAAATTGTTGTACATTTGAGCTACATTGCTTAGTAATAAATTTGGGTCTCAAAAGGCAGTTGTAAACAAAAAAATTAGAAGTCCACCTTGTACTTTTTGACAAGTGGCCTATTGTACACACACTACCTATAAAGTGCCCAAATCATACATTAGGGGGGCTGATTTTTTTTTGCATTTTGGGGGGTTCATTGATTAGTACATCATGGATGAGGAAGATTTAATTACCTTTACAACACAAAACTATAAACAGTAGACTCAATTGGTTTTCACTTATCTTAATCAGCATAATGCATTGCCATATGTGAAAGGACTTTCACACAATGGTGACACTAGTTCCATCATTTATCATGCCCTCTTTCTACATATTGATATGGATGTTATGGATTCACTTGATGACATGAAGTCAACTAATTTATATGATATTTGGATCTATCTTTGGGAGATGTATGGAGATCCATACATTCCTCCATTCCCAAAAGATCTTTTACCTCCAGTTGTAGTTGCATCCTCTCCAGATGAGATCACACCTCCTGATGCTCCTATTGCTACTACTAATCTAGTTCCATCCACAGATACTTTTGATTCGGTGCAGTAGGAAACACTATGTCTTCCTACTTCAACTTCATGGGACGACTTCCTTCTAGATATTGTAGGTTTGTTCGTGGAGTCTCACATTGACTATTTGGGAGACATTATTGATGATTTTTTCCTTCTCTTTGTTGAGGTGAATACTTCATACATTGCTACAGTGAGAGGTTCATGTACTCCAACACAGCAGGGTACACCTTGTCTTCCAGTTCTATTATTAGTAGATGACTTCTTGACAAACATTGAAGGTTTGTTTGTGGAGTCCCACATAGTAGATTTTGAGAGATAGCATTGATGATATTGATCTTCTCTTTGATGTTGAAGATCCTTCTCCAGTTGTTGCAAGGGCTCACTCTGACCCTCCTATCCATTCTCTACATGATCAATCTTCATTGAATGATATGATTGTTGATCCTTATGTACAACAGTTGCAGGAGATCTCTTCATCATTTGAGGAGATAGTTTGTCTTTTGGGACATGTTCTACATCCATCCTTGCTAGATCTGTACTTCTTCTTTTTAGCAGTATTGGAAGAGGCAACTATTAGGATTGACATAGGGACAGTTGAGTAGGTTTTTGAGACACCATTCATCATCAAGATTATTTCTACACATAGGGGAAGCATCTCACCTATACCTCTGCCATTGTTTCTTCCAAAGGGGAGGAACATTATTCAGCAGTCATGGATTAGCTTCTACATTGGAGTAACTCTCACTAATCAGCACTCTACATTTAGGGGGGGGCACTACCTTGTCTCTTTCTTCTTCTCTTTTATGGGGGGGACTTTTTCCTCTTATGGGGTTTTTTCCTTCTACTTATCTTTTGTATATACTTGATGTATGTCATAATGGGGGGGTCTTGATTACTCCATCCATCCATGCATTTTTTTTTTCATCTCTCTTTTTGGGGGAGGGTTTTTCCCATGAGGTATTCCTTCTTTCTCTACTTTATGAGAGATTGAATTGCATTTTGCACATGGGTACCTAACATGGCCTAGTAGATGGGACCCATTATGCATTTCATCCTAGCTTTCATAAACTTAAGTGCATTCCCCTAAGTTGCACTGGGGGTGGGGGTTGGGGTGGTGTTGGTGTAAATAAGTATTTACTTATTACACTTTACTTGAGTTTACTTAGGTCAATGAATATTTTATTATTTATTAGTTTGACACTTAGGAGTTTGCATACTTTTATGAGTTGTCATGTTGACAACACTGGAGTAAGCAATTCAACACATGGTGTCTACAACACTAGAGTTTGCATAATTAACTAAGTTTTCATGTAGACAACACAGTAGTTTGCACTCTTAATAAAGCACATGGTGTCTATAACATAATTTTATGTGCTACACCTTTGTAGGCTTATCCTCTCATCATCACACTTACTCCTATGATTAATGGAGGATAATCCACTCCTGGTGGACATGTGTTTGGTTGTAAGACTTATTAGTGTGCTAACTCCTAGGCATTCTAGAAGAATTCCAGAGGCCTTTATATATAGGCACTCCTAGTGTGTATGATATGACATGACAGAACATTGAATGACAATAAATCAATTTTGGATATTATTATTTTGATCATACCTTTCTCTATTCTTGTGCTTGTGCTTGAGTTCCTTGATCTTGGGTGATTTTTCCCTAAGGCAAATTCTTACATAGTATCAGAGTTATACCAAATTCTTACATGGTATCGGAGCTATACCAAATTCTTACATGATGTTTAGCATATGATGTTATGATGTTTTTTGCTTAGTTGGAGTACCTATTGCTTTTGGTTGAGCATGTTAGATTTCATGTTCTTATGATGTTATTATGCTTTAGTAGTGACATCCTTATAAGACAGCTCTGACTATCTAGTTGGCAATTTGGGATGTTACACACGGGGGATGGCTAGGGCCTTTGAGGTCTCATGATGCTATTATGATTGGGAGGAACCACGCACTCAATTTTTTGTTTTAGTTCATTGCAATGTTGTTTCTATACATTGTGATGTTGCTTTCAGTTCTTTCCTTTCACTGCTATGATAGATGGTTGGATGCAGTTTTCATCTTGTATTTATTGTTTGAGTGTCTTTACCTCAATTATGGATCCAGTACTCTCTAGTGTGGAGGTTTTTAGTTCTCATTTTATCCCATGTTTTGTTCCTTAGAGTAATTATTTCTTTCTCTAGGTGACCTTGCTTCAACATTGGGCAATACTTCAAAGTATCACACCCTCAAGGGAGAAGAATCACACAATACTGGAAAGTATCACTCGCCCATGTAAACTCTATCATGTGACACTCTCTTGTATCGCATGCCTCTTGGAGAAAGGTCATATGATACTTGTAAAGTATTGTATACCTTCTTGAGAATTGTTGCTCAAACCATGATTATATCACACACCTTCATTAGAAAGGTCATACGATACTAGAAAATATCGCACTGTGCTAATTTAAATTATCACCTGGGTTTTGGAAAAACCTATCCTGGCACTTTTCAATTTGACTAGAAGTTTTTCAAAGGTATTTCAAATACCCTTTTTGGTGTTCTTGAATACCTTGGAATTGTATTTTGAATTTAGTATGTTTTTGGATTTGAAATCATTTGCGTTCTTCTGTGGATTATCATTCTAGTCAGTAGTGGTGTTTGGATGTTTGTTTAGTCTTCCATTGCGATCTTGGTGATCCTTGTATGTTGTATGTCCTGTGCATCAATACTTGGTGTTTTTTTTTTAATTATATTGGCTTGTATTTCATCCTTGTTCCAAGGATCTCTGGGCAGGGCATTACACTTCCCACATTTTAATTTTACTTTTTCCCCAAAATGCAGAAATAGGACATTTTTTCTTCTGCAACTCTACAAATAGTCATCCTCATGTCCTAATTAAAAAATAGAAAAGTATCCCATATGAAATAATGGAAAGAAGAATGTTTGTGTGTGTTGGTCTTATGCCTAGCAATAGTTACCTGCTATCAAATCTGACAGACTTACTAAAAAATCTTGGCATGACACTTTAAAAAAATTGTACAATACATTAGTTAGATTTTATATAAGAAATGCTTTATTGGAGTAAATAAATACCAACTTTTTCTATTAAAAAAAAAAGAGGAATAAAGAGGAATAAAATGCAAACAATGTGAGGAAAAATTTGACAGACATCCATTTTGTTGATGGCCAAAGTTTGCAGGGATTCCTGGTGCAAACATACTAAAATAATTCTTGTCACAAGTGAACCTGCAATACTGCTCTCGGGAAACTTAGCCCATGTTTGCTCTCTATTTACTGAGTAAAATCCATTTAGAGGAGGCAAATTTTTTGTAACATTGTTGTTAGCTATGTGTGCACAAAGTGTACTTGGGATTTTTTTGTTACGGAAATAAAACTAAGCTTTTTAAAAGAACCAAATAAGATTAGTGCCACCAATTGGTAGATCATACATGGGCTCTGCCAATCAAAACATCAACTTGGTGTCGACTTCTTCCCCAATGCATATTTTTTTATAGGAAATTCCTACTACTCACTCCATCTTAGAACCCTTTCTATTTTTGCCTAATCTGATTCCCTCATCAGCAAAGGCATAATAGGCTTGCAAATAAAATATGGTTCATGAAACCTACCTCAGCAGTAGGCCCTGTGGGAAAACCCTCCTCTATCACTACTCACATGGAGTCATTCTATGATTCTTTTGTGTGTTGGCAAGTGAGGATTCTTGAACTTCTCTATACCCTATTCCAAAGCTCAGCAATGATCGCAATCTAGGAGACAACATCTATGGTAATAGTCTTTCATTGTTGCGTTAGTAAACATATAGTATTCCTTAAAACTTTTTGTTGGAAAAACTATAGGGGAATTTTCCAACAAGAAAATTAAGTAGTCAGAATTTTGATGATCCTAAAACTACATTATAACACATCTTTTGAGATATAGGGTAAAAAGAACAAAGTATTACAACTATGAAACATGGCACATACTAATCGTAGTTTATGTCATTGAAAAGGGCTTGTTTCTGGCATTCTTCATCAAATCCTTGCCTCCATTGTCATGATTCTTTGTATCAACAGCAAGGATGACCCCATGAAGACTTTAGATTACTTGCTTTGATTACTAATGTAACATAAACAATATGTTCCTAACAAATACATGTATCAATAGAAATAATGATCTTTCCACTCTTTTCTTTCTCAATTTGATAAGGAACCAAGTTTGGTTCAAGCATAAAATCCTTCTTATTCAAATTGTTTGAGATTTTAGCATTAAACTATTGAGCTCTATGTTTAAAATCAAAGGCAACTTAATTGCAACATCACAAAAGAGGATTTTATTTGATGCATGTTCATATAAATTATGGTATAATGTATTTTGAATATGCACAAGAAGAAAGGTGTCGAACAAGAACTAGGCATGTTTTCATTTGCTTGTTTACAAACATGTGTCAAAAACTTAGAAGAAAAAAGACACGTGGATCATCATGCAATATAAGTAAAAATAATATTTTCATCCATAATTTTCTAATGCCCCCATGTATCAAGGTCTTCTTAAAATGTATTACCATTTACAATACCTTCCTTTAACTTGTAAGTGATGACTCCACATCATCAATTAACCATTATTCGTCCACATTTAAGGTTTCAAAAACAACTATTAAAAATGGCTGCATTAATTTGTGCTCATATGATATTTTCTTTTTAATAATATAACAAAATTAAAATAAATAATATATAATGAGAAGTGGGTGATGATGGCGCTCTGCAAGTCAACGGTAAGTGCTAGGGCCCGTGTGTCCTAGCCGTTGTTCCATGCTCTGTGTGTGCCAGAGGTGCAGGCATCTTCATGCACGAGGGAGTTCCTATTTTTGTTGATCTGCATGGGTTGCAGGGGTGGGGTTTGTTGATTGTGAGGGAGAACACATATCTGTGATTGGGCATTTTTGCAGGTTTTATATTATATATTTCATTTTGCTGATTGTGGGTGAGAGCACATATCTGTGATTGTGCATAATAATAGGTTCTTGGGCTAGTGGTTGTGGGGGGATGAGAGACTATAGGTTTCCTATCCCTTCATCCTTTACTGGTGGATTTTTGGGTTGGCCCTATGGTGAATCAAGGCTCAGTATTATCACAGATTGCTTCTGAGGATATGGAGATGATTGAGCCATCTTCTTCAACATAGGCCAATGGTGTAGATCTGATAAGTAAATCCACATTGGGAGATGGAGGTTCATCCTCAAAAGGAGTACCCCGAATTTAAAAAGTTAATGGATGTTTGGAAAGATCTAAAGATCGACTAGTCTTAGTCATCCAACCTGAACAGATTTTAGAGGATGTTGAATATTGGCAAAATCATGCCCTCATTTGCAAATTTTTGGGCCCTTGTCTTTCCTTACCAGTGTTGGATTCCTGGGCTTGTCGAGTCTGGAATCTCAAAGGCAATATGGAGATTATTCTAGCTACGAATGATTTTTTTTTTTTATCTTCTCATGCATGTCAGATAGGAATAGGGCATTTGAAGGCGGCCCTTATTTCTTTAATTAGGTGGGGCTTTTTATCAAGCCTTGGCACATGGGCTTTAATTCAGCTGAGGAGATCCCCTCAAGGATACCTGTGTGGGTTCAGTTGCCAACACTGCTGCTAGAGTTTTGGAGGGAAGATATTCTTCATTCAATCTCATTACTGCTTGGAAAGCCTATGGGAGTGGCTACACAAACTCAAGATCGTAAGGTAATCTCTTATGCTCATATTTGTGTAGAAGTTGATTTAATCAACCCATTACAAGATTCTATGGAAATTTGTATGGGATCCTCTTCTTGGATCCAACAATTGGATTATGAGACCCTCCCTTTTAGATGTCGTATTTGCCATGAATATGGCCATTTACTCTGCAAGTGTCCTAGATTCAGGCCTGCTCCTTTGGATACTTCCAGGCCTCTTAAGGGTGACAAGGGGAAGGCTCTAGTATCTACTGATCCTGTGGATAAGGAGGGTTTTACTCAAGTTAAATCTCATAACAAATGCAAGGTAAGAAGAGAACCTGGCTGGATAGACACAATGATGGTATTTTTAACAGATTTGATGTTCTTGAAGACTTGGTTCAGGAGGAAGGTATTCTGGTTGAGCTTTCTTCTAGGGATAAGGGTCTACAAGTAGTTCAGGAAGAAGAGGAAAAGAAAGAGGATGAGTTGCTTCCTTCAGAGGACCTTCAGAATGTATAGATTGATATGGATTTACATCCTCAGGTTCAGGATACCGGGGATCACTAGGGGTCATAGGTTATGGTGAGTCCGATAGAGGTGGTTCTAGATCCCCCTGCTCCTAAAGGGGCCTCAGATCTAGCCAAGGGAAATAAATCCCATCCTACATTAGGCTTACAGCAGAAATCTTTTAAAAAGGGGCTTCTTGATAAACCATCAAGGAGTGGTAGGAAGACGGATCAAGAGAGGGTGAAGATTATGGGGGATACTTTGGTTGAATCTGAGTTTGTGAAACCCATTGATTCTCATTTATCTCACCACCATAAATGATTTTTCTATCATGGAATGTTAGGGGGTTGAATAGCATGCCTAGACAAAAGGTTGTTCAGAGATTAATTGATTCTCAATTACCTAATGTGGTTTTTATCCAGAAAACTAAGCTTGCAGTGGATGGCTTAGCTAATTGTGCTCCTCACATCTGGCCCCAAGGCAACTGGAAAGGGGTAGGAGCTCAAAACAGTTCAAGGGGGGTTTCTTGTTTCTGAAACTCGAGAAAAGTTCATCCCTTATGGTGGATTTTTAGTCGATCCTCTATTTCTTTGGTTGCTTCTTGTTTGGACACTAGTGAAAGATGCCTTCTCTCCAATATTTATGCTCCTAGTGATATTTTAGGCAAGTCAAATCTTTGGGCTCATATTAGTTACATCCGAGCCTTAGATCCATTTCTCTCATGGATTGTGGCTGGGGACTTTAACTCTATTACTAGTCTAGATAAAAAACGTGGTGGGATTGCCAGGCTAGACCCATCTACAAATTTTCTTAGAGATATGATAGATTCCTTGCAAATCATTGATGTGAAGCCAAATAATGGTGTTTTCACATGGAATAACAGGAGATGTGGTGCTGAGGCTATCTCAGAAAGATTGGATAGATTTTTGGTTTCCTGTTACTGGATGAACAACAGGTTGATGACTAGCTCAGAAATTCTTGATTGGAGAGGCTCTGATCATTGGCCCATCAAGCTCTCAGTTACTACTTATGGAATCACCAAAAACACTTCTTTTAAGTTTCAATTAATGTGGTTAAGAGACCAGTCTTTGCAAGACTTAATGGTGGATTGGTGGTATGAGGGGATGCTTGCGCATGGGACAGCAATGTACACTTTTTGCAAGAGGCTCCAGCATTTTAAGTACAGGCTTAAGAAGTGGAATAAACAATGTTTTGGGAACCTATAGGTGTAGAGGATTTCTACTTAGTCTAAGTTAGACAACATTACTCAATTGATTCAAGATCAAGGGAGGACTGTTGACCTAAGTGAAGCTGAATCCTTGGCCCTTAAAGGATTAGAAGAGTGGGAGCTTCGGGAGGAGATTTTTTGGAAGCAAAAATCTCGTGTTGACTGGCTTCAGGAGGGGGATAGAAACACTGCATTCTTCCATAATTTGGTCAAGGCTCGGAGGCAAGGGAATTCTTTATCCTCTTTGATTTTGCCTAAAGGGAATCACCTTTCTTCCAATATTGATATTTCCAAGGTTGCAATCAACTACTTTTTAGATCTCTTTTCTAAGGAGGACATTGATGCTAGGGAGGAGGAGAGGGCGATCTTGGATTGCATTCCTCACCTTGTTTCTAAGGAGATGAATGAGGCTCTCTTATGTTCTATTTTGTTGCCTGAATTGGAGAAAGTGGTGTTTAGTATGAAGAAAGGTAAGGCTTCTGGCCCTTATGGATTTTCGATTAAGTTCTTCTAGTAGTTCTAGGAAGTAGTAAAATTTGATCTCCTTGAGGTGGTTCAAGAATCACAAAGGAACAAGCAGATGCTCAGGTCCATGAATTCTACCTTCTTGGTTCTTATACCTAAACAAGAAGGGGCTAATCGGCTGACTCAATTTAGACCTATTGCACTTTGTAATGTCGTTTATAAGATTATCACTAAACTGATTGCTGAGAGACTTAAGCCTCTTCTCAGCTCTCTGATCTCTCCGGAGTAGGGGGGGTTTTGTTGAAGGAAGACAAATTTTGGATGGGGTTGTGATTGCAATGGAAGCTATTCATTCTATGGATAATTCGAAGGAAAGGGTTATGTTTATGAAGCTTGACATGGCTAAAGAATATGATTGAGTGAGCTAGGAATCTTTACAGAACATTCTATTGGCGTTTGGTTTTGCCAAGGAGTGGGTGAACTGGATTCTTAGTTATGTGACTTCTTCTTCCTTTTTAGTTCTTGTTAATGGGGAACCATCTAATTTGTTTAGTGCTTCTCAAGGACTTTGACAGGGGGACCCTTTATCTCCTTATTTATTCATTATCATGGTAGAAGGTATGGAAGATTCATTAAGTCTCAAGTGGAGCAGGGTCTTATTCAAGGTTGGAGTTGGGATGACTCTCTTCCTTCCTACTCTCACCTCCAGTTTGTGGATGATACTGTGTTGATGGTCATTTCCAAAATTAGTGAAGCTATGAACTTCAGGTGGGCTCTAGATATCTACTTCAGGGCTTCAGGTCAGTGCATCAATGATGACAAATCTTCCATTTACTTCTTCAATACCCCTCAGCCTATTCAAAATAGGATTGCTAGGATCCTTAGATTTTAGATTGGTTCTCTTCCTCTGATATACCTTGGGGTCCCTTTGGCTCTGGGATTGCAGTTTTGGGTATATTGGCAGGGGGTCTTGGATAAGTTCTGGAGCAAAGTCAATCATTGGACTAACAGGTGGCTTTCTTCTGCTAGGAGAATGATTCTTCTAAAAATTGTGGAGCAAACTCTCCCTATTTACAGATGTTGTGTGCAAGTTCCCCCTTCCTCCTTTGTGAAGGATTTTGATGCTCTATCTCGATAGTTTCTTTGGTCGGCTACCCTCCTCTCTTCAAAGTGGAGCTTAGTTAAGTGGGAGTGTGTTTGCAGGCTAAAGCATGCTGAGGGCCTTGGTCTCAGGTCTATGGCACTTGTTGTCACGGCACTAGCTGCTAAGTTGTATTGGATATGGTGCAACAATCAACAGTTGGATTGGGCCAGGATTCTTACTCACAAGTATTTCCCTGGGGTTGATAGTTCAGATGTGCCACAAATCGCTTTGGTGGGGAAAGGTTCTTGTGTTTGGAATACCCTTAAGAGGGGAGCCCATCTAATTAAGGAGGGTCTATTTTGGATTTGCAACAGTGGATCAGATGCTCTATTTTGGTAGGACTCTTGGAATGGCCACCCACCTTTGATTTCTAGCTTTCCCCAACTCTAGCCTCTTTGTCATGCTTTTACTAATGCTGGTTGGTTTAAGGTGGAGCACTTTAAAACTGTCAAGCATTTGGGCCAAATGGAGGTGACTTACTAGAAAGATTCTCAAGAATGGCCTGTTGGTGGATCTGAAGAAGATTGTACTCTTATTGCTCATGTGTTGGAGGATAGGTTTTGTAGCTGCCTCAAGGAGAGGGATGTTTTGGCTTGGAGTCCTAGTCCAAAAGGAAAATTCTTTTTGGCTCAGGGCTATGCTACACTGGATAGGAACCTCCATGGTTTAGCGAAAGTGCACTAGTGGAAGAAGGTTTGGAATAATTTTTCTTGGCCCAAGTGTAATTTTTTCTTATGGTTGTTAGCTCAGAAGAAGTATCTCACGTGGGAGAATATTTGCACAAGAGGCTTCCAAGGTCCTTATGTTTGCTTCTTATGCATGCACAATGAAGAAAGTATCTCTCACATGTTTTTCCTCTGCCTTTTTTCAAGGGAAATTATGCATAGATGGTGGGAGTCCTAGCGCCATGGTTGTATCCATGCCACTTCTCTCATTGACTTTTGGGAAAGCTTGGGTAGACCTCCAACGAAGACCTCCTTTCTACAAGTTGCTTGGATGGTTGGACCAGTTCTTATTCTTTGGAATCTTTGGTTGGAAAGGAATCATAGAATTTTTGTGATTCCAAATTGGATAGCCTTCAACTGTGGAGGAAGATTCTCGGTAGGCTTCAGGAGACTATTTTCACAAAATGTGATATGTCTAAAAGCATAGAGCTAGGTGATCAAGCTATTGTGAGGAATCTAAACCTGGATGGTATTAACCTGGGGCATACTTTTGGAAAAAGGCAGAGTTATGGTAAGAAACGAGTATGTAGGGTTGGGAGATGGACCCCTCGCCCGGTTGGAATCTTGAAGATTAATACTGATGGTTCTTCTAGGGTGAATACTGGTCAGGCTGGCATTGGTGCTATTGGTAGAAATAATGAGGGTGGGGTGGATTTTCTTCTCTCTATCTATAAGGGTCAGCACTCTAATAATTTGATGGAGGCCCTGGTCATTAAGTCTGCTATTGAGAGAGGATGCTCTTTAGGCTGGAAAAAGATCATCTGTGAGTCTGACTCTCAAATTGTTGTTGATATGCTAAATAACCAGAGGTTGGAGAATGTTAATTGGAAACTAGCCTCTTTAGTAAGACAAATTTTATATCTGTGTAGTGCCATGGATTCTATCTCTTTTCGCCATATCCCTCATGAGTGGAACAAAGTGGCAGATTGTTTGGCAAAGTGGACTTGAAAGAATGTGGATAGTTGGGATATTAGTGGTAGGGATGAATTACCTTGTGAATATTGTGGGATTATTGACTAGCTTTCATTGGAGGATAGGCATATGTAGTGCTTATGTGGACCTCTGGCCTTTGCTTTGTAATCTAAAATTGTTTGAATAAATTTTTACCCCTTTTTTCAAAAAATAATAATAATAATATATAATATAAATTTAATCTACATATGATATATTTATAGATTGAAAGAACTATACATTAATTTTAATTTTGAAGTAAAACTTAAAGAGTTTTTATATTTATTCAAAAACCTAAAAGTTAAATATTAAAATTATATATTTAGCATATAAATATTTCTAAAATTATACTTTACTATATTCTACTTCTTTAAATCTTTACCCCAAAAGTTTAGAAAAAAGAATAGAAGTCGCAAGGACGTTTAAATCTACAAAATACTTATATAATGAAACTCAACTACAAATGAAAGGCCACAAAATATATACACATGTGCAAAAATATAATAGTAATTAAATTAATTAGTAGATTTGTTTATCTTATTTTTGCATTAACATATCAATGATAATATTAATTCAAAACTATTTAACAATTTAAAAACCAAACAAATTCTAAGAAAATAAATATAAAAATCATACAAAATAATTGTTCGTTATTAAATTAATTAATTTTGTATTATATGAAAATAAATTAATATATGTATATTAACTTAATTAAAAATCTAACTAAACTAACACAAATTTCCAATTCTCCTTAAACTCCGCAATTTAATTAATGTAAAAAAAAATGTGAATAGTTAGCAAAGATTAGGTTTATGGTAAGGGTTATTTGCATTTATGAGATGTGTAGATTCTAAGGAATATAAGCTACCATTAAAAAATCTCAGGGAAGGTTTTGAAAGAACATGAATTTAGAGAATTTAGTGTGCAAGTTACTTAACATAATATATTATTTTTCTCTCTCATTATTCTAGCGAGCACTGAAGATGAAAGATAAAATTAAAATAACACTTATTAGTACGTGTTGGTAGGCTAAGTACTATTGTGATACTTTTTGAATTTTATATGTTAACCAGTGATTAAACTTTTTGGTTTCTACATTTTCCTATGATTTGATTTGATTGGGTGAACTCATTTACCTCTTATATTGGCGATTTTAAAACTAATACTTTTTAAGCTGATTTTTTATTAAGCTAATGTGATTCATATTTGTTTAATAATTTTTTGAATGTAAGTACGTTGATTTTATATTTTAATATTTTAATATTATATTTTCTTATAATATAATTTTGTCGTTCAAAAATACTAAAAACGTAATATAATAAATATTATATAATTGTTTAAGAAATATTATTAGTTCCTATCAAAATCTAAAAATTTCAAGATATACTAATGTTTGCAAAAGCTATATTAATTTGCATGTTTTTTGAAATTGAAAAATATAATTTTTAATGATGAAAAAGGCAACAAAAAAATTCAATTTTCTTCATTAAAAATACAAATATTTTTTCTAACACCTCTATTAATGAATGCATTAATTGCAACTTTATCTTTTTTACATTTGTGACAAGTGGATAAACTTTTTTTTAAAACAATCATTTTTCTAACACCTCTATTAATGAATGCATTAATTGCAACTTTATCTTTTTCACATTTATGACAAGTGGATGAACTTTTTTAAAAACAATCATTTTTATCTTCCACCTCACAAATATGTCTAATCAATATTTAGCCGATAGGCTTTCCTATTGGGATTGCCTGCAATCTCGATTTGTCTCACGCCTAAAATATGACTGCTGGCAAATGGTATCCGGTGGCCAAATATCAATGGTATCTGCTAAAATCTACAATGTGATCTCTTCAATCTCGTCAACTAAGATACAACTCCATTTCATTTATGGGTGTCATAAGTAAACAGATATTGTTCAACAAAATTCATGGCATAATTAATCTCTCTTTCGACATTGTTATATTTTTTTTTCTAGTAGACAAGTTATTGATTTGGGAAGCTTTCTTTTTTAAGGCTGGTGCATCACACTCTAATTCTAGTAAGTTTACGTAGCACAGTGAGTTTGGCACCAATCTTAGATTTAGAAGATCTTAGATTTCTGCTGATCATTGGGTTCATTAGGAAAGATATTGTTTGTTTATTCTTCCCACATTTGAAGGCTTCGCCAGCTATTTATATCATCTCTGCAGCCATTTGGCAATCTGCATCATTATTATACAAGATCATTTAAGAATGATCTTACAAATGATTTAATTGGATTTTTTCTTAAAATGCTCTACTATCTACAATCCCATCTATAGATCTCACTTGTCATCGATTGCTTGGACTGTCGTGTTGGCTCTTGAATTAACAGAGTTTGAATAACCAAGTATGCAAGGCGAGAATGCATCTATGGGCAGCTATCTCCAAAAATGGACACAATTTACCAAGAACTTGGGCCAACTATAAGGCTACACTCCTTCTTCACTTCAGGCTCTATAAAACTTAGGCGGGTGAACCTCTTTAGATCTGATTATGTGACCAATGCAATGAGCATAATCAGGATCTAGAATAACAGATAAAACCCCTAATTCTTCTTTACTTAACCGAGCAATCACAAGCATGAAATAGCTAAGAACATGACTCATGAAATTGATAAGCTAAGTGTGGGTTAAACTTTGAATAACTTTCAACATGAAAGGGAAGATGTTTGATAAACAATGTTGATATCAGCAAGACCCAGGTATAAGCAACAAAACCTAATGATCCTATCTCTGATCAGTGCCTTATCTATTAGGCAATTAAATGAATTACAATAGTACATCTCCTAGAAACCTTTTACATATTGCTACATCAAGATCCCTGATCTATCTTTCACCTTGTGAATAGACATATGTATCAAAATGAATCCCATACTCAGACAATCCCATCATGAAATTTGAAAACCTTGTGATAAATATCAAGCAATTACATGGTTCTTTGTTCCACAAGCAAGACATTTCAATCACATACATTCCTAAACAAAATGCAAACTAATTCATGCTCTTTGATCACAAACTAGAAAAGATTAGGAATCCATGAACAGGAGACAAGATTCACACTGAACTTCAATCCCTTTGCTATGCGTTATTCATTCTCCTTGAAAATGAATACATGAAAGATGTATAGAAAATAACTCACAAATCACCTAACAAATCTGAACTATCTGCATTAAAACTTAAAATGTTGCTCAATACAAGAAGAAATTGCTGAAGAATGGTGCCTCAGTAATGAGTCATTTTCTTCTCAAAACTGGAACTCCTACAATGAGAAAGAATGAGAAAGATATAGAGGAAGGAATTCCCAGATCTGCTCTATAGCTAACATCTGTCCACTTGAAATTCCCTCTCTTTGCCATGAAAAGACTCTCTCTAGTCTCTCTCCTCCATGGTGAATCAAAATCTTTTCACTTTACCTCTCAAGTGCATCAAAATATCTCAGGAATTTGATGATGAAAGATTAACTAATTTCTGATGTTAAAATGAATTCACGGTAAAAGTGAAAAACCATTTACAATATGACCTCCAGAATGCAAGAAAAATTTTAAAGATATTTTTCTCCACATTCAGATCCCAACAAGCCTTTAGAACTGCCCTCTAACCAATTTAGATGCTCAATAATGAAATTTGCCTATTTTGATACCAATGCCCTAGGAATCACAAATTAGCTTATAGCACAAACTAGTGAACACCTGTGCACAATCTGACTTCATATTTAGAAAATTCAGATTCTCCCAGTTTTGGCAATATGTAATATCGCATATTTTGCTTACCAGAAACCTCCAAAAAGTCGATTTGAAAATTACTCCCTTGTTACATAGCTCAGGTTTGCAACTGAATGTGCTTTGGGAGAACTCAAAATGAAATTGTTTTAATTTGATGGGCCCCTACCATACCGCCTCCTTTTACAGATGAAGGTATTGTTCCTATTATTTTGACTATATAATCCTCCCATTTGCTTAATCTTTTCCTTGAGCCATGAATTATGTTAGATTATGGTGATTGATCAGGAAAGTACTGTACATACTCCATAAAATAAAAAAAATTTGGGTCGTGGCTGACATGGTAGCCGACATATTATGGCCGACATGTTATAACCCTAAAGCGGTTTAATACTTGTATAAAAGGGTTTAGGGTTGGGTATTTTTCATTATGTTGTGATGCGAAATTGCTTCTTGCGGCAGTATTGAGCTGTAAGGGATTACGGATTGTAATCAGGTTGTAATCACTAGATTGTAATAAGATTGGACTTGCTATTTTGGTGGACGTAGCCCAGGGATTGGGTGAACCACATTAAATCTTGGTGCCTTGTGTTCATTTTTGTGTGATCTACTATTTTTTGTTATTGGTTATATTTGCATGTAGTTTTATTTTTGTCTGTGGTTTATCCTAACAAGTGGTATCAGAGCGAGGTTTTCTTTCAGTTATTCTCTGTAGGAAAGTCTCACAGTTAAGTGGGTGTCTCACGATTGAGTGGGAGCGATGGCAGATGAGGGAAAGCTAAGAGTTGACAGGTTTAATGGGCAGAACTTCCAGTTATGGAAGATGCAAATGGAAGACTATCTATATCAGAAGGATTTATGGAAGCCGTTGGAAGGCAAAGCCAAGAATCAGGGAACTATGTCAGAGGCTAAATGGGATCTTTTGGACAGAAAGGCACTCGAAAGCATTTAGTTATGCTCGGCACCATCAGTGGCATTTAATATTACAAAAGCAAAGACGACAGAAGATTTGATGAAAACCCTATCGACACTGTATGAAAAGCCCTCCGCTTCAAACAAGGTATTTCTCATGAAGCGTTTATTTAATATGAAAATGGCAGAAGGTGGATCTGTTGTAGATCATTTAAATGAGTTTAATACTATTACTAGTCAGTTATCTTCTGTGGGTATCAATTTTGATGAAGAAATTAGGGCTCTCTTGATTTTGTGTTCTTTTCCTAAAAGTTGGAATGGCTTGGTAATGGCGATGAGTAATTCTATTCCTAGATCTAGTACCCTAAAATATGATGATGTGATCGGTGTTGTTTTGAGTGAGGAAACTCGTAGGAAATCCTTAGGTGGATCTACATCAGGAAGTGCTTTGAATGCACAAAGTAGGGGTAGAATGACTGAAAGAGGAAGTAACTCTGGAAATCATGGGAAATCAAGAGGAAAGTCAAAGGGGAGGAGGTCTCAATCGAGAGGACCAAATGATTGCTGATACTATGGGAAACCAAGGCACAAAAAGAAAGATTGCTAGAATCGAAAGAAAAATGAAGGAGATAAATCAGATGGAGACAAGGAGGCAAATGTGGTAGGTAAAAAATCCAGAGGATGCTTTGCTTCTGTCTTTAGAGAGTCTTGATGATTCATGGGTTTTAGATTCTGGTGCTTCATTTCATGCTAAACCTCATAGAGGTTATTTCATTTATTATGTCCAAGGGGATTTTGGGCTTGTTTATTTGGGGGATAATGAACCCTGTCAAATTTTTGGAAAGGGAAAAATTAAGATTAAGTTGCAGAATGGGAATCATTGGCTACTACATGAGGTAAGACATGTTCCAAAACTAAGTAGAAATTTAATTTTAGTAGGGCAACTCAGTGATGAGGGTTGTGTAGTTACTTTTAATGATAAAAATTAGAAGGTTTCAAAAGGTTCCCTTGTAGTAGAAAAAGGTGTAAAAGTAGGCACCTTATATCTTTGTACAGTTCATATTGTTCCTTCTACTTTGATTGTTTCAGAATAAAATGAATGTTCAAGAACAATTGCTGCAGTTGAGCAGGGAGAACAAATAGCCGTTATAGATTTCGATACAACGCTGTGGCACAATAGACTTGGGCACATGAGTGAAAAAGGTATGAAACTACTTCATTCAAAGAAAGTTTTACCAGGTCTGAAATGTGTGAATATGGATTTCTGTGAAAGTTGTGTGTATGGAAAACAAAAGAGAGTGAGTTTTGTAAAGACTGGGAAGGAAAACAAAAAGGTGAAATTAGAGCTTGTGCATACAAATGTATGGGGACCAGCTCAAGTATCTTCCCTTGGTGGCTCTCATTATTATGTTACATTTATTGATGACGCAACTAGAAAAGTATGGGTTTATTTCCTTAGATAGAAATCCGATGTATTTCAAACTTTTAAGAAATGGAAATGCTTGGTTGAAAATGAGATTGGTAAGAAATGAAAATGTCTCAGATCTAATAATGGTGGTGAGTATTGCAGTCATGAATTTGAAAATTATTGCTCCACTAATGGTATTCATAGACAAAAAACTGTTCCAAGGACTCCACAGGAAAATGGAGTGGCTGAACGCATGAACAAGACTATAATGGAGTGCGCAAGGAGCATGAGGTTGCATGTTGGGTTGCTCGTACATATGTGGGTGGAGGTTGTCAATACTACAGTATATTTGATTAATAGAGGTCCCTCTACTCCTTTGGGTTGTGGTATTCCAAAGGAAGCATGGATTGGTAAGAAGGTGAGTTATTCTTTTCTCAAGACCTTTGGTTGTGAAGCTTTTGCTCATATAGACTCTGAAAATAGAACCAAGTTAGAAGCTAAATCAAAGAAATGTGTCTTTTTTGGATATGGCATTAATGAATTTGGTTATAGGCTTTGGGATTTTGAAAAACTTAAAATTGTTAGAAGTTGGAATGTCATATTCAATGAGAAAGTGTTGTACAAAGATTTGTTGCAGCAACATGAGAAGAAAGAAGATGATTATGTAGTGTTGGATGATACTCCAAAAGCTGATGTTCCAGCCATTCCTCATGATGTGCAACAACTGCAACAACAAATACCACACACACCAGTGAATGTTAGACGGTCAACGAGGCAAATTAGACCTCCACAAAGGTTTTCTTCCTCTTTGTATTCTATTTTTCTTACTAATGCTGGTGAACCTAAAAGTTATGATGAAGCTGTGCAGGTGGATACTAAGATTTAGTGGGAGTCTGCGATGAAAGATGAAATGGACTCTTTGCTGCAAAATAAGACATGGGATTTGTGCAAGTTGTCTGCAGGTAAAAAGGCTTTACAGAATAAGTGGGTTTACAGGTTGAAAGAAGAGGAAGGAGGTGAGAAAAGATTTAAGCCCAAGTTAGTTGTAAAAGGATTTTCACAGAAAAAGGGAATTGATTTTGATGAGATATTTTCTCCTATTGTTAAAATGACTTCTATTTGTACTGTTTTAAGTCTTGTGCCTATCGAAGATTTGCATTTAGAGCAGTTGGATGTTAAAACAACCTTTCTTCATGGTGATTTGGATGAAGAAATATATATGGCTCAGCCACAGGGATTTGAGGTCAAAGGTAAGGAGAACTTAGTGTGCAAATTGAAGAAAAGTTTATATGGCTTGAAGCAAGCACCTCGGCAATGGTATCTAAAATTTGACAGGTTTATGCATGAGCATGGCTATAATAGGTGTCATTCAGATTATTGTGTTTATTTTAAGAGGTTGGATGATGATAGCTACATTATTTTATGTCTATATGTTGATGATATGCTTGTAGCTGGGTCTAACATGGATCATATTAAGGGGCTGAAATGCCAGTTAGCACATGCATTTGCTATGAAGGATTTGGGGGCAGAAAAACAAATCCTTGGTATGAAGATTTGTAGAGATAGGAAGAACAAAACATTGACGCTATCTCAAGCTGATTATGTTGAGAAGGTGTTGCAACGTTTCTCTATGGAGAATGCTAAAGCTGTCAGCACACCTTTACCTGGTCATTTGAAATTGACTAAGGAGATGTGTCCCAAGACACAGGAAGAGGAGGATAAGATGTCCAAGGTACCTTATGCTTTAGTTGTAGGAAGCTTGATGTATGCTATGGTATGCACTAGGCCAAATATTTCACATGCAGTGGGAATCATTAGCAAGTATATGAGTCATCCAGGATTTGAGCATTGGAATGTTGTCAAGTGGATTCTTCGATATTTGAGAGGAACATCCAATAAGTGTTTACACTTTGGGGGCTCTACTACTGATTTATAGAGCTATGTTGACTCAGATTTTGCTGGGGATATTGATACCAGGCAGAGTACTACAGGTTATGTCTTTACTATTGGTGGGGCAGCTACGAGCTGGGTTTTTAGGTTACAAAAGATTAATGCTCTATCCACTACAGAGGCAGAGTATGTTGCTGCTACAGAGGCAACCAAAGAGATGATATGGCTTCAGTTCTTCTTGGAAGAATTGGGACATCCTCAGAAGGATAATTATTTGTTCACAAATAGTCAGAGTGCCATTCATCTTGCTAACAATTTAGCTCTGCATTCTAAGACCAAACACATACAGTTGCGGTACCATTTCATTCGGTCAGTTTTGGAGGATGGACAGTTAAATTTGGAGAAGATACATACCAATGACAATCTAGCAGATATGTTGACAAAGGTTGTAACAAGGGAGAAGTTGAACTCCTCTTCAGCTTCGGTTGGTCTTTTAGACTGAACATAAATAAAAGAACAGTAAAGTCCAGGGTGGTTTGATCCAGTGGGAGCCCCATGTGGTAGTGGTATTGGTACAGGATCAGTCTCCAAGTGGGAGATTGTTGTTTAGTGTGGAGCCTAATCAGTCCCCAAGTGGGAGATTGTTAGATTATGGTGACTGATCAGGAAAGTACTGTACATACTTCGAAAAAATTTGGGTTGTAGCCAACATGGTAGCTGACATATTATGGTCGACATGTTATAACCCTAGAGCAGTTTAATACTTGTATAAAAGGGTTTAGGGTTGGGTATTTTTCATTATGTTGTGATGCAAAATTGCTTCTTGCGGCGGTATTGAGCTGTAAGGGATTACGGATTGTAATCAAGTTGTAATCACTAGATTGTAATAAGATTGGACTTGCTATTTTGGTGGATGTAGCCCAGGGATTGGGTGAACCACGTTAAATCTTGGTGCCTTGTGTTCATTTCTATGTGATCTATTATTTTCTAGTTATTGGTTATATTTGCATGTAGTTTTATTTCTGTCTGTGGTTTATCCTAACAAACTAAACACTCGACTTTAATGATAAATGAAAATAATGATGAAACTGGAGTTGAAAGGAAAAACATCCAGTCCTCTAATGCATCCAACGTCCACAAAGTGTTGAAAAGGATTGAATGGGGAGAGAAAAGGCGTGAGCCAATCCAGTCCCTCGTGCCACCGACTACCCTGTTGTTCATGCAGATCACCCTCTCAAGTTTGTGTTCCTTGAATGCGTGGGTCCTGTTGTACATTAACTTCATGCGTAGGTTTCCTTTATTTTAGCTATGGACACCTTTCAACATGCTTGCATTCTCTTTATACATGTCATCTTCCACTCCCAATTTAGCGCTAGTCTCTGCCCTGCTCTGGTGTTGACTATCCTAAAATGATGTTGCATCTTAATGCACAGGTTCCTCCCTACATTTTAACATGTTGCATGAGGTTTTGTTCTATTTGGTGTGACTGTTCCCTTGCATTGCTTCATGGTCTTTATTTTTTCAAATGCATGGGGCAATTCTTTACTTTCAGCGGCTTGACAATATTAATATAAATAACAGGTATTTTAAAATGCTGGAGGTTTAATGTTATTTTCAATGTGTAGGGATGAAGAGGTAGCTTTCATCTTAGCCTGCTTCAGTATTGTGTCTCTGCAACTTGTATGCTTTTTTCCTACCGTGGATGCCCTTGGCTCTCCTCTAAGGCATTCCATCAAAATAATTCTTTCTGAAAGTTGTTCTTCATTCTTCAACTTGTCCTATTTGGCTTGCATTATGAGTAACCTGGCCTCACTTTTTTGTTCTCCACTTTGTCATACTCTTCCCTGACCTCCTTGCCGAGTCTACAAATATTTGTCTTTGTATATGTAGCTAGCTTTTCAAGAAACAGTGACATCTCTAGCCCATACTCTTCCACTTCAGCAAAGTTACTCCACTTTTGGAACTCAAAAGCTGACCCAACAGAACAAGTATAAGATCCTTCATTGTCTTTCACGGGATCTTTCCTTTGTGTTATCAAGTGACTTTTCAAATCATAAAGATGTCTTGTGGCTGCTTTTAGTGAATGCACAACTTTCTTTATTACATTTATCTTTTGCATGGAGTGCCCTATTTATGTTTTGCAAATGGTGCTTTCCCCTATTGACCGTGTTTCCTTTTCAAGTTCAACAGTATGTTTTTCTAGGCATTTGTTTAGAAGGTATTAGGAGAAGGAAATTTGAAAGTAACGGGCAATGTTCCTTCCTTTAATTTTGGTGATGTTTAACCATCTGTTATTACCTTCTCTAATGATGTCCAATGCTGTAAGCCTTTTATCTCTTCAACTTGGTGTAGAGTCGGCACACGTGTAATTTTAGACAAAAACATGTCACTTTAAGTAATTATAATGATTAAAAGAAACCATTATAATACTCGTCGAGATTTCAATCCATAATGTCTCGTCAATCTACAAAAATTAGTCAGGCCCAAAGTGGGTCCGGCTTAAAAAAAAATTCGTTTTCGGACAACTAACATTGCAAAGTAACCTATTGATCAATCTGATACTGATTAAAATTGAATTCAAGCATTGATTGATCCTTTAAAACAAATTTCACCATTGATTTGCAAACTGTCATTTTGTGCTTATGGGGCCTGTCGGCTGGCTTTAAAAACTAATCCAAACAATTAACTAGGCTCTGAAAACTGGGGCACTAATTTTTTATTCTCCATACTCTTACCCTATCCAATCTTGTCTCATGAAGAATTTGGGGTCAAAAGATATTGACCATCAAATTTGACCTCTCAGAACTACCTGCAAGAAAACATGTCAAAAAACAACAAATCGAGTTTGGAAATGGCTTCAAAAACTAGGAAAACTAACACTTGGGGGAACAAAATCTGGGATGTTGGTTCATTGTCATGAGGAGAGTATGGATCTGTGATTTGGGCTCATGAAAAATAACTAGGCGCATTTGGCGAATGGTCAAAGTAGGCTACTCAAAATTTTGCAGATTGAAACAATGACAGAAAAACATTTTTTGCAAACGGAATTGACCTAGAAAAGTGTGCAAATGAATTCGTCATGATTTGAAAATTGGCACACTTAAAGTATTTTTAGAGGATAATGCAATGGTACAGTCTATTCAATCTCACCTATCACAAATTTTGAGTTATAGCATCCTGAATAGGGGTATCAAACAATCTGCATTTTACGACACTAGTAAAAAGATAGAAAATCCATTTGGAATTGCATTCAAAAACATAACAAATAGATTCATCATAAGCTCAAACTTGACAGATAACAAGTTTCTAATGTCTATAATGCAAAACAAAAGGAATTTTAGCATTTAGGTCAACTGGGTCAAAAATATAACTCATCAAACAGGGCTTCCCAGAATTCAAAACTAATTGCATCAACATGACATTAATAAACAACCAACTTTGAGGGATTTGAAACCTAGTCAAACGGACTCGAAACGACTTGAAATCTGAAAAATAGGTTCTTAGTTATGGACACTAGACACTCCCAAAGCAGTGAATCATGAAACATTTTTGGGTGCAAGATATTTAATGACAAACACAGCCTGTTGTCGATGTTTGACACTTAGGTGAAAATGCAGATTTGACAAATGCTTGAAATGGGACTTCACGAACTAGCTCAGAAAGGTAATTTATCATCATGGAACAAGTGGACATGTTGAATGGAAGTTTTTAGAAACATTAAACACCTCATGGGGCTCAAAGGTACAGTCGGGTACATATGCATTGCAAAGCGCTTAAAGGGCTTGATTTTCTCAATGGTGCTCAAAAATCGAGCCTTCAATTTTGAGCGCCAACATGTCGGAGGGTGGAAGGTGCCCATCGAGATTTTGAGTAAATGGTTTCAAATTGTGAGTTACTATTTTCCCAGATAGTAAAGTAACTAAATCCCTTTCAACGCCAATTTAATGATTTCTAAAAGATTTTGTTTTAACCCATTAATGTTATGTGATTATGATTTGACAAGCTTCCAAGTAGATATCTTACTTGGGCTGCATATTGGTCTTTAAATAGTGATCACTCTGTTTAGACTTCCCACATCCACAATAATTGTTCCTGTTCATATCTGCATCAAACAATCGAGCTCAACTTGTTGCAGGTGCTTCTGGAAACTGAATATTAGTGCTCAGGTTTATGTTTTAGTTTTTCACTCTTTGCTTTTTGTGCTTCAGGTTTATTTTTTTCATTTCTATTTTTTTACATCATCTTTCTTAATATAATTGTAGCAGTTTGATATCATTAGTTACACAGTATTTATGTAAATGGAAACTTCTTTTCTAATCATTTATTTCATGATTTTTTCATTTGTAGTTCAACGTATGTCATACATTCTTTACTCCAAATGGAAAGGATTAAAAAAGAATTGGATATGCTATAAATTGGATGTGATTCCTAGAATATCTAGCTTTTAAATTAACATCTGATCTTAAAAATATTTATTTCCTCCCTCATTGATAGAGTTTATGCTTGATAGTATGCCCTCGGTATGACTAGATGCAAACAGGGTACACCCCTAGTACCTCGGGGAAGTCTAAGTACACAAGTGCATACCCACAATGCACCACACCCCTAGGATGCTCCAACAGCGTACTAGAGAGAATAACCATACCTATGTGAACCTAAAAGGGGTACTTCTACATACCCATCAATTGAGCTCATCATGTTTTAAGCCAGCAATATGGCAAGCAAGTGTAGGTTGGATAAGGAGTGGCATCTTAGACTTGGTCATTTGGATGCATGTGGCCTCTTTTGAAAATGAAGCTCTACCATGGGATCTATGTACATTCATACTGTAGTCCCTACTTTTGACCCTCTAATCACATTTAAAATCATCAATTAATCAGTGGTCAAGAAATAGGATTTTGTCAGTGAAAACATGACAATTCTCTATTGTTTTTGCTTGCAGATTAAGTACAAATTGTTTAATTGAATGTTGAATCATGTTGATTGCTGGAGTACTAAAACGTTTCATGTTTTAGTTAGAGCATTGACACCATAATGAAGTGTAATTTGTTATATTGACTGCATGGTCATTGAATGTACACATTGTTAAATTGAATGTTGATCCTTATTGATTGTTTGATTATTCTGAGTAGAGTACAATCACATTGGTTTAAAGGGATCAAAATGCACCTTTTATCAATTGAAAATAAAATACACTTGTATTCTGATCTTTCAGCTAATTAATAGGCTTTCAAAGATGCATTATCTTCCCTGCATAAACAATTTAGCAGGTTTGATCATTGAATCATTTCAACTTCTCGTAACATTGTTGGATATACTAAAATTTATTTTTCTTGTCTGTTTGGTTTCATTCCCTACTATTCAAATTAATGTTGGCTCATTTTTATTGGATATGAACATTTTTACCTAATAATAGTATTCAAGACATTAATTCTAAGATGTGTTAGATTTTTGTTGAAATTTTTAAATAAGGTAAAGCTAATATTCCAGGTTATCACAAACCCAAATACCATTCAAACATTTTACAATTGAATGCATTAAAGCTTTCTTGAATAATTAAAGGTGTGTTCTCATTGCTACATTTTAGCATAGAATCAAATTTATGATTGCCAATATACATATCCACACATATTTGTTTGGTTTTCTTGTTTTACTATACCCTCAGTTTATCATGCTAAAGCTAAGACATAATGTGTTTTGTTCTCTACTTCATTTTAATTGCACACCATTCAAATTGATATTATGAGGCACACTACATTACTCATACGAGTGATTTTTTTTAATATAATTATAATGGTTCTTGATTTTATAGTTATAATTTTATGTCAAGCAGTCAACAAACTATTATGAAGCACTACTACACCTTTTTATTTTATGATATTTTAATATAGTAAGATGGTTTTAACTATGATACATTCAAAGAAGGAAGTTCTACTTGTTATAATTTTGAGCTACAGAAATTAAATTACAATGTTATACTTCAAATTTTAAAATTTGTAATTGTTGGTTTTTTTTACCATGTGTATTGGTTTATGACATTCTTAACTTCTATTTTTTAAGCCATGTACGTAATACATACATACATATATACATATTTTGTATATACTATTTTATTTTTCATATGAATGAAAGATTTGGACCAAATCTGATCCAATCTTTATTTTGCTTTGTCTATGGATGCAACTTGGGGTTTGTCTTTGTTTGCAAATTGTTATAGTTCGAGTTTTTGATAAATTAGTTCAAGTTATTTTGATAAATTTGAATTCTTGTTCAAATATTACCATTGTAAAGCATTTGGTTTCATTCTTAACCATTTTCCTTTTATGTACATGTTTTGTACATGTTTTTTGTTCACCAACCACAAATAGGGGACTCAAACTATTAATTTCAGTACTTATACATTTCAACCCAACTCTTTAGAATAGCATTCATTCATGCATTTACACTTATCTTTCATTAAAAAGGATACTCATGCAAATTAGTTATAATATATGGATAAAATTAACTACCATTCAATACTATCAATGTTCCTATTGGTTCTCTTTTTCATATTTAACATTTGTTTTGGTTTTTTAGGTCATGGCTAATCCTCCCCAACCTCACCACATAATAGACATCTCAAGCAGTGCATTAGAGGTCAATACTCCACAACCATCTACGGGATCTAATTGGTCTATCAATTGGAATGGGTATCCCCAAACTGAAATACAAAGACTTGCAAATTGTGCTTCTCTAAATTGTGCTCAACTATATGCACAAATGAAAGTGGCAACATACATACATGTGATGTTCAAGAATTTGAGATCATTAGGGTTGAGGAAGTTTTGCAAGAAATCAATTTACAACAACTTGATTACTATCATTATTGCAATTATCTAAGGTAGATTCATGCTAACAAGTATTACAAACAAGGGAATGCACCTATTATTCGTCGTGCTTTTCAAGACTATCTTAATCGTCCATAGAGCACACTTCACTTGTGTTATCCCTTTTTGGTGATTATTAGTGGTTACTCTATTACAACTCTCTAAAAAATAGGGATTTTTTATACTTCTCATATTATTGTAATACACGAGTCGGCCTTATGTTCCTCCTCCATTATGTCATATGTTGATTGAAGTTTAATTTATACACACTCGGTTCTATTTTGAATACAACTATGCATTACATATATCTCCAATAACTATTCACTTTTCTTCTTCCTTTACCCTTACATAGTTTACTTTTCTCAAAGAGATGCCACATTTCATATATATTTAACTAGAATGATTTTTTTCATGGCACAATGGTTTATACAATATTATGTGTGTCACATCTTCATGCATCTTTGCACACTTTTGTCTTATGTTTATGTTTTCACACTTTAGACTACAAGTTTGAGCACTCTTTTCAATCTATTCTCACACTTTAGTCGACAAACTTGTGCTTCACCAAAGCAATTTTGGTTTATCATTTCCTTGTATGTCCTCTTATGTTTGGACAATTGCCTTGCATATATGTTTTGGTTTGAAAATGAAGTCAATAGATATGATTAGAACTATCTCTTTAATATAATTTAATATCATGTTCCTAAGTAGTTCTATATACTAACATCAATAAACGATATTTTACCATTTTTAAAAACCAACTATTCTTTCGATCGTACTAACCACTTATGGAAAACATTACACCTCATCCAGGAAAATGCTTGGCAACAAAAAATGTGTATCTGAAGAAATTACTTTTGGATTGCACATTCCTGGTATGCCTTCTTACCTATATTCCTTTTTCACATGTACATGTTTTGCTATTTAAGTAAGAATATCTGAGTATGCATTGTTTTAGCACAGAGTTAAATTGATGTTACCTTCCATTTTATTTGGCTTATATTCATAGTGAGAGTTCACTATAGTTACTAATTCATTTCCCTCCTACACTTCACCATAAGCATTCTTTCAACCATATCAAAGTCACCTATAACTACTCTTGTTATACTATGACTACTATGTTCCCATGCAAAGTGCTACCATACTATAATTCTTAGGTCCAACCCTACTAATGTAATGTGGCCTTTTAAGACATTGACAACCACATGCTCCTCTAAGTTTAGCACTTTTTCTGACTACTATGTTTGTAAATCTGAACAAGATAATGATAGTTATCGGTCTCAGTTTATAGGGAAAATTCAATCTCCCCAAGTAATGTCTCAAACTCTTATGAAAGATGCAATTAGAATTATCAACAATGAAAACAATCATTTACAGCCGCATCTCCAAGTATTTGGCATTGCACCATTTGGACAAGGAACTCAAGCAACACATAGATACCAGTTAGAGCTCTCTGATGGCCTTCACCTACAAAAAGCAACCTTGCCAAGGAAATTTAATGATCTTATACTTTCAGAGGAAATCCAAAAAAGTTCTATAATAAATGTCACCCACTATTCTATTATCACCGTTTGCGAGTCGAAGTAACTCCACTTCCACTCCACTTCTATTTAATGAATCCCTTCATGTTTTATTATGCAAATATGCACCCTTACTAATATTATTATTTTACCTACCTTTTTAGGTGGATTGTAATCTCTGACTTAGAGGTTTTGTGCACAAAACATGATATCATTGGTGTTCCCATCTTCTTATTCAAAGAACCAATGAAAATTATAAACCAGTCCTTTGTTAGTCCATTGAGCACGAGAAAAAATGTTGATCAGATAGGAACATCAGTGCATATGACTCATACTGAATTGATGTTTGGCCTCAATGCATCTCTACAAAAAAAAATCACACTTTAACAATCACTCCATTTAGAAGTTTGAGCCCATATCAAACAATGTGGACTATTAAAGGTCGTGTGACCATGAAAAAGGAAAAATACCAGTTCAACTCAAAGAATGGAAATGGTCATATGTTTAGTTTTGACATTATGGATACTGAAAGGACTGAAGTTCGGATAACTTGCTTCAATGATGTTGCAAACCTCCACTTTGATAAAGTCCAGGTTGGGAGTGTTTGCACATTGTCTGGTGGTACCATAAAATTTGCAAACAAGTTCTACAATAAATTGAACAATGATTTTGAAATCACCTTAATAGAGGATTCAACACTTTCACTATGTGATGATGACCTCTTAATTCCAACACTTCGATACACTTTTACATCCATTGTAGAGATTTTGAATATAAATATTAATTCTACTCTTGATCTCATTGGAATTGTCATTTGTGTGGATCCTGCCTCTACAATAAGAAGGAAAGCTGCAACTGAGGTTTTAAGGAGTCTCAAGATGGTTGATGTTTCTACATCCACTATTAATGTAACTTTGTGGAGATAGGCAGCTATGAAAGAAGGTGCATAATTACAAGAAATGTATCTTCTATAGAAGTCAACTGTGCTTGTTATAAAAGGTGGTCGTCTAACAAAATACAATGGTAGGGTCGTAAGCACACTTGCCATTTCACAGATACTTATAAATCTTAATATTGATGAAGCCAACCAACTACAGTCTTGGTTTTCTTAACATGGGCATACGTTTCTTGCAACAACACCCACCCTACTAGATTTGCCTCTGATTTTAGCACGAAAAACCATTATTAAGATTGAAGAGGAATGTCCAACTTCCTCAAAACCTCTCCAATACATTGTTAAAGCAACCCTTGTTTTAGCCGTAAGGAAGAAATTTTGTTATCTAGCTTGTCCCCTTGTCATAGCAAGAAAGCAATGCAAGAAAAGGGTTGAAAAAAATAGTGACTATAGGTGGTATTGCTCAAAGTGTCTAACCACCTTTTCAGATTGTGATTATAGATATGTACTTCAAGTCAAGATTGAAGACCATACTGGATCATTGTGGGAAACTACTTTCGATGAAACTACAACTAAACTCCTTGGCATGCCTGAAAAAGAACTCTATATGCTATAGTTTGATGATATTGAACCTGACCGTGTAGAGTTTGCTATACGAACTGCTCAATAAAACCAATTTTTATTCATAGTTACAAGCAAAATGGAACCATATAATGATGAGTTGTGTCTGAACTCAATGATCCTAGAAGTTTCTAGGTTGGACTTCATAAGTGAGTGCACCTCACTCTTTGATGGAATTATAGCCCCTGTGCTAGCTGCAACTGAATAGATAATGCACCACACATGAAGGCATGTGACTTCCATTTTTTTCAAACTACTATCCATACATGAAAATGACATATTTTTCTTATAAGTATATTTTATATGAATCACAATTTTTGTTGGTTCTCCTTAATATCCATTCTCTATGCTTATCGCCTCCTCTTTGTTGTATTGACTACTATCCCCAATACTGTATACGCGTCAATAGGGTTTCAAGACCCCTTCAAAACTTGTCTTTTAACCTTTTGCTAGAAAACATTTATAGTTGATTTTTTTTATATCTATTATTTAATGTGTTTCAATGACTTACTTTTCTCTACAAATTATGTACTCTTTGTTATACTTGTACCCAATGTTTGATTTCTATTTGCAACTTCATTATTATCTAATATGTTCTACATTTGGTAATACCAAATACGTTACATAACAATAATCAACCCTTTACTTAGGCTAATTTAACATTTGTAAAAAGAGGTTCAACACAACTACTACTCTTACTCTTCAACATATTTGTTTTTTCCACCTATACAACTTGTGTTGAAGGGTGGATACTCTTTTGATATTATTGTTATTGTTCTTGCAGTTCCTTTCTTTTGTAATTTTATAATGGTGATAGAAATACATTTTTCTTCTTACTATACAATTCAGCATATGGCTCTAGTTGCTCCTAATCAAGATAGACAGCCCATCCATAGTAATAGTGTTGTTGTGCAATCACGCAAGAGAAGTCATGTATATTATGGCCGCCATAGAGAAGAAATTAGAGCATGTCATTGCATTCAACACTACCAACATTTGCAATCAACATTGAACCAACCATTTCACTACCACCTGCAAGATTCTACAGGTTCTCCTACACCACAACCTTCCATGTATGCTCCACCAAATCCTAATGAGAAAATCCCTCCTTGTCAACAATCAATGAACCACATCAATTTCCAATTTTCCTCTAAATATATAGATGCAAACCACAGATTTAGAACTAGGATAGATGCCCTCTTACAACTGAAAACGTGTACTACCTATAAGGAGTGCTACCCTAGTATGAATGTGTGTACATCAAATGGAGTTATAACTTGTAAGAGATTTTTTTTCTAAAAGGGGAACACATTGCTTCTTGGAAGCCAACAACATGGACCCCTTTGAGCAACCAACTATGTTAAGGGTTTTCACCCAAGTAGAGGAGATGCTTATTGCACGTGTTAATCCCATCTTGCAAGTAACCCATGCTCATGGTGGGCAATAAAAATATAGTGGCCACACAATAAGCTTTCCCCAGGATATTCAAACAATTACAAAATATTTACCACTTACAATTGACCAACTAGATGTCTTAATGGTTCGAAGGCTAAATTCAAGTGGGAAGCATTATGATTGCTATGTTAGTAGGATCCATGTTCACAATGCACTCTCATACAAGATCAAGTTTGACCCTTACTACAAAGATGTAGAAATAGACAGTTTGGCATTATCAATGCTTCCTACTTGCACTACTGATATTTCACAAAAGCTACATACAATTGATGATTGCAGTGAACCTCTACCTTCGACAACTGCTTCAGTTGAAAACATACAATGTGACATGGAAGATGCCTCCCAATATTCAACATCATTTATGTTGAGCCTACCAAACAAACATCATCAACTATAGATCATAAAAGATTCTTTACAAATGGAACAAGAGATAGATGCCATCGTGGTTTGGCCACTAATAGGTTCAACCCCCATTAATGAGTATACTACTAAGGGCTTGTTTGACATGGCCTTCCCCACATTTTTCCCAAATGGCATTGCACTACCCATGCAACCTCACGCTAGAGAAGTCAAAATCCATGAATATGTTGTGCATCTTATTCATTACCATGATAATAGGTTTGGCCAACATCCACACTTTAGATACTTCCTCTTGAATCTTATGATGCATCATTGTAGCTAATCTACTGCATCTATATTTATTAAACAAAAAGTGGAAGACAATACACCTTCCATTATAGAAGACCTTCGCTCACACCTAACTAACCAGCCTGACAATCAACTCGCGGAAGAACTGATGCACTTTGGGTCTACTTTACAAGGGACAAGAGCATTCTAGAATACACATCATATAGAGTTGACAAGTTTGATAACCCAAATAGGATCTCCAATATTCTTCTTTACATGGAGTGCAACAAACACTAAATGGCCTGATTTGCATAGTGTTCTTTCCCCAAATGTACCATCTTCATTGCTTACCAACAAACAACGTATTGATAATGTGATTAATAATCCGCATACAACATCACTATATCTACACCAACGCTTCAAATTTTTTTGTGAAGAGATAATTGAGAAGCTCATGGAGGCAACTAATTATTGGTATCACTCCAAATGGTAGGGAAGAGGATTTGCGCACATACATGGTGTCATTTGGATTAAAAATGCTCCAAATACGGATACACTTGATTGGGAAAACCCTAAAGCAATAGAAAAGGCCAAAAAAATCTCTGAGAAATATGTTTCGGCTATGAACCCTTGCTCAAAAGTATAAATGGACAACTTTCAACATAGAGCTCCAACAGAAGATCCATGTCTTTTAAATACAACTAAAATAACTTCTATTAATCCTTTAGTTGATTATGAAGAGTTGGTTAATCATGTTCAAAGGCACACTCGATGTAATGAGAGGACGTGCCTACGTGTGAAAGGTGAAGAAATGAAATGTAGATATAAAGCACCTTGGAAAGAATGTGAACAAGCATCATTATACCGTAATGAAACAAGGCACAAATGCTTTGAACTAGCTAGAAATTATGATAGGTTGAACATTCATAACCCACATATGCTATCAATATGGAGAGAAAATATAGATTGCCAACCTATTACATCTCGAGCATTAGTTCTCAAATACATTGCTAAGTATGCATCCAAATCTGAAAGAAAAAGTGAAAATTGTGTTCAGATATTGGCTAGAATTTGCTCAGATTCAAATGTAGATGACAATACCGTCAAAGCATACCAGAAGTTTATGGCTGAAATTTTTGTCGAGAGAAACATTAGTGCACAAGAAACATGTCACATGCTTCAAAAATTGCCCCTTATGAATTGCAATCATCAGTTTATGTCTTTGAATGTGGGGCAAAAAGTTTTGCACCACCTTAAACAAACAAGTGTTGGTAGCAGAATAGAATCTAGCTACATACAAGCATACATGGAACATCCAACTGAGCTTCAACAACTTACACTAATTGAATCGGCAAGATCATACACATATGATGCATCTCGTAAATGAGATAAATGGAGAATAAGAAAGGAAATAGCAATAGTACAAGTGTATCCAAAATATTTTGCAATTCCCAATGAAGACTCTAAGCATTTTGAAACCTTTTGTTGGACTGAATTTCTCTTGTACAAACACTTTTGTGATATCCGTGTAGATAAAGGTGTGGACAAAGATGGCATTATTAGAAATTGGAAGAAATTAAAAATAGAAACATATAATGTTTGGCATGTAGACCGCACTGATCAAGATGACGAGATCTTGGAAGAGGAGAATGATTCAAATCATGACATGGAAATACAAGATTCATTGCAACTGAATGAGTGGGAATTTATGTCCCAACTAGGCCTTGCCAATAGTTCTAGCCTAGATGATCTTGACATGTTGGGAAAACGTAACTTTGACAATAACCATCCATGGGAAGACCATAATGTTCCTTTGAATTTGCAAGACCATGTCATTCAATTTATACATAGACAGAAAAATGTTGGCTCAATTATTGGCCCTTCTACCTCTGTCTCTGCCAATAGTTACACTTTATCATGACATCAACAAATTGCACTTTCTATCATTAGAAACCACTCTGCATCTAATTTCTCCATGGAACCTTTATACATGGTCATACAAGGAATTGTTGAAACTGGTAAATCATACCTTATCGGCTACATAAGAAATGCATTACACAACTCAATGCCAAATACAATAAATCCACTCCTTGTTCTTGCACCCACAGGCATTGCAGCTTTCAATAATCATACATCAACCATACATATAGTCCTTAAAATCCCAATTCGAGAAATGAAATCACTTCAGGGTCAAGCATTGATAAAATACCAAGAAGACATGAAAAATATTCAATACATTTTAATAGATGAAATGAGTTTCATAGGTCCCAAACTACTTCTTAAAATTGACTCTAGGCTACGTGAAGCTATACCCCAAAAAGAACACCTTTTCTTTGGTGGCATGTCGTTGATTCTTGTAGGTGACCTACCCCAACTTCCACCAGTTATGGATAAACCACTCTATGCATCTCACACAAATGCAAAACAATTGTGGTGTAGTTTTAACACAGTGGTAACATTAGAAATGATATTTAGATAGGAAGGTGATGATCCGCTTCAAATACAATTTCGCAAAACACTACACAATATCCGCAATGTTGAACCAATGCTACATGATTGAGATTTGTTAATAACTCACACAAACAAGAACCTCACTCCAAATGAACAAATTGAGTTTGACCATGAAACACATTTGTTTGCTACCAATGAACGAGTTTTACTTCACAAGAAAAAAATGCTAAAAAAGCTCAATGTCCCTATTGCACTATGCACTGCAACAAATACACATCACAAGCTTGAAGAAATGATTGATGATGACCAATTACCCAAGGAAGTTTTATTATGTCAACTTCAACGTGTCATGCTTATAACAAACCTCTAGGTCGTTGTTGGTCTTGTTAATGGGTCTCTTGGAGAGGTCAAAGATATAGTGTATCCAATAGGATGTAAACTTCCTTTGTTGCCTTCATATGTCACAGTAGAGTTCAGTAGTTATACTGGTCCACCTTAGGATCCTAGAAACCCAAAAACCGTTCTAATACAACCCATTTCCCAAGGCAATCGTACACAAATACCTCTTGCCACAACTTGGGCTATCACTATACACAAATCACAAGGTTTAACCTTAGGCATGGCTACCATTGATATAGGTAAAACCGAAAGACAAGGCCTCACCTTCACAACAATCTCTAGAGTCAAATCCATCCAAGGGCTTCGTATAGAGCCCTCCTTTTTTTTCGAGTGCTTTTGTAAGATGAAAAAGAACCCGTACAATATTCTTAGAAAGAAAGAAGAAGTATGTTTGCACTCAATCTCGCATCAAAACCATGGCTCTGAAGCTACTTCTACAGAAAATGGTAATGTCTATCGTTCTACAAATATCCATTTTCTCCATTTACTTGTGTGTTTGTGTGGCTTCCTAAATAATTCACTACTCTTTTCCACAGGTTGACACTTGTTGGATTCAAAGAAGGTGTTCGCACACAAAAAAATGCTCAAGAAACTTTCAGGTATTTCAGGTATCTTTTGATTGCTTCTAGAATTTCACTACTACTACATTTCCTACAATTGCCTCATATCTACTTCTTATAAAGAATTAATCCTATTATTTTTCTTGCATACAGGTCTTTGCTACCTTGCCACAAATAAGACTCCTATTACGTTTCTACTTACAATTTCAAAAAAAATCAAAAAATGTGCAATTCAAATCAAGTATGAAGTCTATTTTTATATCCTCAACACTGAGGGAGTGGACATTTTTGGGTTCCATAAGTCAAAAAACAATGTGAACTTTACCATTGAGATATATTTCAAGATTATCTATTCTAGCATTGAATGATCCTTGTAGTTACATCATTATGATTTATCTTTTGTAACTTGTTCTATCTTCTCATCTTATTCTTTGGTACATATTTATGTATTCGATGTGCCTCCTTGATGAGATTTATGTGTATTGTTACATTTCTATTTACAATTTCAATAAATAAATAAAAAATGTGCAATTCAAATCAACTCTTGAACTCGATGTCTTGCATTAAATCAAATAATATAGTTTTACAAATTATTTTTACCTCCAAAGAGAAATGTCAAATGTATATCCCTCTATTATATATATATAATCTACACTATCAATTATAAATATTTGTTTTAAATTTACGTCTTTTGAATTTGTCTTTTAAAAATAAAAACTATCAGTGTACCTCTTGCACCTCTTTCTAGAGCAAGTGTTAGTAATTATTCCTGTCTGTTTTCCTTACCAAGTTCAAATATAGACTTCAATGTTTCATATTTCTTATTTTAAATATATTTATTACTAGTTTTACATTGATGTTTATTTTTGTAATTTGTAAAATGTTATTCTAATATATATTTTTTAATCAAATATAGAGTTAAATATATTTCTTATTTTAAACACATTTGTTATCTTCTACTATTTTACAATTTTGTTCAATTTTTTTTGTATACCATTAATACTACCCCTCAAACTTACTACATATTTTGGTACTTTGATTTAAGTAATCAACAATTATTATTTTTAAGTTAAATATTTCAACTTATAATTGAATTGGTAGAAATGAGTAGTTCATTCATATAATATAATTTTGATTGTTATTTATATATTTCTTAAAATAATAAAATTATTAATATTTTTCAAATTTTCTTCAACTCTCTCTATTATTCTACCTTTACTTGTCCTTATAATAACATATCATTCTCTCTTTTAGCTCTCTCTTTGTATAATATTATATCCCATGGGCGATATGCATCCTTGATATCAACACTAGCTTAGTTGTATATATACAAAAAAATGTTATGAGCGTTTCCATTTTAAAAGACACTTCAACATTTTCCATTAGTTCCTCACTAAACACGAAAAAACTAATCTTGAGCCATAAGTTTTCATCAGTAAAACACAAAGGCGTTGACAAGATAGAGATCATTGCAAAAGCTACTTCAGTCAACCATAAAAACATGAAGGCAGGAACTTTGGCGCATGCGCCCCTTATTTTATATTATTGTTATGAAAATATTACTATTTTCATATTATAATTTATTTATAATATATCAATAATTATATTTATTAAAAAATTTAACATAGTATAATAAATTTATTAAATTAAAATTAGATTTATATAAAAACTAAAGCAAGTACTTAGCCACTACGTAACACTTGTTGTACTTGTCATAAGCAATGTAATGTTGTATTCAATTTGCACAATTACCAAATTAGTTCAAAATCTATCTACCAATCACAAGTAATGATTTTTAAATAATTAAAATATTTCCAAAGCTTTTTTTATTCATTTATAAATTTAATATTTCATACAAATTATATGATTGGGTGAACTTATTTTGTGTTATAGGGGCCCTTTTTTTGGAGAGTTTCCATAATGTAATATTTTCAGCTAGATTCAAGGTTAATGCAACTTTAGTTTCTCTCTCAATATGTTTTGGTTAATGTCGCAAAATCAAATGCTACAACAAAAGTTTGATACTTAATAAATTTATTAACATAGACAATTTTTTTACCTTGTAAAGATTATTTTATGAGTATGTACAAGTGAAATAGTACAAATGAACTTGTAGTTAACCAATGAGGTAATGCGAATAAATTGATTTTTTACACTATTCTATTTATTCATGTACAATTATACTTAAGAATTTATGAAATATAATTTTTTCCCACTTCTCACAATAATATTTAATTGAATTATATTAAAGTAAATTTAGTTTTAAAAAATTATAATTTGTATTTGATACTTACAAATACAATTAATAACAATAAGGGAAGTACATGCCACTATGTGGCACTTGTTTGGTTTGTGCGTCAAATATACTGTATCACATTACTAGTGCTAAATTCTGAAAAAAGTATAGCATATAAAATGTTCTAGCTTTCAAGGAAGCTTGAGGACGAGGTTAATAAGATTTAAAATTGTTTTTATTTACTTATATTATAAATTGTCTATTTTGTATGAAAAATATATTATGATTGTTTTAACTAATTAAAATAAAGAAAATTTATATTTTTAAATTCTTAAAAATGAGTATTAATAATTAACTATACATTTTCAAGGGAAGAAGTTTAATTCTTTGTTTCTATTGGTTGATTGATTACGTCAATTGAAAAATTGTAGACTAAACTAAAGCAATAGTTTCCTGCTCGAGAGGAACTAATATTATATGACAATTTCCATTTAATTGATACTAAATTTCTTCGAAGGTTTAAGTATTCAATCTAAAGGAAAATAACCAACAAATACACAATACCATAAAGCAACGATAATTTCTATCATGGTTTATCTTGACAATATTTTATCACAATTAGCAATTTTATATGTAGCTATGAGGTGTTACATTGTGATATTGCTATCAGGATTTAATTGTGTGATTTTTGAGTCAAACTCATTGACTCATGTTTCATGAGTAGTGATTCAACATAAATCTATCTCTCATGAGAATAAATGGAACACTTAGCACTCATTGGATCTAGGTGATGCTCACAGGGGTGAAGCAACAGGACTTCCCTAGAGGTCACCCATCCCAGTACTACTCCAACCTAAACACGTTTAACTATGAAGTTTCCTCCATGGTTAAACCCAAAGCTTGCAACCCCATTTGCAAAACTTTCACCAAGTGTTGTGCCTTATGATCCATTCATTAGAGAGCCCCTTAAGCTCGTCAATTGATAAGTAGGAGATAATTTTCGCAGCAAGTCACATTGTGATATTGCTATCAGGATTTAACTATGTGATTTTTGAGTCAAACTCATTGACCCATGTTTCATGAGTAATGATTCAACATGAATCCATCTCTCATGAGAATAAATGAAACACTTAGCATTCATTGGATCTAGGTGATGCTCGGAGGGCTTAAGCATCAGGACTTCCTAGGAGGTCACCCATCCCAGTACTACTCCAGCCTGAGCGCACTTAACTATGGAGTTTCCTCCATGGTTAAACCCAAAGCTTGCAATCCCATTTGCAAAACCTTCACCAAGTGTTGTGCCTTATGAACCATTCATTAGAGGAGATAATTTCTACAGCGAGTCACATTGTGATATTGCTATCAGGATTTCACTATGTGATTTTTGAGTCAAACTCATTGACCCATGTTTCATAAGTTGTGATTCAACATGAATCCATCTCTCATGAGAATAAATGAAACACTTAGCACTCATTGGATCTAGGTGATGCTCAGAGGGGTGAAGCGTCAGGACTTCCTCGGAGGTCACCCATCCTAGTACTACTCCAGCCTGAGGGCACTTTGCTATAGAGTTTCCTCCATGGTTAAACCCAAAGCTTGCAATCCCATTTGCAAAACCTTCACCAAGTGTTGTACCTTATGAACCATTCATTAGAAAGCCCTTTAAGCTCATCAATTGATAAGCAAGGGTTACATTGCTTAATTTCATTGGTGATCCGATTTTTTAAAACTGAAACCAACGGGCTTCCATGGCTTAGTGGTAGAGCGTTCGCTTCGTAAGCGAAAGGTCGCGAGTTCGATCCTCGCTGGGAGCTAATGATCATTTTATATTTGAGGCAGATTTTGTTCGAAACTAATATCTAGCCCTACCGGTGTTCCAGATAAATGTTTTAAATTACACTAAAAATTTTAAAGGAAAAAACAAAACCCGATTTAGGTCTACAATTTTGGCGGGCAAAATCAGATTAGGATTAGGGCATTTGCGCTAAAAGAGAATTATGCGTAGAAAACAAAGAAAATCTTAGGGTTTCGGAATTCCAGTCAGCTGTTTTTTTTATATATACAGAGGCGATCAAAGGAAGACCTAATGTTTGTTGATAACGAAATTCCTGTTGCAGATTTTAAGAAGTGTTTAGATTTTATATTCGTATGCGTCGATACTGATTACCAGACTGTTGTATTTCATCGCTGGCTGTGTATGAGACGACGCTATATTTTATTCGCCGGTTATCTAACTTGTAGACGATTTAAGTATTTTGTTTGCTATTCGTCGCTAAAAACACTGGTAAATTTTCATCTTTCTAATAGATGTCTATTTCTTGCTTTCATTGGAAAATAGATTTTTCCTCTTTTTTTGGTTGTTAGGCAATTTTAAATAAATTGCTTGGTTATTTTTCCTGTATGGATGGAAATGAGGATTCTTTCCCCGAATGATCGACAATGATTCAACTGTGCGCGTTCTCTTTGGAGATAAGCCAGATTGCCTGATCCATCACTTTGTAATCGTTCTTTCTTTCTTATTTATGTTTTTGACGTTTTTACGGCCAAATACTTAGGGTTATGCTTGTTTCGGCCATCAATACAGGGCTTCCGGTTTTTTCGTTTCTTTTCCTCCATTATTTTAGGGCTTCATGCTTCTGATATTTGTTCGGACATATTTGTTCGGACATAGGTAAAGCCCGTGGCTAAATAGTCGAAGAAATGCACCCAATGTGACCATTTTGTTTGATTAATTAAAAGTCACAGAACCGTGCTTCAAACAAAACGTCACATCCGGTGCAAATATTCAGTTAGATGGACGTCGCTGAATAGGGGCGTCGTAGCAGAAGATCCGATCCTCCTTGTCAGAGATAAAATTATCTCAAATTAATTTATCATTTCTTTGTTTCTTTCATTATCCGAGTTCAAATTATCATTCGTTATCTGTACCTTCGGTTTTGAGATTTCATTATCTTTCCTTGTCTGTACCATCGTTTTTGAAATTTCATTATCATTCGTTAACTGTACCATCGGTTCGATTAAAAATATGTTTTCCACTTTCGTTATCTGTACCAGAATTGTGTGTATTACACATCTTTTGATTAGGGTTTTATGGATTTATGCGTTGATGCATTGTTTTGCATTATTATTTTGTTGACAGGTAGAATTATACGGTTGAGTCTTTATTTAGGTTCTCCAATGTTATTAGGCTGCAGTTTATTTCATGGTTGGCGATTTTTCATTTTAGATTTTTTTACATTTATTAACTACATATTTGTAATTAATTAGGTTTTTGTTTTATGTTCATTTTTCATTGCATTTGTTTGTTAGTATCTCAACTATGTCAATATAGCAGTGAATTGTGGGGACCTTCCTGCAAATGAAGGTAAGGGCTAACCTTACGAGCGAGGCAAGCACCAGTTCAGGCGTTTGAACGTTTGGACGGGATTTATCGCTTTCCAACAGATCCGATTCACTGAGGGTATACAAATCATGTGCCAGTTGCCCGAACACAAGTAGTAGCTGTAACAGAGGCAAATGCAGTAGAGGAGAGGGGAGACGCCCCTTTATGGAAGATGTTATCGATCTGAACGTTCATCTAGAGCATTTTAGGGACAAATTGAGGCCATGTGAGAGTGACATATTGAATAGAATTATCTTGAATGGGCGGTTGGGTAATGGAATTGTAGAAATAGAGAATTCTACAAATCTTGATTTGGCAGGTTTTGTAAATCTTCACTCTTATTTGGAGAATTTTATTTGAATTGTTTATTTCACTTGAAAGATTAAGTGTGAAGACACAGTTTTATGTGTAAGCTTGGAGTAGCAGACTTTTAAAAATAGTCTAATTTATTATTTTTACACTCAAAAAATATAACCTAGTTTTGATTTTCAATTCCTACTTACTAGTAGGAATATCCGGTGTTCTAATTTGGTATTCTAATTTCATTTTTGCCAATTTTGAAACAAGCACAAGAAAAAATTCAATTCTAGATTTTGAAAAAGCAAATCCTTGTCATCGAAACAGATTTAAAATGAGGACAAAATGAGTAATTTGGAATGTATTCTCTCATGATGTCGAGAAACATATTAATATTACAATAAAGTCTTTGGGTTCTCTCGATGTCTCTCGCTCCTTCTACTCTCATTGCTCCTACGTTTGAATTTGCTGCTCTCGCCTCTCGTTCTATGACTGATGAGGTTGCATGTAAGTTTGCTAGTGGTGGTGGGAGAGCTTTGCCCATTGTTGCTATTGACTCCTCATTTGCAGTGTTCGTTTCCGGTAGGGCTAGGGTCTGCTTGTCCGTTTTTGGCGCCCATTCTTCTCTTTCCACTCCTTCACTCGGTGCTCATCTTAGTTCTGCAGGGTCTCTTGGTTCGAGGGAAGGACTTTTGCAGACGTCGTTGCCTTTGAAGCTGGATTGCATGGTGCTATCCCTCATGCCAGTTCTTCAGAGCCTTCTAATCGTGATGCGTCCTCTGTAAGTGTTTCAAATCCTATTAGGATATCTCTAGACCCAGAAACAGTTGAAGATATTTTCCATACAGCAGAAGAGCTCTCCTCTTTTGCTGCTATTTTTCGTTTTCGGGGTTTTTGGCTCTCTTGTTGATCTTCACACTTGGATCTCTATGCATTGGGAACCAATTATAGACAATAATGTCCACATCTTTCTGAATGCAAAAGGATTCTTTATAGCTAAGTTTGAAAGTGTTAAAGACAAGAAGACTATTATGTGTGATAATAGTTTTTCATGGCAAGGCAGATATCCACTAATGGCTAAATCGTGGCATATGGATTTTAATCCACTTACTAAATCCTTTAACATGTTCCCTATTTGGGTCCAGCTTCCGAATCTCCTGATGCATCTTTGGCAAGATTTTGTTTTTGAAGCTATTGGGAATGCTATTGGTGATTTTTTATATGTGGATTTTGACACTTCAATTTTTTTTCATTCGACGTGTGCATGAATTCTTATGGAGTTGGATGTTTCTAAGGCCTTCTTGAGGAGATTTGTTTGGATTCTGCGAGGGGTTCTTGGACTCAAATGTTGGATTTTGAAGGTATCCCTTTTCATTGCAGAAAATGTCACATGACAAGTCATATTGCTGATTGTTGTGGTGTTAAAAAGTCCAAGTCAAGGCGACCACCTTCTTGGTGGTCAGGGGCCTCTTCAGAGCACTGCACGGTGCATAATCTTTGGTTGCGCCCTTGGAACTTGTGGGTGATTCTCCCCTTGATGATGCTTCTAGCGATCATTCGGTGCCTGTGGTAGATGAAGTTGTTCGAACTTGAAGTTTGGTCCCTATTCCCACTCTGGCTCCTACCCCTATATCGGATGCTCTTTCTAGGGGCCAGTCATCTTCTGGCTCTTCTAGGAAGATTGTTGTGGCTTCTACTTCCCCTGGGTTCCACCATTTCATTTCTTCTGGGGTTTGGGTTGCTGAGGCTGCGAAGGTGGACGGTTGGATTGTAGTAAAAAGAAAGAAAACTAAGCTTTTTGCTCCCCCTTTAGATATGAACCTTAGGTCGCGCAAGGAAGGCACTAAATTAAAAGGAAAATCATAAGTTCCTTTGTTGTCACTAGCTTTTTCGGTGCGGTGTTGGCCACTGTGCAGGTGTGCTTGTTGTGGTACCGGTGTGTTAGTTGCTGGCTTTTGCTTGCCAATTGGTTTAGTCTCTAGGTTCTAGGTCCCTATAAAATTTGGTTGCTTTTTTTAGTCTTTTCTTTTGGTTTCAGGTCCCTGTAAAACTTAATTTTTTTTTTTTTAACTAGTTTCAGGTCCTAGTAAAACTTGGTAGTGTTTCATGGTTTATCTTTTTCTTTTATGTAAAGGGTTTCGGGGCCCCTTCAAAACCTGTTTTTACCTTAATCTAAAACATACTAGTATTACATGTATGCTTAAGATGAGTTACATATATGATTATTTATATTATTGTTATATTACTGTTATATTAATAACTAGTGATGTTTAACTGTAGAAATATGTCTCTTCATGAGACATGTCTCCTCTCATATTTATAAGCCTTCATTTGCATTTGGAACATCATCAATAACAATGGCTATGATTCTACATTTATAGAAACGATCCTAGAAATTAATACGGTATCAAAGCTAGGTTGCAAATGTAAGAAAGGAGAGAATAAGATTCGAAGAAATACAGTCAGCAACAAATGATATTCCAGTCAGTAATACAAAATCATAAAAGTGACACATATACCGAAAAGAATAACAAAGATGCATATTGATTGTAGAATATAATAGAGTTATCACTATCTATCTATATATATATATATATATATATATATATATATATATATATTACATTTTGATTTTTGAAAATATTTTTTTAAAATTAAGAATTATAATATTATTTTCATTTTTTAATTCTAAAGTGTTAAAAATGACATTTATAGAAAATGAATGTAAAAAAAATGGTTGAAATAAGTTTACATTCATAAATGTTTAAAGTCATAAATTAATTTATTTTTTAAAATATAAATATGTTTAAACAAAATATATATTGTTGAATGATAATAATATGATTTTTTTGACTTTTACTAATTTAAATAATTTTTTAAATGAAATTCAAATTAAATTATTTGTACATAAATATTTTATAATATTTTTACAAAACATATATTAATTTTATGATATCATTTCTAAAAATTTATAATAATCTCATTTATTAAATTTAACAATCTTTTACAAAATCTAATTTTGAGAGATTGCTTTTCTAAAATATATTTATTGGTGGCTTAGGCCTTAAAGACCTTAGGATTCAAGGTGTTTCTCTTGTTTTTAAGTGGATTTTTCAGGCTCTTGATGGTCATGAGCCTTGGAAAGTTCTTCTTAGAAATAATATTGATGCACGAGCATCTTGCATGGGAAAATTATTGAAAAAAAAAAAAAAAAAAAAATTGTGGAGGAGAGAGAAAGTGACGAAAATTAGAGGAGAAATAATAAAAAATAAAATAAACGAAAAAAAAGAGAAAATGAGAAATTTTTATTTTCGAAGTGCATAGGTGGCATAATAAAAAATAAATAAATAAAATGGTTGTCATTCCATTTATCGAGGTGTGGGTAGAATTCTAGAAAATTATGAATATTGTAAAAAGTTGTGGATATTGTAGAAGGTTATGGAAGTTGTAGAAGGTTGTGGAGGAATTTTAGAAGGTTGTGGATAAGTCATGTATTGGGTGGTAAGTGCCTATTTAAGCAAGGCATATGAGCATTTCTAATCAAGCTCGAGGAGTAGAAGCTCGAGAAGGAGAAGCTCGGGAAGTAGAAGCTTTGGAAGGAAAGCTTGGAAAGGTGAAAGTTGTGGAAGGTGAAGCTTGGAAAGCTTGGAAGGCTTCAAGGTGTGAAAGAGAAGGAAGAAATGAAGAGTGAGTCTTCTAAGTCTATGGACAGAGTGTCGAATGTGAGGCAATTTACACTTGGATCTTGGATTAGGTTTGTGAGAAGAGCTAGTGGCTGCGGTTTAGAAACAAGGAGGTTGCTTGGTGGCTTGTGAGCACAAGTTGAGATCTCGAAGGTTTCTACTAGAGTATGGATTTGGATCTGGACTAGAGTGTTGCATTCTTGGTTGTGAGTTGGTAAGGGTGGTGTGGCCCTTCGTCAATGGTATAGAGCGTACCTTCATCAAATATTCAATCTGGATTTCCTAAGCAAGCTAAATATTGGAAGAACCTTCCCTTTGCTAATCTTGTTGCTAGGACGTTCCCTTTCTTTGTTCAAGGCTCCATGGTTTTTAAGTCTATCTGGAAGGCTTGGGAGTTGGTGAGGGGCTTTATTTATAATTTTAACTTCAATAACAATAATTCTATCCACGGTGAACGCTCTATCTTGTGGAATCTGAAACATAATGGCAAGCCTCTTGCCATGACTCAAGGGTGTTCTGCTAAACATTAGAACAGCCATGGTATCAAGAGCTTTATTGATATTTTGGAGAATGACAACCTTGCCAGTTGGCAAGATATTAAGCTTAAGTTCAATCTTCCTGACTCTCATAAACGTACCTATAATATGATAGCTAATGCATGTCGCCCTCTCAATCTTCCTCGTAGATGTGATGTGGATTCCCATAGATTCTTATATTTCCGTTGGGATGATGGATCCCTCTTACAGAAAATCAAAGCTAAAGATATATATAAGGTGCTTAATAAAGATCACTCTATTTTATCACACCTGAATACCACCTGGTATATGAATTTGGACTCTCTTGAATGGCACAAAATCCTTGACAAATTCTGGAAGTCTCATATTCCTCCCAAAATCTTACATTTTAAATGACAGCTTCTTCTTGATAGACTTCCTGTTAAAAATCAAACTGGTGATACTGACTCTTGTTCTATTTGCAGGGTTCTTGAAAATTTAAGACATATCTTCTTTACTTGTCATTTTGCTAGGATTATATGGAATTTTTTTGGAATATCTATAACTGATCATGTCTCTGTGCTAGATACTATTCTTGGAAACATATCCGGCCTAAAGAAGGATGCTAACTTTTTTTGGAATATTCTCTCTTCTCATATTCTTTGGTTTATTTGGAAAAGTAGAAATGAGGACAAATTCCAATATGTTGGTAGATCCCTTACTTTGTTTCAATTGAAACTCATACGCTTTAAGATTGTCTCGCAGGTGTGCTGCATTATGAAACTTGAAAAAGACAAACTGAAAAGATTTCTCCGTGATGGGCATGCTACGATGTTCATCTACAAAATGAAGCATGGGCTGGAATGGGCCAGCATTATTGATGACCAGGCTGCTTTTGAAGATGCCCTTAAGCGGCTAATTAAGGAGATGCGAGATACTAGAGGCCCTTTTTCTGATAGACTTGAGTTCTTTGCTCATATTCTTGAGTAGAAGAAAGTTGTTTCGATGGAAGGAGAGCTAGGATGGACAACATGGATTGATGATCGTGATGATATTCTGGATTAGCTTATCTAATTTCCTTTTTTGTAATCTCATTGAAACTGTTACATATTGTGCTAGTTCATTGATCATGGATTACCAGTTGAACTAGGAGGTTGAGGTTCGCCTCCCCTCTCTTGATTTTGTACCTATCTTTTTGAACTATCGATTATTTAATTTAAAATATATATATTTATTCAAATACTTAAAAAAGGCATGCAAGATCATAATGAACCAAATGATCATTATTACAATATTATCCATTATACACAACGTCAATTCAATTCAACATGATGAACGCTCCTAAATGCTCCTAAAAGCAACAATAATAGGTACTTCCAATTCATTTAAAAATGTTTTTGATTTAAATATTATTTAAAATAAAAGAAACCAGTTAATAAATTTTCAATGGCTGAGTCGAAATGTAGATCTCATGATTTTGATATTTTGTTCCCATCTTGTTTTATGTGTATTTAAAGCAATCACTAGTTTTCTTACAATTCAAATGGTGGTTCAATAATGCTTAAAACTAGTTATCAACTTTGACAATCCAAGGAAAAAAACAAATGTTTATAACGATGCTGATAAACTTAAGTGATTCCCAAGACATTTCAAAAATATGTGGCCAATTTTCACAAGTCATCACTAAAATGTGGGAGAACCATGAAAGCAAAAACTAAACCAAAACCAAAATTTACTTCATGCGAAAATTATGAGTATGAAGTACTTAAATCACCAAACATGTGATGAAATTATTAGATGATGGCCAACAGATTTTGGGATACGTGGCAGCAAATTAATTAATAATCGACTCTAGAATTTTCGTGGCCAGCTTTTCTCCAGAATCTTCCAACGCGTATTTTATAAAAATCGTGTGCAAAGAGCTCGATAAGATTGCTGATAAAGGACTCAATGTAATTAATGCATGGTTGTCTTTTGATTTTTTTAAATAAATTTTGGTAGTGGAAAATAAAATTAAACCCCAGGAAAATAGTCCTAGTCCAATCAGAAAAAAGTTTTCTTGTTTTGATAAATGAAATTAAAAATATACAATCTAAAAACCTTAGGGTATGTTGTTTTTTGGAAAATAAAGAAATAGGCAGGGGGGGTAAACAAAAACATTAGTACCTTGCCTTTTATAGGCAGGGACTAATAAATATGATGTCTATCATATAGGTTGATGGCAAGGAAGATATAATAGCAGTGGAAAAATTGATATTCCTTACTAATCTAATCATAAAACAAGATATATTTGTATTAAGGGATAACAAATAACGAATAGCAAATAAGATGCAGAGATCGTATAAGAACAAAATTCTACAGCATAGAGCACACCATACAAGCCTCGACATAGAATCAAGGGAGAGAAGATTAAATATAATTTTTATTTTATAATTTGGTATTAGATATTGGAAATTCCATATGTTGTGTGTTTGCTATATTGTTCAAATTATGATGTGTTTCAACGAAACATTGTTTATTGTGATGATGATAATGATTCTAAATAGAATTTTTGAATCTTTGTTCTTTTCTAAAACAATGTAATTATGGTGTTAAAAAAATCGTTGAACTTTTTGATTTTTGACGTCAGAATTATATATTTACTTGAAATAGTTTTCCATTATCTTTAATTGACATATGTTATACATCAGATTCATTTTCTTAAATATATAATTTACATTTTTTTTCATCTAACAATTTTAATTGACAAATAATGGAGACCACTAATATATTTCAAAGAATATATTCTTTGATCAATGTGTGTAACTCAATACAATCGTGTCATATTTTATTGCTTTTATTCATTGGGTTTTTCTATATTTGGATTATATCTTTGTTTCCATCTAAAATTGAAAATTTATAATCAAATCTCATTCTTTTTTTAAATATTTGCATATTCAGGAAAGATATAAAAATTAGATTTTTTAGACAATGAATTTGAAATTATCACACCAAATCCCATTGTTTATGTAAACTTGGATGCCTCCCTGCAAACTCCAATTGATATATGTGAAAATTATGTACTATAATGTTGTTACCAAATGATTTAGCATTTTGAAACTACAACATTTTCAATAGATTATGTTTTTGATAACGATATTTTGTGAATGCAAATTGTTGTGGATAAGGTAAAGGAGTTGTGTAATCGAGTTTCTTAATTTCTAGAATATGTGGAAGTCCAGTGTGATCATAATAAAAATGAAGACCGAAACACTAGTCTCATTGGTGATTATTTCATTGGGTTGCTGCATCGTAACAATTTGTTTGTGTTGTTAGTATTTTTATTTTTATTTTGTTAACAATTTTATATAAAATTGATACACAACCTTAATAGAAAAGGACATTGTATTGAAGTGTATACATAATTATTGAAGTTTATATTTAGCATTCTATGTTGCATTGCCATATCTAGCTTCAATTGGAATCATGTGTGTGTTTTTTTAAACATCTTGATCATTATTTTTTTTGGATGAAAGTATTGTAATAAATAGATATAATTTATTTTTATACAACTTAAAAATAATTATATAGTTCTTTATAACTTGAATATCTATCATATTACGAATGAATTTTTTTGTAGGCAATAATAATAAAAATAATTAGAACCTAATTGTAACAAAGCTAAATTGTGATTTGCTTCTCAGACTTTCCGCTCTCGATGCTACTAGCTATATATCTATTTTATATTATATAATATATATAAAGAAAGCATTGATATATTGAAACTTTAATTTACTTTTTTTTAATATTTTAAAATTAAAGCCTTGATATCTCTCGACTTCCTTTATATATATTATATAACATATATATTACTACTTATTTAAGACAAGCTTATTTTCTCATTAAAGTTAAAAGAGAAACTTGATGAAATCAAAAATATTGTATTGTTTAATCCTTAAGAAAGATTGTAGATATTTTATATGTTCATTTACACTTTCGACTATATTCTAAAAGTCTTTACTATTCTAAAAATATTTTTGACATATCAAATAGTTTCTAAAATAGTTCTTTATTTCCTCAAATTATCTATAACTTTGAAGACATTTAAAATACTTGTACTTGATTACTACACAATAACAATAAATATAAGTAAGTTTGTTTGTTTTTTCTGTGAAACATTATATTTGTATTAATAATAATTGGTTCAAAAATATAAATAAGTTTTAAAATGGCCAACAACAGTAAAAATGCAATATTAATCTTATCACATTATAGTTAGCAAATTAAAAAATAATAACAAAAAATCAAGTAACATAAACCATAAAATTCAATTTGTCATGTATGGGTCGCTATTTTCTTGCAATAGTTTCTTGAATGCAGAAAATTAGAGCCTTAATTTGGAAATAATGTCCACATATTCACTAGAAAACATTGAGCTCCTTTCTCTCCCAATTTGTAAATGACGATCTTTGCACGACTATCTCTAAAGATTTGTGGAATTCAGTCACTTCCTTCAACATGACTTCCTTGAAAGTATTTATTGTCTTCATTGTGTGAGGACTCATCAAGAACATAAAGAAAAACTGTGGTATTGCTCAACATTTCTAGAGATAAGATAAGATAAGATAAGATAAATTTATAACGTCCACAAGGCTAAGAATATCCTGTGGGACAACCTTCCGACTAAAGCAACTTCAGTAATTCAAATCTTTTTTTGTGCAAGCTGATGATGAGCCCCCCAACTTCTCATTGGACTCCTTGTTGAATAAGTTGTGCCAAGAGCTTCCAAATATGATATCCACAATTTTGAACTTGATGTCCTTGTGCGCATCACATTTTAATATAATGTGTTGTTCTCTTTCCACCTTGCCAAAGTTGCAAACTGTCAAATTCTCTCTTCCTAAAGACTCTTTTGACCTCTTCTTTGCATAATAAATCCTGGTATGCTAATTCAAATAGAATATTGAAGAAATTTAATGAATTGAATTGTGGTCGTCAAATGAAAAATATATACAAAATAGAATCATAATTTCCTTGACATTTCTCTAGAAATGACTACTAAATACTTATGGAATATAAATTTGATGGATTACCATCATTATTATACTTAATAGCTTTGCCTATCCTAATTGAATTTCTCTTTGATTTCAGAAAAATATTCTATAGAGAATTTTCTTTTGCCCAAGGCAGTCATAGATTGCCATCCTATAGAGAATTTTATTTTGCCCAATGCAATCATAAATTGCCATCCTATAGATGATGAAGGAATTTTGTCATTCTAAAGTCACTCTGTACTCATGCGAATTTTACATATTTTTAACACACTAAAACAGTCCCTAGATTATTTTTAAATATTTTGTTTCTAACCTTTGAAGAAGCTAAGGGGATGTATTAGATTACATTTCAATCTTGACCCCAAAGGATGTTGCTAAACACATAACTCATATTTTCAATTTGATTTCTATTCCTTGAGCATAATGTAAGACTTGCCAAATTAGAATTAAATTTATCTTAAATACAAATGCATGGGCAATTGGTTTCAAATATTTGAATCGTTTCCTTGATTCTAAAGATGCAATGTAAGTGCTGGTGAATGTAGTTTTTTGAATATTTTTTATTTTAGGGCCCATTTGTTTGTCGGGATAGGAATAGAAAATTAGAATAGGAATGGAAATGTGGAATGAGAATGGAAAAGAGCATTCCCATTCTTGTTTGTTTCGCCTGATATTTGATTGGAATAGGTTACTCCCTTGTTTGGTTGTAGAAAATTAGAATTGGAATATAGTTAAGTTTATATTTAAATATATATTATTTATTTTAATATAGTATTATATTTGGTTAATTATTTTAACTTATTATAGAGAAACTAATTTTTTTTTTTTATTCTATTTGAAATTAATTTATGTGAGTAGATATAAACATAAAAATATTATACACAATAATATAATTTTGAAATTTGTAAAATTTGATCTGAATTTGATAAATTTGATTTTTAAATTCATTTAATATATTTTATTTGTTTCACTATATTATTATATTTGGTTAATTATTTCAATTTATCGTAAAGAAATTTTTTCTTTATTCTATTTGAAATTAATTTATGTCAACATTTTTTAATGAATAGATACAAACATAAAAATATATACACAATAATATAATCGTGAAATTAGTTAAATTTGCTCATCCTAATCCAAATTTGATGAATTGAGTTGTACGTCAATTTGATTTTTAAATTCATTTAATATATTTTATTTGTTTCACTATATTATTATATTTGGTTAATTATTTCAATTTATTGTAAAGAAAATAATTGTTTTCATTCTATTTTATTAAATGAAATTAATAAGAAATTAATTTATTTCAACATTTTTTAAATGAATAGATATAAACATAAAAATGTTATACAAATAATTTACATTTGAAATTACTAAAATTTGCTCATCGTTTAATACAAAATCATATAAAAGGTTTAGTCTCCATGATTCTTTACAACAAAATGGTCATTTCAATACTAAAATTAGAGTCACCATCACCAATAGTGTGTTTATAAAAAAATAGAACAGAATTAAGTCTATGTTGAAACGCAATTTCGACTTTTGCCATAGAACCAATCTCCCTAGCAGTTGTCTCCCGCACAATGCACAACTTGCAACCCTTCTTATTTTCTTCTATAGATTTTGTTGTGCTTGATGTAGATGAGTCTTCTTTGACCCACTGAAAGAAACTGCAGCCATTGTGCCCCTGCATTTGAAAAGTAAATTAGGGCTTGCCACAATAATAAAATAAAAAAGATTAGTAACAACCTTTCTTTTATTCGGACAACAAAAAAACTTACGCCCAAGATTATCCTCTGTACGTGACATCTTTATTACGAGAGGTCCAACACCACATCGACACAACGACAAAGTTGACAAATCCATTGACCCTGTATAGAATAATGAACATGGAACAACCATCAGGCATATGAACATGGAACAAACATCAGCTATATTGGCTATCTTCAAAGTTATTTGGCTGCCTAGTCTTATTGTTGGGCTATTTCCCATTATAAATATTAGATATCAAAGATTGTAGGTGTAATGTCCAAATCAAGGTCTTCATTTGCTATGTTAGGATCTTTTCTATTTTGTAGTATCTTCGTACTAGAGATATAAATATCTCTGGGTCATTATGGACTATAACACTGCAAAGTTAACACACATGACAACTACTATCCTCATCTTTTCTTCTTGTAAATAATTGATTCAAACTACAAAACTAACATCAATTTATTAGATAAGTAGGAAAAATACACTACGTTGATGAATGCTTTGTTTATATTTGATTCATTCATAAGAAAGTGGATAGTTTAAGTGACAAAACATACTCATTGTGTTTTCTCCTCATATACATATATATATAACATTAGACTATATTTAATAAACCTCCATAGAAAATATTGGTTTTATTCTCTCTATACTAACAATACAAATGTTATTGTAGACAATATATGGTATGGAGCTCCTGGATTAAAGATTACGTATTATTACTCCTATTTTTTTTTCCTTTTCCCATAGATAGATACTATGTCTATATGGCCAGCCGTCCATTATTACATTCAGAATTGCAGCACCTCTGTTTTGTTTGAATGAGACATGCCTATTAAATTGACTAGTGACTATGAATTTAATGGCAGGTGAAGGGATAAAATTTCAACTTCCAATGCAGCTTGACTTTTACTAAGCAAACAGGCACATAAATCGTGATGCCCATATTCTTCCCTTTTGATTAGTGTGCATGGGTTTAACGTGTGAAGATTATCCTCATCTGGCTATGAACATTTTTAACTTCATAATAAATGAAATCTACAAGCACTAAAATTCATACAACACTTTTATCGTATGAAAGCCACCACTTTCATCAATATGGTACAGAAGCTTGTATACTGTTTCCCCAATCTATCATGTGACTTTCCAGTATTAAATGCCATAGTAACATAAGTTTTGTTTTTCCCCTTCTACATAAAATGCTAGATAACATGTCCACTATTTGGTCTGAACCTGATTGTATGGAATCTACATTAAGTAGCCACACCAAACAACTTTTTGAATCCCAGATATAAAATCCAATTGATACAAGTATCTAACTCATATTGTTGGAGTTGAGGAAAGCCAACTCCGAAGACGCCAAGATCACCTGCATGCAAACCTGTCAAAGAGAAGCCATAGAAGGGGAGGAGCATGGAGCACGGGCAAAACCCTAAACGGACATGAGAGCCATCATAATGCAAACACAAGAAGAAATGTATTTACAATAAGAAATGATATGATGATGTTATTACAATGAGAGAGAGCCCGAATATAAAGAGCTCATGGAAGCTTGTAGAACAAGCTGGAAGGTGATAGAAGATAAGTATGACAACAAGAAGGGAACAAACTCCCGTGTTGTCAACAACTAACCACTACATGCATTAAATATGAAATATTAAATAAATGCATGACCTAAGTAAGCTTAAGCAATAGAATAAATAATTAATAATTAATTATTTACTCTAACACCCCCCCTTAAGTGCAACTTAGGGAAATGCCTTAAGCTCACAAAGCTAAGATGAATGCATAATGGGTCCCGGCAACGAGGCCATTTTAGGTACCCATGTACAATGCAAGAAAAAGCAACCTCTGTAAGCGAGGAAAGAGAGAAAACCACGTGGGAAAAACCCTCCCCCAAAAAGAGGTAAGAACCCAGTGAAGAGCTGAAGAAGTCTCCAACTAGGGAAATTGTCCCCTAAAACAGGAACAAAGAATGATCATGAAGAAGCAGCATCACTGAAGCATGAAGAGCCGCAAATCTGTCAAACTGCTGATCTGAAGAAACCTCCATGGAAGAAGAAGACACGAGCCGAGCATGTCTATATGGTAGATGATCCATCTCACCGAAATGCATAGGTAGCCAGCCACTGCAATCGCCTTGTATATAGGATCAACCACTGAATACATAGTTCACACTATCGAACCATCGAACCATGGATGCATTAGAACACAACATAACCCCCCCTTAATGCAGACAGGGTGTGATGACAGGCAACTGAGAAGGTGAGCCAAAGAACCAAGAACGAGGAAAGAGGAAAAGAGGTACAGACACGGTCTAACTGACTCTGCATGGGCTAATGTCGTGGAAGGGACACTCACTTGACAAAGGGAGAATGCCTAAAATAGCAAACAATAATCCCCCCCATGGTGCTTTATGAAATAGTGCATGCACAGCTGACTCAAAACAACGTTCATGACTCCTGAAATATAAAAGTGACAGTTTATCTCAGTGCGAAATAGAAAAGTGCTTCAAAAGGATAGCTATAATGATCAGAACTGAAAAAGAGCTGAACCAAAAGAAAGTACAGCCGAAAAGAAATCAAACCATGCCAGGAAAACGATCCTCGGGCCTAAAATACTCAAAATATCCACCATAGAGCAAGAACGCCAAAACTATGATAGAAAGAGAAGAGGCCAAAAACAAAGAAAAAGGACTACATTTCTGAAAAGAACACAGAACCAGCTTTCCAGAAATATAAAGTTTTCAAAAAACTGACATGGGATGTAAAAGATATGCATGCCGGAGTCAAAAACAGGACTTCGGACTTCAACAAAAAAAATGAGCAATAAAAAAGCATCAAAACCTAAAAATACCTACACCAAAATCTTTGTCTCGGAACCAGCTTTCCGACGCTTCTTTCGGATTGGAAAAATACCTCCGTATGCAAGAGTTATGGCCAAAAAACCACAAGTAGGTCCAAAAGAGAACTTGAAGGAGAGTGCAAGCAAGGATGATGACATAAGGATGACGTCATGCTGACATCAGCAGATCCTGAGATTTAAATTGACGGCCCGTCAGCCGTCGCAGCAAAAAAAGAGTGCCACGTGGCAGCTGACGTGGCAGGGGTGACGTGGCGGGTCCACGTGGCAAGGTGCCACGTGGCGCCCATGCCACGTGTCACCCCCGCAGTGGCCACAGATTGCTGACGGGCTGCAGAGTTGTCTGTACAGCTGGCGGGCAGAGGTGGCCGCAGGGGCGGCGGAACCGGGAGGAGACCGGGCCGCGGCGGAGCGCGGGCTGAGAACTGGAGAGGCGCCGCCGGCAGAGGGCGGCGGCTGGGAGGCGGCCGGGCCGCGGTGGTTCGCGGGCGGCGCTGCCTGCTGCGGCCGCTGCGGGCGGCGCGCGGGTGGCGCGGCGGCGGTGCACCCGTAAACCCTTTTTTTTAAAAAAAAATTTACGCCCTGTGTCCGTACGACCGTACAGCAGACTCCTAGAAGCCTCAAAAATTTGCCAAAATTGCCCTATCTCCAAAAATGACAAGTTTTATATGAATCCTGACTGCAAACGGCCTTCCGGATCCAATGGTGATGTCCATTTGGTCCCAAAGTGCTCCGAAAAATCGTTGATCCCCTGATTTGAAGAAAAAATGCACAAACAAACTAGGGTTTGTGACTTCAAATCATGGCTTCAAAATTTCTTCAACGAAGCTGCAACAGGAAGGCTCTGATACCATGTTGGAGTTGAGGAAAGCCAACTCCGAAGACGCCAAGATCACCTGCATGCGAACCTGTCAAAGAGAAGCCATAGAAGGGGAGGAGCATGGAGCACGGGCAAAACCCTAAACGGACATGAGAGCCATCATAATGCAAATACAAGAAGAAATGTATTTACAATAAGAAATGATATGATGATGTTATTACAATGAGAGAGAGCCCGAATATAAAGAGCTCATGGAAGCTTGTAGAACAAGCTGGAAGGTGATAGAAGATAAGTATGACAACAAGAAGGGAACAAACTCCCGTGTTGTCAACAACTAACCACTACATGCATTAAATATGAAATATTAAATAAATGCATGACCTAAGTAAGCTTAAGCAATAGAATAAATAATTAATAATTAATTATTTACTCTAACACATATTATATCTAGCAAATCCCAATTAAAAAACATTGTGTGAAATTTGATAACATTTTCTCAAAAAACGAGGTAATAACATTTTCCTTTCTAATAAATTCATAAAATTCTAAACAAGCATATAAATATTGCACCTTAAAAATATTATTAAAATTTCAGTCATATAAGTTGCAAAATCTCCCAAACAATCCCAATGATACATGGCACAAATAGTAGCAGCATTCAAAAATTTGATCATGCAAATAATGTTATAATTTTGAAAAATATGATCATGCAAAAGTGTGATAAAGTCAAAATGGAAACACAAACTAAACATGGAATTTCATGTTGGAAAATCACTGCAACCCTCCAAATTTATATTGGACATACTCTTCTTTCTCCTCTGGACTCATCTCTAAGAACCCCCAAGCTTTTGTAGGTTCTGAAGTAAAAGTGTCATAAGCGACAATCATAGTTTGTCGACTAAGTCCAAGTATAGCCTTGAGGGTTGCAAATGCAACAGATATATCTTGCTTCATTTCTCCTTTATCAACTTTTACTATTTGAGACCCCCTCGTGCCTTCCTGTATATCTTGTATGCTTTCACATTTCACATCTAAAGAAGAAGCCATGCTTGCCTTCCTCTTCTTCGTCCTCCTCGATGATGATGGGGTGGAAGCATTCTGTCTAACAGATGTACTAGAATCATTTGTCCCAATGAACCCTTCCTCAAATTCAGGAGTGCCATCCATAGGTGTAGTGAAGCCCCCATCATTGTCAAGCTCAGTCGCCTCATCAAAAAGGTGCCCATCTTCATTCTCTTGGGCTGTTGCAACTATACTTCCATCCGCAATGTCATTCCCAACAATGATTGCTAAGTCATTGTAATAGAGGAATGGTTGCCTCTTGTACACCCTAGCATTCTTGAAGTCCTTTCACTACATGAAGGCAAATAAGGTATTAGATATTTATCTTTCATTAGTAACTTATCTTATAAACATTGTGTAGAGTACATTACCTTTAGCAACTCTTTCCATACAACATCATCAACATCCACACACTAAGTAGTTTCATTCCATGTGAAGCTGCTCATATTTCTCAAGTCTTTCATCATTCGATAAGCGTGCTTCCATGTTTTCAATTTATTCTTGAAGTTGTCTCTTACAAGATTCATCTTCATATCCAAATTGAACCTCCTTTCAATGCTACTCCAAGATTCTTTCTGAAACCCCCCTTCTCCTTTTCTTCCTAATGTGACTTGCTCAAGGAGTATGTCGAGAAATTTTCGTTCCATATCTTGAGTCCAAACAAATTTCACATTTTTAGGTGTGGAAGCAATAACAGTGACACGAAGCCCCTCATCAATGCTCGTCAAGAGATTGGTGAATGACATTTTCAGCAATTATCAGCTAGAAAACAATAGTTTAGATGCACAAAACAAGATGAAAACAAGTTTATGCATTTAAATCAAAATTGAGTATACATAAAAACACATGGCTGTTAATGCACATCTAAACTCCAAAGGGCTAAAAAATCAGGAGAAACAGATCCAATTAACAAGTTTGACTAGTTGAGCTTTACTGAACTTTTAAACCTAGTTAACAAATGGCATTAAATTGTCAAATACGAATTAAGCAGCATAAATACCTGCACATTACTAATGTTAAAACAAAGGACACAAATGGTTGCATCAACAAGCCAAAGCACATAATAACATCATAACACTCAAAGCTACCTTTAGTTGGGGACTCTTGATTGGAAGATTTTGGAGAGATCAAATCCTAAGCTAGAGAGATGAAAAGATATCAAGTTGAAAAAAAAAAGTTTTACAGTAGTTTGATAAAAATGATCATGTTTATGACCATGGGAGTTGATTAAGGTACAACCTGATACTATGGAAGGTATAACAAAATGGGTTATGATTCTGAAAGTTTGATAGAGAATGTGGATCAGAAATATATAAAAATTCAAGCATGTGGTAAGAGGTGTGTTACTTTTATCACAACATGGGGTCCTGTTTAGACACCACACTAATACAACAAAGATAGTATTCTATACAATTCATCCTTGTGGTTATTCACACATGTATGAATTTGGGAGATAATATTATTAATCTTGATTAGACAGGTGCAAATTGAGATTCATAGTGATCTTGACCTTAAATGCGTGTAAAAACTATATATCACAAGCTACTCACATCTAAATATACATAGATTTAAATTTTACTTCTTGCAAAACAAAGATGACCAAAAGGAACGTGATGGATAGGGTTCAATCCAATTCAGTTGTTAGATAATAATAAAAATTTGTAAATTCAGCATTGCATATTATCATGGTAAATTCAAGTGAAAAGCTAACTAAATTGGAAGTATGTTTTGCACAATAGAGTATTGTACATTACCAAGAGCTCATATTTGCAGTATTAAAGGCATGTTTGTCTCCATATCATCAAACCATGTACAACAAGTTTCAAATTATGCTAAAATCTTTGAACCATTAGACAATTCTCCAGTCTATCATTTTCCAAATGAAAAAAAGTCATCTCCTAAAACAACTTTCTTATTAATCTGAAATCCTATAAAGCATGCTAAAATCTTCAAAGCATTTCACAAGAAAAGCTCAATATCCCCACACTTTATCAAATTCCAAGTCAAAGAAACCCATAGACACAATGCAAAATAAAATCCAGCTCATCAAAATGCATAAGAAATATATTTTTTACCAGTTTTTAATAGAAGCTTCAGCTCTGTGCTCTCCCGAGTGACCTGCTAAGTGAACATCCACATAATATAACATTTTATCAAAAGCATACACATTTCATAAATCAATTTCTTCACAGATTGTTAAAGAGGTTCTGTTATATTTTATTCTTTCCTCACCAGAGAAATTTCTTGAGGAGAAGACATTTTACTTGACAAATTATAGTGATTCATGCAAGGTTTTGGTGAGGCCGAGAAATGGTGAAGGCTTCATTTTAGTAGGCTAGCTGGTGAAAAGTGGAAACCAAGAGTGTTACGTGAAAATGAATTAAAACAAAATGGTGGCAACTTAACAACACATGGGTAGCTCTAAATCTGTAGCTCTAAATTAGAATTAGTTTAACAACAAATGAGTAGCTCAAAATCTGTAGTTCATTCTAGTCTAAATTAGAGTTAGTTTAACAACACATGGGTAGCTCTAAATATGTAGCTCTATATTAGAATTAGTTTAACAAGAAATGGGTAGCTCTAAATATGTAGTTCATTCTAGTCTAAATTAGAGTTAGCTTAACAACACATGGGTAGCTCTAAATCTATCTTTTATGTTCAGAGACTAACTAGAGATGGAAATTTGAAAGCAGTAAAGAAACTTTATGCCAAATCTACACAAGGAAAAATAGAGTTTATGAATGAAGTTAAATGGCTAGCAAATGTTCAGCATAGAAACCTTGCAAGGTTGCTAGGATGTTGCATGGAGAAAAATGAAAGGTTTCTTGTGTACGAGTATTATCCCAACAAAAGTTTGGACAACTTTCTCTTTGGTAAGTTATCATAATATCTTAATTTTCCCTAGATACATGAAGAGGTGACTAATGTGTTAAGAATAGGAATAATAGATCCAGAGAAATGCAGAATCATTCATAGAGATATAAAGGCAAACAACATTATGCTTGATCACAAACTCAATCCAAAAATAGCTAACTTTGGCTTAGCAAGATTTTTCTCTCAAATCTTCATATAAATATATATTAAACACAACAAATGGCAAGGCAATTTAAGCATATCCATACTGTATGTCATCGTAAATTTGCCTTTCTCTATCTAATTGCAAATAAATGTTCATGTTTTGTGGTACAATTAAGTGCGAGAGTTGTAGTCTTCCCACATTCTTTGAGCTATTTCATCTCAAAATTTTGTCCAGTCATCTCTATCTCGTTGACTCATCCCATAAGTCTCAAGAATTGGCACATTTATCGGAGCACAACCATCATCGTCTTCTAATTCCACTTCGAGTGGAACACTATTCTCCACTGTAATGAAATTGTGTAGTATGGTGCATGCTAATACAATTCTTGTTTGGGTCGTGATATTATAGGATGTCGCATGCTTCAACATAGGAAATCGTTGCTTCAAAATACCAAATGTACGCTCTATTACATTCTTAAGAGAGGAGTGTTGGTGGTTATATAACTCTTCAGGATTGCTGATTGGGTTTGCTCTACAAAACTCTTTTAGGTGGTAATGAGTATAGTGATACGAAGCAAGAAACCCAGGTACATTTTGGTATCCAGCATCAACTAAATAAAATTTTCCTACACAAATAGAAAAAATGTTATAGTCAAAATATATCATAGAAGTTTAGATATCATAGAATCATATAAAATATGAATTAATATACTAGGAGGAACCACAAGTGGATCTGCTCTAGAAAGAGCTGAAGCAAGCACCCGACTATCTACAACAGACCCTTCCCAACCAACAAGAATGTATTGAAACTTATGGTCAAACGAAAAAACACCTAAAACATTCTATGACAAGTTGCCTTTTCTATTGCAATATTTTGCTTGGTTTTCCACTTCAACGTTAACTAGCACATGGGTTCCATCAAGTGCATCAATACAATCCTATAAAAATAAATAGTATTATCAAATACATATTAAAATTATTGATTCTATAGCAAATAAATACATGTCATTACGATGTTTACCTTGAAGAAAGGATCAAAACGGTCTTTCCCAGCGATTGCCAAAGGAGTGGTTGGAGCAAGGGGTAACAAATAGTCTTTATGTAATGCTAAGATAGCCTTCAAGACCTTGCGGAAGTATCAACTCACTATCTCTCCCGAGTGACCAAAGTTATGGCCAATCTTATGATTCCTTAAATTGTGGCCAAGTGTATGCAAGACCATCAGAAGTTGTTCTTCTAATGTTATGTTTATTGTATCTTGAATGCTCCCTTTTTCTCTTAGGATTTCAGCCAAGCGAAAGAAGGCTACTCTAGACATGCATATTTGGTCATGGCAATCTATGTGATTAGAATGGATAATACGCTTATAAAAAGGACATGCAGCTCTTCTTCGCTTATGCCCTTGTCTTCTACCTTCTTTGTGAAATGCCACTATGTACACAGCAAGGGTTGCAAACAAAACAACAAGCAAGTGCATGACCTTCAACCTCCTAAGAATGGCTCCTTGAACTTGACCATCACCTTCAACATAATCATTAGGATCCATAAAATACCTACAACCACAATATGGACTACATATTTCAGAAATATACAACACAAACAGAGAAAGATTATGACAGTAAGGAAGCATAGCTTCTTCTCTCAACATCCAACATCCACTATAACTTATTCTAAGATGGAAGGTAAAACTATGCATTTATGAAGCTACATGATCAAATGGAATGATAAACAAGATAAAATGATGCAATTCAACTAGAATGATGATCTTTCAATGCAAGTCTCATAGTAGCCTAATCTCCTAAATAAAAAATGTTGTATACAAATGACTTGATTTTGATGTGGATGTATAGATTCTCAAGGCTTTAAAGAGTTGTATATAATATGATTCAAAACATTGATGAAAAAAATTTGAACACAATCTAATCCATAATCCATAAGCTTTCACCGTAAGTACCGTTATATATAAAATTATTGTTCATAAAATTATTGTTAATTCAATGTGTTGAATTAGTGTATAGAAAGCTCTCAAAACCTCTATTCATTGAGACCTTTGCCAACATTTTAATCAAGTTCAATTGAAAAAGTAGACAATTTTTTTTCCCTTTACTAGATTTGATGCAAAACAGGAGGCCATGAGTTAGATCAAGTGCCATGAGTTAGATCAGGATCCTTATTCCAGATGTGCCTACAGTATTTAAATGTTGCAAAGATGAAGAGGATACTGAGAAGATAAAGTGCAGTATATTATACAGGAATCCTGACCTAACTCATGGCATTTGGTCTGAGATTTCACTGTCTTAAGAATCTCCTAATAGCACTGTTGAATTTGAGGAAAAATTATATTCAAGAATATGATCATTTGGTAGCCATTACGGTATGTGCATCCCTCCAGTCCCATATTGAAATGCAAAAACTCCTTCAGTTTTTGATATCACTCGGTGTATATGTTGTGTTGTCTCTGAAAGATGCTACCTCTGTACAAGGATCGAGATCATTTTGATCTTTTTATAGGCTTTTGTCTTTGGTCTGTGTTAAATGGTATTCAAGTCGATTTTGCAATTACATAAAATAACTAAATTCTATGACAGTTACATTTGATTAACAAAGGAGGCCTTTTATAAACTCATAAACATTACAAGGCATCTGGGCTTTATCAGGTAAACCATAAAAATGCCTTGCTAGCATTCTTCTTCTCATTCTTCATTTGAACTGCCAAGATCAAAGGCATGGACACAGATTTTTTATTAATTTCTCTAAAATCTGATTCCCAACAAAAAAAATTTGCTGCACTGGTGGGCTTTGTTTGATAAAAGCAATTAGTCTTATTTTTTCCTAGAAAGAAAAGCTCAACATTTCCTTGCTATTTTTCCCACAAAGAAAAGGTAGGTGGCTATATTAAATGCAATGCTTGTATTCCCTAAAAAAAGAGAACACTTCTCACGTGCAAGTTTCAACCCATAATGAGTTGTATGTAAATTATATGATGATGGTGCTCTAGTCACAAATTTTATAGGGATCACTAGCGCCAAACCTCAATGCTACAATCTGCATTAGCATACAATTTGAACCCTAGTGACTACACAAATGCTAGGCTGCATTTCTGTCTACCCTAGCGCCCAAGTTCCAATTCGTCCTAACTTTTTAAGAAATCCAGAGAAACATCTTCTCACCTCTAATCTCTTTCCTTTACACGTTTACATATCCCAGCTCATACATTAAATCTATTTAAAAATTTAAAAGATAAAACTAGTATTCAATAAATTGATGTTTTATATACCATATTTCAATTTAAGATCATATTTAAATAGAGTAGTGCAAAGAAAAAAAGCATATCCTAGGTTAACTTACCCCCTGCATTCATCCACATTTAATTTAGTGTAGCATTCCAAAATTATTCTTTCACCTCAAATTCAAGGTACCCCAGGCAATCAAGAAAGAAAGGATATATTCACTGACATTTTCAATAGGCTTGAGATTATTGCAATTCGAGAATGCATTCACAAGGAAGTCCACGAAACCTAGGTAACACCCAATACTGTTTAGGACAACCTAGTGTAGACAAATCATGTTGACCAAATGATAGTCTACTATCTCTTGATAAAAGAACTGTTGTAGAGAGCAATGGTATGACCTGCTATACTTAGTGATCAACGGAGATCAAGAGTACGACAAATTTTGGCAAAAAGAAAAGGAGGCCACCAAAAGGTTTGATGTACATCATATGAAGAAGAAGAGAACACAAGTGCTAATTGCCACAAGAAAGTCTTATGTGTTATCTTCCAATCCAGCAAAGGACACTAATTCACTATGCAGAGGAGAGGCTCAAAAGTCCTAGCATAGGGTCAAAAAGAGAATTCAAAAGAAGCCAGTATTAAAATATAAAATAACCTCTAACAAGGGGCCCATGATATCAATAACCAAACAATCAAGATAGTAAGTGTCTGAATTTTTTTAAAAAAAAATAATAGCACTTTGTTGCACTCGAGTGAGGCAATGCAACACTAGCATCTGGACTGAATTTTTCCCTAGTTGAATTCAAAATTATTATGATAATGATAACTTGTAAATATGAGAAAACAATCAATATCCCAATTTAGCAATAGAGAAGCAGAGGCTCATTTTGAGCTACAAAAACTAATAGACAAAGTAAACTTCAAGAAGCTTCAATAGATACTGCCATTAATAGGTCATCTCAGTTTCAACCTCTTTTTATTTGTCAAACAGATAGACTGTGGAGCAGGTGCTGCAGACTCTGGTGCCAATGAGAAGAACCAACCTGCTTTAGAGAAACCCTAGACATTAGGATATTATATGCATAATGATCCCGAACTCACAAATTTAGCAAATGATGGGCAAGGAATCAGTAGACGCCATAATCCAGAATGAATACCGAGTCATCGTTATCTAGAAGGAACAATCGTGGGAGACAATGGAAAGATATTTTTGTGTTGGGAGTTTATGTGTGTGCCCGTTCAAACATGCTACATTGCCATAACCACAAGTTAATTTTTCCTTGCCCTTTTGCGACCAGTCATTACAATTGCCGTTTGAGTTGCCCAACATAAGAGAGAAGGTTGTAACAACATAAGGTTCTAACAAACCATTTTTCCCTATTTTTTCTGGGTTATTTGTGTTCTTTGTTTTGGCATTAAGTTGGGTTTCGTCTTTGGGTTATTTGTCTTCTTAGTGATGAAAGCCAAAAAGCCCTCTTTGGTACGAAGAGGTTATAGAGACAAACCATACAAACAAACACTGCAGGAAATCAAAAAATACACTTAAAATCAAAGGCAAAAGGCTCATACCAGCGTCAGCGACAACCTTGGAAACAATGGCGTTGATTGTTCTCCACAACGCAAGCATAGCCAAAAAATCAGAGGCAAAAGGCTCATACGCAAGCCTAGCATTAAAATCAGAGGCAAAAAATCATATGCAAGCACGGCAAAAAATCATATGCAAAAAAATCAGAGGTAAAAGGCTCAACGCAAGCCTAGCATCAAAATCAAAGGCAAAAGGCTCATACTAGTGTCGACAGCAACTATGGAAACAATGGTGTCAACTATTCTCCACAATGCAAGCACAACAAAAAAAACCCTCCACAAACTCGGCCTCCATGAAAGTGAAAACGATGGAATCAAGCACCAAAGCATGAAAACGACGAAATCAAGCGCTAAAATGAGAACGGATTCCAAATAATTATTAAATTTTGAAAAGGATAATGTGGAATAGGAATGGGCCATTCCAATAACAGCTTTTTTTCGGAATGGACATAGCCTTGTTTCTGGGGTAAAATTGGAATGGAATTCTGTATTCCGTATTCTAATTTGGCAGAGCAAACAACAAATACAAAATCAATTCTAATTTTCCCATTCCTATTCCCGCAAACAAACGGGGCCCTAAAGATGCAATGTAATTGCTGGTGAATGTAGTTTTTTGAATATTTTTTCTAACCTTGATTGTGATACGCACAGGCTGCTGTCCCAATTTAAGTTTAATTTTTTCTACATTCAGGGTCTCTGCTATAGATTAAAACTGATTGAGTTTAATTTTTTTCTACATTCAGGGTCTCTGTTATAGATTAAAAGTTGAGACCGATAATCATATACTAAATATTGAATAACTACATCTAGTCCGAAAACTCTGCAATGCAGAAAATTTGGAGGCTACATTGTCAAAATGTAATTTACCCTGCAAATCTGAAACAAATTTGAAGGTCCAGTCCTTTTGAAATAAAACAATGGGGATCTGCTACAGATGGGAAGTAATCCGCCAAAAAAAGAACAAGAAATATGATCAATTGCTGATGTCGTGAGGTACGAAAAAGATTAGACCCAAATTGGTCAGAGATAAAGCACAGTATAAGGAAAAGATCAGCCGCAAACAATTCATACCAGAATTGAGCAGCTTCACAGATTAAAGCAAGTGCATCTTCCATGTTTCTAAAGCGTCATGTAGGTCAAAAAAATTTGAGAGAGCTTGACAGTTGAGAACGGAGAGAGGCGATAATATTTCCAAAACCAATAAAAAATCCATACGTTTTAGCACACCCTAGAGCCTTCATGCCAGCCGGGCAGCTAGAGAAAAAAACAAGAGCTCTCTGGAAGAGTCCCTGCCTTCTGTAAAAAAAAGATATTTTCTTTTTGTGATTAAATCATATTATTTGAATAGAAAAATAGAATAATTTATAGGGAGAACAGGCATTTGTAAATATTTCAACAGTAAATCAAATCTAGATTTTAGTTTAATATCTACAATTTGATTTTAAATTTATCCTAAAATAAAAGGGATGAAAAGTTGTATGAAAATATTAATAAGTAATGAAATATTAATCAAATTATATTAAAAGAATGTGTAAAATCAAATATCTTTCATGAGCTCTGCTTCCAGCGAATTGGGAATCCCTCCTTTTGGCGACCTTTTTTAGCATGAATTTTGGCGATCCTGGTTTTTTTAGCAATGTCAAAAAGTGATCCGCTAGCTGCTGACGGCATGGTAAAGGTGGCAACAAACAAAGGTATGTCTTCTCCTGACCGAGCAACTAAGAACGATCCCAGGTACGCCCACTCTCCTTCCAATCCGAACCTTAATGCCTCATTTACTAATGTGGATGGATCTGCTCTGCTCAATAATGATCCACCCGCGTCCAAGTCTGAGGTTAAATCTGGTAGCATTCCTACCGGATCTAATGGCGGTATTGGTAACCCAAGGACCTTTCTAGAAGCCGTTGCTAAGTCCTCTCCTGCAATTGTTTTCGGAGCTAGGTTTACCACGCTTGCTTAGCAGGAAAGATCAACACAAGGTGCTTAGCTTGGGGAACTTTCTTCTTTTCATGTTGCTCCCAATCCTGAGATGTTAGCTGAAATTATAGGTGAAAAGGAGCGATTAAACAACACCGTCATCTTCTTCTCCGTGGTCGAAATTGAGAAAATCCCTGCGAGAAAATTCCTTGATGATTGGTTTTATAATTATTGGCATTTAAAACTTGGTTATCAGATATCGTTTTGCAGGCAAATCCAAAAGGGGCTTTTGGTTGTTTTCTTTAATAATGCTGAATCTCAATTAGCAGTCCTTAAAAAAGAATTTTGGACTGTTGGAAACATCGCCTTTTGTGCTCTGACATGGAATGCCGAGGCCAACTTGGATGAAATAATTGCGCTCTTGGCCCCCAGATGGATTCTTATCAAACAAATCCCACCCTTTTTGTGGAGATTTATTTCGTAGCTTATGGAACCACTTGGTAAATTCATTCAAATGGATGATTCAGCCCGTCCGATCCCTCATCTTGACGCTAGGGTTTTGATTGCCCTAAAACCAGGCCATGATTTGCCAAAAGAGCTTTCAATCTCTATTGTTGATGAAGTTATTTCTCTCCTATCGAAACCCTTGGTGGTTTGAATGCCTATTTTCTCTGTAGGAGAGAAGGGCATCTTAGAAAAGATTGCCCTATTATCAGTAATAAAAGCCCTAATATTCCTAAGGCTTTGAATACCTCGGTTCCCACCCATTTGAATCCTACCAATGACACTGCCAACCTCTCGCCGCCGCCCCCCCCTCGCCCTTCACTTCTCTGCAACCTTGTCCCTCCTCTCTGCCATCGCTAGCTTCTAATAATAATTCCTTCTCCACCATCATTGATGATGAAGGCTTCCAAGCGGTTACTAAGAAGAGAAAAAATCGCTCAAATAAGGCTATCTTGGTCCCTTCTTCGCCTTCAGCCTCACCTCCCCAAAGTAGCAACTCAATCGTTATTCCTCAGGATTTGGACTCTCCTCTTGTTCCCCCCCCCCACATCCCCACAGCCACAACTAATATTAAACCCCCTGCAAAAGTCTTCAAAGAAATTTCGGATGAATATATCCTCGAGGTCATCCCTACACCCACCTCACAAGTTGACATCCAATTGTCAAGAATGAATAACTCCTCTCATGCTCTTTCTGATAATGAAGATTTTCCTACCTCTAAGAAGAAGGGGAGACCTCCTGGTTCTAAAAATAAGAATAAGGGTAATATCAGCCACCCTCTAACTGAGGATGTTACCCCTATGGAGGATAGCAAAGAACTTGTAGCATACAACTCCAACAACCTTTCTCAATGAATATTATTTCTTGGAATATTCATGGATTTGAATGTCCCGACAGAAAGTTTATTGTCAAAAGTGCTCTCAGTGCTAAGAATAATCTTGACTTCATTATGTTGCAGGAGGTTAAGGCCACTGGATTCATATCATAATCCAATCTTAATTTCATTTGGAGTGACGCTATAAAGTTCTTCACTAACCACCATCAGGGCAGGGGAGGTTTTGATGTTTTAATCAACCCTAAATGGGCTCCTTACATTAAAAACTCTAGAGTCTCCCCTTGTAATAGAGCTGTCTAGATTATTTTCAATTTCAATGGCTATGATTTTGGCATATGTTCCTTATATGCTGCTAATGAGTATAAGGACAGAAGCATTTTTTGGTTATGGCTTAGCTCGCTTCTTGATATCCCATGGATTTTTGGAGGGGATTTTAATATGATTGAACATCAAGAGGATAAAATGGGAGGCCTTCCCTTCGCCTAGAAGGAGCAGGAAAAAAGGGCTTGGAATACTTTCAAGCATATTAAGTCCCTCTTTGATCCCTTATCTGGAAATATGAATATGAACCCTGGCCTTTGGTTCACTTGGTGCAATTATCAAAAAGGTCATAATAGAATCTACTCTAGGCTTGATCGCTTCTAGCTTAATAGAAACTTCTTCTCTGTTATCCTTGATAATCTTAATAATCCGGTTTTGGTCTCTCCTACCACTCTTTCAGACCATCAGCCGATTTCTATAAATGTCAATTTTAGTAGTGTCCTTGTCAGTCATAATCAGGGGGATCACAAATTTATCCTTAATACCAATTTGTTAAAGGATGAAGAGGTTCTCATTGCTATTAACATCATTCATCTCATTAATGATTCCCATTATCCCTCCTAGTCTTACATTGACTAATGGAATATGAATATCTCTGCTTGGCAAATTCTTCTCAAAACTATTGGTCAGAAGAAGGAAAAAGATTTTAGATTTAAGGAATCTTGTCTTAACAACCATCTGTATAACGCTGAGAAGGATCTTCGAAATAATCCTGACAATCCTTTCCTTTGCCAGCAATTGGCTCATGCTAAGAATGCCCTTCGTAAACATCAACACCACAAAGCTTTGGGAGCCAAGATTCGATCAAGAGCCCATTGGCTCCAATTCAGAGATAGAGGTAGTAAATTCTTCTTTAATCTCCTCAAGCAGAAGCAGGTTAGAGAAAACATTGATAAGCTTCTCATTAACAACCAATTGATTACGGATATGGGCTCCATTAAAAAAGAATTTGCCCAGTTTTATGAGAATCTTTTTACTTCTGAAGATTCCCAAGAAGCCGGAGCACTCAGAGATCAATGCAGAAATCTAATTCCCAAGAGGATATCGGCTACTGATGCTACCCTCCTCGAGCAACCTATATCAATTGAGGAAATTGAGATCTCAATTAATTCTTTTAGCAATGATAAAGCTCCTAGCCCTAACGGGCTGCCTGTGGAGTTCTATAAACATAACAACACTTGGATTTCTAAAGTTTTACTTAATCTTTATAATGAAGCCATTGACTTTGGGACGCTGGGTAGAAGTATTAACATTGGGATTATTAAACTTATTCCCAAAGATGGAGATAAATCTCTTATAAAAAATTGGAGACCCATAACTTTGTTGAATGTCTCTTATAAAATTCTTGCCAAGATTATGTCTCAAAGACTGGAATCCATTCTTCTGACCTTTGTCTGTCCTACTCAAACTGGATTTATCAAGGGAAGGTATATCCTTGAAAACCTTATCACTAGTTGGGAGGCTCTTAATTGGGCTAAACTCACCAATCAAAATGTAGCTATGTTTTTATTGGATTTTGAAAAGGCTTATGACAGAATTGAGTGGAGTTTCATCAATATGATGCTTGAGGCTTTTGGTTTCCCCTCCTTCTTTTGTAAAGTTGTTAATATGCTTCTTAGATATGCCTATGCTCAAATTGATATTAATGGTTCTCTCTCTGCCCCTTTCCCGCTGAGTAGATCTATTAGGCAAGGTTGTCCACTTGCCCCAACTCTTTTTGTGATCGCCTCAGAAGCTCTCTTTTATATTCTGAGGGATAATTCTCTTTCCCCAACTGTTAAAGGTATCACCCTCACTGATAAGAATGAAATCATAAATTGCCAATTTGGTGATGATACTTCTCTTTATCATGAAGCCTCTGAATCCAATTTTGAAGCCATGATTATTAAGTTAAATTTCTTTTGTAAAATATCAGGAGCTCGGTTGTCCCAAGCTAAGTCTATATGTCTTGGTTGGGAAAACCAACCTCCTATTTGGTTTGATAAGTTTGGATTTAAATGGGATGGCCCATCTAAGATTGTCAAATATTTAGGCATCCCTTTCTCTATTGACCCATCCTTAAAGGAGATGTGGAGCCGGATTAAAGATAAGATCCTAAACAAACTTAATAAATGGCATAACAAGCATTTATCTTTTGCTGGTAGATTCCAAGTCTGTCAAAAGATTCTTTCCTCTTATAATATTATTATGCCTCTGCTTGGATGTTTTGTGATTACCAAGTGCTGGAAATTCAAAAATCTATCAGAAATTATCTCTGGTATGATGGCAAAGGAAACAATAAGGCCCACTTTGTCAAGTGGAAGTGGTGCCATGTTAACAAGCTTCTTGGGGGTCTTGGGCTTAAAGACCTAAAGCTTAGTGGGATTGCCTTGGCCTCAAAATGGATCTTTCATGCGTTGGAAGGAGATGACCCTTGGAAGGTCCTGATTCGTAACAATATTGAAAGAGGTTGTCCAAAAAATGCTAAATTTTGGAAGAATCTTCCTCTTGTTGATCTCATATGTGGTGATTTTCCTTTCATTTTTCAAGGCTCTCCTATTTTTAAGTCCATTTGGAAAGCCTAGAGCCATGGTAGGCATCTTATCACTAATAAAAACTTCTTTGATGATAAATCCCTTCATGGTGAAAGATCCATTTGGTGGAACCTTAAGTTGGGAAATAAACCCCTTGCGCTTACCTAAGGCTGTTTTGCTAAGCTTTGGGCTAATCATGGTATAAATCAGTTCATTGACATCTTTGAGAAGGATAGCCTTATCCAATGGAAGGATTTAAAAATTAAGTTTAACATTCTGGAGTCCCACAAAAAGACTTATAATATGATCCTTAAAGCCTGCAAAGATCTTCCTACAGTTTGTCACATTGATTCTGACAAGTTCATTGATATTAAATGGCCTGGTGGAATTATATTGCCAAATCTCAAGGCTAAGAAGATTTACAATGTCATCAATTACAGTGAAGATATTATTTGTCACCTTAATAATTTTTGGCACACTGATTTAGATGCTTCTGCCTGGAATAAAATTCTTGATGTTTGTTGGAAAAGTTCAATTGATCCTAAAATTAAGTATTTCAGATGGATGTTGCTTCTTAACAGACTTGCTATTAGAAACGCTTTTGCTGATACTAATGACTGTAGTATTTGCAAAACCCCAGAAATGGGAAGACATATCTTTTTTTATTGCAGTTTTGCTAAAGAGATTTGGCTTATGTTTGGTATCTCTGTTCCCTCTACTTATAATGTTTTTGAAATCATTACTGGTTTTGTTTTTAATGCTAAAAAAGATGTTAAGATCTTCTGGGATATTCTTTCAGCTAATATCTTATGGCAAATATGGAAATGCAGAAATGAAGAAAGGTTTCAAAATTCCCCCAGGTTGCTTACTGAGTCTTTTCGAAGTCTCACTTATTTCAAAATTTTATCGCAGGTTCAATTCACTATGAGAACCAACAAAACTAAATTTAAAAGGTTGCTCAAGGATGGATATGCCACTTTCTTTTCTCATGAGGTGAAAGATGGATACTTTTGGAGGTGGCACTTAGACAATATTCGTACGTTTACCCAAACTCTCAGTCTCATTAGCAAAGAAATCAAAAGACCACCTCATGGATCTATGGGAGAGATGATCAGCATGCTACAGCAAATCCAGGAACAAAAGAATCTGGTTTGGATGGAAGGGCCAATGGGATGTATTGCTTGGTGTGACAACATTGAGGATGTGCTCCACTAATCTTCATCATTTGCTCAACTTTCTTATTATGTATATGTAATCATCCTTTTTTGGTTCAAGGCTTGCCCTCGGTCTCTCGGATACTTTGAAGTCTGATGTATCTTTTTGAGCTCCTTATACTTAATATTTTTTTTTTTTAAAGAAAAAAAAGGGGACAATTTAATTTGTAATAGAATGTAAAATAATTTAATTTTTAATAGAATATAAAATATTTTTTTCTAAAAAAAAAAATATTTACTTAGCTAATTAAATTATATTAATAGTTAACATTAAAAAAGTGAAATGGTATTTTACCATTTTTTAATATATCTTCATCGGTCCATAAGAATAGTCATGTTAGTTTTTTATTAGAATGGATAATTGACACCAATAAATTTTGATATGATTTTAATTGCCTATTTACTATATTTGTATTTTAAAGATGCTTCTTCACAAATGGTGGAACAAAATAGAGATTCAAAAAAAAAAAATTGAAAGCTTTGGTATTTTAGATTGAGAGTGATGCAAACATTTCAAACCCCAAAATTTTATGTCATGCATCAAGAAATGAAACATAACAAACAGAAATGTCATTGTAAAATATAAAAATAAATATATCAAATATCAAATTCAATTATTTTCCCATTTCTTATATAATCTCAACAATAAAAGCAAAATATTTTTAGTGGTTAGAAATACTAAATTTTTAACAAATATATATAAATCTAACATTAACATATTAAATATTAAATTTGTTAATATCTATTCTAACATTTAAAATTTAAAAGATTTGATAAAATAATATATATTATTAAAATTATAAAATTTTAATAAATATTTCATTAATTATAATCTAAATATTTGAAGTCAATTCAAATTATACATATTAATTTCTTTTCATTAATCATTACTTTAATAATTTTTCTGCTAATTATTCTCATATCTGGAAGCCTTCTAGTTTAAAGAAATTGAATTCATCCTACCATCTCATTATGTGAATGATTTGCCAGGAAAGCAACAAAATTGCCGAGAGTATAATTGCAATTGCATATAAAATTGTGTAGACATCGAAAGGGCAATGGAGATAAAAAGATATGTAAAATATTTTGAGGGAGACGGTCATCATTGGCACTGACAGATGCACGAAGCAATCTGGTGGGTGCATCTACAAACATACATTTCAAAAAAGTTGTTTAAAAGCGTTATCAAATGTAAGAAGCCAACTAAATAAATTTTTCAAATCCATTCCACTTTTAGTGGCAAATTTAGATCTCAACTTTTTTCACATAGGTTTTTCTACAACTGTTGTTGCTTAATCAGGGCCATGATTTCGTTTTCGGATTGAAATTTTATTTAATTTTGTTGTAGTTTTCATTTTTGAGTACCGTAAAAATGTTCTGAAACTTAAAATTTTCTTACATGTTTTTAGCTCAAAGACACCTGAGCATTTGTTTGGCGATGGGTGAAGAGAAAGAGAAAGACAAAGTAGGAGCGCTTGTTTGGGAGAACCCAAATGGGAAAGATGATTTTCAGCTGCAATCTCTTGCTTGTTTTGGTCCTAGGACCCATCATCACTGCAATACCATCGAAGTCCACCAAAGCCATACCACGTTTAGTCCAACATAGTTGGTAGGAGCAGCCGTATTGCGCCCAAGCTGCAAAGGCCGTTATGTCCCTTAACACTATGCAAGGGGATCATTTAACTCCATTCTAATCAAACCCTCATCATGTGGTTAAGTTTATTAGTACAACGATAAGCAACCAAAGGGCTAGCTATTTCTATCTAGTGCTAAATCTTCAGCTACTTGCTTCTGACTTTTTCAATACTTGTATGCACCTCTTTTGTTCACATTGAGGATCCACCTTGGAATGGATGCAATTGCTCAAACTCTTGCCAGCTGGAATGGATAATTGGTGAACTGACAATATCATTACTGCATTCGTACTAATAATGTCATTAATGCATCCTTATCTTATCATTTTTATAGTATTATTTGAATTGGAAAAATAATTATAACCCTAGGAAAATTAAGAATATCCAATCAGAAAAAAGAAAATAATGAAAAAAATAGATTTTATAAATAAAACATTTGAATGATGCTTCAAAATTTAGAAATAAGATTTTTTTTTATTGAACAAATAAATGAGAGAGGGTCAAACAAAAACAATAGTTCCCTGCCTTACACTGGGACTAATAAGAAGATTACTTCTATATTAAAGATCATAGATCGCGACTGCCTAATGTTATAATTGTTGAAGTAGAAAAATTTTGTCCACTTCAAATATTTTTGAAGAAATCGCACCGAGTAGTACCTGGAATCAAAGTAACCAAGTGTGTTGAAAAGTTAAAATTTGAAAGCTCACAAAATACGAAACAGGAATGGAAGTTTAAACGAATCACAATGACAGACACACAGAGAAAAGTTTTCCCTCAAAAATATCGAGGAAAAATAGATCCAAGAAGAATTCTTGGATTGGAAATTTTCTACCGATATACATGGAATCAGTAAGTAGGGGAGGTTACGAGGAAAAAAATCAACCATGATCTATAAGTAGGGGAGGGTCTCGGGAGAAAGCATTGGAGAATTTTCTAGAATTTTTAAGTTGTTAGATTTTTATTTAAAGCGGTGAGATTTTTATATTGTTAGGGTGTATGAATTTGTTTTATTTTTTGATATTTTTCATTGCCTTAACCAAAGAAAAAAAGAAAATCGCAATTTTTAATTTAAAAAATAAATGTTAATATTTTAACTATGAAGTTCGTGTTGAATAGAAATTAATATTAATTCTGATTGGCTGATTAGTTTAATAAAGAAAAAATAGAGCAAAAGCTATTTTGTTGCAGTTAGAAAAATGCATAGACTTATTATTCCCTGAATACGGGGTGATGCAGAGACAAGGATATCATAGCCCCACATCAATAATGGCTTACTTTACTTTGTTCCAGTTTGCGATTCAAACTTGAGTGCTTCTTATAGATCCAAATCTAATTTACATCCTATTGAATAATACCTAGGCCTATCGAATCTTGTGCCAAAATCAGAAAGGTAATGGAAAGACCTCCATCCATATCATTCATATCTGGCCCTTTTTTACCGCAATAGAATAGTAGAGTAATGTTGATTGGGATGTAGGAAATTCTACTTTATAATATGGTTTATAATAGTAACTAGTCCTAAGGTGAGGACCTAAGCCACAATCTCTTCGAAGAAATGAATAATAGTATAAAGTAATCATTCATCAAAGCATTAGTTCCATTCAAAATCTTTAATCATAAATACATTTACATAATGTATGATATATTTATTATTATTTTTTATTATTATTACCATTTGTCGGTAGGTAAGTACTATTGTAACATTTTTAGATTTCATTCAATACTAATAATGAAAACTAAACCAATCACAATTTACAATCTTTGCAAAAAAAATTAAACTTTTTTATTTATATAGTATAAATGAAAGATTTTTAACTTTATAAAATTTTAAAATTATTTGTTATTCATTTGATTGGTTAAAGAGATTTGAGTCTTATATGAGACGATTCCATAGCATTTTTTTAATCATAATGTAGTTGTTGCTTAAATATTATAATAATATAAATTAATAATATATTATTATAATTTAGATTTTTAGAATTTAAGTATTGATAAAGTAAGATTTAATATTTTTAATATAAAATAGAATATATATATATATATATATATATATATATATATATATTTGTATATTTCAGATAATAAATTTAATATAAACATATAGTATTTATAACATGCATATCTTAATTTTATCTAAATATGTTTAATATAATATATAAATGTAGTTGTTGCTTATATATTATAATAATATAAATTAATATATTAATAATATATTATAATAATTTAGATTGTTAAAATTCAAGTATTGATAAAGTAAGATTTAATATTTTTAATATAAAATAGAATTTTAATAATAATATTATTATATATTTCAGATAATAAATTTAATAGAAACATATAGTATTTATAACATGCATTATCTTAATTTTATCTAAATATGTTTAATATAATATATAAAATATTATAATATTTTTCTTATATTTCTTCCATTTTTTGTTGTTGTAGTCGGCCAAAATAACGAGAAAAGAAAACAATACAGAGACTCTTAGAGATTTGTAATGCCTCACTAAGGGATCCAAAAGAAATAACCTAAAGTTTTACTAAGTTTGCAAACTTTTTTTTTTTTTTTGAAACAAGAAAGAATAACATACACATCAAACACATAGTAGTGGAAGCAACAACATACAATCATCTGTAAGCATACATATCAAGTTACATTCCTAAAGGATCCCAAGACATTGAATCACATATAAATTCAAACTAATACTAAATCCATCAAATGCCACATCCATATGAAAGAATAATTATAAAGTCCAATGTCCATAATATACATTTGTTCCAAATGCTTCTTGGCAAATGAAATTTAGAATGCTCAATCATCCACTATACATGATACATCCATCCATCATAAAAAGATATAACATCCATTATGAAATATAACCATCCATCATAATAATACATAGATAGAATGAAAGTAAATGTAGACAAGGAAGCTCCAGCCACAGTGACAACAGACAGATCTCAATGGTAAGAGTGAAAAAGCACTACCACCCGACTGCATGGAACCTAAATGGCCCACTCCCACCATGCTGAGGAGATAGTCTCAAGTCTCAAAGAAGATATCAAACCAAATGTCAAAATACTCTCTAAGTCCAGGAAATCCTAAAAGCAATCTAACTCAAAGGTTCTAAGATAGGTCGACATTTAATTCCCAGAGGCACACAAGACTCGTAGCAAATCTACTATGTAAGTGGGCAAGTGTTATCGCATGAACATGTTGGAGTTACCCTGGCAGTCTCTTAGGACCCCAAGGTCCCTAATGATCCCTATGTGACCACTAGTATCCTCTCGTACTGACAAGGCATACTATAAAATGCAAGTTCGCAACCAAGCGTTCTCTCTACTCCCATCCTAGTCTGTACTAGCATTTGAGGCATGGGCGAGAACATACAAGACTCTTATTAGGTTCATTTTACTCTCTTTTAGTGTAATGTTTTCACTTATTAAACAACTTACAATGAGTTACCCTAACAGCCACTTAGGGCCCCAACCTCCATTGCAAACCACTTCCTGACACTACAAGTAGATAACCTAACCTAGGCTCATAAAAGTGCAAATCAACAATCATATAAAAATCACCTCAGTCATATACATGTGACTGGAAAGCATCAAAAGATAATTCACAATAATCTCATCAGTTCTCTACTAGCAACTGGAAAGCATCAAAGATAGATCACAATATCCATCAATTCTCAACGGGAAACCGAAAAGTATCCCAATAATATTGATCAATGACTCAAAATGGTTAAGTCAAACATGTTACAACATGACATCACCAAGATCAAAGCAAACACTTCAGTCCCATCGAGGCGACTAGAAAGTAACCCAAGTATAATTGATCGAGGACTCAAAAATGATTAAGTTAGGTATCTCATATACATACACCTCAGCTTCACACAAGAAAACTGGAAAGCAATAACGAACAATTAAATGCAAACTCATCATAGAGCATATCATCACATTACCATGGTTGGGTTAAAAGATTGAGATTAACACATTAGCATGACATCACAAACTCATAACCCCCGAGCCTCTAGTAACATCCTAAGACTGGTCAATACTAGGACAAATCCAAAACCCCAAAACATAAACAGTACATAGAAAACATCATAATCTCACAGTTTGGTTTGATTTGAAAATACAGAGTTGGAGTTAAACAATAAAATTTAAGTTTCCAGTTTTACTATAAGTTCCTCAGTTAACCCTTACAATTAAACCCTTTCTCGTTCTTACAATAAAAGAAATCATATCATGACTTAAAAGTATTAATAATCATTTATTAAATTATTAAAATAATAATAATTGATTATTAAATAAAATTAATCCCAATGTCATTAATAATCAAATTTTTAAATAACAAATATAATTATCATTATTAAATGATATTTATCATTAATTCCAATTAGTCCCAATATCCATTTACCTTACTAAATTAATAATTTTTATTTATTTAATAATTAATAATCAATATCCATTAACAAAATTCTTAAATAAATAGTATTTGTTAATCATTAATTAATTTAATAATAATAATAAACTATGAATAAAATTATTTTAATAAATAATATATATTATTCATTAATTAATTAAATAACTAATAATAAAATCATATTACAAATTTCATTAATTAATAATTAAATCATTAAATACTAATAAAATATATTAAATAATAAATAATTTAAAAATTACATATTATTAATTTTTTTAAAACTAAATTATAAATAAAATCGTATATTTAAATTTTGACCTAGGTCTATGCTCATATCCCACCTGATGAGCCCCATCTTGACCAACACCCTGATGAGGAGGTAGGCGATCAATGATGGTTTTCATCATTTGCCTCAAGTCAACTTCCTCTGAGTCAGTTTGCTACTCTTTATGGTTTTATTCTTGATGCTCACTAGCATGCTCTTCCCTATTTCCTTCCTAATTAAGGTCTTCGTGGATAGACTCATGTACACTGATGTTTCTGCCTCGTCCACGACGTCTACCACGGCCAAGGCTACAACTTCTAACTGAAGATCTCGTCCCAGATACCATCCTACAACAAGATACAAGATGCTATAATTACCATAAAAACATACTACTATAAAGCATAGATAAAAGACACATGTTTTGCAAATAGAATAGTTTCAATTTTCAATTTGCCTATATTTAGGTTTAAGTATAGTTTCAATTTTGAAGTATAAGTGTTGAAGTATGAAAAATATACAACTAAAAGTTTAAGTTTTGTTTTAGGTCAACTAGTTCAAGTTTCAGTTTGATATAAGTACATATAACAGTTTAAAGTTTTTATTTTGTTCAACTAGTTAACAACTAGTGGCGTTCCAATATACCTAGAGCTCCCGATGTAGAAACTCGAGCTCTAATACTAGATGTCATGCCGTGACAAGGGATCCAAAAGAAATAACCTAAATTTTTACTAAGTTTGCCAACATTTTTTTTTTGAAACAAGAAAGAATAACATACACATCAAACACATAGTAGCGGAAGCAACAACATACAATCATCTATAAGCATACATATCAGGTTATATTCCTTAAAGATCTTAAGACATTGAATCACATATAAATTCAAACTATTACTAAGTCCATAAAATGCCACATCCATATGAAAGAATAATTATAAAGTCCAATATCCATAATATACATTTGTTCTGAATGCCTCTTGGCAAATGAAATTCAGAATGCTCAATCATCCACTATACATGTCACAGGGTATGAAAGGCTAAAAGAATACACATACGTAGAAATAGAAATACATCATCCTCCTTGGATCCATGATACAAAGTACAGTAAAATAAACGAAACCATCCACCATACATGATACATCCATCCATCATAAAAGATATAACATCCATTATGAAATATAACCATCCATCTTAATGATACATAGATAGAATGAAAGTAAATGCAGACAAGGAAGCTCCAGCAATGGTGACAACGGACAGATCTCAACAGTAAGAGTGAAAAAGCACTACCACCCGACCGCGTGGAACCTAAATGGCCCACTCCCACTGTGCTGAGGAGATAGTCTCAAGTCCCAAACAAGATATCAAATTGCATAACACAAGTACTCTCTAAGTCTGGGAATCCCTAAAAGCATTCTAACACATTAGCATGACATCACAAACTCATAACCCCCGAGCCTCTAGTAACATCCTAAGACTGGTCAATACTAGGACAAACCCCAAAACATAAACAGTACATAGAAAACATCATAATCTCACAGTTTGGTTTGATTTGAAAATACAGAGTTGAGTTAAACAATAAAATTTAAGTTTCTAGTTTTACTATAAGTTCCTCAGTTAACCCTTACAATTAAACCCTTTCTCGTTCTTATAATAAAAGAAATCATATCATGACTTAAAAGTATTAATAATCATTTATTAAATTATTAAAATAATAAAAATTGATTATTAAATAAAAATAATCCCAATGTCATTAATAATTGAATTTTTAAATAATAAATATAATTATCATTATTAAATGATACTTATCATTAATTCCAATTAATCCCAATATCCATTTACCTTACTAAATTAATAATTAATAATTAATTAATAATTAACAAAATTCTTAAATAAATAGTATTTGTTAATCATTAATTAATTTAATAATAATAATAAACTATGAATAAAATTCTTTTAATAAATAATATTTATTATTAATTAATTAATTAAATAACTAATAATAAAATTATATTACAAATTTCATTAATTAATAATTAAATCATTAAATAATAATAAAATATATTAAATAATAAATAATTTAAAATTTATACATTATTAATTTTTTAAAAAACTAAATTATAAATAAAATTGCATATTTAAATTTTTTTTTTTTAACTATACTAAGCACTCAAGGCTTGCATGACCTGTAGACTTCAGTCTGCTGCAACAAGGTACTGTTGTGTTAGCAATACCTGCTGCCGCAGGAGTACTGCTATCGCAACAATACTTGCTTCAATGTGAAAGGCAAGTAAGGGGGATGCCCCCCCCCTGCCCCGCCCTCCCAAAAAATATATTTTTTTTATATTTTTCTTTTTAAAAAATTCTTTTAAAAATTTTCTTTTAAAATTTATTTTTTCATAATTTAATTTTATAAAGGATCTTATGTATATATTTTTTTTAAATGTATATTTTTTTAATAACATATACAATATTAGTTTGATAGGAAAAATAAGTTGAACCATTCAAATTTCTAATTTAAATTTTTTATTTTATTTCAAACCCTTTCCTAGATTAATTTTCGTTCTTAAAAATTATTGGAAAAGGACAACATTTATCTTTTAATTTTTTTGTAAACTATATATATATATATATATATATATATATATATATATATATATATATATATATAACAATTGTCATGTTAATCTGATAGGAAAAATACAGACAACCATTTGAATCTTCAATCTAGAATTTTCATTTCCTAATTCAAACCCTTTCCAAATTAAATTATAATTTCTTCTCCTACGGACCAGGATTTCAAATTGATTTCTTTTTCTTTCAATCTTATTATATAGATGAGATACAATACAAGAGAGCGATAGATTCATGCAACGAAATCCAAAGAATCGATTTCAACAATCACAAAGAAGACAGGATGATCTAAATAACATAATTCCAATTGGGTGAATGAAAACTCAAGAACCTACCTGGTTCTGATGCTAAAATTGCAATGCCTAGAAGATTTGCTAGAGAATTTGCTTTTATCCAAGAACTTCTCTCTAACAATTTTTCCAAAATTTCCCTTCCAAAATTCGTTTCCAAATTTGCTCCCAAAATTCGTGTCCAAATTCGTCTCTCTCCAAAATGAACTCCCCTAATTGAGATATGGTGTTCTCTCCTTAAATCGGGGCACTAATTGTGCGTTCACCCGAGAGAACCCTCTGCTCACCAGACTTAACTTTAAATTAACTTTTCTTAATCTTTTCTTAATCTTTTCCATGCACATTAATTAAATTATTAAATAATTTTATTTACTTTTCACTTGACTTCTATTTTAATTAATTTATAAATTTTAATCTCATGCATGCACTTTATGAATTTAAAATATCTTTACTAAATTCACTTGTTTTATTAATTTCTTATATTTTAATATCATGCACACATCATGCAAACTTAAAACTTTTAATAAATTAATATATTTTCACTTTTTAATTTTCTTTCGAAACTTAATCAATAAAATATTTATTAACTTAAATAATAATAATATTTAGCATTTATTTATAAATGAACTCTAAATATATTATTATTAAATTAAATAAATATTATCATGTTCTAAATTTATTCTTAGGACTTTTATCTTCAAATTTAATTCTTTTTATTTAATTAATTTCTCAATTAATTAATTATAATTAAATATTAAAACATCATAATAATTTTTCATTAAATTAAATCATTAATTCAATCTTCTAACTAGACTTGATTAATAGAAAATTTACCAAAGACTCATAAAACAACATACGAAAACCCATTATAGCAAAACACATTCAAAATCAAACTAAAGGGTTATAATCATGAATTAATTCATTCGACGCATTTAGCGGGTGCTCAACTCAAATACTTGTCTTAATTTTCAATTAGGACAAATGGCTTAAAGGTTTAGGATTTGGACTTAAGAATTTATCTCCCCTCTCTTACCATTGAGATAATGTGATAGGGTACGCTCATCCTGGCAATTTAGGGAAGTCGATACCCAATACCTGCAACCTGCATAAAAACCACGCATGTACAAACACAATATTCTAAGCTAAATAGGCAAAATGGCAGGAAGTGGTGCATCGTGTAGATCCCAACTAGCAGGTAACTATGACTCCCTTCCTTAACCACATCTGAAATGCCATACATAAAGAAAACAAACATGTACACCATACACATGCAGTATGGGGTAAGTATCCATAAGAAAACACATATGATAATCCATCTAACTAATCATCATCAATAACTGAAAACACTATAATAATCATCATGCATACATGAAATATAAAGTACCAAGTAATCTCATCATATAATCAACTGAATGTAAAATAATATCTAATAATCTCAAAACAATACTACTAGTAATCAACCGTAAAACTGGCTTAAAAGAGTTCGGCAATGATAGCAAAAATGTAACTTAAGGGCAAGCACTACAAGTTTGCTCCCTTCAGCAACATCAAATACCTTAAAGATGTATTTAGTGCGGTGTTCCAAGCATAGAAAAAAAATAGTATTAAATAGATGCATTTTCTTTTATTTATTCTGTTAATTATTATATACAATTTTTAATAGATAATAGTCGTACAATTATTTTATGTTTTATAATTTTATAAATGTCATTTGTTTATTTTTTATTTTTTTATATTAGAATGTTTAATTTATAATATTATTATATTTCCAAATGTTAAATATAATTAATTGTATTGTTTATTTCTCTCTTTTTTATTCACTAAGAAATAATAATAATTTAATTTACTACATCTAAAATTATTTATATTTCCTTTATCTCCATTTATTTAGTTTTTTGCTAACTTAAGCTTTTTATTTAATTTCTTTAAAAATGGATGATTTATATTTCCAAAGATAATAATTTATATGTATATTTTATGTGGTATTTATTAAATTATTTTTAAAAGTATATTCTATTTATAATAAAATTTAAACTTTTGACATGTAGATGGTTGTCAAATTTAACTTAGAAGAATAAAAGTTAACATTAACATGGTCACACCATCTCACTGCCCCATTATGCCTATCGAGATGGGATTGGGCATTCATATGGATCAATTGTCATGGTGTTTGATTGAAGGGGAGCTAAGAGAGCTCTAACCTTTGATGGTGTGGGCTTCAAATGACCCACTTGAGCCCCATTTCTAGTGCCCAGGTGGGGTTGGCACAAGTTGCCACTCTTCCTTCACACAGTCAATGTAGAGCATGCTTTTCTTAGTGGTAGGATGGTGAGGTGAAGCAAAACTATATTGGTGAAATCTAATGCTTGAGTGAATGTAGATGGACGTCCTCTATTTCAATGTCAAATCCTAGCTTAGGCTAGCGAACAACTCAAGGTGGTAATGGGAAGTGAGTTTCCTGGGACTACTATAGAGGTCGATGTGGAACATGATGGTGTTTAGATAGTCAGGGTTTTTGATGGCATGAGGTTTAGGCCGTCAATTGGCTTGGACACTGGCATGGGAGTGGGCATATCCTTGCTCCCTTCACGTGCCAAGTCTTCTAGTGGACACCAAGTTGGTGGTCGTGTCAAGGTCTTTTTGGATGAACGAGTTATCCCAAAGTTTTCCAAGGAGGATGTGGAGCACTAGTTCAAATAATGTAAGTTGGGGTTCCTTCTTTTTTCTTTGTTCCTCTTCATGTCATGGGTCTTTTGGTCTAATCGCAAGTTCATCATTTTGTTCAATGTTGTGTACATGCTATGTTTCTATGTATGGGTTATGTGGTTCACTGGTAGGGTGCATTATGCATGTGGAATATGCTTATCAACTGATGGGATTATCTTTTAATCCTAATTTTGTATCTTTTTCTCTATTATCAATATAAACTATTATTATTACTGATCAAAAAATAAGTAAATTAGATATATTTTTCCCTTGATTTTTACTTCAATTCAAATTTTGATTTTAAGTTAACAATAATTTTTTTAAAAATTTATTTCATTTATTTATATCATTTTTCATCTAATATATTCCCTACATAAAATCATACATTCAAATTAATTTTTAATACAACTTCTAAAAAAATTATTGATCATAATAGGTAGACATACAAATATTCATATTCCAAATACAAAACAACTACAAGACTAGATTTGGTTTACCTATATATGTACATAGGTCGTGATTAAATTACATAGGATATGATATAAACAATATTGCAAGCCAAACTATCAAAACTTGAAGAACCATACTTTATCAACAATCTCAAGTACTCCATTACTAAGATCATCAAATACACCTATAATAGGATCATTAGAACAATTTGTAACTGTAGAACCCATGAGTTTAGCAGAGAAATCAATAGAAAATTCAATAGAAGGAACATTTACATGCACTTGCACATTACCAACTTCAATATTTATTCCCCTTTTCTTTTTCTTTTCTTATTCAACTCTTGTATGTATTCTCTCAAGGTAATATCAAACTCATTGTTTTCTATGTTTTCCTTGATTGTGGTATATCATAATGCCACCTCTTTCCCATCGATCTCTCGATTTAAGTTATATAAAATAATTTAAATAATTGAAATTTTATTCTTTTAAATATGATATTTTTTAATAAGAAAACAAGAGTTGTGTTTAGTACTAGTCCCTGCCTTCGGAGGGATAGAGGGGAGTACTATGCGATCAAATGGAAGGAGTGGACTAAAGAAAGCTAATAATGCAAGCAGGACATGAAAAATGGGCAAGAGTCTTTTGGCAGCAAATAGGCCACAACCATATTTTCTGATGAAATAATGGACTATTTGTCCAAATGAGAAGGCATTCATCATAAGGATTTTACATTGAAGAGCTCGTGCAATGCCATGATGAGGACTTCTGTATAAGCACATAGCTCTCTAATGTTACAAAGCCCAACTCTCAAATCCCCTCACCAACAAAATAATCCATTGTAAGAAGTCATAAATAGGGAGACCACTACAAAGTATAGAGAGGTCATTCACATAATATAAGTGAGAGGAGCATGTACAATATTAATTATTGAATCAATGTAGATAGAAATATCCATTGGAAATTCAAAGAAAAGCACAAAGGGCTCATTGGTCCTACTTCTGATTTTGAATAACATAATTCTTTTTGTAGACAACCATCTTCTTATCATGCTTGTGCTGATAGAGGGAATATATAGTCCATAAATATGCAGATCCTAGAAGGATATATATATATATATATATATATATATATATATATATATATATATATATGCTCCTAAATTTTTGCATATGGTTCAAGCTATTATGTTTTTTTTCTGAACCTCTCCACTACCATTCATAGGATGGACTTACGAGAAATAAATGTTAGCAACCAAGCCTAGGTTTGGCATTATTGTTGCAGTCAAGGAGCTTAATCTAGAAGACTTACATGGCTATAAAGAGCTATTAAAAATTACAACAATACATCACTTATAATCTCTATTAGGTTGAGAACTCAACATATTGTGGTTATCCATGAAAATTAGGTTTGGTGTGTTCAAATTTATCTTTAACTAATGTCTCCTATGGCTGACTACAATAGAAGTTGTTACTGTCGTTTGATATTTTGGCTTCTAGTTGTACATTTACAAGTAGGAGATTTAATGGAAAAATTTAGAAGTAATATATTAAAGGTACAGTTCATTTGCTTTCAAAGAACTTTCTTGGTTTGTTCTTTCTAGTTATGACTAGACAAATTTTGCCTCTATTTGTGGGCACAATCGACATTACTAAGAGACAATTTTTTTTGTCATGAGAGGGAAATTAGTTTTAACTAAAATATTAGGCTAGTTTCTATTATACTGATATTTGTAAATAAATATTTTTTTGCCTCCTTCCACAAGGACCGAGTTTGAACGAGAGGAATTGCAAGAGAGAGCTTTTATTTTTAACAATCATAATGGATCCTCTCTGACAATTAAATGTAAAAATTACAAGCCTCCTATTTTTGTAAAAATTGGAGAGAATCACTTGAGTTTGTTAATAGTACATGAAATGGAACAAATTTTCCTTGAGTTAGAATATCTAAATTTTCTTTTAAAAAATCCCAACATTCAGATCAAATTTGTAATAATATATTTAGCGCTCATTATTTTTAAGCATATACAGATCCGAGGAAATGATTTGAGCACACCAAGAAAAATAATATCAAGTAGAGGCAATGATATTTTCCAAGAAGTTTGTCTATGAAGTCATTATCGCTGCTATCAAAGAGTACTAAATGTTTCAAATGCGTACAATAAATGATATATAAGTGATCTTCAAATAAACTAGAGAAAATGCAATAAATATACATCCAAACCAATAAGAGCTTCCAATTTTTATTATATAGGCTTACCTAAAGTTGTGGTAGAAGTAAAAGACACATTTCTAGTAGCTTCACTGAAATTATAGATATGTTAACCTGCTAAGAAGAAAAGCAAAAGAAATGAAAAGATTGAGGCTGAGATAGGGTAAATTCTACATACCACGAGAATGGAAATGAAGGATGAGTATTATTCTAATAATAGGACTATAAGTCCCAATGTCACTCAAGGATACTATTTTTAAAAATGATATGGACATTATAACATGACCACACGACTATGTCCTTGTGGATAGATCTTTTGGGATTGTTTGGCTCTTCAGATACTTTGTTTGATAAGAATAACACATGGACAAATTTAAAGAAGCTTACAAATAAATAAAGTAACTATAAATTAAGGGTTTTAAAAAAATTGAAAATATGGAAATGAAGAATGATTTCCAACCTCTGCAAGTCAAATAAGAAACTCAGATTGCAACAATAATCCATAATTAATAAGTATAGGATAACATAACTTGTGGGTTGGAAAATAATAACAAATATAATTTTATCCACAATATAGGAGGAATCTCAAAAGAAATGTTAAACTTGGAATGAAGCAATAGTGCAAAATTTATAAAAAATTGTCGAGAGTTAAAAATGTTTCTTGCAAAATAAAGTGATTTTGAGCTTCAAATGTAAATTCCATTGTAGAAATGAAGATTACTCATGATCTTTGAAGCCACAAAGTTTAGATTCGGTATAGAACTTAGAATCGAGCGGCTAACTAAATTTACCATTTATACAAAAATTTAACACAATTTTTTCAAGAAAAACTTATGAGAGAATTTGAAATTACCTTTACCAGGCCAAGTCCTAGACTCCAATGGAAGCACACTCAGCTTTACTACTACACTTCTAACATTTAACCCAAGCATTCCTAGAATATGCTTGATGTCTTTTGCAATTAACAAAAGTTGCACAAGAGCATTTGTTAAAAAAAAATTAACTTAGGAAATAGAAAAGGTGCAAGCGAAGCGTTTCATTAAAAATTAATTAGAAACATGATTAAAACTCTCCCTATCTAAAATAGAAAGGAAAGGTTTCAATTTTGTCATGGATGTAGATATAGCCTTAAGCATCAAAAAACAAATGAGAAATGACAAAGGGAAATCAAACGAAGTTGCCTTAAATGAGAAATGTCAGAAGGGCATAACTAGTGACTTGCAGTGACCAAGTGAAGTAATTTTATGCTTTGCCAAAGTAGAGTTGCCAGAGGTAAGAAAGAAACTTGATTGATAACACCCATCTCAAATAAGCATGGAGAAGCCATGAAAATAAAGAGATATATATCTATAGATTAATCTTAGAGAAGCATGCAAAATCCACGTACAGTGGATTGTCCAAATAATATGTAGAGAGCATATTTATTTGGCTTGGCAACACAGAGTAAATGTATATTCCATCATAATTTGTCATAGTTAAGTTTTCCATGTTCTAGATAAACCTAAAAGGATCACACATATAATAACCATAATGTACACTATCAAAATTCAAATTGATCAAAGAGATCATCCATGAATCTAGATTTTAAAAAAAAATGCATTTCAAACTTTAACTAAGATTTTTCAAAATCCCAAGAATAATTTCAAAAATCAAGTGAGTCCCAAAATCATCACAATGTTTTTAAAGATAAAGTAAAAAAAATTAAGACCTTGTATGCTCTTAAGAAACTTGAAAGATCAATAGCTTCATCTAATTCAAATAGCATAAAAAATAATTTAATTTCCTTCAAGTAGACCGGGGACCTTCACTATGATTCCTTAGATAGTTGAAATGCCTTCCACAATCCTAAAAGAATGAATTAGAGAACTCTAAAATCAAAATATTACGAACAGTTGATGTAGATTCATAACAAAAATAACATTCAATGAAAAAAATAGTCTTTTAAATTAACCAAAAAATACATGCATTATCACATCATCATCAATTGTTATCACACCATCAATTGTCATCAATGTTCAGAGCATCACAACCAACGGAAGCCCAATACAGAATTTTTGAGGTTTCTAAGTGACTCACTCAGATTTCTCTCTCTCACTACACTAGCATGATAAATAAAATATTTCTATAATATTTCAATTCGTACACTACCATTGAATTTGCCTCCATAAAGAACTAACATTTTAAGACTTGCTACATTGAACAATTGACAAATCTTTTATTCAAACTACTATTGAGAGGAAATGACGATAAATATGTTATTTAAATTAGGGAAAGAAAATTATTGTATGTTGTTCCTAATTCTACACAAACAAGTTCATTAAGATCTAAGTTACCTAGTTAAAGAATATTTTTGTGGCATCTAAAATATCATCAAACTTGTTCCACTCTTAATAATTTTGTAGTCCAAGCCCTGTAAGCATCCATATAAATTTTAAATCCAACAAAAACAAAATAGTAGGAACAAATGTGTACACCCAACTTCTAGACAAACATTCATGTAGAATGCCACGAAAGTCCATATGTAGATGACACGCCTCATTCCTTGCATAGCGCCACCAGTATGTGCCAAAATTATAGCATGTGAGCTTATATGTGCCCAAATATTTTAATCCTATAAGAAAAATGTCACTAAAATGATTTTCTATTAATTTTTCAATGGAAAAAATAAAAATTCCACTAGGAAAAAGGGGCTTAGCCTCTAGACAAGCAGAAATTAAAAAAACAAAATTTAGTTTAATAGAAAAATGAGAAAGAAACTTAGGTTAAATGGTTATTTCACAGTTTTCAAAAACTTAATTAATAGGTTAAATACAACTAGAAACTTAAGTCTCCTGCCTTTCGACAAAGACTAATAATTACCTCTATTTTGTTTAACCATTTTTTGTTTTATTTTTGACATATCATCATGACCTCTTTTACTTTGTCAGATATTTTTTCCTCCTAATTTAAATGTGACCTTTTCACTTAAGTTACTTTACAAACTTATGGTTTATATTTATTAATTTTAGTTGTATTTGGTAAGTAGAAGATTTTTTTCACTAAGTCAAATTATGATTTTTTTATCAAGATTTAACTATGTAGTTTTTGAGTCAAACTCATTAATCCAAGTTTCATGAGTAGTGGTTCACAAGAACCCATCTCTCTAGAGAGTGAACAAAATACTTAACACTCATTACATTTAGGTGATGTTGAGATTTCATAGAAGCTCACCTATTCCAATACTACTACAACTCAAGTATACTCAACAATGAAGTTTCCTCCTTAGTTAAACACATTTTGCTTGCAACCCCATTTGCAAAGCCTTTAGCAAGTGTTGTGCTTTATGAACCATTTAGTAGAAAGTCATTTGACTCATCATTTAATACATAGGATATATTTTTGATTGATAAGTACGAGATATTTTCTACAAGAAGTCAAATTTTGATATTGCTATTAGAATTCAATTGTGTAATTCCTTGACAAAACGATCATCACCGTTGGCTAAAAAAATAGATTTTGATATATTTTGAGATGAATTTGGGTGGCCATTTGTTACAATTTTAGGGTCCTTAATATGTTTAAATGATTTTTTAAAAATTAAGTATATATTTAAATTATTATTAAATATCGTAGTTTATATAAAGTAAGCAATTTTTATTAAAATATATTATAAATTACAATAATAAGTGTATAATAGTTATCATCATAATAAATTTAATATTACATATTATATACTATTTTAACAAGTATATAAAATATTTAATATTATTTAATATTAACAAAATATAAGAGAAATCAAAGGGATTGAGCTTAATAGTTTAAAATATTTAATTCTCATTGTCGAAATCCAAGTTTACTATTTAATCTAAAATTTTAAGTTGGCACTCTTAGTCTTCCATATGTGATTGTTCCAAAATAACTAGTTTTAGGCACATCTTGTATTGGAAATAATTTATATTAATTATAAATTCAATTTAAATATTTTAAATAAATAAATTCATTAAATAATACATATGATTAAGAAATCTAAAAGACAAGACTAGATCCAAACCATCTTTCTCTTGCCTAAAAAAAATTATTTAGTCTTTAGTATTTTATTATAACTATAATTTTATCATATAAATTTATAATTTTATTTGTAAATTTATATTGCTTCCTCTCCATCTATATCTATTTTTCTCTTACAATATATCTTTATCTCTTCCTCTCTTTATTTCCTCCTCTACATCTACATCTACATCTACATCTACATCTAAATCTAAATCTATATCTCTACTACTTTATATTTGTATGTCTTTTATCTCTCTCTTTTTCTCATTCTCTATTTGTATCTACTTATATCTTTACCACTCCATCAAGCTCTACCCATGTATCTCTTTTTACTAATTAACTTCATGTGTAACCTAATTCTATTGAAAAGTATATCATGATTTTTCCTAATTAACTTCCCATACCTCTTGAGTGTGCACACCCATTGCACACTAAGATGTGATTGCTAATTAAGCGGATAGGCTTATTATGGTAGCTTTGGTCCTAGATTTTTTTTTTGCCTAAAATTATGGAAGACTATTTTCTAATGAAGGAAAAAAAAAATTTCCTTCTTCATGATTTAAAAAAATAAATTAATAATTAGAAAGTTCCCTTTTAGTTGTTCAATTTAAATTTCTATTTTTTCCACTATTGCTATAAAAATATTTTGACTCTTCATGTTAAAAGCCATGATAGAAGGATGATCAACTATAATTTCTCTTCATTTATGCAATGGATTCTAATCAGTACTAAAAGAGGCAGATGAGGGTGTTTATCTTTTTGCTTCTACCATGGAACAATGCCAAGATGCCATGTCTTTTGTCTCTTATTTGATTCAATGGTTTCCACACAAATTTGTTCAACAATTTATTAATGACAATTTTCCTGGTAGTGCATGTTGGTTGTAGGGGTTAGTTTTTGTGTTGTTGCTTGAATAATTTTGAGCCACAACTTACATTTTTTTTCCAATGCAATTTTTGAGTAACAAAACATTAAATTTGCCACAAACTTATGATCAAGAGTATTTGGTAGTTGTGTTGAAAAGAGATTGTTTGAATTGTGGAACCTATCATGGAAAAATCATTATTTTGTCAATGATGTCAAACCCGCTACTTGCTGGTGAGACAACTTCTTTTTTGGTCTGAATGCTATCATTTTTTTTATTGATGAAGAGGATTTGAAAATATAAGATAGCAAGAGTACCTAGAGAAAGGTTGAGTTATTCGGTGTATAAAAGGATTACTAAGACCAAGTAAGACATTGATGATATTATGTATTCTTGATCTACTTAAGGCTAAAGTAAATGTTTACTTTAGCTAAGCCAAGAATAAGTGTTTTCATAAAAAGTGTCTGCCAAGCCTGGCCAAGCAAACTGTGTAAGTTGAGCAAACTTAGTTCAGGCTGAGCAGAATTCAATATGTGCTAAGTGTCAGAAAGTTAGTAAGTGTTGAGCATCAGAATAATATAGTAAGTGTTGAGCATCAAGGAAATAATAGTGGTGACTAAGCTAAGAAGATGTAGTCGATGTCGAGCAACCTAGTATTGGTTGAGCATCAAAAGATTGTTATTGCTGAGTGAATAGTGTAGATGTCAAGTGACAATAAAAAGTGTTAAATCAAATATTTGATGAGTTCGAGCCAAAAAAGTTGATTTCTTGAATTGTGTAAAGCGTGTGGAAGATTTCTATGATGAGTTGGTGGCACAAAATTCAAAGAGGATTGTACAAGAAGTTTCTAGAAGGGACTAAAATAGAAAAATGGGTAGATTCATTGAATCTTACCTAACCCTAAAATGGGCAATTGTGGTTAAATGACAAAAGACCTAAATTCTCTATTTATAAAGATAGCAACCCAGAAGAAAAGGTTGTCATGTGTGAGAACTTGTGGAAGATAAGAAGTCTATGGTGTTGCTTCATATGGTGGCTGAATAGAAGAGTCTACAATCGACATACAAAGCAAGAAGGCTTAAGAGTTTGAATGCTTGAAGGGTGAACAAGATGTCAAAGATGAAGAGTATGAATGCCAAGAAAAATGGAGGATTGAACTAGAGATCTATAATCTGCAAGTGAGTTGTTTTTATTATCAGATCAACTCTTGGTGTTACTTTCTAACAATTGTAAACCTAACAATCATTTGTAAATTCTTTAATCAAGCGATATTTTAATGGAATGTTCTAAAGTCCTCTAACAAGGCTCATTCCTAATAGGGTGATTGAATTCCTTTAACCAGGTCACATTTAACAGTGTGTATTGTAACCTTTAACATGGTTGGCCTTTAGTAGGGCATCACTTCAGAAGAGTGAAAATGGGTAGCATGTTATTAGTGTTTTTTCCCAAATTGGGTTTCCATGTAAACTTCTTATGTCAAATTATGTGAATGAGTTTGTGGTATTTCATGCTTACATTTCTGTAAAGTTATTTTGACCTAGGATGGTAACCTATGAAGTTAAGGTATTCGATGTTCTAATGGATGCATGTATACTATGGTTTTATGGATATGAATCTGTTAAGCACTGAAAAGATTTATTTGTACATTTGGACCTTGGATAACTGAATCACCCCCCCCCCCCCCCCCTCCCCCTCTCCTAGTTATTATAAAGAATTCTAACAATTGTTATTAGAGCCTAGTTGCTTGTAAGGAAATAGTTTGAAGGTACTAAAAGCTTAAGATCAAGATGTACAGAAAGGAGATGCCCAAACTAAACAAGGGAAACTTTCCTACATGGAAAAGTTTGATGAAGCTATATCTAGGAGTTGGAGATTATGCACAATCTACCATCAACATTGAGCATGTTGATCCTACTAGAGCCCCTACTGCTAATGATCTAATAAAGAAGAAAGGACACAATCAGGCAATGTGAGAGCTTGCATCTGCCCTAAGATACTCATAGTTTGATGACATCAAAGGATGTAATTCTACTAAGAATATGTGGGATGCTATAAAGATGATCTATGGAGGAGACAAGAATATTCTAAGAGCCAAAGCTGAAAGTCTAAGAGGAAAGTTTGATGACATGAGAATGCAAGAAGGTGAGACTATAGTCGAGTATTATATAAGAATCAAAGATGTTGTGCATGCTATTAGAGGAGCAAATGGTGTTATTGAAGATGAGACTGTGTTCAACAATGTATTGATAACCCTGCTGCCTATCTATGCTATTAGAGTCCCTGCCATACAAGAACTAAGGTGTGTTCCTGGTAGTAATCTAACCCTTGAAGGAGTGATGGGTAGACTCACTACTTTTGAACTTTCTAATTTTGATAATTTCAAAATTGACATGTTGAATATGCTTTCAAAGCTAAACTAACACTGAAAGAATCTAAAGATAAGAAGAAAAAGGTCAAGCATGTTTCAAGTGACAGTGATACAGATGAAGATGATGTAGAACAACTTGAAGCATTGTTGGCTAGGAGATTTTACAAAGGAAAAGGGAAATACAAAGGTACATTACCTATCATGTGTTTCAATTATAATGAGGTTGGTCATATTGTTGTAAGGTGCCTAAAGAAGAAGAACAATAGAAGTGGAGATAAATACAGAGATAAAAGAGATGAGAAAAACAAAGACTATAAAGATAAAGGAAAGAAGGTTTGTTACATTACTAAAGAGGAAACAAAAGATGGATATGATGACCATGATGATGAAGTTGTGTACGTTGCTACGAAAGATGATTTTGATGAAGATGAGGCAATTGTATTAGTATCTTATGTGAACAAAAGTTATAGATGGATCATTGATAGTGGATGTTCACATCACATGACTGGATACAAAAGTAAGTTCATTACCGTTGAGTATTACAATGGAAATAGTGTTAGATTCGGTAATGATGCATCCTATCTAATAATAGGTAAAGGATCAATAAAACTAACATAAAAGATCATTTGTGACACTTCTTACTATGTAAAAGGACTTAACTATAACTTGTTGAGTGTGTCATAATTGAATATTTCAAGTTGCAAAGTTGAATTTGATAACAAGAAGGCTAAGATTTATGACATTGATGGAAAAATAATTGGGAATGAAGACCAAACTAGAGGTAATCTATTTTATCTTGACATGAATGATGCTACTTGTCTTGTTGTAGAATTTGATTATGTGTGGCTATGGCACAAGAGGTTATGTCATGTTAACTTTAATAACTTAGTCAATATCAGTAACATGAAAAGAGTCAAAGGTTTGCCTAAATTGAAGAAACTTGATAATGTGATATGCAAACAATGTTAGTTAGGCAAGATGACAAAATCTAGTTTTAAAAGTAAGACTTGCTCCTTAAAAGAAATTATGGAATTAATTCACATTGATTTATGTGGACCAATTAATGTGCAAAGTTACAAAGGTGACAAGTACATTATCCTATTTGTTGATGATTATTCTAAGATAATGATAGTTATGTTTTTGAAACAAAAGTTTGATGCTTTGCAAATGTTTATGTGGTACTTGGAAAGAGTTGAAAGGGAGACTAGGAAAAGCTTGAAATGTCTAAGATCTAACAGAGGTGGAGAATTTACATCAAATGAGTTTGAGATATTCTGTAATGACAAAGGAATTAAAAGACAAACTTTTACATCTAGGACCCCTCCACAAAATGGGATTGCTGAAAGGAGGAACATATCTGTAATGGACTGTGCTAGAACACTGATGATGGGGAAGAATGTTGCTTTGAAATACTGGAGAGAAGTTGTAAGTACAACTATTATTTTGACCTAGGACAGTAACCTACTAAGTTAAGGTACTGGATGTTCTAATGGATGCATGCATGATATGGTTTTATGGATACGAATCTATTAAGCACTGAAAAGTTTTATTTGAATATTTGGACCTTGGATAATTGATTCACCCCCCCCGGTTATTCTAAAGAATTCCAATAGGTTGTGGTAATGAAATTGTACAATAGAAGCTTGGCTTCTCAGATGGAAATTTTTACTAACTTTGCGAAACTATGTGACATTTAATTCATTGGCATGTGGGTTTTTAGATTGGATAGGAATTAGAGAATTTTTTTTTGTTTTCTGAAATGTCCCTTTCTCTTATTTTACATCATATTTCAAGCCTCTAATCAGATTTTCAAAATCAAACAACCAATATCACAAAGATCCACCAAATTTCTCAATAAACCCCAAATCGGGTATGCCGAAAATAGTGCCAAAAATTTCACAGCTTCACATATTATTAGTAAATCTGAAAGTGAACATTTTTATAGAAATTTCAGCAGCATAACAGCCTAAAAAATGACATTTTCAGATCTTTATAACATTTACACAACAGCTCCCAAACAGAGGATAAAAACAATGCTCATCGGGCTCTCGAAAACAACATAGAATAGCCCGGAAACACCACAAAAACACTAATAATCTATCACAGAAGTATAATCATGACCAAATACATATATTCAGTTCTATTTTAACATCTAAAAGTCTGAAATACAGCAGCAACCCAAACTGATATGAAATACTCAACCGGAAACACCAAACTCTTACAAAAACACACCCGAAAAACCACAAATCTGCACTGTTCAGCACAAAGGAAAACTCTACATGAGCATGCACATGGAATGGCTTCAAACTCCCATCCTTAGAATTCCTAAAAACTTGAAAACTCCTGTTCTTGGGTCTCCTTCTCCACAGGTTTGGCAGCCTCTGAAGAATAACAAAAAAATGAGCAAAAATCAAGTTCTGGAATCAGCCCAAAATGCCTCCAAACCCCTTAAAAGAGGGCATAACCCTAACACACATCCAAGAGGGGTTAATAAAACATATTTTAATAATAATCTTCATTTATTAGTCCATTAGCTTTCAAAGATTATCCCCTTTTTCCGAAACTTCACCTTTTTGGGCCTGCCTACCTTAGAAAAGATTATTATTTTTAATTATTTGAAAAGGGGACATGACAAGTCCTTCCCTTCCAAATATTGCTTGTCCTCAAGCAATGGCTAAACAATAAACCAATCAATCCACCTGGATCCCAAATGTAGTCATGAACTACACTATTGTCAATTAACATAGGCTCCTGCAATATCCTATGCAATATAACCAAGAGGAATCCATAATCAAACTGACAATTACTGCTCAACCAAACTCCAAAGTCACAACTTCCACAATCAGAAACCCACGAGACACAAATTCTTAGAACATCAAAACCCAAGTAGAGTGGACAAATCAAACTGCCAACACAGTAAATACCATCAACGCATCCCACTGGCCTATACGGAATGTATAATCCAACTCTACAACAATGGTAAATGCTCCCGAATGAAATTGTACCAAGTATGAGGAATCCATACACTATACAACTCTTGCACTCAACACAACTCTACAAATCACTGGCCACTATCTCATAACCATAACTCCCATGCACCCCTAATGGTGAAAAGCCATCACAAGATAAACAACAAGAAATGGAACCCAAACCAAATTTGCCATGAATAAGTGATACAACCCACTGTGACTGATCACGAGCTAAGTGAGGATATGTCATAGCTAAAGGAGTAGAATCAATAACAACACCCACTAAAGCATCACTCCAAAACTCCTACTCTAAGTCATGTATCATCAAGCTATCAACTGCAAAACCTATCGCCATGTTGTGCCCATCACAACTCTCATCCCGAGGCGTCAAACTATCCCATAACTGATGATAAGCACTAGGAACCAAAGTACATCTCTGTATCATCATCTCACCAACATGGTCATCAAAGGTAAATTGATGAGCATACCTCACAATGTAATGTCGATAGAATGTGCCAATCTTAGTTAGTGGCTCAGACTGTAATCCAGATGTAACTAACTACAATCGATCACTAATCAAGTTGGAACTGACTACTACCCCTGAAGACATCACCAAGGGAGTAGTATTACTAGCAGGAACCATACCAACTATCGGCTCACCAACATCACACATGGTCTTTGATACAACATCTCTAGTCTTCGTGCCATTAGTACTAGAGGTCACCACCATGTCAGGCATACCACAACAATCTGCTGCAGCACCCAACTCAACTGATCCTGACTCTAGTGGGGATGAACCCGATATGCCAATGTTAGTATCAAGGATGGATGCATCCCCATCTCCACTATCTTTGACAATCTCGACCATGGACATCCTCAGATCATCAAACACCACAACTTGTGACTGTACAGAATCTAGTAAAGACTGTAGTTGCTCTAACTCCATGGTCACCTTAGCCAAATGAAACTGTGACTCCGTGAAAGCCAACTGTGTGCTCTCAAGAATCTCAGAAGTCACCTCAAGCTGCTCAGTAAGCTCACTCACCTCATCTTCCTTGGCCAACAATGCATCATATGCTGTACTGCCCCACTCCATAAGATAATCTCTGTTGGCTACCAACTGTATATAATCCTGTCTTAGAATCTGGATAGCCTCCCATAAAGAGTGGAACTCTATCAAGGAAAGATAAATGCTTCCCTTCTCATCACTAGTAGGAGAACCCCATCCATAAACTGCTAACAATTGACAAGCAACATCAAAATGTTGGCAAGCGATAGCAATGTCTCGCTCACTAACTCTCAACTGATTAGACACATGATGGCACTGGCTTGACTGTCTCCTACAAACCTCCTCTGATGCATTGTCTAAAGGAGTATCCTCAAAGTTACTAGTCTCTAGATTATTACCATCCATATCCTGTGAATCAACTCTAAAGCTCATATCAACAAACAAAGTATCAAAAACTGTAACATTGTTGTCCAACTCCTTTGTACCCAAGGAAACTAAGTCTTCAAAACTGCCCACTGCATCCTCTTGGATGTCATCAATGCCAATATGATCCTGGGACTCATCTATACACACTGCCAAATATGAAAGATCATCAACACATTCCAGCAAGTATGATCGACTGGATATATGAACAAAGCCCAACACCGGTGTATAAAAACTAATACCAACATCGGACAAGCTGCTACCACAAGAAAAGACAACACCGTGCAATCTGCTAATCAAATCCATGATAGCACCCAAACAAACACTGCTACCAAAAAGTGTTAAAGATCTCCAGTCAACTGAATCCCAAATGCCAATATAACAATCTCGAGTCCATATCTGTAAACTAGAATCAGCTGGTAACTCAAGCAAAATCCTCACTTGAGTAATATGACCAATATCAACTAACTCCACATACTTGTCATGATGAGATAATGAAGTCACAATACTGTCTTTGTTCACTTTCAGCTGGCTGGACAAATCGTGTGAAGTACTACCAGCCTCAACCTCATGTGACAAAGCATCTAACTATGCCTGATACTCTTTCTCAGCAAAGTCATGAATGCTCAATGTCTGCTCATCTCTACCAGGTATCTCACCATCATGCACAACAACATCCTCATAATCATCATCTGAACCCACTACGTTGTAGTCACTACCTGTTGTAACTATACCATCCTGAATACCTGTGATATCACCCTTTAATGACCTGTATATAATTGTCTCAATTTGAGTATCAAGTTGACCATTACTATCAATCTACGTAGTATCCTTTCTCACTACCTCTTGTGGCAGAGTAGAATCTGAGACCTCTGCTTGGCTATAAGCCAGTTTCTCAAACTCCTCATGCAAGTTCTTGATAATTGTGTCATCTGCGCTATGAGAAAATTTGCCAAATAGAAATCCAATCAACTTATCCATCTTAGCTGGGTTAGACCACATGTCATTCATCATACGGTGGTGCTCAACCAACTGTTCAGACATGTCATGACTTATTTTCCTAAGTTTATCTCGAATGTCTAAATAACCATCCTTCTTACTGTTCTGACTCTGGATATCAATTGTCCAAGATCGAGTCGTCTGAGACTCTGTACTATACCTGTCCATTCAGATAAAGTATAGTGTAACCTCAATAGGTTATAACTTCTTCAAACACCAAGAACTAACATGCAAATGATTAGAAGTAGCATGCAACCATAGATTTTGACATGCAGTTGATTAGAAGCAACATGCAACCACCAAATTCACCAAGAACTAACATGCAAATGATTAGAAGTAGCATGCAACCATAGATTTTGACTTGTAGCTGATTAGAAGCAACATGCAACCACCAAATTCACCAAGAACTAACATGCAAATTATTAGAAGTAGCATGCAACCATAAATTTTGACATGCAAGATTTGGGTAGTTGTCAAAACTGACATGCAAACTTCTACAAACCCTCAGGCTGGCAAGATCATAGCTCTGATACCACTGAAATGTCCCTTTCTTTGATTTTACATCATATTTCAAGCCTCTAATCAAATTTTCAAAATCAAACAACCAATATCACAAAGATCCACCAAATTTCTCAATAAACCCCAAATCGGGTATGCCGAAAATAGTGCCAAAAACTTCACAACTTCACATATTATTAGTAAATCTGAAAGTGGACATTTTTATAGAAATTTCAGCAGCATAACAGCCTAAAAAATGACATTTTCAGATCTGTATAACATTTACACAACAGCTCCCAAACGGAGGATAAAAACAATGCTCATCGGGCTCCCGAAAACAACATAGAATAGCCCGAAAACACCACAAAAACACTAATAATCTATCACAGAAGTATAATCATGACCAAATACATATATTTAGTTCTATTTTAACATCTAAAAGTCTGAAATACAGCAGAAACCCAAACTGATATGAAATACTCAACCGGAAACACCAAACTCTTACAAAAACACACCCGAAAAACCACAAATCTGCACTGTTCAGCACAAAGGCAAACTCTGCATGAGCATGCACATGGAATGGCTTCAAACTCCCGTCCTTAGCCTTCCTAAAAACCTACAAACTCTCGTTCTTGGTTCTCCTTCTCCACAGGTTTGGCAGCCTCTGAAGAATAACAAAGAAATGAGCAAAAATCAAGTTCTGGAATCAGCCCAAAATGCCTCCAAACCCCTTAAAAGAGGGCATAACCCTAACTCACATCCAAGAGGGGTTAATAAAACATATTTTAATAATAATCGTCATTTATTAGTCCATTAGCTTCCAAAGATTATCCCCTTTTTCCGAAACTTCACCTTTTTGGGCATGCCTGCCTTAGAAAAGATTATTATTTTTAATTATTTGAAAAGGGGACATGACAAGTCCTTCCCTTCCAAATATTGCTTGTCCTCAAGCAATGGCTAAACAATAAACCAATCAATCCACCTGGATCCCAAATGTAGTCATGAACTACACTATTGTCAATTAACATAGGCTCCTGCAATATCCTATGCAATATAACCAAGAGGAATCCATAATCAAACTGACAATTACTGCTCAACCAAACTCCAAAGTCACAACTTCCACAATCAGAAACCCACGAGACACAAATTCTTAGAACATCAAAACCCAAGTAGAGTGGACAAATCAAACTGCCAACACAGTAAATACCATCAACGCATCCCACTGGCCTATACGGAATGTATAATCCAACTCTACAACAATGGTAAATGCTCCCGAATGAAATTGTACCAAGTATGAGGAATCCATACACTATACAACTCTTGCACTCAACACAACTCTACAAATCACTGGCCACTATCTCATAACCATAACTCCCATGCACCCCTAATGGTGAAAAGCCATCACAAGATAAACAACAAGAAATGGAACCCAAACCAAATTTGCCATGAATAAGTGATACAACCCACTGTGACTGATCACGAGCTAAGTGAGGATATGTCATAGCCAAAGGAGTAGAATCAATAACAACACCCACTAAAGCATCACTCCAAAACTCCTACTCTAAGTCATGTATCATCAAGCTATCAACTGCAAAACCTATCGCCATGTTGTGCCCATCACAACTCTCATCCCGAGGCGTCAAACTATCCCATAACTGATGATAAGCACTAGGAACCAAAGTACATCTCTGTATCATCATCTCACCAACATGGTCATCAAAGGTAAATTGATGAGCATACCTCACAATGTAATGTCGATAGAATGTGCCAATCTTAGTTAGTGGCTCAGACTGTAATCCAGATGTAACTAACTACAATCGATCACTAATCAAGTTGGAACTGACTACTACCCCTGAAGACATCACCAAGGGAGTAGTATTACTAGCAGGAACCATACCAACTATCGGCTCACCAACATCACACATGGTCTTTGATACAACATCTCTAGTCTTCGTGCCATTAGTACTAGAGGTCACCACCATGTCAGGCATACCACAACAATCTGCTGCAGCACCCAACTCAACTGATCCTGACTCTAGTGGGGATGAACCCGATATGCCAATGTTAGTATCAAGGATGGATGCATCCCCATCTCCACTATCTTTGACAATCTCGACCATGGACATCCTCAGATCATCAAACACCACAACTTGTGACTGTACAGAATCTAGTAAAGACTGTAGTTGCTCTAACTCCATGGTCACCTTAGCCAAATGAAACTGTGACTCCGTGAAAGCCAACTGTGTGCTCTCAAGAATCTCAGAAGTCACCTCAAGCTGCTCAGTAAGCTCACTCACCTCATCTTCCTTGGCCAACAATGCATCATATGCTGTACTGCCCCACTCCATAAGATAATCTCTGTTGGCTACCAACTGTATATAATCCTGTCTTAGAATCTGGATAGCCTCCCATAAAGAGTGGAACTCTATCAAGGAAAGATAACTGCTTCCCTTCTCATCACTAGTAGGAGAACCCCATCCATAAACTGCTAACAATTGACAAGCAACATCAAAATGTTGGCAAGCGATAGCAATGTCTCGCTCACTAACTCTCAACTGATTAGACACATGATGGCACTGGCTTGACTGTCTCCTACAAACCTCCTCTGATGCATTGTCTAAAGGAGTATCCTCAAAGTTACTAGTCTCTAGATTATTACCATCCATATCCTGTGAATCAACTCTAAAGCTCATATCAACAAACAAAGTATCAAAAACTGTAACATTGTTGTCCAACTCCTTTGTACCCAAGGAAACTAAGTCTTCAAAACTGCCCACTGCATCCTCTTGGATGTCATCAATGCCAATATGATCCTGGGACTCATCTATACACACTGCCAAATATGAAAGATCATCAACACATTCCAGCAAGTATGATCGACTGGATATATGAACAAAGCCCAACACCGGTGTATAAAAACTAATACCAACATCGGACAAGCTGCTACCACAAGAAAAGACAACACCGTGCAATCTGCTAATCAAATCCATGATAGCACCCAAACAAACACTGCTACCAAAAAGTGTTAAAGATCTCCAGTCAACTGAATCCCAAATGCCAATATAACAATCTCGAGTCCATATCTGTAAACTAGAATCAGCTGGTAACTCAAGCAAAATCCTCACTTGAGTAATATGACCAATATCAACTAACTCCACATACTTGTCATGATGAGATAATGAAGTCACAATACTGTCTTTGTTCACTTTCAGCTGGCTGGACAAATCGTGTGAAGTACTACCAGCCTCAACCTCATGTGACAAAGCATCTAACTATGCCTGATACTCTTTCTCAGCAAAGTCATGAATGCTCAATGTCTGCTCATCTCTACCAGGTATCTCACCATCATGCACAACAACATCCTCATAATCATCATCTGAACCCACTACGTTGTAGTCACTACCTGTTGTAACTATACCATCCTGAATACCTGTGATATCACCCTTTAATGACCTGTATATAATTGTCTCAATTTGAGTATCAAGTTGACCATTACTATCAATCTACGTAGTATCCTTTCTCACTACCTCTTGTGGCAGAGTAGAATCTGAGACCTCTGCTTGGCTATAAGCCAGTTTCTCAAACTCCTCATGCAAGTTCTTGATAATTGTGTCATCTGCGCTATGAGAAAATTTGCCAAATAGAAATCCAATCAACTTATCCATCTTAGCTGGGTTAGACCACATGTCATTCATCATACGGTGGTGCTCAACCAACTGTTCAGACATGTCATGACTTATTTTCCTAAGTTTATCTCGAATGTCTAAATAACCATCCTTCTTACTGTTCTGACTCTGGATATCAATTGTCCAAGATCGAGTCGTCTGAGACTCTGTACTATACCTGTCCATTCAGATAAAGTATAGTGTAACCTCAATAGGTTATAACTTCTTCAAACACCAAGAACTAACATGCAAATGATTAGAAGTAGCATGCAACCATAGATTTTGACATGCAGTTGATTAGAAGCAACATGCAACCACCAAATTCACCAAGAACTAACATGCAAATGATTAGAAGTAGCATGCAACCATAGATTTTGACTTGTAGCTGATTAGAAGCAACATGCAACCACCAAATTCACCAAGAACTAACATGCAAATTATTAGAAGTAGCATGCAACCATAAATTTTGACATGCAAGATTTGGGTAGTTGTCAAAACTGACATGCAAACTTCTACAAACCCTCAGGCTGGCAAGATCATAGCTCTGATACCACTGAAATGTCCCTTTCTTTGATTTTACATCATATTTCAAGCCTCTAATCAAATTTTCAAAATCAAACAACCAATATCACAAAGATCCACCAAATTTCTCAATAAACCCCAAATCGGGTATGCCGAAAATAGTGCCAAAAACTTCACAACTTCACATATTATTAGTAAATCTAAAAGTGGACATTTTTATAGAAATTTCAGCAGCATAACAGCCTAAAAAATGACATTTTCAGATCTGTATAACATTTACACAACAGCTCCCAAACGGAGGATAAAAACAATGCTCATCGGGCTCCCGAAAACAACATAGAATAGCCCGAAAACACCACAAAAACACTAATAATCTATCACAGAAGTATAATCATGACCAAATACATATATTTAGTTCTATTTTAACATCTAAAAGTCTGAAATACAGCAGAAACCCAAACTGATATGAAATACTCAACCGGAAACACCAAACTCTTACAAAAACACACCCGAAAAACCACAAATCTGCACTGTTCAGCACAAAGGCAAACTCTGCATGAGCATGCACATGGAATGGCTTCAAACTCCCGTCCTTAGCCTTCCTAAAAACCTACAAACTCTCGTTCTTGGTTCTCCTTCTCCACAGGTTTGGCAGCCTCTGAAGAATAACAAAGAAATGAGCAAAAATCAAGTTCTGGAATCAGCCCAAAATGCCTCCAAACCCCTTAAAAGAGGGCATAACCCTAACTCACATCCAAGAGGGGTTAATAAAACATATTTTAATAATAATCGTCATTTATTAGTCCATTAGCTTCCAAAGATTATCCCCTTTTTCCGAAACTTCACCTTTTTGGGCATGCCTGCCTTAGAAAAGATTATTATTTTTAATTATTTGAAAAGGGGACATGACAAGTCCTTCCCTTCCAAATATTGCTTGTCCTCAAGCAATGGCTAAACAATAAACCAATCAATCCACCTGGATCCCAAATGTAGTCATGAACTACACTATTGTCAATTAACATAGGCTCCTGCAATATCCTATGCAATATAACCAAGAGGAATCCATAATCAAACTGACAATTACTGCTCAACCAAACTCCAAAGTCACAACTTCCACAATCAGAAACCCACGAGACACAAATTCTTAGAACATCAAAACCCAAGTAGAGTGGACAAATCAAACTGCCAACACAGTAAATACCATCAACGCATCCCACTGGCCTATACGGAATGTATAATCCAACTCTACAACAATGGTAAATGCTCCCGAATGAAATTGTACCAAGTATGAGGAATCCATACACTATACAACTCTTGCACTCAACACAACTCTACAAATCACTGGCCACTATCTCATAACCATAACTCCCATGCACCCCTAATGGTGAAAAGCCATCACAAGATAAACAACAAGAAATGGAACCCAAACCAAATTTGCCATGAATAAGTGATACAACCCACTGTGACTGATCACGAGCTAAGTGAGGATATGTCATAGCCAAAGGAGTAGAATCAATAACAACACCCACTAAAGCATCACTCCAAAACTCCTACTCTAAGTCATGTATCATCAAGCTATCAACTGCAAAACCTATCGCCATGTTGTGCCCATCACAACTCTCATCCCGAGGCGTCAAACTATCCCATAACTGATGATAAGCACTAGGAACCAAAGTACATCTCTGTATCATCATCTCACCAACATGGTCATCAAAGGTAAATTGATGAGCATACCTCACAATGTAATGTCGATAGAATGTGCCAATCTTAGTTAGTGGCTCAGACTGTAATCCAGATGTAACTAACTACAATCGATCACTAATCAAGTTGGAACTGACTACTACCCCTGAAGACATCACCAAGGGAGTAGTATTACTAGCAGGAACCATACCAACTATCGGCTCACCAACATCACACATGGTCTTTGATACAACATCTCTAGTCTTCGTGCCATTAGTACTAGAGGTCACCACCATGTCAGGCATACCACAACAATCTGCTGCAGCACCCAACTCAACTGATCCTGACTCTAGTGGGGATGAACCCAATATGCCAATGTTAGTATCAAGGATGGATGCATCCCCATCTCCACTATCTTTGACAATCTCGACCATGGACATCCTCAGATCATCAAACACCACAACTTGTGACTGTACAGAATCTAGTAAAGACTGTAGTTGCTCTAACTCCATGGTCACCTTAGCCAAATGAAACTGTGACTCCGTGAAAGCCAACTGTGTGCTCTCAAGAATCTCAGAAGTCACCTCAAGCTGCTCAGTAAGCTCACTCACCTCATCTTCCTTGGCCAACAATGCATCATATGCTGTACTGCCCCACTCCATAAGATAATCTCTGTTGGCTACCAACTGTATATAATCCTGTCTTAGAATCTGGATAGCCTCCCATAAAGAGTGGAACTCTATCAAGGAAAGATAACTGCTTCCCTTCTCATCACTAGTAGGAGAACCCCATCCATAAACTGCTAACAATTGACAAGCAACATCAAAATGTTGGCAAGCGATAGCAATGTCTCGCTCACTAACTCTCAACTGATTAGACACATGATGGCACTGGCTTGACTGTCTCCTACAAACCTCCTCTGATGCATTGTCTAAAGGAGTATCCTCAAAGTTACTAGTCTCTAGATTATTACCATCCATATCCTGTGAATCAACTCTAAAGCTCATATCAACAAACAAAGTATCAAAAACTGTAACATTGTTGTCCAACTCCTTTGTACCCAAGGAAACTAAGTCTTCAAAACTGCCCACTGCATCCTCTTGGATGTCATCAATGCCAATATGATCCTGGGACTCATCTATACACACTGCCAAATATGAAAGATCATCAACACATTCCAGCAAGTATGATCGACTGGATATATGAACAAAGCCCAACACCGGTGTATAAAAACTAATACCAACATCGGACAAGCTGCTACCACAAGAAAAGACAACACCGTGCAATCTGCTAATCAAATCCATGATAGCACCCAAACAAACACTGCTACCAAAAAGTGTTAAAGATCTCCAGTCAACTGAATCCCAAATGCCAATATAACAATCTCGAGTCCATATCTGTAAACTAGAATCAGCTGGTAACTCAAGCAAAATCCTCACTTGAGTAATATGACCAATATCAACTAACTCCACATACTTGTCATGATGAGATAATGAAGTCACAATACTGTCTTTGTTCACTTTCAGCTGGCTGGACAAATCGTGTGAAGTACTACCAGCCTCAACCTCATGTGACAAAGCATCTAACTATGCCTGATACTCTTTCTCAGCAAAGTCATGAATGCTCAATGTCTGCTCATCTCTACCAGGTATCTCACCATCATGCACAACAACATCCTCACAATCATCATCTGAACCCACTACGTTGTAGTCACTACCTGTTGTAACTATACCATCCTGAATACCTGTGATATCACCCTTTAATGACCTGTATATAATTGTCTCAATTTGAGTATCAAGTTGACCATTACTATCAATCTACGTAGTATCCTTTCTCACTACCTCTTGTGGCAGAGTAGAATCTGAGACCTCTGCTTGGCTATAAGCCAGTTTCTCAAACTCCTCATGCAAGTTCTTGATAATTGTGTCATCTGCGCTATGAGAAAATTTGCCAAATAGAAATCCAATCAACTTATCCATCTTAGCTGGGTTAGACCACATGTCATTCATCATACGGTGGTGCTCAACCAACTGTTCAGACATGTCATGACTTATTTTCCTAAGTTTATCTCGAATGTCTAAATAACCATCCTTCTTACTGTTCTGACTCTGGATATCAATTGTCCAAGATCGAGTCGTCTGAGACTCTGTACTATACCTGTCCATTCAGATAAAGTATAGTGTAACCTCAATAGGTTATAACTTCTTCAAACACCAAGAACTAACATGCAAATGATTAGAAGTAGCATGCAACCATAGATTTTGACATGCAGTTGATTAGAAGCAACATGCAACCACAAAATTCACCAAGAACTAACATGCAAATGATTAGAAGTAGCATGCAACCATAGATTTTGACTTGTAGCTGATTAGAAGCAACATGCAACCACCAAATTCACCAAGAACTAACATGCAAATTATTAGAAGTAGCATGCAACCATAAATTTTGACATGCAAGATTTGGGTAGTTGTCAAAACTGACATGCAAACTTCTACAAACCCTCAGGCTGGCAAGATCATAGCTCTGATACCACTGAAATGTCCCTTTCTTTGATTTTACATCATATTTCAAGCCTCTAATCAAATTTTCAAAATCAAACAACCAATATCACAAAGATCCACCAAATTTCTCAATAAACCCCAAATCGGGTATGCCGAAAATAGTGCCAAAAACTTCACAACTTCACATATTATTAGTAAATCTGAAAGTGGACATTTTTATAGAAATTTCAGCAGCATAACAGCCTAAAAATTGACATTTTCAGATCTGTATAACATTTACACAACAGCTCCCAAACGGAGGATAAAAACAATGCTCATCGGGCTCCCGAAAACAACATAGAATAGCCCGAAAACACCACAAAAACACTAATAATCTATCACAGAAGTATAATCATGACCAAATACATATATTTAGTTCTATTTTAACATCTAAAAGTCTGAAATACAGCAGAAACCCAAACTGATATGAAATACTCAACCGGAAACACCAAACTCTTACAAAAACACACCCGAAAAACCACAAATCTGCACTGTTCAGCACAAAGGCAAACTCTGCATGAGCATGCACATGGAATGGCTTCAAACTCCCATCCTTAGCCTTCCTAAAAACCTACAAACTCTCGTTCTTGGTTCTCCTTCTCCACAGGTTTGGCAGCCTCTGAAGAATAACAAAGAAATGAGCAAAAATCAAGTTCTGGAATCAGCCCAAAATGCCTCCAAACCCCTTAAAAGAGGGCATAACCCTAACTCACATCCAAGAGGGGTTAATAAAACATATTTTAATAATAATCGTCATTTATTAGTCCATTAGCTTCCAAAGATTATCCCCTTTTTCCGAAACTTCACCTTTTTGGGCATGCCTGCCTTAGAAAAGATTATTATTTTTAATTATTTGAAAAGGGGACATGACATTTTCATCTTGTTAATGTATATTCATAAATATGTTAATAGATTAAATACTCTTATTTTAAGGTTCATAATTAATATTCTTATTAATATTCAATATTATGGTTGTATGATTTAATAATTTAACGATTTGAATAAGTCATAAAATATGTAAAGATATGATTATTTTGAACGATTATATGTTGCACTTCTTAGAATGGAGAATATTTTAATTAATGTGCCATTTTTCTAGACAAAATGTGTATTGTGTTTCTACTACATGGCAGTTTGAAAAAATAAGAGAATTAAGTTTTTGTTTATTTTAGATTTCTTTGAGTATACTATGTTAGATTTTTTTCATGAATCTTCTGATGGCACTCAAATTTTCATTCCCCATTTTGAGTACCCAAATTTTGAGTCATTTTAAGCCCTGTATGCACATTTTCTTGCTTGTGTACCCTGTTATTGTTTTAAGGTCTAAGAGGTGTTTTATGTTTCTGACACCTTGCATTCAGCCTATACATGTGTTCTATAATAATAAACTAACATTTTGAATCATTTGGTGAAGTTCCATTTTGAGTGATGTTCAGTTCTGCATTTTTGCCTAGGTATCAAACAACAATAGAAGGCCTAGTTGGCATTCGAATATCTTGCACCCAGTAATGTTTCATGACTCACCACTTTTGGATTGTTTAGTATGCATATCATTGAACTTATGTTTCAAATTTTGAGTCATTCTGATATGTTTTGACTAGGTTTTGAATTCCTCAAAGTTGGTTACTTATTTTTGTCATGCTGATGCAAATTGCCTAGAAATCTAGGGGGCCCTATTTGACCTATTATAACTTTGACCCAATTGACCCTATTGAGAAAATTCCTTTTGCATTGCATTATGGAGCTCACACATTTGTCAGTTCTAGATTTGAGCTTGTGAAAAATACATTTTGATCAATTTTCAAACGCAATTCTGAATGCAATTTATAACTTTTTACTAGTGTCATAAAGTGCAAATTGGTCGGTACTCCTATTCGTGATGTTATAACTTTGAATATGTGATTGCTTGGATTAAATGGATTGTAGTACTACAATCTACTTCAAAAATACTTTAAGCATGCCAACTTTCTTGTCTTGATGAATCCATTTGCATACTTTTCCAGGCCCTTTCCATTTGCAAAAAACACTTTTCTATTGATGTTCCCTGTTCTGCAATTCTAAGTAGCCCACTCTGCATGCTTGCCAAATGCGTCCTGTAATTTGTCATAAGCCCAAATCATAGAATTATATTCTCTTCATGGAAATGAACTATTTTTGTAGTTTTCAAGCCCTTAAGTATTTGTTTTCCCAGTTTGTGAAGCTCAAACCAAACACACTTTCTAGTTTTTTAACTTGTTTATTTGCAAACATTTTTTACTAGGCAAATTTGAACATTAATATCTTTTGAGTGAGTAGTCATCATGTGACGAGATCTGGCAGTGTACAAGAATGTGGAATAAAGTATCAGTATGTTGGCTTTCAAGGCCTTTTTATCTATTTATGTTAGTTTTTAAAGCTAGCCGAAAGGCCCTGTTATCAAAAATTCACAGTTTAAAGAATAGGGTAAAACAAGTTTTTAAGTGATGATTCAGTGCCCGATTTTGAATTCAGACTGTTTGAGATGATCAATGGATCAATTTGCAATGTCAATTGTTCGAAAATGATTTCTTTTTTTAGTTGGACCTGCTTTAGGGCTCGATTGATTCCATCAGATTAACAACATGCTATTTTCTTTTTTATTTAATCAGAATCTAATGAGTATGTAGAAATAATGTACAAGGATACAAATCAATACAATACTCTAGGCCATTTGGATTTTGGGGTGAAGTGGAGACTATTAAAATCTAGGAATGGACATTTATATTTCCATTTTAAAGAACGATTAGCATCATTTTTTTGATTTCAAAGAAAGGATACGAGTCAAGTTTTAGCTATTGATTTAATTAGTCTGAGGGGAGAAGATGACATGTTTGGAAGGGAGGGTTCCATGGAAGAATGCCTCCACCCAAGAGCACAAAAACCATGACAAATGAGATAAGCAGAATAATTAGAAGTGGCGCCAAATGAATACTCATGACAACAGGATGGGGAGAAGACAAGAGCTCCATTGCAGGAGGGAGCATCCAAACCAGTAAAAGGCAGAGGAGATTTGCAAAATGTACCACAACATTGAAATGGAGCATCTAGGCATTAGGTGTTGTGCAGAGAGGGGGCAATGATCTCCACACAAAATGAACCTCCATTTGCAGAGCTATCAATGGCGTTAATAGCAAGGGAGGAGCTCTACAACGGTGACTTGCAGGTCATGCATGCCAAGCAATAGAGGAAGCCGCATCACAAGAAGACCACCACAGCATACCAAGCTCCATGCAAAGGGAGAAGCCATTGGAAGGGTGCCAAAGCAATAGTCTATGCCAAAGAGAGAGGAAGCCGCAATGTATGAATGAATATAAAGAATCCCACGTTGTAGAGTGAGAAGACCATGGCTCGATAGGGACCTTCCACAACAAAAGACATGAACATGAATGGCATGGCATCAATTTGAAGGTTTTGTCCCACATGCAGCAGGCCTGGATTGTTTAAATACTTTTTAAGAATGAAGACACAAGTACTAAGTGTCTTCATGGACACACATCTTGTGAGACGTTGCTGCTCATGTGAAGGGCCCCGCTATGGCCAATGCAAACAAAGTCAAACAAATTTTGACATAGCATGTAACAAAGGTTATCATGTGGTTAGAAGTTGTAGATTGAAGGTGATTGATGCTACGACCACATCAAATGATTGGAAGGCAAAATGTTACTGTAAGAATTTTCCTTAGGGCATAATTCACCCAAGACCAAGGAACTCAAACACAAGCACAACAATAGACCAAAGAGAGAGTATGATTAGAATGACAATATATTCATTCAATATTCCATGTGAAAGTACACTAGGAGTGCCTGTATATAAAGGCCTCTAGAGAGCTTCTAGAATGCATGGAAGTCAGCAACATGGTAAGTCATACAACTAGGCACATGTCCACCAGATATGGGTTATCCTACATTAAGCATGGGAGTAAGTGTGATGATGTGAGGATAAGCCTACAATGGTGTAGCATGCAAATTAATGTTGTAGACAACATGTGCTAAAATGGGAGTGCGAATAACTGTGTTGTCTACATGACAACTCAGTGAATGATGCAAACTCCAGTGTTGTAGACACCATGTGCTAAATTAGAGTTGTGTACTTCTCTGTTGTCAACATGACAGTTCATGAGAGTACACAAATTCCTAAGTGTCTCACCTAAATAAATAATAAAATAATGCATTAACATAAGTAAACTTAAGTAAAGTGTAAACAGTAAATACTTATTTACACCAACACCCCCCTCCCCTTAAGTGAAACTTAGGAGAATGCACTTAAGTTCACAAAATTTAGGATGCAATGCATGATGGGTCCTGGCCACTAGGCCATGTTATGTACCCGTGTACATAATGAAATGCAATCTCTCATAAAGCGAAGAAAGAGGGAAAACCTCATGGGAAAAACCCTCCCCCAAAAAGAGAGATGATAAAACTAGATGCATGGATGGATGGAGTAATCAAGACCCCCCCATTACGACATACATCAAGTATATACAATAGAGAAATGTGAGAAGAGGAAGAGAGACAGGATAGGCTCCCCCACCTCCCCAAAGAAGAATGCCGACTAGTGACTGCTCTAATGTAGAAGCTGATCAAGGACTACAGAATGGTGTTCCTCCCTTTCAAAAGAAACAGTGCCATAGGTACAAATGAGATGCTTCCGCTATGTGTGGAAAGAATCCCAATGATCATTGATGCCTTTGAAACCTGTTCAATTGTCCCTATGAAGAAAGAATGTAGAAGTTGTCCCAAAGAATATATTGTTCGCTCAACTGACAAATAGACCTCCTACAACTGGTGTACATAAGTATACACAATCACATCATCGTGTGCGGATCAATCATGTAGAGAATGGACATGAGGGTCAAAGTAAGCCCTCGCAACAATTGTAGAAGGATCTTCTCCATCAAAGAGAAGATGTACATCATCAATGATGTCCCCCAAATCCACTACGTATGACTCCACAAACAAGCTTGAAATGTCTACTACGTAGTCATCCTCTGTTGTTGGAGGTAGAAGACTGGGTGTACCCTACTTTGCTGGACCTATCACTGTGGCAATATATGCATGTGGAGTATACTGATGTTGTGACCTCTCACTGCAACTATCAATAGAACCCCACGTATCTAAATCTGTTGAAGCACTATTGTTGGTGTCACTATTAGTTTCCACAATGTATGATGTGTGGAAAGGATTAGAGGACAAGCTTGGTGAACTTTCCTTGAAGTGAACATCCTTCTCCAAAAAAATCTCATGTGTCTTAGGATCCATGAGTCTGTATGCCTTCACATCGTCTTCATATCCTATGAAAGTACAAGGTCGAGGTGCTGGTTCCTTGCATCCCTTGGAAGATTTGTTTGCCCATGCAGGACAACCAAAGACTTTGAAGTGTGTCACAATTGGTTTTCTCCCACACCATGCCTCAAAAGGTGTTTTTCTATCTAAGGCAGGATGAGGAGACCTATTAAGTATGTGATTGGCATTGCTAATTGCTTCAACTTCAAGTGATGGATCTAGAGATTTGGCTTGTATCATGCAACTTGTCTTAGATGTAAGAGGCGGACTAAATGCTGGTGGATTTTAAAGATCAATTCCCTCAAGTTTGCAAAAGTCTTTAAGTCTTTTGATCACATATCTACTTTCATTGTCCATCCTTAGAACCTTGATGTCTTTCCTCGATTTCTCTTCAACATGAGTCTTGAAGGCTAGAAACTTGTCCAACACTTCATTCTTGTTATGAAGAAAGTAAACCCAAGTGTACCTTGAAAAGTCATCGATGAAAGTATGTAGTGACCTTGGCTGATTGATGTTACTGCAAAAGGACTTGCTAGTACCATGTGAACCAATTGAAGAACAACTGGTGCTCTTGAAGACTTCCCTTTAGTAGACTTCTCCTCTAGATGCATATCCACCGAACCTGTTGAACATTCACTTGTGGAAAAGTTGATTGAAGTTAGACCTTTGACCATTTTGTTTGAGCAAAGTTGTTGAAGAGAGCAGAAGGCAAGATGACCAAACCGCTCATGCCATAATTGCATTTGAGAATTGGATTGAGTCAACAAGGCTTGTGAAGGAGACTTAGGCACAAAGTGGGAGAAAGAATACAACCTTTTGTCATGATTAACTTTCTCCATTGCAACCACTAAATCATCTTTTAGATTGTACACCTTTACTGAGTCAGGAAGGAACTCAACTTTATGACCATCTCTAGGGTGAGTGATTTGGTAAATTGATAGGAGATTAGAACTTAGGTTTGGAACATAGAGAACATCTTTAAATTCTCCATTTTCTATCTCCGCATTTCCTTTCCCTTCAACTTCCGTTTTTGTATGATCTCCCACAAAGATGTGTGGTACCTTTGATTGCTTTAATAAAGAAAAATTTGCTTTTGAAGAACCCATATAATATGAGGCACCAGAGTCAAGTGTCCATTCCTTTGAAGAATTTGAATTTGCCATGAGTGCTTGCCCTTTGCCCTTTGAATTTGAAGAAGATCCTTTCTCCTTGCAAGCATTAGGTAGTGGAACATTATGTTCCTTCATTATGGTGGTCAATTCATGAATATTTTTATGATAACATTCATGTTCTTCATGACCCAATTTCTTGCAATAAGCACATTTTTTCTTGTCCTTATTATTGTCCCCCTTCTTATTTGAATTTGAAGACTTTCCTTGTTGATTAGATTGTGGTGTTGTCTTTTCTGCATCCTTTGATTTATTAGTCTTCCATTTCTTATTCTTGCCCTTTCCTTTATTTGAAGATTGACCAGCTGAATGTTGAGAACCCTCATTATTGGCCACCAATGCCTTAGACTTTGGCAAATTGAGAATCTCCATTGATTTCAACTTCTTTTCTTCTCTATCCAATAGATCGACATAATCATCAAAAGAGACTTTCTGATAGGCAGACCCTAAAGTAGTCTTTGAGGTGTTATAAGTAGAAACAAATGTGGAGTACTTAGATGGCAACATGAATGAGATAGATTAACTTGTCATCTTTGATAGGACTCCCACAATTAGTAAGCTTTGTCCTTAGTTCATTCACTTTAATGATGAAATCCTGTATAGAATCAAATGCCTTAGGATCTAAGGAGACAAGCTCATCTTCAATTTTGAAAACATCCTCTTTAGACACTTTACCATATAGGTTTTGGAGGGTATCCCAAGCTTCCTTGGATGTACGAGACTTCTAAATTTGATACATGATCTTGTCATCAACCCCCAAACAAATATCACCTAGGGCTTTCTTATCCATTGTTTGCCAGTCAGTGATTTCACTGGTAGATACTTGATCACTTGTTGGTTTAGGAAGGGCACCGTCTACATATTAAGAAACTCCTTTATGCATTAAATGACACCACATTTTAATGGACCATGTAGCATAGTTATGTGGAGTTAATTTTGGAAACTTAAAATGTCCCATGATGTAGAAAATGAAAGAAAATTATAGAAAAGAAGAACACAACACCAAGAACACCCCCCCTTTTCACTAAATCAATAAACCCCCCCCAAAAAAGATGCTTTGGGCACTTTATATGTAGTGCGATTACAATGGCCACTTGCCAATTTTGGCCTTAGTGGACTTCTGATTTTGCCTTTTTACAACCTCCTTATGGAGTTCAAAACTGGAACATTACAATCTATCTCAAATATACAACAATTTTGAAGATATATCAAAGTATTACAATGTAGAAAAGGACCTAATTCTGAAAGTGACACTTTTGTCCACACAACCCTATAATCAGATTGCAGATCAAAAAAGTGGACAAAAAATAATGCACTTTCAAAAAAAATGAAACCTATTTTCGTGTGTGGGTGAGGCCGTATGGAGCATTTGAAGTTAAAAAATGTAGGATTGGATAGGTACAATCACCAAAAGATGCAAATTTTGACAAATCCATGCACCAAAACCAAAAAAGAGTTGCATCACTAAATTTTTTAGAAAATTCTACCCAATTTTTTTAAAAATCTCACTTTATTTGGAGTCTGGATGACTGAGATATGACCTCCCAAAGTCAAACTACAAAATTGAAAATCAATCTAGAGAGGGGTTGCATCAGCAAAAGATGGGGTTAAATTTGACGGTCATACGATCATCGCAGCAGTTCTAATTTTCCCTATGATGACGGTTAGACGATTGTCAAATTTAGGCTCTCAGAATTGATAACGTAAGCAACTCCAAACCCCTTGATGATGTCACTATGATGTCAACACCATACCAAAAAAGTATGACCTGTCGTGTGTCACGTACAGATTGGGTGACGTGTCGTATGGTTGCCGAGTTGGATTGCTGACTGAACTACTTGCGTAGACGGTACAGTCACCTACTAAGGGGGCAGATGATGTGGCAAGGGCTTGTTGTATGTGGCATGTTTCTAAACCGATGCATGGCAAATTCGCAGAGGGGGGTCCAATAGCAACATCGCCAGTTTTAGATTTGCGGGCGCCAAAATGTCAAACGCTAGACAAGGATGTCAGAATCTTAGTTGCCTGGGAAAATGCCGCCAGGCGCTAGAAGTATGATTTTAGCGTTGGGAAACAAGATTTTAATCACACATTTCTGGGTAAACAACGCAATGCACTGTTTAAAAGAGGAGGCTAGCAAAGCTTAAAACAAATATAAATCCACCGGTTTGCTTGCCACCGGTTAAGGGGGGTCTCCTCGCCGGTTGATTTATGTGTCATTGGGAAAAATATGTGCTTGTTGGATTATGTACAGTTTGATGCTAAATTTAGGTGAATAGCCCACCGAAATATAATAATATTTTGCAATTAATAACAAAGGAATATTCCTCACAAATTGCAAGGCCAGGGTGTGACTGCCCGATTCTGGAAAAAAAAATTCTCTGCTAGCCCAACTAGGCAAAAAAAATTGAAAATACCTAGAAATCGGAAAATAATTGCAAATATTTAATTAAATTCAAATCTGAACGTAGATTTAATAGATCGAATAGATCATACCCACAATTGCAAATCAGTGCCTTCGGGTGCTAGTTTGCAAAAAAAAAATTGTCTCATGATCAACTTTAGCCCAGCATAGGCAAATTTATAGTCAATCTTCACCGAATCGATGCTTTGGATGCAATGATGAGGTTAGATTTGGCTCTAGACATTTCCAATTTCTGCAGATTCCCTAGATTCAGGTCAAGGTGCTAAAGGATGAATGATCTCAAATGGCTATGTGATGAGAATGTCCTCAAGCTCTAATACCATGTAAGAATTTGCCTTAGAGCAGAATTCACCCAAGACCAAGGAACTCAAACACAAGCACACTAGTAGACCAAAGAGAGAGTATGATCAAAATGACGATATATTCATTCAATATTCCATGTGAAAGTACACTAGGAGTGCCTGTATATAAAGGCCTCTGGAGAGCTTCTCGAATGCATGGAAGTCAGCAACATGATAAGTCATACAACTAGGCACATGCCCACTAGATATGGGTTTTCCTCCATTAAGCACGGGAGTAAGTGCGATGATGTGAGGACAAGCCTACAATGGTGTAGCACACAAATTAATGTTGTAGACAACATGTGCTAAAATGGGAGTGCGAATAATTGTGTTGTCTACATGACAACTCAGCGAATGATGCAAACTCCAGTGTTGTAGATACCATGTGCTGAATTAGAGTTGTGTACTTTTGCATTGTCAACATGACAACTCATGAGAGTACACAAACTCCTAAGTGTCTCACCTAAATAAATAATAAAATAATGCATTAACCTAAGTAAACCTAAGTAAAGTGTAAATAGTAAATACTTATTTACACCAACAATGACGAGGTAAGATCATATGATGGGGTCCTTTGTCATAGGATCAGAGGTTAGAGTTTAAAGCCTTACGATCTAACGAAATTCGTAAGATCGTGAGGGTCAAAATCAAGATGTAAGATGCTATGATAGGAAAATTTTAAAATTAATGCAGTTAAAAATTAACAACTAATATGCCCATCGTGTGATTAGAGAGAGGAAGTATTGAGGCCCATCATGTGATTAGAGAGAGAAAGTATTGAGGCTAAGATAATATGGTAAGATTGTAAATTTCAAATGTTGTCTAATGAATGGTGGAGTGACAAGTGGCATTGGTGGATTGGAGGGATAAGGGGAAAGTGAATAAAAAATAAAATTCAGACATGTTTCAAACACATCAAAGTTCATATGATGAAAGTTTTTAATAAATTTAGATTTTGTATAGTTTCGACTATATAGATTTTAAATTTTTAATTTTTTAACCCTGTTCATGGTCTAGGGCTTGAAATTTTGAAAGGACCATAGAGGCATATTTTTTGTCCAAAATATGCATTGTAATATACCAATAGAACCGAGAAGAGATGAATTCACCATTTCTATAGTTATTTTTTGCATAGGTATTCACTGGAAGCAGGTATAGGAGGTTTTGTGATTTCAAGGCATCCTGAGTGAAAAATGTAGATTTACTATTGTAGATGAAATTGAACTATGATATATCAGAATTAGATCATATTTCAATGTGATTGATTGCCTTGAGCAACTGTAAGGGATGATTTGATTGTTTTAAAGGTAGTTGGTTGCAAATGATGTTTTTGCCAACAATATAGTTGAATTTCCTAGGAAAAGTAGAAGTGACAAGCCAAGATCAGATTTGAAGCTCCAACACAGTTTATGATGTGTATCTGATATGTTCTTCAAGGGATATTTTGTAGATTGTTTTAAGGGGATATATCATATATTTTGTTACATCATTTATTGTTTTAATTGCAAGCAGATGAAGGAAGATCAGTTTCAACAACATTAGAATGAAGGCAATTTTAGTGGGACACATGTCAATTTCATATTCCAGATCCTAAAATATCTTCTTTTCTATATATCTTTCTTCTCTGCTCATTGTAAGGGGTTCCAAAGTTGGAGAATTTCCTAACTGTTGTGATACCATTCTCACTTTCTTTCTTTTGTTATGAACAACAAAAATGTATTTATTTTGAAGCATTTTATACTACACAATTATTCCTTGATGTTGTTTTCTAAGTTTTGACATACAGATGATGTGTTGGTTTGAATGAAATTAATATAGGAGCTTTATTCTTCTCAGTTTGATTCTAATTCTCATCTCCTTCCTCTGTTATCTACAATGTTTTGTTTTTAAGAACAGAGAGCTTAAACTCAATTGTAATCCCCTAAAATTGTATGTTTGGATAGGTTTGCTATTGGAACAAAGAGCCAAGTAAATGTTTATTTACCTTGATAGGGTTGTAGGTTTCACCAGGAGGATATTACCATAAGTATGAGAGTTTTTATGAAGATTAATGTCTATTTGCAAGCCAGATAGATAGATTAGATGTCTGGATCTACAAGTATACTTCAGGTGTCCATGTGTGTGTTAAGGTTTAGTTGATGCCCAATGGATAAGGGACTGGTCAACTTAGAGGTTACATGTTTTTGCTACTGTATACCTGGGTTATGCTGATGATTCAATTATTAATTGAGTATCTTTTACCTTTATGTTTAAGGATTGAAAGAGTTTCCCTCACTTGGTTTATCAGGTTCATGTGCTTTGTTATTAGCTATTTCATGACCATGACTGCTTGCATAAACATAGAAAATTAAGGGGTTTTATCTGTTATCTAGATTTAGTTGTATGCCTTATACTGGTACCATATAAAGAATCTAAGGTCCACCCGCCTAGGTCCTGCAGAGCCTGAAGAAGAAGAAGGAGAGTTAAATAGCCTTATAGTTGGCCCAAGATTAGCAGTCAAGTGCGTCCATCATAGGAATTTGCCAGCCTTAGATGTATTGGTTTGGTTTCTTAGTTATTTTCAAATCTATTAAATCAGAAGCCAACATGTTCCATATTACACTCTATTTAGATTTGAATTTTTTTCAAGAATGTTCGAGATTATACTCTATTTAGATTTTTTTTTTTTGCAATCTTGTATTATCTTGATGATACATTACAAAGCTTGATACCAACATTTTACGAAAAAGGAAAGAAATATCTAACACAATTTATCTTAATAGAAATATAAATTTTCAACACAAATTCAATTGTACCACTATATGTGTCATTTTAATGGCAATTTTTCTATCTTGAGAATATTTTTAGGATATTTATATGTTTTTCCTTTAAATCTTTTGGTAGCCTCTTGACTCATAATTTATTGATAATGAAGCATCATAATATAGATATCCAATTTTATGATTTCTCCAATCCCATATTGCATTGAGTCTCCTTTGCTTTTTAATTATCATTGGCGAGCTTCTAATTCTCTAACCAATTTCTAATTTTAGAGCTATAAGATTTCCATAATCCATTAGATTTCATTTGAATTTTTTAGTATGATTGTGTCAAGATTTGATCCATCATGAGGATGTAAGAGAGCCAATTTCTAATTTTGTGTAAGAATTTGTTTCTAAAATTAAATATATTATGAAATGTTGATGAGTGAAGGTGTTTTTCCTAAGAACAACTTCAACAAAGAAAATGTCTACTTTTTCATTTTATCATTCAAATAGATCTGTTGAGGTAATGAATTGTGTTTTTTGTTTTTTGAATTTAATAAGAATTTTATGGATTGCTATGCAAAACCATATAAGAAAGAGAAGATATAAGATAAGGAAAATATATTAGCTTTTAGAAATGTATTGGTTTGGCAAGTTATAAGAAATAGAGATGATTACAAGTACCATTTATAAAATGTAAATAATATTAATAATGTATTCTAAAAAAATCAGTAGTAAAAATATTACAAATATTATTATACATTTTTTTTTCTATAATCTATCATGTGTTTATTGGTATAAATTTACTTAAAATAATATATTGGTTAGAATTTGGCAATTGATTTTTTTAATTTCATTTTTTTATAAATAATTTATTAAAATATAAAAATGATTGTGGCTAAGTTCTATTTATAGAATGTAAATAATATTAATAAAATGTTTTAAGACTTTTATTACCAAATAAGTTCAAAGAGAGAGATTTAATTTATAATTTCTATCCCTGAAGTCTTCTTTATATTCTATAATGTGGTCTCAAAGCCTATTAGTTTGTAAGTGGACATTCTTTTTTGGTAAAATCTTCATCGTTGCACATACAAAACGGTTTTATATTCTATAATGTGGTCTCAAAGCCTATTAGTTTGTAAGTGGACATTCTTTTTTGGTAAAATCTTCATCGTTGCACATACAAAACGGTCCTATAATTGATCCTACCCTTCACCTCTTTAAATGCAATTGCTACTTAGTACTATGTCCTCTATCACCCCAACTTTTTTAATAATTTTTTTTAGAAAGACCAAATTTTAAATAATTGAATGAAATAAAACAATAAAAAAATCAGATCAAAATGTAATATATAATTTAGACTATGCGATGGCCAAAATTTTTGGGCATCATTTGAAACAGAGAACTCCCTGCAACTGCAACAAAACGCGTTTTGCCCGTCACAACCTTCGCCGCCGAGTTTCTGTTAAGAGAGGTTGCAATCTCTGCGTGTTTTTCTTACTTAGTTATTTTTTCAACACAAGGTAAATAGCTGGGGCACGAATGATAGTTTTTCCTTTTCATTTGAACAGCTACTGAGATGAGGCCGATTTTATTGAAGGGGCACGAAAGGCCTTTGACGTTTCTCAAATACAATAGAGATGGGGATTTGTTGTTCTCTTGCGCGAAGGATCACACGCCAACTGTTTGGTATGCCCACAATGGCGAACGCCTTGGGACGTATCAGGGTCACAATGGTGCAGTTTGGTGCTGCGATGTCTCAAGTAAGTCTTTCCCTTCTTCGTTTATCTCGTTTCTATTTCTAGGGCTCCTGATTTTCTCAGATTTTGAAACTATGATTTTAGAATTAAAACACCTTGTGCTGCAGAAATGTGACCAGGCTTCTTAATCCATGATCAAGACGCGCCAGTGATTTATAAAGAATGCCTATCTACATATTTAGCTAGCTAAGCACAAATACACGGGCTTTTCGGGTTGATGTTTCAACGTTAATTTTACTTTATTTTTTGAAAAAATATAACTGGAGGGTCACTATATTTGAAATAAAATTAAGTGATTAAACAAGAAGCCAAAATAAGGGGGCTGACCCAAATACAAACAGAATCTGCCACCGAAACTACAGACCTGCATCAACATCACATTGACAGCTAGAAATCTACTGGCAAACACTGATCAGAAACCAGATCAACGAGTCCTCACTAATTGAAAAACATTAACAAAAGTAGGAGAGGGAAACATATACTAACTCCTCTTCTACCTTCAAAAGACCTCTTATCCCATCTATAGTAGTAGTAGTTAACAAGTAACATAATTATACTGTAACTACTAAGCAAAGTACTACAATTAAATATAAACATATCAGAGTTTTTGTGATATAAACATCTCTAAAAAAGTTAATATAAAGTTTTAAACTACTACGTAGAGCATAAACAGTAAACCACAATCCTGAAAGTCTTCCTAATACTATTAATCAAAATAAAACTATTCCCGTTTCATCACTGGAAATGGGACCTCCATGTCATCCATAACTCAAAATCAGGAGCAAGTATCAACACTTCTTTCACTCCCTAGGTCTGGACAGCAACACCTTAGTCCAACCATCTGCAAAACACTTTTTAAGTTCCTTAGTGGTGCCATCTCCTTGATCCTGGTTTCCCTTCCTTTCCTGCTACAAAATGCAGAGTGTGGACACGGAAGAATGCATGTTTTAGACAACAAAGTGCACCAGTTTGTTGAAGCTTTTGACCATAATCTGTGGCTGCTGTTTCATCTTTTTCATCTCCTTCCTGTTAGTGGAACACAACTCACATCTGCCATCTCCCTGTGTCTTAGCCACCACTGCAGTATCTTGCCCTGCAATCACATTTTTACCTTTGTCTAGTAGTGAGCGAGAAGGGGAAGCAATTTTAACTGGGGAGACCTCCTTGTATCTTCCTCTTGTTTTTCGTGGGTCTCATTAAGGTCTTCCATTTTGATGCTTGTAGAAACATGGGTGTAGCTGCTACTATTCTGGGTGTCCGACTCCGACCTAGTATTGCTCTCAGTCTTGGTGGTCTCATTCTCCATCTCATAAGTTTCTCTAACCACCTTTTCCTTTATCCTAGGTTTGGCAGCAATCCTAGAGGATCTATGGGACGTCTCTTCTTCAACTTCCGAATCCACAATATGAACTTTGGGTTCTGTTTTAGGTCTTTTGACAGCTTAGGTATTTGGGGGACCTGTCTGTTCAATTTTACCATAGAGATGCACCAAGGTTACAGGATAGGCTTCCTAACATTGATAATTCTGTAATATGTTTATGAGCTCCTGTTGCATGATTTTACTTACATTTTTGGGGTGAGGATAACTTGGTTCAGGATCTTGCATTCCTTGAGATATGCTGTCAAATTAGGGTAAGGTAATTTAAAAATGATGAATGGCTTCTCATCAAGCTGGGCCAAGATTTCAATGCACACTAATCAGCATACAAAGATTCTCTCAAGCTCAAAATGCAGGGACAGGTAACAGTATGAGGCTTCATTCTCAAAATGCGTGTATAGCAACTCAGAGCCACTCGTCACAGTTACCATCAAATTTTAAAAAACTTCTTGTTACCAATTGAATTGAATTCTGTGGTTTAGTTATGTAAGAAGATGGACGAAGATATCATTCAAAAAGAATGCTCAAAATGTGTGAAAGCATTAGCTTCACTGAGGTCTTAGTCTCATAATTTTTTATCAGAATTCAAATTATTTCATATTTAAAATGTTAGTACAGACTGTTTCCATGATGCATATAATTCAACCAGAGCAACACACAAAGTCCCTTGTTCTTCTCTCTTGCTTTCATTTATTCTCAGGCATTGCAGTCTCATGGGAGAGAATATCTGTCTTATATGCAGGCTCAATTAGAGGGGAAGCCAAGGATGCAGAAGATTATAATTGCTTAATGAAAATAGAAGTGATCAAGAGCACTAGATATTGATCAGAGCACTAGATTATAATATATTAATATAATGAATATGAAATTATTAATGTGCCATTTCCATTTTCAGTTTGATTCCCATTTTCGCTTTCCTGAAACTCAATCCAAGCAAAAAACGAATTTAGCTTCCATCAACAAATTTTCCAACACCAGAAAATTTTCACTCTGGTTTTTACATTCTTATTGGCTTGCCTACTTGTGGCTAGGCTATTGCTATAGTAAACAAGACAAGGACAGAGAAAAGATCAGGCAGAAAATTTTAACGGTCTCAGACCCTTACCACGTTTCATCTTGCATGAATGATTTTGTGTTCAATATGCAATAGATGATCCAGGTAATTGATTCACTGGACAACCATGTCGTGCTTCACCCCTCCACTGTTAAAGTTATGCCCATAAATAAAGATAAATGACAAGAAACAAAATGAAGAACAGTAAGACACAACAATTTATCCTAGGAAAACCCTCTCAACATGAGGGGAAAAACCCAACCACATAAGAAAATATCTCTTTTATTAAATAATAGAGGTTCGAGTACAATGCTTTCAATTGAATGCCCACACATCACACAAAACACTCATATATATCTGAATTGAGACTCTTCATATTATAACCAAAAGTGTCTTCATTTTCCAAATGTGAGTCTCTTCATATTTTTGAAGCATGTTTCTTCATATAATAAAATGTCAGATATTTAGGGCGAGACACCTAGCACACCTTGGATGCCGAGTCGTGTTCACTTGGTTATAGGAAATATGCAAATGAATATGGCAGATATATCACCATAAATATCTTCTCTAGCTGTTGGTGCAATATATTGCATTATCTCAAATTTAATAGAAGCTAGAATGAAGACATATCATATGGTAATATCAAAGGTAAAGATCTCTATCATAACTACAATCTTCAACACTGCCTCTTAGCAAGAGAGATCTTTAGGAAGGCACACATAGCTGCAATAAAAAATTTTAGTAAAAAATTCTCATCTCCTATTTTCTCAATAAAACATTGCTATCTCAACATAACACTAATTACCATAGCTACTTCTAGAGGGTGGACCATAAAAGCATAAGATTAAAGTCACGAGTCATATATATGACTTCCAACATCCCTATTTGCAGAGGGTGGATCCACCATACCTACTCGTTGGGGGTGGAACAAGGGCTTTCACCTCAGACTTCTCCTGGAGAAGAATGTGTTTCCACCATGCCTACATGCAAAAGGTGGAACGAGGGCTTTCACGTCGGACTTCTCTTAGAGAAGAATGCATTCCACCATGCCTACTTATAGATGGTGGATCCACTATACCTACTCGCAGAGGGTGAGACAATGGATTTCACCTCGAACTAATTAACAACATGTATAAAAATGACTGAGATTCTCTCTCAACGAAGACTCCCTCTCAACAACGGCAACATTCTCAATGCGTTGATTATCACAATAAGAGCGCTTTTTTCAAGTTGACCAAATAGGGAGCTTTAGTAATCACACTAACACACAAGCTTGCAAAGAATTAGACATTCTCCCTTTGTCATGCAAGCTCCCCCTGAATCTGATTTCTGTAGCTGAATAGTCTCCCTTCGAATGTCATTTTTTCCTATAAAGATAATCTAAATAGTTTCTTCCTCTTTAATGAAGTTAGGTATCTGATTCAGTCCCATGGCTGTAAGCAGTGTCCTTATGCTCATTTCTTCAGCCTGAATTTGCATGCTATCTCTCATCATCTTGTTGCTTCTTGATCCATCCTGCAACCAAGAGAGATTAATAATAATTCATAGAATCAACCTATCACAAAGTGAAATATAGAGATCAATGCTAAAAATGTAACACTATTCCCAGTCATATAACAAAAAATCATGATCAACATTCAAAACTATAATCATAATTCCCAGTGATATAACAAAAAATCATGATCAACATTCAAAGCTATAATCATAGAATACTTATCTCTTGAGAAGGATAATAGCACACGCACAAATATGGAACAATACACAATAATCTTTGCACAATTGAATTCTCAGAATAGAAAATGATAACACTCCAAATACGCCTAACTTCACACAATGTGGAAAAATCACCCGAAGATTATAATAAATGTTGCATAACCCATAAATCCAATCTTGTAACTGCTGATGGTTATTGAATAGAAAAGTGGCAGCCTGATAAATAGAATTAATGGAAGAGGATGAATAATCATTGGCCTAACCATACAAAAGATGCTCAACCATTCAAAGGACCTGATGATACAAAGACGTGACCATAATGAATAACCTTAGATCATAAAGAACAACAGTGGTCAATACATAAACAACTACTTCAGAAACTGAATCTTTGATATTAAATTCTGTTAAAATTTGTCAGATATCCATGATTGGACGTAATGCCAAGTCATCACATATATAGCACCAAAACAAATACTTTGAATGCAAGGATGCAGTAGAAAGGTCATCGCATAAGATTGATTAACAAGAACGAAAGCTAGGAATACCATCCATTGTTCGAGCACAACTAAACTAGACGATAAAAAATATGCAGTGAATATGAGCAATCAAATCAGTTCCAAACAAATACGCTGTCCAGACATCCTTATCATAAGTTCTCATCATCTCATCAGAGCTAAAAGATTTCTATCGTAGCTACTAATATTCAACACATACAGACTGCCTACAAAGTACTCATGCAATCTGCAACAGATACACAAACTAGAGAACAAGAGAAACTCCCTTATTTGCTAATATCTAACCTGCTTTAATTCAATGTTAAAGTTATGCCCAGGAATAAAGATAAACAACTATAAACAAAATGAAGAACATTAAGACACATCAATTTATCCTGAGAAAACCCTCCAACTTGAGGGGAAAAATCCAGCCATGCTAAAAGATATCTCGTTTATTAAATAATAGAGGTCTGAGTATAATGCTTTCAATTGAACACCCGCTCATCACACAAAGCAATCATATATATCTTGAATTGAGACTCTTCATATTATAACCGAAAAGTGTTTTCATTTTCCAAATGCAAGTCTCTTTATATTTTCAAAAGCATTCTCTTTGCATGTCGCATTTCACTTCATATAGTAAAATGTCCGATATTTAGGGTGAGACACCTAGCACACCTTGGATGCCGAATCACATTCACTTGCTTATAGGAAATATACTAATGAATATGGCAGATATATCACCATAAATATCTTCTCTAGCTGTTGGCACAATATATTGCATTAGCTCAAATTTAATAGAAGCCAAAATGAAGATATATCATATGGCAATATCAGAGGTAAAGATCTCTATCATAGCTATAATCTTCAACACTCCCTCTTAGCAAGAGTGATCTTTAGTATGACAAGGACACATAACTGCAATAAAAAATGTCAATAAAAAATTCTCACTACAAAGTTTCTCAATAAAACATTGTTATCTTAGCATAACACTATTCACTATAACTACTTCGAGAGGGTGAACCATAAATGCATAAGATTAAAGTCATGGGGTCACGTACATGACTTCCACCATGCCTACTTGTAGAGGGTGGATCCACCATACCTACTCACAGAGGATGGAGCGAGGGCTTTCACTCTAGACTTATCTCAGGGAAGAATGCATTTCCATCTTGCCTACTCGTAGAGGGTGGATCCATCAATTTTACTTGCAAAAAGTGGAACAATGAATTTTACCTTGAACTTCTCTCACAGAGAAGAACTCATTATCATGTATAAGAATGACTAAGGTTCTCTCTCAATAGGGACTCCTTCTCAGTAGGGGCGGCATTCTTATTGCTTTGATTATCACAAAAGAGTGCTAATTTCAAGTTGATCAAATAGGGAGCTTTAGCACTCACATTGCCATACAAGCTTGCAAAAAACTAGGCATTCTCCCTCTGTTATACAAACTCCCTCTAAATCTTATTTATGCAGCTGAATAGTTTCCCTTTGAATGTCATTTCTTCCTCTAAAGATAATCTGAATAGATTCTTCCTCTTTAATGAAGTCAAGTAACCAATACAATCCCATGGCTGCAAGTAGTGTCTTCATGTTCATTTCTTCGGCCTGTAGGACTTGGCATGTAATCTCTCATCATCCAGTTGCTTCTTGATCCGTCCTCAACCAATTGAGATTAATAATAATTGATAGAATCAACCTATTGCGAAGAGAAATATAGAGATCAATACTAAAAATAAACACTATCAATAGTGATTGAATAAAAATTCATGATCAATATTCAAAGGTATAATCGTAGAATACTTATCTCTTTGTAGTCTAATATTCCTTGAGAAGGATCTTAGCACACACACATATATGGATAAATACACAATAGTCTTTGCACAACGGAACTCTCATAATAGAAAATGATAACTTTCCAAATACGTCTAACTTCGCACACTTGAAAAATTACCTAAAGATTATAATTAACATTGCATAACCTGGAAATTCAATCTTGTAATTGCTAGTGGTTAATGAATAGAAAAGCAGCAGCTGGTAAATAGGATTAATGGAAGAGGATGAATAATCATCGACCTAACCATACAAAAGAAGCCCGACCATTCAAAGGGCTTGATGATACAAAAACGCGACCGTAATGAATAATTGTAGATTATAAAGAACAGCGGTAGCCAATAAATAAACAACTACTTGAGAAAATAAATCGTTGATATTAAATTCTGATGAAGGCTACCAATTAGCCATGGTCGAATGTGATGCCATGTCATCATATATAATGCCAAATAAATCTTTAACTGCAAGGAGGTAGTAGAAAGTGTTATGGTAAATCTATGTTGTAGCTGTATTAAACAAAGGAGATGAAAGCTCCTTATACAGATGTACAAAGACAATATTTCGAAAAGATTCAATTGTGAACTAAAGACGAAAATAGAAATTGACTTAATAAACTAAATACTACTTAAGATGACCATTAAAGAAACGTTACAATCTTCTAAGATTCTCCCTTAATGGTCATTGCCTAACTATCGCCTTTTGATAACAAATTCTTCAAAACATTCTGCTATTGCTGTGACCCTCCCTAGATCTGCAAAATGTTAATGACCAAAAAGCCAAAATTTGTTCAAGAAAGAACAAAGAAGGGTGCTTCCCTCTTCAGAAAGCTTTGCAAAAAGAGGGAAGAGCCTTTCCCTGACTTTGCCTTGAGTTGAGTTTGCCACTAACCCTCCAGAATCTCTGAAACATTTGACTAGAAATCATCAAAAAACTCTAATGTGATGTTGGATAACAGACATCTTCTAGAAGACAGACAAATGCTAAGAACAACTAGAACAATTTTGCGGGAAATTTGACAAACCCTCCAAAATTTGCATATGAGCATGATGATTCAAAATATTTTGCAATAAAGCCACAATTTTTTAGCAGTGAAATTGGAAAAACTAGACACAATTTTTGAGGTGAAAATTCGATCAAAACCAGACAACAGAATCAGAGACATGGATCAACATACAAAGCATCATTTTTGAGGGAAAAATGGTAAAACCCAATAGATAATTGCTGAGGAAAAAATTAAAAACTTGCCAAATGTATTTTAATGAAAAAATTATAAACCCACTAGATAATTTTTTCTAGATAATTTTTGAGGAAAATGTATAAGAACCCAGCCATAATATAAGGGGGGAAAAATAAAAACCCATCATAAATTTTTTAGAGGAAAAAATTATGAAAACCCATTAGAATTTTTAAGGAAATTTTTATTAAAACCCATTAAAGAAACCTTCAGCAACAAAGCACTAGACTTCGCGTGGTAAAACATCACATGCAAGATCTTGCAACTCACAAAAAGCACATGCAAGTACATGCAACTTTCGAAAATCAAAAACTTTTGCTGAAACCAAGTAATAGCGTAATCAAATCCACAACCAGATTTGCAATTTTCAGAAAAAAATCTTTGAAGACAAACCACAAATTTCATAAAACATTTCTAACAATTTTTATTTTAAAAGTTGAAGAAGAAAATTCTGCAGAAAATTCTAGGTTAAAAAAGGCTCAAATTTTTCTTAAAAATTTGCCAAATTTTATGATTTCCTATCAACCTGCTTTGATAGCACATTTTGGTAAATTGATGTTGTTGTAGTTGTATTATACAAAGGAGATAAAAGCTCCTTTTATAGATTTACAAAGACAGTGTTTCTAAAAGAAATAAATTTGAACTAAAGACGAAAATAGAAATTTTTAATTAACTTAATAAACTAAAGACCAGCTAAGATGACCATTAAAGAATCATTACAATCTTCTGCCATCACACAAAATTGATTAAGAAGAACGAAAGCCAGGAATACTATACACGGTTCGAGCACATCTAAACCAGATGATCAGAAATATGCAATGAATATGCGCAATCGAATCAGCACCAAACAAATATGCTGTCCACACATCTCTATCATAAGTTCTCAGCATCTCATCAGAGGTAAAAGATTTCTATTGCAGTTACTAATATTCAATACATAGAAATTGCTTACAAAATACTTATGAAATGTGCAACAGATACACAAACTAGAGAACAAGACAAACTCCCTTATTTGCTGTTATCTAACCGGCTCTGATACCATGTTAAAGTTATGTTCAGAAATAAAGATAAACAACTTTAAACAAAATGAAGAACAATAAAACACAACAATTTTTGCTGGGAAAACCGTCCAACTTGAGGGGAAAAACCCAGCCACACAAAAAAAAATCTCTTTTATTAAATAATAGAGGTCCGAGTACACCGCTTTCAACTGAACACCACACTCATCACACAAAGCAATCATATATATCTTTAATTGAGATACTCTTCAAATCATGACCAAGAGTCTTTTCATTTTCCAAATATAAGTATCTTCATATTTCCAAAAGCATGTCTCTTCGCATGTTGCATGTCTCTTCATATAATAAAATGTCAGATATTTAGGGTGAGACGCCTAGCACACCTTCGATGCTGAGTTATGCTCACTTGGTTATAAGAAAGATATAAATGAATATGACGAAAATATCACCATAAATCTATTCTCTATTTGCTGATGCAATACAAGGCATCATCTCAAATTCAACATAAGCCAAAATTAAGACATATCATATGGCAATATGAGAGGCAAAGATCTCTATCACAGCTATAATTAACGTCCACCATACCAATTTTGTTTACAGATGTATTTACAAGTATCACCTATGAACTATTAAGAATATTATGCGACTTATCAAGAGTACACTTGTCTATTAATTCCACTCTCATTCTTCATAATTTAGAATAGAGATTCACAGAAATCAGAAAACAAAGATCAACCATTACACTTTTCAGTTATCTAAGTCATATAACAAAATTATCTTTAATATCTTTCCATTAGTTTCAAGTATCAAAGTCTAAAAAGGAGTATGATATTGCAGTTTGAGTGGGCGGCATGCAGGGTCAGCACATTACATCAGCTAACAGAAGCTGATTGTTTTACTGTTAAATAGTCATATCAAAACCTCTAAGCTTGCATTTTTCATCATTCACTTCATTTTATTTTTTTTTCAAACAATGATCTTTTCCCCATTCCATCACCTGAAGAGGGAGTATAGCAGAAGGGACTGGTCTCATTGTCTCAGTAGTTAGTTTCTTTTTTATTTAGGCTGCTATCTTCTTCTTTCTATGCACCAGGGAGCAGAGGCAGTCCATGATATTGTAAGTATGACAGCTACTTCAATCCCCAGAGCACAATAGTTCTCTCAATGGTAGAGTGTTCTTATATAAAAGGAAGAAAGTTGAAGAATTGGAAAGCATACTGGAGCAGTTTTATCCTTGGGCAATGCCAAACGTGTTTTGCATATCCATGATCTGGTCAGGGACCAAGTATGATCACCTTAATCAAACCTCTACACTTGCTTCAACAAAAGTTGCACTTAAGGTTTTTGAATTTCACTGTTTTTATAGGCAGAAAAGGATGTGCGGAGGTGACCAGCATCAAGCTTTTCCTTTTTAGACTGCTCGTCTCTAATTTGAGGAGCTTGAACTAGTGGTAATCTGGTTTATGGTCGAGGTTTTTCATAGCTGCAGAAGAGGTTTATGCTACAGCAAGGAAACTTTAGGCCTAATATTTTATAGAGATGGAAGGGAGAACTGCTGTAAGGGGAGAAGGTCTTTGAAATATTAAATGAGAAGTCCTCAGAAAGAGGGGTCACCAATTCATTGACCAAGAACCCACTCATAGAGGGTGGAAAAGTTAACTTTTCAGATCATGGTATGCAGAAATTTAAACCCTAAATGCTTAAATAATAAAATTACCGATTCTGAATTACCAGAATTTGCACATCCATCATAACTGAAACTATGAAGCATTAATAGAACATTCAGAATAGTGGACAGTCGCTTTTTCATCTAGTTTCTCATTAAATCTTAAAATAAAACACTGCACTAGTGCAAAGCTGGAATTAATAAATCATCCACATCCCTGCATTTCTTCTATAGACAAAGGTGGCTAGATACTGGAAGTGCACTTTACCTCTCTTGAATCAAACTCCATATATAAACTGAACTTTTCTTAGTTTTTGCACTTAAGCTGAAATTAAAACTGCAGCTACAGATAGGCTTGGCTTTTAAATAGTAAACTGCTAAAAACTTAAAAGCATAATAGCAAAAAATGCCTAAAAAAAGGAATAAAGTCTAAACTTAGACTAAAATGCATTCTCTTATATATAACTGAAAAATTTGTAAAGCATTCTAATTGTGAATACTGAATGAGGATGTGGTCGGTGCATCCAATGTATGCGTCTTCCTTCTCCTACTTAATAAATGAGTGCTATTCTCTTAATGTGTTTATATTTAGTCTTACCCATGGTATATAAACTACACAAACAAATACAATCTAAACATATTTTTAAATTTTAAAGCAAAAAATATCATGAATCGCAGTGGCCAGAAAGGTTTACAGGCCTTCACCTGTACATTTGTAAGTATATTTAATGTGTTAAATGATAATTTTTTCATCTCCTAGTAAAAAGTTACCCGCATCACTCACCACATGCAACAAAAGATTACTGAAGGTTGCTTTTTGGCTCTATCCAGTTCTCAAACTGGTTCACATCGATTGAAATGCAATTGGCTTACTGTGTCCAGTCCACTTTTGTCAGAGTCTACATGCAAGCTGAACCCTCTCCCACTGTGAATTCTTCCCCACAGGTCTATTTTGCCATGGTCAAGTGAGTAAATTTTGTGATCAGGAAGGCAATGGGTGATCGGGATGTACACAAGTCAGAGTCAAATATCTTAAACAATAGAAAGCAAAAAAACAAAATCGTCACTTTTTGCTGGGTTTGCTGTGGCTACTACTACAAAAATATGTATAGGTTCTTCATGATTTTTTCAGGTACATCTGGGACAAATCCATAGGTCAATATGCAAACCCTGGCTGTACCTCCCCTCTCACTGGACCAGGTTCTGGATCCGCTAGGTTACAGCAACAAATCAGTAACATAAACTAAGATGTCTATATAGGTGAGGGTTTGTCAGTCATCCATCATTCTTCGTGTAAGTTTTGTGGAGTCTGGGATGTCAAATTTGTCAGTTTGATGCAAAAGTTCATATTTAGAAAAATTTTCTGTACTTCAATTTTGTCGTCGAATTAAGCAGGCAGTGTAGTATACAAGAAAGGTTTTGGTCTTATCAATCATTCTCCAAATGTCGAATTCTTACCTAATTGGAGAGGCTTTTCATATAACAATGTCTTTGGCATGATTGGAGAGACTTTGCATGTAACAATGGCTCCCTTGCTTTTTGAGGAATTTTGCTCCATGAGTTTATGTTATGGATTCTTGACTGATTCTAAACTCAACATGGATCAGCGGCATTCTGTACTTTTATGTTGTGTTAACAATCAATTTATATTACCTGTTCCTGACCATGGGCTTCAAAGAAGACTATAAGCCATGAAAAATTAAAACTCAAGTGACCAGGTATACTCAACTTTTATGTCACATTAGCAGTTAAAAAGTGTTCCATGATTGTCATGAGTTTATTGCTTGTTTTTTTTAACATTTGGTGAAATCATAGATAATTTCTCTGAGCACATTGAGAATGTAATTTTGAATGTTTAACTCAAGTGGGTTTATAATGCAGGGGATTCTACATGTTTAATAACTGGTAGTGCAGATCAGACTGTCAAGTTATGGAAAGTGGAAAATGGAACACAGTTATATACTTTCAAATTTGATTCCCCAGCTAGATCTGTGGACTTCTCAGAAGGAGACAAGCTTGCTTTGATCACTACTGATCCATTCATGGAGTTGAGATCAGCCATTCATGTAAAGCGAATCGAGAAGGATCTGTCAAGACGTAAGTGAATAGATTTCTTCCTAGTTCTTGAGATCACTGGTGCATGATATTGAGAATTTTTGTTGCAGTCTGTAAATGAACATGTCACTGTTTTTTACACATGGCAACCAAACAATTATTTTTATTCTTAGATTACTTACCAAATAGATTAACTCTGAACAGAAATATGATGAGCCACAACAAATTAAGGATTATATATTTGTGATAATTTATTATATTTTTGTTTTGAAAGCTTCCAGTGAATTGTCTATCTTTTTCCTTTAATTTGTGCTCCTCTATTATGTCTGTGTTTTCGAAGCATCCCATGAATCGTATTTATCCTATAGTTTGTGCTTCTCTAATATAACCCTGTATTTTTAAGTTTTTATGAAAATCCGTCACAATTAAATCTAAATGATAGTGTTATTTTCTTTATCTAAAATTTAAGATAAAAATGGAAGTTAAATTAGTCAAAGATCATGTGTTCACCGCTTAGTGTGTTGGTTAAGTGGTGGTGGTGTTGTTGTCCCCCCTAGGTTGAAACCTTCGCTGGACCATTGTGATCGTGGTCTCGTGCCTCTTCTGATCCAATGTGCTTGTGGGTTCGGGTCTCAGCTTTGTAATAAGGGGATGAAGTCCCCCAATTTGTGGCCTTATTGGTTCATATCTCTGGGTCAAAAGCATTTCATGTGGAGTGGGAGGGCGTGCTGTGCTAGTGTCACCCATCACATTAAAAAGTTTACTAGGCACTTTAAAAAAAAAGTCGAGATCATTCAAACATAAATCAGGAAATTCACAAAATGACAATTTTTTTTGTAAGATCAATTCTTTGTGGGGTTCTTACCTGTGATTTTGGACATTGTTTTACCTGCAATTTTCACATTTTTCCCTCTAGTTGTGGCAGGAAAATTATTTTGACTTTTTTGTTAGGTGCAGTCATGGCATGATTCTACTCCATCAATGCCCTAGGGTTTGAAGTGACCTTTTGTTTTCCAGATTGCCACTGCATGAGTGAACAGGTTTTTCAATTTGAAGATCACTGCAATTTGTGTTCGTTCCCTGCTGTGACTTTGCTAGCTTTTGGTGGTTGTAAATCCTGTTGCTATACAATTTCCCTTGTGAAACACCTTTATTCATTTCTTCACTCACTGAGGGAAAAGCTAACATTTACCTGCAGGTTTCACTTTTTTTGTTTTTCTTTCTCTAGTTAAGGTGGGAAAATTACTTTGACTTTTTTTCAGGATGCAGAAATGGCATCATTCTATTTCATCTGTACTCTGGAGTTTGCAATGACTGTTTCTTTTTCCAGATTGCCACTGCATGACTCAACAGGTGTTTTTATTTCAAGACTACTGCAACTTGTGTTTGTTTGCTGCTGCGAATCGTTGGTAGATTTTGTTACTATACGATTCTCCTTGTGGAATGCCTTTTTTTCATGTCCACTGCATGAGTGAACAGTTTTTTGATTTTATTTGAAGATTGTTGCAGCTTGTGTTTATTTGCTTCTTTGACTTGTTGATCGACTTTTGTTATTGTAAATTTGGTTGTTAGATAATTCTCCTTGTCAAATGCCTTTATTCATGTCTTCAGTCATTGAGGGAAAACCTAACAGTCAGAAGCTATCCATTTTCAAGGTATGCCTTTGGGGCTAACTGTGTTTCAAAAAATGGCTTATATTTCATTTGTGGATTTTAACATAATATAATTAAAAAATGTCTTCAAACTGACAATGTACATGAATATTTTGTGCTTCTTATTCACCTAGTTAACTTGAACAATCTCGAAGACGAACATAATTTACTCACTAACAAATGTATTTTGGCTTTCTAATTTGTGAGTAATAATATGGTGAAAGCTAATTGAATAAAGCTTTTCTTGAATTTGGAGGAACAAAAAAATAATGGTATTTGTCTGTCTGTCTGTTTGTATCTATCTGTTGGTCTCTCTCTCTCTCTGTCCATCTATCTCTCTATCTATCTATAATGAATAGACATGTCCCTTGAAGGGACATGTCTCTCCATGTCTCTTCCACAATATAAATAAGAGAGAGATCGCTGCCCTTGGAAGCTATTACATTTGCAGCAATCCTCTTAATTTCAACAGTTGGCACCCAAGTGTTGATTTATGACAAGAAAAAGGATATTCAATTTGCATCACAAGACAATTATCACTTAAGTTATGCTTTGTCGAAGCCAGTAAATTATTATTATTAAATAAGAAGACTTTTCATCAGGCTTTTATCATGTGATTTTCATTGGATGATGACTATAAGAGGATTCATCAAGCGCACAAATTTTAAAATTATTCACATCTCTCTAAAAGAATATCATTTAGGGAAAGACATTGTGCAAGATAAAGGATTTCTACAAACCCTGGCTGCTAAATGTCTTAACGTTGAGATCAAATTGTTTGTTAATGATTGTAGCTTCAATCAAATAATTCCAATCAATGAAATCAAATGTTTGAATTGCCTATCAGCCTTAAACATTTGATAACTATCTTTCTATATTATTATCATGGAGCATTGTTATTGATAATGAATTATTAAGAATATATATATATATATATTGAATATGTATATGTATATCTCATATATAATATACATATATATAAATTATATCATCATGATAATTCATTTAGCAAATATCATTTGTGATAACTAATATGAGTTTAGAAGGGACATATCTCTACGGGATACATGCCTCTTCATATCATATACATATTCATTGAACGAGTAACTTGAAACCCACAAAAATAAAGAAGTGCTCTTACAAGTTATAGTAGTGAATTAAAACATACATATAATGAGAAAGCCTGGTAGGAAGATCTCATTTATTTTGAAAGGCAGACAATATTATTGTTCAGAAATTTATATTCTCTATTAACAAGAAAATCTGATCAAAAGTGCAAGAAACTACTTTAAGTATATGAAATTTTAGTAAGATTTTGAATGAAATCTATTAACATGATATTGTTGTGTTGTTAAAGATGCTACAAGGACTGCAAATTCTCATAGTTGGATTTTTCTCGTCAGAGAGAAGCACCAACTTACTGGACTTGTTTAGCGATGATGTTCGAGCGACAATACAACTAGTGTAGAATTGATTGCTCAAAATCCGGAATCCTGGTTGCAATCATTAATGATCTCTTTGATGCCTATGCAAATCTTCACCAAGCCAATCTCTTCTACAAAGCTTTCAAGAGGTGGGATCCATTGCAAATCGAGAAATTGCCAAAGGACATGCAAATAGTTTACATGGGACTTTATAATACTTTAAGTGATATATGTGAACGAGTAAGGGAGGTTCAAGGTCATGATGTGCTTCCTTTCTTGCACCGATGATGGGTGTATAATTTTTCCTAGTTTTATAAAAGAAAGAGAGTGGATTAAAGGGGGATACTCGCCATCATTGAATGAGTATTGGGAGAATTTCATAGTGCCAGTAGCACTGTGAGCATATACCATCACCAAAATATTTTCTATGGGAGATATTCTTCCTGATCACATTCTTGAGAAGCTCAACTTTTTTTTTTTTTTTGAAAAAAAGGGGTAAAAATTTATTCAGTGAAAGCCAAATTACAAAGGCCTCAGGCCCAATTTATCAAACCACTACCCAAAACCATTAAGCTCTATCTTTTTCCACTAAATGCTCAAAAGTCCCTACATAATCAGCAGGAAGATCATTCGTATCGGAAATATCCCAACTAGCACCTTTCTCCGAAGCCCATTTAGCCAAGACATCAACAACTCCATTCCATTCTCTGGGAATATGACAAAAGGAAATCTCATCAACAAAGCTACTCAAGTGAAGAATCTCTCTAACAAGAGAGGCAATATGCCAGTTACAATCCTCTATTTTGTGGTTGTTTATCATGTCCACAACAATCTGAGAGTCTGATTCACACACTATTCTCCTCCATCCAAGAGAGCAGGCTCGCTCCATAGCCACCTTAATGGCTAAGGCCTCCATCACGTTATTGGAATGAACTCCTTTGTGAACAGAGAATATGAAACAAACCTTGCCATCTGCATCTCTCCCAATTCCCCCCACACCAGCTTGTCCAGGATTCCCACGGGAGGAACCGTCAGTGTTAATCTTTAGGACGCCATTTGGTGGAGGTCTCCATTTCCCTATCCTACACACTCTTCTTTTTAGTGGTTGAGATCCTTTACTGCTTCTACTTCCCAACTCTTTGTCCGCCAATCCCAAATTCTGAACTATCTTGAAGTCATCAGGATCCACTGGCTCCGTCATATCACATTTAGCACAGATAGTTTCCTGAAGCTTAATCAAGATCACCTGCCATAATTTAGTGACCCCCGGGCTGGAGTTACAGAAAATCCGACGATTATGCTCCAACCAAAGATTCCAAATAATGAAAGAAGGTCCAATAGCCCAGGCCACCTGGAGGAATGAGGTTTTCGCAGGGGGTCTACCCAGGCTATCCCAAAACTCAATAAGAGATTCAGCTTGAATGCATCCATGACACCATGCTTCCCACCACATATGCCAGATTTCTCTAGAGAGAGGGCATAAGAAGAATAAATGAGAAACATCTTCTCCATGCATCCTACAGAGGGGGCAGATCGAAGGACCTTGAAACCCTCTTCTCTGGAGGTTATCCCACGTAAGACACTTTTTTTGAGCAACTAGCCATAGAAAAAAATTACATTTAGGCCATGAGAATCTATTCCAAACCTTTCGCCACCAGGGAATTTCTTGAATCTCATTACATTGACTATCCAGCCAAGCATACCCCTGGGCAACACTGAAACTACCTTTAGGGCTAGGACCCCAAGCCAGGATATCTTTGTCCTTAGAAGAACTACACAGCCTAAGAGAGAGAAGACTGGCCAGCTCTGCTCGAATCTCCGAGGAGCCCCTTGGGGGCCAGTCCTGAGGATCTTTCCAACTAGCAACAATCATCGGACCACAACTCTTCATAGTTTTGAAGTGAACGACTTTGTTCCATCCTGCAGCAGAAAAAATCGGATATAGAGGCTGAAGATGTGGATGGCTGGAGAGAATGGGAGGATAGCCATCCTAGGACTCGTGCCAGAATAACACACTCGATCCCTCATTACATATCCAGAAGAGGCCGTCCTTGATGAGAGGAGCACCTCTTTTAAGAGTGTCCCAAATAAAGGATCCCTTACCATTTAGTTCCAGTCTAGGAATATCCTGAAAATCCTCTCCTGGGAAGTACTTATGGACCAGAATTTTAGCCCAATCTTGATCTTGATTCTTGCACCATCTCCAATATAACTTAGCCGCCAGAGCTTTGACACTAAGAGCCATAGATTTAAGGCCTAATCCCCCAGCAATCTTAGGCTGGCAAACAGTGTTCCAGTTGACCAAGCTCCATCTAGAAGAGAGGAGAGTGCCTGACCAAAGAAATTGTCGCGACAAAGCATCAAAATCTCTCATAACTCCAATGGGAGGAGTTTGGACAAGACACTTATAAATGGGAAGAGCCTGAATCACAATCCTGAGGAGGGTGACCCTTCCAGCTGAGGAGAGCCATCTATGAGTCCAATGACTCACTTTGCTCTGAAATTTGTCCAACAGACCTTGCCAATAATCTTTCAGCTGAGTTCCCAAGGCCAGTTACACTCCAAGATAAATCAAAGGAAGGGAAGTAACCTGAAACTTGAGAATTCTAGCAATCCTGACCTAAATTGACTGAGGAGTATTGAAGAAATAAATAGATGATTTACCTTCATTAATCTGCTGTCCAGAAGCTTTCAAATAAGTATCCAAAATCGCTTTGAAGTTCCTTGCTTCGTTTATGGTAGCCAATCCCATCAATGCAGTATCATCCATAAATTGGAGGTGCGTGTATGTTGGAATGTCATTGTGCCACTTCCACCCTTGAACCAGCCCCTTTCCTGCTTGAGATTTTATAAATTTGCCCAGAGCCTCTGCCATAATGATAAACAGATATGGAGAGATAGGATCCCCCTGCCGAAGCCCCCGAGAAGCAGAGAATAGATCAGTAGGCTCTCCATTAATAAGGACTGAAAAGGACGTGGAATTCACACAACTGAGAACCCAATCCACCCACTCCATATCAAAACCAAAAGCAAGAAGCACACGACCCATAAACTCCCAACTAACTCGGTCGTAAGCTTTAGCCAAATCCAGCTTAATAAACACAACCTTTTCCTTGGAAGTGGCCATAGAATGAATAGCTTTTGAAGCTATAACCACTCCATCAAGTATCTGTCTACCTCCAACATAACCTCCTTGTTCCTCGGAAATCAAAGAGGCAAGAAAAGGCTTAAGCCTTTCAGCAATTAATTTTGTGATAATTTTGTACGTAACATTGCATAAAGCAATAGGTCTGAATTGATCCAACCTGTTAGCTCCCTCAATCTTGGGGACAAGAGTCAGGAAAGTAGCATTCAAGGACTTGAGCATTTGTTTATTCTGATATGATTCCTGAACAACTTCTAGAAGATCAAATTTAATAATCTCCCAAAACTCTTGGAAAAATTCAATGGGAAATCCGTCTGGGCCTGGGGCTTTACCTTTCTTCATACCAAAAACCACCTTCTCCAGCTCTTCGAGCATAACAGGTTTTAACAGATCCCTATTCATACTGCCAGACACAAGATGAGGAATGCAATCTAAAATAGCTCTTGTCTCCACCAAGGAAACAGGTTCCTCTTTAGAGAAGAGCTGAGAAAAGTAATTAGTGGCTTCTAAAGAAATTGCCTCCTTGGAAGAGAGATGATCTCCAGAAGAAGATACAAGAGAAGTAATAGAATTTCCAAACCTGTGAGCTTTAACAGTGTTGTGGAAGAAAGCAGTGTTTCTGTCTCCTTCCAGCAACCAATCCACCCGAGACTTTTGTTTCCAGAATATTTCCTCCCGAAGCTCCCATTCTTCAAGCTCCCTCAAAGTTGAGGATTCTTCAGACATTAAATTAGGAGACATTCCTTGGTCCCTGATCTGGTGAGTGACACTCTCAAGCCTGGCCTGGGCCCCCCTTAAATGCTTTTGAAGGTTTCCAAAACTCTGTTTATTCCACTATTTCAACCTGAACTTCACATGTTGAAGCCTCTTCTCAAAGGTGTACATGGAAGTTCCATGAGGGGGCCTGCCCTCATACCACCAGGATAACATAAGATCATGAAGGGAAGGATCTCTCAACCACATCAGCTGAAACTTGAAAGAGGGATTCTTAGAAGTCTTGAAAGGAGTGACAAAGAGCATGATAGGCCAGTGATCAGAGCCTCTCCAATCAAGAATTTCTGAACTAGTAGCCCATTTAATATTCATCCAAAAACAAGATACCAGGAACCTGTCAAGCCTTTCAGAGATTGCCTCCATCCCACTCCTTCTGTTGTTCCAGGTGAATAAGCCAGAAGCGGGTTTAACATCAATAAGGTTCAAAGCATTAATGTTGTCTCTAAGCATACTAGAAGAGGGACCCAATTGAGAAATTCCTCCCCTCTTTTCCTCAAGATTAGTAACAACATTAAAATCTCCAGCAACAATCCAAGGAAGGTAAGGGTCTAAAGATCAGACAAATTTAATATGTGACCACATAAGAGATTTGCCAACTAAATCATTAGGAGCATAAACATTGGAAAACAAGCACCTTTCACCTGTCTCAAAGTGAGAAGCCATAAAAGAGATGGAGGATCTACTCGTAACCCACCACAAGGGAGTTACCTTCTTAGAATTCCAGAGACAAGCAAGACCACCTGAGCTGCGTTGAGCACCTACAGCCTGCCAGCTACCATGGGGCCATAACTTTGGTCCACAACTATTTAATTCATGAACTGAAAGTTTAGTTTCCTGAATGAAAAAGACATCTGGAGAGTGAGAATCTATCAATCTGCGAACAACCTTTTGTCTAGGGATGCTGTTCAACCCCCTAACATTCCATGAAATAACAATCATTTAGAAGATTGCGAGAAGTGGGAATCAATGGGCTTCACAAACCCCGCTTCAACCAAAGTCTCACCCATCATCTTAACTTCCTCTTGATCCGTTTTCCTTCCACTCTTAGTAGATTTTTCTGAGGTCCCTTTTTTAAAGGGCTTTTTCTGTAAACCCAATATGGATGTAGCTTTAGAGCCTTTTGTGTTGTCGGTCACTCCTTTCTTGCCAGAGTGGGTAGAGGCTATGATATTTGGACAATCCCGGGGATGTGAGCTACCAGGAATATCACAACATGACTCCTGAATCAATCCATCCGAGCCAACAGTCTGGCCTTGTACTTCCTCAGGAATTTGGACTAGATGAGAAGCTCGACTTTTGAGGTGACTCTCAACATCTAATTAGTGTCGCAACGTGTCTTGTTAATGATCTTCGAACTAACCAGAAGGAGAGAGATCATGGGTAATTGACTTCATTCATATAGTGCTACGTTAATGAGCACCCTGTATGCACGAAAAAGGATGCGTATAATTATATGAGAGGATTCCAGCGAAGAACTAGCAAAAGTATCCTAAGGATATTTGGGGATATTAATGTAACAATGGGAATCTAAAGGATCATATTTCTGAAAGACATAGATGCCAAAGGACTAAATCCCTTATAACTCATTGTAATTATAATTTGCGAGCCATAGCCTTGATGATGAGTACAAATAGGGGAAATGGAATTGGCTTAGAACATATCTAGTGACTGGCAAAAAATCCATTGGAAACCTAATAAGTATCATTGTTCTAATATGGCACCGCTAGAGGTGGTGATCAAGGGTATGGGTCATAAAGACATGAATTAAGACCTACCAATCTTATAGAATTATCAGGGTTTAAGGACCGATGACAATAATTAGGTTGCTGACCCTAGAATAATCAAAGCAGGAAGAGAATAATCTTAAATAATTAGTAAGTATCCTTGATGACAGTAATTAGTAAATACTAATGGAATTATTACTTACCCAATAATAAGTCAAGTAATTATTTATTACATATGGAGAGAAATGATTAAGAAATTAAGTCCAATATCATTGTGAGGAAGGATTATCAAGGAAATCATTAATGAACTAATAAGTAATATGTAAGAAAGGTGGCAATATAATTTGTAAGCATTCATTATGGAGTTGTCCAATAGTGAGATGATCTCCATGAACACAATTGAGAAATGCACATATTTCTTATCTTCATATTAGAACAACTATAAGAAATCAAGAAGAAGTTATGGCATGATCAGGGTCTTGTAGTATAATCTACGAGAGGAATAGTGGGATGAAGCCATTATAGACTATATATGAGAAACAACATTGCATCATTATTAACTTTGTTACATCCCAAATTTTGCCCTAAGTTTTAAATTGCTCATAGCCATTGGTTTAACGAATTATTTCTTTCCTGATCATGTGAAACAAGTTAGTTAATTATAGATGTATCAAATTATTTCTTTCCTGATCATGTGAAACAAGTTAGTAAATTATAGACGACGTATCAATTTATTTCCTTCCTGATCATGTGAAACAAGTTAGTTAATTATAGATGTTGTGTCAAATTATTCTTTCTTGATCATGTGAAGTGAGTTAGTTAATTATATACGTTGTACCAACTAATAACGAGTTAGTTATTATAGACGTTGATGAAAATAATCAAGCAACCTATAACTATCATTAGATGATCGACAATTGTTTGATTGGAATTAACGATCAATATATCTTTGAATTAATGTCTTGGCGAGAATGTTTTGCTTGGGTGATTGTAGGAAAAAGATTGAAGAAAGGGGAAGCATTGCTAAACGGGATCATCAGAAGGGGATGGTTGATTGGTCCAGTCATTAGAATCGACAAGTATGACCTAAGACTACCTTGAAAAGGATACGAAGACTTGATAACATATTGCATTATGGGACTGCATGAGCTATTAAGAAAACAATATAATAAAATTTAAATAATCTAAATTAAAAATATAAAATTCACACCTTTAAAGATTTATTATTGAAATCTCTTATTTAATCATTATTATACACCCTTAAAATACGAACACATGTATATAAAAATGAGGTGGCACCAATAAATCATAGGTTTATAATCTAATGATGTCACGTCGCCAATATGTACACATGAACGTTTATAAGAGTGCATAATAATAATTAAATAAAAATTAAAACTCTTCACCTCCTTATTCCTTTCCCTTTTATTTCTTTTCTTTTAATAATTCGAATTTTGTGATGCATTCGAGAGGCCTTCTTGATAACCGAAGGTAGCCAAAGAGCCAAAGCTGGCCATTTAAGAGAGCATCATTGATCATATTTGAAACAATTCTTTCTCCCACTGCAAATTCCGCTACCATTCCATTCACTTACTTTTGTGTTGAAGCAAAACCGAGTGGTTCTGAAATATTATCGGTCTCATAGCCTTCATTCCGTCTAATTCTTCTTTCACATTTTTATCCCTCAACGAGTATAGAGCAAGGAAGAACGTGAGAGATCATCATTTTCAGCCGCAGGAGGAAGGAGCATTTAGCAATAGGTCACGTGATTCATGATAGGTCCATTTCAATGCGTATATGATATGTTTTTCTTTCTTTTCTCATTGCTATACCAAGTCGGTGTCCTGTCATGTTCGTGTACCCAAAATAATGTTAATACTGCTGTCCAATGTATATACTGTTTGAATGGAATATGCGTACATAAATATAGCTTCTTAGTCGGAACATCACAGGTTCTAATATCATGTCACCTGCTGTAATATTAACCATGAGATTGTCTCAGTCATAGATATGAAAGATGGAAACTATAATGACAACCATGAGTCAATGTTCCTATCCGAATTTAATCCTATTTCTTTTTATACATCATGCAGAGGTGTGAATAATATCTTGAAGTCCAAACACCGAGGAAATCACCGGCAAGGATGCCATTAATGGTGAAGAGGTGTAAATCAAGATAGAGTGGATATAAACTCTCATGCACCTAGGACTCATTGGCATGGAAGCCATAAATGTTGAAGAGGTGAAGGTAACCTGCAAGAATCAAGATTGAAACCAGATAACTAAATAACAAACATATATAATAGCTCATGCATGTCCTAATGATGAAAGTAGTTGTTAAGTCGAGTGGTGGAGATCGGGTTTACGAACCCAACTTTAAAATCCTTGGCCAAGGTAGATATAGGTAGATGTGCTGCTCATGAGATCTTATTGTTTGTCCAGAAGCTTCAGTTATTTAGGAATAATTAATAGGACACTCAAACCATCAGATTACTCAAATGGCTGGACTTAAGAAACTCCCAAGCCCAATCCCGAGGTAGGGAGGGCCGTTCTATTAAGTTAGGATGTGTGGGGATAAGTATGGTTTGCGGTTGGGAGGTTAAGTCTATGCCAATGCTTCTCCTCTCACCAATGTCGAGGCTTGAACAACATAACAAAGGGATTTCTCTATTAATTTTTGTATGTTCTTTACACCCTTATCTTTAGATTCTTAGAAAAATAAATTGATAGATGTCACTTTACATTCAAATTGAAGATATTAGTTGTTACTTTATTTCCAGCTGAACATGTTATCAATTAGATTAAAGATATTAGTTGATAGTTGTACTTTACTTACCAACTGAACATGTTATCAATTAGATTAAAGATATTAGTTGATAGTTGTACTTTACTTTCAGCTGAACATGTTATTAGTTAGAACGATTAAAAATGTTAGTAGTGTATTCATTCATTTATTTAAATTCAATAGATAATTATAATTTGTAAACCGAATAGGAAGCAATTACTCCCTTCTAGTTAAGAATAGTTAAAGGAAATCTTTTTCATGTGAAATAGAATCAGTTATTAGATCATTAGGAGTTTTAAATTGGTTAGGGAAATTCGTTTGTTACAAACTCCATACCATAGATGATAAGATATGCTCTTATCTCATCAAAAGATTGCATCTTATAAAACTTGTCGAGATTATAGTATAACAAGAGGTGTGGACTGGACTTGCTAATAATATATAAGGTTGAAGCATTAGTTATCTCAATTATCGTCTATACGGGTTATCATGCTAGAAAGAAGCCTTTATAATTAAATTTGAAGAAGCGAGTTCAGAATTCCAGACTTCCTGACTGCGGGACATTAGGTATGGATGTTGTTGGATCTAGAGAACACAAAAGTTTTAGCTAACAAAAATAAATAAAATCAAATATCATGGTCATTTGTTTTGGAATCCATTAATATAAATGCTAGCAGTTTGGTTTACTTAGTTTGAAGAATATTTGCTAGAAGCCTATATCATATGACAAAGGATTTCTGAGGGACTGTTTTGGTTGAATAGTGTGTATATTGGTCCACCATAAATTGTGAGGGACTATATCTATCATACCTAAGTGTTTGGAATTTTTTAGAGTTATGGGTTACCTCTGTGATTACTCTGCCTTTATTCATGTGTGTTAAGTCACTTCTACTTTAGCATAGATTCCTCAAATTTAGAAGGCTATTTGTTCGCAGTATTGGATGTGTTATTCATTGTAGAGAGCAAAGAATTTATATTGGCAAATATTTTGGATTGATTGGGTATTTGAGGTTTGAAGTTATCTGATGGTCTCTTAGATACATAGGGTAATGATTGACAGAGTTAGATGTTGATATCATTAATTCATGATTGTCTTTCAATGGACTTGATAGTGACTAAAAACTCTATAATTGGGATATGATTCAAAGGGGAGATGTCTCTCAAACAATTTGAGAATGGGAGCACATATGATGTACTTAAATTGTTTGACAAATGCTAATATGGGTGCATTTTTTGATTTGATGCATACGGACCTTCATTGGAGCAACTTGTATCAAGGATGTTGATGTGTAGGGATATTGTTCTAGGAAGAGAAGAATGATGCATTAGGAATGCTGCTGAGGCATTTTTGTAGGTGATAACATCTGGGACTATGAAATAAAGTCAAGACAAGAGGCTCTTCCAATAAGAGGGAGCAGACTAAAGTGAGATTTTGTTCAAATATCAACATGGTCATATAAGTATTTGCTCTAGGACTTTATCTTATGATAGTAACTCCAAAGTGGTGTTGGATCTAGCACCTTCAACCACATATGAATGATGTCAGATAATAAGAGACTCTTGAAGCAAGATACGTTTGATGATCAAGATTATGAGTATCCTTTTATATCAAGAGGGAGTTTGACATTTTATTAGAGGCAATCTTGGATGAAGAGGTTAAAAGATTCATGCATGTGCTTCAGAGAATCACTTTATATTAATAATTGATGTTGTCAACCATGAGGATAAATCCACGGTTTAGTACGTTCACTCATGTTACTATGAATTAAGGTATGCTTTTGTGACTGAGGGAGCAGATAGAGGATATGCTTCAGTCGACTTTTGAGGATCTTGGTCATATTGATTCAAAAGGAGTAGACCATGTCAAGATGACTTCTGTAGTGATCAAGAAACTACAACTACCAAAGGACTATGATTTATGAGATAAATTTCCATATGTAGATAGAAAGGCATTTATGCAAATGCCTAAACCATAGATGAATATCTAGAATGTCATTCATTCAACGTACATTATCACTGAAGATTTGACAACTGATATTTTCTCCATAGCCTTCAACTAAATTAAAGTCTATAGATTATTGAAGACAAGCTTGGAGTTATGGATCAGAGCCCTTGCTGAGAGGGAGATTCAACATTAGTGATTTCTTGAGATGTACATTAACGCATCCTTCTCCATGAGAGAGAAATTTGAGGTGAAAACCCTTGTTCCACCTGCTGATAATATTCATGGTGGACCCACCCTCTGATATGTTTTGTGGTGGATGTCATGTGAGTGATTACATCATAGTTCCATGACTCTCTGTGAGTTGTGCGAGTAGTCTGAGTCATCGAGTTGAACGGACTTGACCAAGTTTTTATAATTTGACTTGGGTCATGAAATATGATATATAATTTCATATATATAAGTCAAAGGTTTTTTGTTTTGTTTTGTCAAGTCATTGTTGAGTAGTTGCAGAGTCACATGCGAGTCACGAGTTGAGTCAGCCTTGCCGAGTTTGAGTTTGAGCCGAGTTTGAGTCTAGGAACTCTGGATTACTTGATCTCGTGAAAACTTCTTGAGAGGTGACGATCTTTCAATAATTTTACTTATGGTTACTATTGTAAGGTGACGATCTTAACAATAGTTTAACTTGCTATCATGATGGATATCATATGGTTGATGTCCTTGAAGATCATGATAGTACACGTCCCTTATGTTACCTTTAAAGTTACATTACTCAGATATGGCATGATGTATACCATGAGCAGATATTTTTCTTGGTAGGCATCATGAGACTTGATGCTGATACACATGCCAAAGAAAATATGAGTATGGTGAATATCATATGGTTGATATTCTTGGGCATATCATATTCGAGATGTTCCCATGAGGTAATAGTTAGTACATTGTGTTGTTTATTTGGATAGAAATCATCCTGCCTAGCTAAGAGGGAGTGTTAATGATTGTAGCTTCGATTAGATGATTACAATCAATGAAATCAAATGTTTGAATGGCCTATCAGCCTTAAACATTTGATATCTATCTTTTTGTATTATTATCATGGAGCATTATTATTGACAATAAATTATTAAGGATATATACAAATATATGAGATATATTATTATACATATATATGTATTATCTATCTATATAATATATATGAGATATATTATACAAATATATTCTATATATATAAATTAGGCAAATATCATATGTGATAACTAATATGAGTTAAGAAGAGACATGTCCCTATGGGAGACATGCCTCTTCATATCATATACATATTCATTGAAAGAGCAACTTGAAACACACAAAAATAAAGAAGCACTAATACATGTTACAGTAGTGAATTAAACCATACATACAATGAGATCCTTAACATTGTTGTCTCCTTGTCAAAAAAGCTTCCAACATGAGAAATGATTGTTTTAAAAGGTGAGATATTAAGTAAGGGAGATCTCTGTAGCTGCATGGCCCAACATTATGATGCACAAATTTATATTATAGATTAATTTTAGTATCTTAGGTTCTTGCTATATTTAGCTTGTTCTTCTAGAACCTTAGTTAATGGTCATTTAGGCTCTCTTTTTAGTTATTCTTAGTTTAAACTATTTTAAACTACCCTATAATTAACATCTGTAAACTCTATTCAAGGGTTCCTTGTTAATGCAATATTACATTCATTTTTAACAATTTCATGGTATAAGAGCAGGTCAATGGGGTTTCAAAAAATTTGACCTCTTATCTGGATTTTTTCTTCTGAAATTAGTTTTTCAAAATTTTTAATTAAAAAATTTTTGTTGGGATTCTAAGTTATGAAGAGCAGTTAGGATTTTGGGTGAGTTTCCTCCTATGGTAGAATCCGAAATTATTAACTTCTTCACTTGCAGTCTGATTTCAACCCATCTAGGGTTTACTACAACAAGTTTTAGTTGTGATAAGTCCATCTAGAGTTGATGATTGTTCCACAACTCGTTATCTTGTCACCCCGGAGGCAACAATTTTCTTTTCCTTCTCATCAAGTGTTTTGTTGGCATGGAATACTTTTCCTTATTTTTGACATTTTTAACAAAGCACAAGTTTTTTGACAATTAAGGAATAAAATAAAAAACCACTCTTTCGCTGCGTCATCCTATACGAGGCCCACACTTTATTATCCAACTGTGATTTCTTGGCACTTTGTGGCTAATTTTGGCATTTGTCTAGAACCTGTGACCACCTCCCAAAAATGACACGTGAGATTTGAAGCTCACACTTTAAGAAAAAATTGGACTATTTTCGCCACATTCCAAGGGTCACGATTTTGTCTTCAGCAAACAACCCCCACTGCAATTCCATTTTTTTCTTAACTGTGGATTCTGTCCTAAGTGGCATACTATGTGGGAACAAAAAAAAGTTTTGTGCCCGTGCTCGCTTATATATCTTGCAATTTGCTTTTTTTGCCAAGTTAGCAATATTTAGACAATACTTTCTCCAACACAAGTGGTCTATGTAGGTCAAACACAAAGTAAGGGACCAATGATTTTTCCGATTAGCAACACCTAGAATTGTGCCTAGTCAGCTAGCAAAATTTTGTTAGTTTGTTTTGTGGCCACAAAAGCCTAATATGCTCAATACTAATTTTTTCTTCTAGGTTTTTGAGCCCTATATACCCCATTAGGGTTTGTTGATATTTACTAGAAAACTAATGGTTTTAATATATTTTTCCTTAAAAAACTTCAAGGAGGGCTTTAATAATTTTTTCATCAAAAATTATCTTGTAGGTTTTCATATTTTTTTCCTAAAACAAAATTCAGTTGGGTTTTACTATTTTTTCCTCAAATAGTCTCATATTCTCTCATCTGTATCTCTCCTTCTGTTGGGTTTTGATTGATTTTTCACTTAAAAAATTGTCAAGTTTTGATCAAATTTTCACCTCAAAAATTGTGTTGGGTTTTGGTTGATTTTTCTCTTGAAAAAATGTTTTTGGTTTTTGTAATATACAAAGTTTGCATGGGATTTCATGACATGTGTTTCTGTTTTAGGGCTTTTACTTAAAAAAAGTGCTTTATAAACTTCAAATCATAGTATCTGGCAGTTTGTTTTGGAGCATCTTGCTCATCTGCAAAGTATGTAGGGTTTGCCAATTTTTCCTCAAAATTGTGCCAACTATTCTCAATGTATCTTTGTTTCCAGTGAAGGATAGGGTTTGCCAAATTTTCCTCAAAATTGAGCCAACTGTTCTCAATGTATCTTTGTTTCCAGGGAAGGATAGTTAAGCTATCCATCACCAAGTTGGTGTTTTTGTGATCATTTGTATTCATTGGTTTTGCGGATTTTGGGAGGGTTAGTGGTAGGCTCTACTTTCTTGTTGCAAACCATTCTGAAGAAGGGGACCACTTTTACCTCTTTTTTATAGGCTACTCTTGGTCATTGACCTTACTGTAGATCCATTGAGGATCTCAACAACAACCAAATCTTCCTTGTAGCTACAAGACATGTGCATGGTAGTTGATAGAATGACCATTAAGGGAGGGTGTTAGATTATTTTTAGTATCTTACGTTCTTGCTATATTTAGCCCACTCTTCTAGAACCTTAGGTAATGGTCATTTAGACTTTTCTTTTATTTCTTCTCAGTTAAGTCTATTTTTAGATTATGCTATAATTAGTGTTTCTAAACTCTATTTAAGAGAGAGTTGGCAAATTTCCACAATCCATAAGATTTATAATTGTCGTTTTTGGATTTGATTGTGTAACTTTTTTGCATTAACATTTCGAATCACACACAATGATCCATCTTTAGGTTGAAAGAATGAAATCTAGAGGATCACTGTGTGATTCAAAACATTGATGCAAAAATACTTGCACAATCAAATCTAGAAACTACAATTACAACTCTATATTAGAGTTCATTGTTAATGAAGTATTTATTTCATTTTTAACAATTTCAATTTAAGCTTTGCATATGGTTTGTACAATTTTTATTTAAAGACTTGTAAAAACTTTTTCAAGAAGTTATTAAAAATTTGACATCTAAGCATGGTTTTGCACAATGTCCTTTTTAAGAATGTATGGGCTCTTCTTGAACATTTTCTTGAAATTGTGTTGTAGATCACGAGCATCATACAATCTCCATGTTTGGATATCTTTACACCATTGAAATGTCTTCAAATATTAAAAACAACAAGTTTTGTCTATGTTCTATAATTTTTTAGGCATTTTTCCTTTGTTATACCAAGTTAGCGAGATTGAGATTGGGGGGCGCATTTCCGAGACAACGTTTTTTTGGCCATTTTTAGGGACGGCCATGAAACAAAAATGGGGGGTGTCTTCATAAAATATAGGAAAAATATAAAATATACAGCTGAGTTTAATATGGATTAAACATGCATATATACATTTTATTCAAATGAAAGCATGGATAAACCATGTACATACACATTCTAAAACCTTAATATACTAGCACTTGCACCGAAAAGAGGTGCAGGGGGTACGCCGATAGGTATTTAATTTCAAAGTATAAATGAAGATTTGCATATTAACAAAAGTTTTTAAAAATGTAGGTCTACAAACATGTATCGTTATAGAAAGTAGTCTACTACATAGTAGCATCAAATAGAGTCATAGCTTTTGTGAGGTCTAAAAAAGCACAGGACATCCATGAAAAGACAAAATTAATTATTCTCTTGTTCCTTAGAAGGTGAAATGTTATAATTCATAAGTGACAATTAATTTCATGAATTGGAGAAAGAGAACAATTTAACAATTTGTACTTTAAAAGTGGGTATGTAGTTTATTCTCTCAATGTGGCAAAATCATTTTAAATACAAATTAAGCCCACAAGTAATAGATTTCAAGAGAATATCTTTTATTTTATGAAAAATAATTCTAATAATTATAAAATAAAATCCTAATGAACTATTGGCACTAGAGTACCTCAAATAGCCTTGAAGTTTGTATAGTTTTCATCAACATACAAGTTTTTATTACAAAATGACAATGTAGAACATTAGATGGAGATAATACTTTAGTGTGAGTAGAACTAGAGAATCGTGTTTATTATTATTATTATCTATAGAGGGAACATATATGTGATAATGGATTTGTTCTTCTCTGTAGATGGGAAAGATTGGTGCCTGTTATTCCCTGCACATAAATAGTCTTTTGATCTCTCTAATGCAACTATTTCTATTAATTTGGATATTTTAGTCATCATATTGCATCGATTTCCCAATTGGGCAATTTAATTTTTTTTATTGAATCTTGTCTAATTTGAGCCAGATTTGCTCTATCATATACTTGGCCTACCTTGCCAATTAGAAATAAGCCCCAAATTGGGAAGAATAAGAAGAAATATGTTAGAACAATTGATTGAAATATTTAGATTTCCATTTGGATCATGAAAATAGTGTCCATTATGAGTGGTCAAATGTAAAGAAGCAAGAGGCGTGTCTCATATTAAGGAAGAATCATCTGGTAAACTTAGCCATCAAAATATGCGATCTTTTGATATCCTACTTAGTTCTGAGATGTATGGATGCATATCTGACTCTGGTGCAACTCCTGAGAAGCATGCCAGTTGATTCCACTCACATTGCAAGATATATTGCTCTAGAGGTGGTGGAAATAGGTAGAGTCCAATAGAAAGTTGACATTTTGAGATTTGGGGTTCACCTTGTGAAGCTTGTCATATGTAAAAGCTCCAATACATGCTTCCATAAATGAGGACTTTATTGACTTGCCAAGATGGGTTGGGTTAGTGGTTTGTGAGGAGTTGACAACCAAAGTATTTGATGTGGACATATCATGATATCGAGGAGGAGATCATTTAGATGTTACAAATTTTCATGGTCAGAGGCCCAAAATGCTAGGGGTGGCTAGAATGATTGAGGAAGTCAAACAATTTAAAAGTAGATATATTCTAAAGGCAAATTCAATAATCCCACTCACCAAAAATAGACTCCATTTGATAGGAACACAACTTGTGTTATACCTTTATGTTATTTTGTAAGACCTTTTCTAATTATCACGATTCTAGGTTGACAAAGTGGAAAAATAGTGTGTAGTCATCATTCTAAACGAAATGTGGTACAATAAAACATAGCCATGAAAAGAGCTTTGATATAAATGACATGATTCATAAGAGATTAGCCAAACAATAGAAATTCAAAGATGCACAAGAATCAAATAGTATTGTATTAAATTAACAAATTCATATCAAGAGATACCATTGGCCTCTTCAAGATGGCGACCTCACATAGAAATACTTAATACAATAGAAGTAATAGATAACTCATTCTCATATCAAACTCTTTATTTATACCCTATCTATCCAAAATAACTACTATTTATCAAATATGTAGAATGAGCCACTTGAACAAAAAAGAGAAACTTATCATGAAATACAAGCATTCAATGCTTTTAACAAAAAACTTGATGCAAGAAAACTATTTATAAACATAAAGTGGGTGGAAGATGTTTCATACCTTGTTTATCATTTACACTCGTTACAAAAGTTAAATGTTAGGTGGAAAAGATAAACCACAAGAATAAGGGTTAGAAAGGGAGATGCAACTAAAATGAATTAATAACATAATTAAGATTTTAAGATACAATTTTTTATTATTATTATGTCGTTTTTTTTTTTTTTTTTTCCACTCTAAGGATGGATTGGACGCCTACTTACTATTCCACTTCAATTGAGATAATAGGTCATTGTGGACTCTACACATGTAAAGTAGTGGAGAGTTGGCAACCACACCAAGTATATGATGCAACAAGACAAATCGTATTATACAATTTGAATTTGTAACTTAGATGGACTTATTTGACAGTCTTCACTAAACCAAAGCATATACCTTTGAAAAGGTAATTAAAATAAAATCAACAAAGAAATCATTTTCCTTCACTTAAAAAAAATCATCATGATGTTTGTGCTACAAATTTGTAAGAACACATTGATTAAATGTTCACATCCCAACCTACCCCTCTCACTCACCCTCCCCTAATTTAGATGATGTCTGTGCTACAAATTTGTAAGAACACATTGATTAAATGTTCACATCCCAACCACCCCCTCTCACTCGCCCACCCCTAATTTAGAAGTTGATGTGAAATCCTACTAAATTCAAACTGATAATGGATCTTATTTAATATCAAGAAATCACATCCAATCAATTTTCCAACTCAATTGCATTGAAAGACAATGTTGAGATCTATTTTCATTAAAAAATTAAATTCCCATCTATCATATAATGGCTTTAGGGCCGTGGGACGTAATACATGTATAGCTCTAGAATTCTTCATCACCGGCTCTTCTTTTTCTAGCCGTTTGGTAGGTAGTTTTGCGGACCCGATGGGTATGGGCTGAGTCAACTCACAATAGAGCTTCCCCGGAATCCTATGCTCAGTGTTATTTGGAGACGGAACACCAATTTTCTTCTCAGTGCTATGAAGAGCTGCAAGAATGCCAAGGCCTATGCCCTGGTCAAATCCTCGTGGAGACTTAAACACTATTATTACTATAATCCAGCGGAGATGTAGGGCTTCTGGTACCTCCAGAAAAATCGCCTGTATCAAGAATCACTAATTTCTTAGAATTGAAGCCGGGGAAGAGAAGAGAACTGTTGTAAAATGCTCTCCCCATCCTCCGAAGACATCAGATGAAATCTGCTTTTGTTTCTATGACTAGGCCTGGAATGCTTGCCCAACATCCCCCCCCCCCTCAGATACAAAAATCCTTCAAACCCGAAGAAACATTTTCACTTCTTATCGTCACTTTAGCTGACGTGTGCACCCCTGTCTAAAAGCTATTTAAGCAACCGTCTCTCCCACACCTTCCATTTCGTGCAATTATTAAACTTCAACCACATCCCCTTAAACACAGTAGTCACAAGGAACTATTGTGGTTTATTGACTGGCTTGAGTCTGAAAACATTTTCTGGCGTGAGTCAATTCCCGGCTGGAGGCAACTCCAGAAGGAAAGCCTATCGGCTAATTAAATTTGTTGCTGTTTGGTGCTACCAGTGTTGCCACTGGGTAATGTTGGGAGGTGTTCTTTCATGTTTTGGGAAGGTGTTTGATGAAGTTTGTAGCTGTTTTGACCTGCAAACAGTTGAATATCTGGCCTGTAGTCAAGTTTGATCGTTGCTAAGTGGTTTCCAGATTTGACATTGATAATTGAAGTTCTTGCTTCCAAGCGGTTTGTTGTTTCTTTCTTATTGGAGGCTACTTTGACCTGCAAACAGTTGAATATCTGGCCTGTAGTCAAGTTTGATCGTTGCTAAGTGGTTTCCAGATTTGACATTGATAATTCAAGTTCTTGCTTCCAAGTGGTTCGTTGTTTCTTTCTTATTGGAGGCCATGTTGATAGTTTCTGTGTGTTTGTCAATTTGATTGCCAAGCTGTTATTGATGTTGTTGAGTACATTTGGCTGTGAGTCAGACCTGGTTACCCTTCATATTAGTAAAAAATCCAATGTTACAGATTTGTACACTTATTTTCACACTACCAAGTTCTGAGTGTGTGAATTTTTTTACCAGATAGTTGTTGATTGTTTCAGATTTCTATGCATAGCAGTAAAAATCATTTAGGGAAAAACTCTGCACACCAAAACTATCATATTTTATGGAAAATTTGGGGAATATTTGGATTTTCAAAAATAAAATGTTGTAGAAAAACAGAAAAAACATTTTTAATAAATCTTAAGGGCTTCTCCATAGTATAGAGATATAGAGAGCAAATAGAATTCCAACACGTGAACTGTAGAAAATAGATTTCATTGTTATTATTTATATTAATGCAAAGCAAAAATATTCAGTTAGCTTTAAAGAGAGACAGAAAATATTTAGATGTCCAAATCTGAGATCAAATATTAGCTATTTCTGAAGTAACTGAGATTAATGAATCATAGAGAATAGATTTGATTGTTTATATTTATATTGCTGATTACATAGGCAAATATTCAGCAACTTTTTAAGAGGGCAGTCAGAAAATAGTAAGATGTCTAAATCTGATATAAAATATTAGCTAACTCTACAAAGTAATTAAGATCAAAATAAATTGTAGAAAATAGATTTTACCGTTTATATTAATATTGCTGGATTCATAGGCAAATATTCAGTTAAATTTTTAAGAGGGCAGTCACCAAATAGTTGTTGAAGTCTGATATCAAATACTTTCTAAATCTATGAAGTAACTGAAATAAAAAATTGTAAGACTCACGAGGGCAATCACTAAATAGCTGTTTAAGTCGAGAATCAAATATTAGCTAAGTCTATGAAGTAATTGAGGTAAACAAAATTCAGACAACAATCTAGCCATAGTTAGAAATTTAGTTAAGGGGGATGCCATTTTGAACTGACCCAAGACTTTCATTGCAATTGAGGCAAGGAGCTCTGTATGGGTAGTTCAATATTTGAGAAAGCATATCAAATCATATTCCACAATTCCAATGCTTCATATCTGTGATGGCAATTGTTAAGTCCTTCATATGGGGAATTCAAGAAAAGACATTTGTTTAGTTAAAATAAAAAATTAGCAAGCCATTCGGTTTGGCAATACCTAGCTTGCAACTACTATTTTAGGTGGAGACAAATGTTAATGATAAAATTGAATATATATTAAAATATAAATTAAAATCATATATACTAAAAATAGAATATACTAATTATGTTTAAATTATTTTACATCAATTATAGAGTTTAAATTATTTTCTGTGTTACTCCAAGTTTTTGGGACAGGACGACAAGGGATGCTGGGACAAATATTTGAGAGGACAATGTTTTTGCCAATTTTGTGTACAGCTATTTAAAATACATGGAAAATTTAAAATATATAGGAAATCTGCAAATATACATTATATTAACTCGAAAACATGGCTAAAGCATGGCATTTATACAATATCGAACCTTAACATACAACATGTCAACACGCAACTAGTGTTAGAACTTTTCAACACTCAATTTGCATTCATAATTTGTAATTAATTATCAAAATGCATGTGATCTAAAAAAAATAAAAATGAAAATGCCCAAAAGCTACACTGCTGCCGTATAGTTTTATGTTCAATTACGATATGAATATCAAAATGCAAAAATAAAAAACCAAAGTACATTGTTGCTCCCACTGTGCATGTCCCAACTTGCATCTAAATCAGAGTCTTCTAAGTCACTGCTGCTCTCACGCTCCATGTTATCCAACATAATCCCAACCATTTTCCCTGGTGTCTCCTTTATTAGAATATTATAATGTCTCTTTAATGGTCATCTTAGTCTTTTGTTTATTAGGAAGTTTCTTTTTTTTTTTGTCTTAAGTTCACGATTGTTTCTTTTAAAACATCATCTTTGTAAATATTTATAAGGATCTTTTATCTCCTTTGTTTAATACAACTACAACTACATCGATTTGCCATAACATGGTACTACAACAGGTTGATGGGATTTCATAAGATTTGATGATTTTTTAAAGAGAAACTTAAGTTTCTTTTGATCTGGAATTTTTTTCCAGAAATTTGATTTGCAATTTTTTGAAATAAATATCGTTAGAGGTATTTTTTTTTACGAAATTTGTGGTTTTTTTTCGAAGATTTTTGCTAAAAGTTGGAAGCCTGGTTGAGAGTTGTGGTCGTGCTTTTTGTGAGTTGCATGCTCTTGCATGTGCTTTTTTACCTCGCAAAATCTCATGTTTTCTCGCATGAAGGTTTCTTTGATGGGTTCTCATATTTTTTCCCTTGAAAAATTTCCTGACGGGTTTTCATATTTTTCTCCCTTAACAAATTTTTGATGGCTTTTCATAATTTTTTCCCTTAAAAAATCTCTAATGGGTCATAATTTTTAACTTTAAAAAATATTTGGTGGGTTTTCATGAATTTTTCCCTCCAAAATATTATGATTTTGTATCTTGCAAAGTTGTGTAGGATTTCCTTGTGGGTTTATAATTTTTTCCTCAAAAATTATTTGCTGGGTTTTATTGATTTTTCCTCAAAAACAATACTTTGTATGTTGACCAAGTCTCAAATTCTATTGTTTGGTTTTGTTCGATTTTTCACTGCAAAAGTTGTGTCTAGTTTTTCTGAATTTTCTCCTAAAAACATTGTGGCTTTTTGTAGTTTGTTTTGGGGCATTATGCCTATCTACAAAGTTTGGAAGGTTTGTCGATTTTTCTTTAAAATCATGCTAGTTGTTCACAATTGCTTCTTTTAGAAACATTGTCTTTGTAAATCTTTATAAGGAGCTTTCATCTTCTTTGTTTAATACAACGAAAACAACATCAATTTACCATAACATTCTTATCAATGTGGGCCACATTTGTAGGATTAACATCCCATTGTAAAGATGGAGTCAGCCAATACTTTGGAGTTTGATGATCCTCAAGTCAAAGAGCACTATGCATGACCACTAGCTTCTGCGCTTTTCTAGAGGTAAGTCTATTCCTCTTGAATTGTGGATAAAGTTATATATAGAGCAATTCCCCATTGTAGTAGAGGAACCGCAAACCTGTTTAAGGAGGCGAATGTCAAACACTTTCAATTGTGGTGTGGTCCTCCTGTGCTATGTTCACCATCCAATAAGATCTCATGCTAATATAACTCTATCGAACCTTGCCTATTGTTTACTCAATGTTGAGCCACAAAGATTTGTAAAGTTGAAGAATTGTGTGCAAATTATGGAAGCCTACTTCTCTGAATACATTTGATCAATCGCATGTGTGTAACCATATAATACCTTTGGATTATCACATGAAGCACCCTTCCATCCATTTTTGCATAGCTTTTAGAATTCAGAGGAGAGGTTCCCATATGGAGTGGGTTGTTTTCCACTCGCACGCCACAATGGACTTAATATACTACTCATATTTCCCGAAAATAGGATCCTTAGCAAAATTCGTTAGCCTTATCTTCCCGAGTATACTATTAACTGCTTCGTACATCTCTTCAAAACTAGTAGATTCTGTATTGACATCTATAATGGGTGAGATGACAGAGCAAATGCATTTGCAAAATGCAAACAAAAAGATCAAAAGAATCAACAATCTAATACAAAAATCAGAAATTTAATATGAAAATCAGAAATTTAATATGAAAGTCAGCAACTTAATATTTAGCTTTAAATAAAATATGCAATTTGTTATCTCATAGTGGACTGCCAATGGTCATCAAGGATCTTTTGTTTCACTGATTTTCTTTGGCGAGAGCTTGAATTATTCCATCTAGTCCAATCTGAAGTCACCCCCTCATCTATTGTAGAGGTTCATGCACCTCAATTACCCTCCCCAAGAAGGTGAAGTAAGTGGCATACCTACAATCTAAATATTTGAAATTTCAGAATTTTAATTTCTAAATGTTTCCATATATCAAAATAGTTTAATAAACAGAAGTAAGTGGCATACCTTTTCCCAACTAGTTTGAGGCACTCCTTTGAAAAGGACCTAAAGCAAACAAGTGAGGTGTGGTGGTTGCAAAATAATATTTGAACTTCTCTAGCTTTTGCCACCACTTGCTGCACCTGTGCTATGTTGCCTATGTCTTTCAATGCATATATACAAAATGGGGTCCAAAAGGTGTGCTTGTTAGCGACCTCCATCATCAAACAAAATGATTTGCACACACTTGTTGAGTTCGCGATTCCTTGTACAACATTAGCAAGCACAACTTCCTTTATGACATCTCTCAAAATGGTAAACTGGAAATTTGCATCCTTATACTTCCCCAAACAATCCACAACTTTGAGAAAACAAGAACCAATAGGGATGTGACAATGATATTGATGAGTGGCCAATGCCTAACATTAGTCCACCCATTCATCATAATAGAGCTGCGTGTCCTTATCCATTTTCGCCTCATATCCTCCATTAGCACATTAACTATGGAATACTCTTTGGTTAGGAGGATAACTCACAGCTTATGATCTCTGGAGTATACAAATGGAGGACCACCAATGGCTTTATCTTTAACCATTTGTTTGCAATAAGAGGAACAAACCACATGAAATGGGATGACATGAGCAAAAATGAATTTGGCAATGGAAGACTTTGTAACTTCTCATTCTTGCATATTAAACATTGCTTCAACTGACTCAATCTGATGATGTAGGTGTAGATAATTTTGCACTTGCGAAGGTGCTGGCCTTGCCACTCCTTAATTCTCCATTCACCCTCCACATGCAATATATGGCACTCTATCCTCTCCTCTTTTATTAGGTTTGCACAAGCTTTAACCCCATGGAAAATGAGACCTTACCCTTGTGTAGCTGCCTCGGAAGTTAGTCGAACAAACCTAACAATCCCACACCCCACTACTCCTAGAATAAATTTTTTCCTCGGATCCCTAGAAATAACATATTGGAGAAGAGGTTTTTTTCTTGTTGAAAAGGCTATTGGTTTCCATGATTGTTGAAGGGCATGTGAATAAGTTTGGCTGGTGTCCACAGCTAACCTCAACCTTTACACTTACATTTCCACCACACACTTTCACTTCATTCTTGCTCATTTTCTTTGAGATTGATGCTAAAAAATGCAATAATATAAATAACATTTAGACATTTTAAGCTTCAAGTTTTGAAAACATTCAAAGATAAAAGAATGGAAGGATGTGACTTGCATCATTCAAGCTTCAAGCAAGATATTTTCCCTCTTTTACTTCCATCTCTTGAACTTGCTGCTGCTTCTCTTTCAATGGCTTTTTTCAAACCCTTTTTGCTACTGCTCCACTTTTTTTCTAGGAAAGGAATGGTGAAATGAGCTACAAAACAATACATGTAGAGTCTTGGGCCGAGCTTAGAAGGAGGGGCCTACGTTGCATAAACAAATGAAAGAAAGTGTTTTTTCTAGTCTCTCCCATTGGGGACACCTGTTTGTCCCTAGGACAATTACCAAGTCCTCGAGTCCTTGGATTGTTTTTGGTACAGGTTCAGGATTTCAGAGCTGGGGACACATCCTTGGGCAATGCTGATTTTTAATTTTTTAAAATTTATTATATTACTATATATATCATACATACATTAATAGTCACTAATAATTCAAATTTTAAAACTACTTTATAATTTTACTACAGAGGTTTGCTCCTTCCATGTCACAGTGTCATCTATAACAGTAAATAACAGTTGTAATTTTAAATTCAATGTATAATATTATTAAATACTTGTTTGCATCAGAATCCATGGGGCTAGGCATGCAAAGAGCTTAGGTCATATCAACACCACGATTTAGAACATATTCATCAGCTTCTTCAACATTGTCTCACATGTCCCCCACATTTTAGGATGATTGAGGCCCTTTCAAATTCGGTTGATATCTGCCATTGCTCCACCTGCTTCTTTCTTTATAATTTTTCAGAGATTGGGAAGAAATTAAAGGGACAAGTTAACAAATCATTTCTGCACTGATTCTGCATTGGCTTTGATTCTGTCATAGAATCAACCTTATTTCTAAGCGAGTAGGCAATTTTGCTAGTTTTCTAGGATTTTGTAGTTTTTTGTAAGGTTTCAAAACTTGCCATTTTCTAGGGATTTTAATATAATTTTCATGCGCTTGAAACACAAAAAACATTGAAAATTGGGCCAACAAGTTTTTCAACAAATTGGGAATTTTTGAGGAAAAAATTTGGGTGGCTCCAAGATTTGTGATTAGTCAGGTATAATACCTGATTTTTTTGCAGTTTATTGCTTATTTATTTCGAAGTGCTTTTGGCAGTGATTCAAACATGTTTACTGACATGTTAGTGAAAAATCCAGTGTTGCAGGCCTATAGTCGCTTTCATATGCATTGCTAAGTTTTGGGTGTTTGTGAGATTGAGTTGTGCTTGCTGATCAGATGACTGTCAGGGGACATCACTGACATTCTCAACTGTCCCAGGGACAGAGGCACATATCCTTTGAGAATAGCTGCAGTCTCCGAGCTTTTGGGATGTCACTACAATCTTTCAGATTTTGGGGACAGCTCGGGGATGTCTCTGACCTGTCTGGCATTCTTAAGTTTCCTTGTTTTTTTCCTAAATTACAATTATTTCAGCTGTTCCTGATTTTTGGAAAAAATCTTATACCTTGTATTTGCTGGTATTTACTGCATAAAGTTTCGTGCTGTTATGGTTGAAATAATTGCTCTTATAAATAAAGTAATAGATTGCTTTTATTTGTTTATTTATTTTAATTTTCTAAAATTTGAAAATATGGTCATTCATTAAAATTGACATTATTTTTGATGAGGCAAAAGCAGGTTTTGAGTGGACCCAGAACCCCTTACAAGTAGATTTTGGAGGGAATCTAAAACCTAAACAAGATGAATCACTGCCACAGAGAAACCATAACAGTCTAGCAGCCCACGCAGACAAGAAAACTACAGCCAAGCAATTGATAGAACACTAAGAACTCGCTGCACCAAAGAAGCAGCAACCAAGGCCAAAGCCTTACATCAAAGCTTTACATACCTACAAAGCCTAAGGGTTTTGAAGCTTCCCAAACCACAGCGAATGGTTTTGACATGGTACTCCAAATCATCAATACAAACTATTGAAGTCCACCAATGCATTTGGCAAGTGGAAAACTGGACTCCAACGAAGGACAAGAGAGTCCCCAAACCTGCAACAACCTTAACCAGAAAGAACCAGCACCTAGTTGATGATTTTCTCAGTGAATTTTACATTGTTGTTAATTCCAAAGTTGATGATTTTCCCATTAAATCCCAATTTAAAAAAAGAAAATCTTATACTTTTTGGTTTGCTGATTTTTTCTCCATAAGATTTTGCTGCTATGCTTGAGATAATTATCCTTAATAATAAAATTATAAATACAACTAATAAATTGCTTTAATTTATTTAGTTTGAATTTCTAAAATTTGAAGTACGGTCATTAAGGTCTACATTAGTATAAATTCCAAAGTTGGTATGTTTTTATTTTGATTTGTGGAATCCTTTGGTAATTCTTCCCTGGGCTCATCTTATGTTTCAATGCCCTCTTTGTAATGTCCCCTACTCAAAGGGTGTCAATTTTCAATATTTAATGTACATATTATGCATCTAAATTAAATTTATTTAAATAAAAAATGAATAATTCATAAGAAATTCTATAATTAACACATTTAAGCCCAATTCCTTCTCTCTTAAACACGCCAATTTTAGGTAAGGTAAGAAGTTCTCTGTTGCAGGGTGCTTGACACCAATCTACAAGTAGGCTTCCATGTTAGTACCCATTTCGTGATTTTCCCTGAAGGCATTGGAAATACATGTCCTTACCCATCGTAGGATTTAACTATCTTGTCAGGATTCACTCTGCCTCCTCCGAATCGACAAAAGACTATCCTCCTAAGGGGCTATAGCAAATGATTAAGAAATAGGCTAGCAAAAGGATTATGATTAATGTTCTGAGATCTCTATTGTAACATTCTAATTCCATTATTAGAAAGCTGGGATTAATGCTACTATAAATACATATATATCTGCAGATATAATATTTTGTAAACAATATTGATTCATGGATAAACATAAGCTTACCCATGCTGCTTCCAGCAGGCAATTACAAATTACTCCCCTCTAGTCACTTCCTCATGTCAAACGCAGAATATATTTTATATTCTCCAACTCTTCCTAATCCTTATGGATTTTCATCGACAGTTCCTTTATATATATATATATATATATATATATATATATATATTTCATTTGTTTTTCCTCTACTGATGAAGTGAATCTGATTTCCATCTTATAACTTGCAAATGGGAATCACTGCTTTCAAAGGGACAGATCTCTCCTTAATCTTATCTCCCCCTAGTTAGATTGTACCCTTCATAACAATGCAGATCGATTTTCTTGTCTCAAACACCCTCTTTCTCTTATTGGTGATCGCTGGCAACTTTTAATTGATTATTGGTCCTCTTAAAGTTGACAACTCTTGGTATTTGTTAAGGCAATGTTGATAGTATTCTCAATTGGTGGCTTCAAGATGTATCATTTTAGGTACTGATTAGTTATTATTCAATAACTCACCTGCTTACTACTTATTAACATCAGGTTTTATCTTTGAATGATTATTGATTGATAATGATTGGCATTTTGATATCGACCCAGAGGTTGTATCCTGCTGCCTTATCTGATTATGATCATGTTCAATCTTTGTAATGTTGACAACCAATAGAAGTCACCATTATGAAGGGTGATACTCAACTCTAATATCGATCTAGATTATTATTCTCACCCTTGCCTTAATGCGATGGCTGTTAGCGTAATCATTCTGTCTCCAACTATTTATTCAACCTTTAGTGATAAAATGTCCGGCTTCATAATTATTCAAAACTTCTAGTCATTGGGAGTTGATGCTACCATCCATGGCAGATAATGACATTAGTTTCCTCATCGATACTCCACATGTTAGTTCCTAAAAGTTTGCGATATGCAATATAGTATTCTCTTAATCGCAAGACTATATGGTTTATAAAAAATATTATAATCATCAAATAATATTTATTAATTATTAATAATTATTCATATTAGTATTAATATTTATAAAATATTTATTTGATATTTAATTTTATTATAATTTAATATTAAATTTTCTTTAGGAAGGGGATATCGCAGTCGTACCCTTTCCAAAATTGCTTGTTGTCAAGCAATTACATTTTCCTCATTATTTGATAGTGACATTTGGTAACTTAAGACAAGTTGCTGTCATTTTCTAGAGAGATAATCCTAGACCATCTTATAATGGTGTCAATCAAATTTGGCCGAAATCTTATTTGCATGATAATATTTCTCAGATTCACCCCTCCCTTTTTATTATATTATGCTAGATACACCAATTTGAGCCAGACATGGGATACACTGTAACATGCTAAATTTTCAAAACTAATTTAGTGAATTAAAAATAACAAAACAGCATTTCTTTTCCAAGTTACATGAAAGACAGTTTTAGTGAACTTAGTATCATCTACGCAAGATTACTATTTCATTTCAATTTATACATATTCAAGTAAAGAAATAAGTGATTTAACTGCTCTTAATCCAATGAAAAAGAAACTAATCTTAACTATAATATCCATCCACATTTTATAATTGAAAATGTGGGAAATAAATATAAAGTAAAGTGCTCGAATTTCAGATGTCTTGCATATAGACCTTATCCTTAAGTTGTTCAAGCCTTGGCTTTCAGAGGAGAGGAGAAACATTGCCAAGAGCTTAACCTCTCAACTGTGGACCCTTAAGTATCCCATAGAATCTCTACTGAGAAAGGCCATCCCTACCATGGGATTAGGCTTGGGATACCACTGTCCAACCATTGAGCATCTTGGTGTTAGAGTGTCGGCTAAACAACCATCTAGGCTTACGATACCTTCCGTACACTTATTTGCCAACTGCTAGCAACTTTGACCGCTCGTGATCACAATAGCTTGCATGCCACTGACCTACTTTAGCCAAGGATTTGTGAGGTCACTATGTACTCAATCACCTACTGCTCGACTTGACAACAAGACTTATACAATGGACTGCCATGAGCTGACATGGATTTTAAACATCTTTTATTACATGCTTATGTTACTGATTGTTCTTTTCTTTATCATGCAGGAATAAACCACAGTTCAACGATTGCCATTTTACACCCTTCATCTCGACCATGCTGGTCTTCCTTGATGAATCACTGAGTGTATGTATAAGCATTAATAATCACGACCAATGCATATGCTCGACCTGGGCTATGGCATTATGAAAGATAAATAATTCTAGAAATCTATTCTTGATTCATAATGGTGTGGTCTCTTATCTTAGAGAATATATTTCAGATATATCTATACAAGATCACACTTCAATTATCTATGATTTTGAAAGGAAATTACTTATATGAAAAATGCCATAGTTTTGCTCAATTTGGAGCAATCTTACTATATTTTATATAAAGAAAGAGGACATTAGATCATATCTTGATTGAGCTTTAACAACATTATTATTACTTTCCAATCTAGGCTTCAACTTCACTATATCAAATAAAAAACTTTAAGTTCAACAGAGGTATTTTCATGACCTGACTGAAGGTCGCCTCTTGAAATGCTCGAAATGGTTCTTGAGCTATGCTGGTGATCATGGTCATTGGTTGCTATGTGAAATGCAAGGAAGTAGCAATCTATTACTATCACTTGGTGCAGGAAGCTCAACACCAAAATAATAAATGTGAACAATAGCAACGTTTGAATAAAACAGAAGCTCTAGCTAATGCAAATTGGAGATAGTGGATGGTTTGCATGTTCTGAAGAATTGTGTGGAACTCGCAGAGAAAGAATCTGAAGCAAGACTGAAATGAAAGTATTTTAGATCGTGGTGATTGTTTATTGTACAGGGTAAACAGATACTTATCGCATTCAGTAGATTAAGATGCAACACAGAACAAAGACTTTATTCATATATGCAATATGCAACTCCAAGTACAACGATTACAATGATAATGATGTTCCAATAGTCCATTCGGATGATGTACATATACTTTCCCGAAGGGTTGACTCAACTGTCACGCGCCTTTTCAGATACAATTCTACTCGTCGGCTACAATATAGATTTTACCGACAACATCATCCCTCCCAAAAAGTAAAGTCATCTCCGGACGACAAAATAGAGAACCTTTACAACAAAACTCAAGCTATAACCAAAAAAATTAATTACATCAAGATTTAGACAACTAGGAAGAGGAACACGTCCTTGGTGTGGTAGATGTCCGTGCTCTAAGTTCATCCAACTCTGCTCGTACCTCATGCACTTGTCCAGTCGGTACCTTCAAATCTGCTTCAGCCTCCATCTCAATCTCCAAAGTTTTTTGTATCATTTCAGCAATCTCTCCAAGCTCCCTCTTCTTTTCCGCTGCCAGCTACTCTAGTTGACTCTATTGGGCCAAAAATGTTGTCCTCTTGGATTCCCAGACTGCTCTCTCTGACTCCCAAACTGCCCTCTCTGCAGCAAGTTTTTCCTTCATTGCTGCTACCCTGGCAACTGACTCCTCCCAAGCCCTCTCTGTTGCTACTTGGTCTGCCTGGCTCCTCCGAAGGGTATAACAAGCGTCCTTGTGTATCTGAACTATCTCTTGAGTTAGAGCCTCTATGCGGTTCTGCATACCCAACTCACTCGTAGTGGCCCAATCCTGGCGCATCTCCGCAATCTCTACACTTGGCCACCCACGCTCCTCGAAACGAATTGTAAAGGCCGTTGGACATCCCACTCTCATGAAGGATATAATGTTCTCCAGCTCCTTTACTACTGAATCCAAGGCATGTGTCTATGCAGAGGCCACCACTTGGCGAGCCTGAGTCGCTACATCAACGAGGAATGTCTCCATAACCTCACCCATCGCTGTCTCTGGCCCCACTGTAGGCTACTGCTAGGTACCCATGGCCATCTCCACTATTCATATGTTGTCAGTAAAATCTATATTGTAGTCGACGGGTAGAATTGTATCTGATTGCCTTCGGGAAAGTATATGTACATCGCTCGAATGGACTATTGGAACATCATTATCATTGTAATTGTTGTACTTGGAGTTGCATATTGCATATGTGAATAAAGTCCCCATTCTATGTTACATCTTAATCTACTGAATGCGATAAGTATCCGCTTACCCTGTATGGTAAACATTTGACGCCGTTGCCAGGGAACGAACAAAGGAATGCTCGTTCAATATGAGGACGAAGGGACATTGACAAGTGTTACTGACGTAGGAAGTGTCCACCATAGGAGCAGGAACAAACACGACCAATGACACAACCTCTGGAGGGTATCGTAACAATAACCGACGTAGACAAGGCAGTAACAATAATAGGAAGAACAATAATGGAGGCCGAAGTCGGATACAGTACAACTCAAGCGGACGGCCGATGATACAATGCCATGCGTGCAACCTTTGGGGACACTTTGCCTGAGACTGTACCACAAAGGAAACACCACAGCTGTTGTGCAGATGGTGTGGTCTGGGAGACCACGAGAATTCAAAATGCCCTAAGCAAGGGGTGAACTTGTTAAGTATTGAAACATGTGAGTAGGAGACATTAGCTATCACTCACGAGCAAGCAAAGAAGGCAACGTATCCATATGCAAAAGAAGGAAAAAAAATGTTGTAACAAGTGTGAGTGGAATTAGAAAAACAAATGGAAGTTCCTATGAAATTGAATGACTTTCTTACAATGGAATATAAGGACGTATTCACGTGGACGTATAAGGACTTGAAAGGGGTACTGCTGGAACTATGCGCCCACTGTATGCCACTGATAGAAAGAGTAGTACCTTTACGAAAGAGGCCATATCGGAGGAACAAAAACTATGCTGCACGGGTTACTGATGAGATCAACCGAATGCTAGAAGCAGGCATTATTTTTAGAGTGCAGATGAGTGAGTGGGTATCACCAATTGTGATATCTCTGAAGGACACCACTCAGATAAGAAAATGTGTGGACTTTCGATGCCTAAATGCAGTAATGATTAAGGATCTGTTCCAGATACTATTCACCAATAGTATTTTGGAAAAAGTTGCGGGGCACGAAATCTATTCATTTATGGATGGGTTCTCTGGATACAACCAGATATCCATTGTGGAAGAAGATAGGCTTAAAACAACCTTCATAGTTTGTAAAAACTCTAAGTGTGCTTCCGATAGAATTGCCAATGTCAATGAACAATATTACTATGTGTCTTTGTTTAATTTAATTCTCAGTAATTATCAGAAGTACATGGCAAATGCTGAATCTAACAATTCAGCTTTAGATTACATATAATTTTATTGAAGTAAGGAAAATAGAATCTGAAAACATAACAAGAACCAAATTCTCAGTAATCAATAACAACAGTGAACTTGATTTTATCCATAGCACAATCCTTGCAATTGCCAGTTGAAAGAATAGCCCAAAATATATATCAAAATCGAATCCTTAACACAACATCTTCCCTAATATCCTCATCGCAAGCCACGGACACTTTCAAACGGTTTGATATTAATACAAATGTCCTCCAATGTAAAACGCGGCCAGGAAAAGAATGATGCCCACCTACAATGTAGAATGCCGATTGCATAGACAAGACATGTGGCAATGCAATTGCCAATCTGCGTGATTTCTCCCTGTCAAATCCCAAGTCTAGCAGCAAACCAACTCTTAGCTTGACGTCTAGCTGATACAATCTCAGACACAGCCCAAGTAATAAAAAACGATAGTCACAGTACCTCTAGTCGATTATCAAATTGATTTCCAGATGCACACATTACAATCAATTTCATTCAAAATACCTATCTCTGTAGTCACAGTGAACGCAGAGAATTACGACAATTGCTTACCTTAGCACAATTGCTAATGATGATTCTCAGACTTCTTCAAAGCCTCAGCCAGGAAATTCAAGCAAAGAAAATATGATATTCAAGATTATTCTCCTTAGCTATAGGAATACAGTAGGAGAATGTTGGCCAATTCTATAGTTCAACACAATTGCCAATAACTTCTTAGACGAGACCCTTATACTTTAGCAAGGGCTCACAAGTTGCAAATCAAAAAAAGCCACAAAAGGCACAAAAAGAAAATATATTTTTCAAGCGTGCTTTTCCCAATGAAATGAGCTCTCATTTATAATCTTTCGTTGACCAAAGTTTCCAAAAAAACTCCACTTTAGAAATTGTGGAAGTTTCCCAAAAGAACTTAACACTAGAAACTTTCCAACACATTTTTTAGAAATATCACTTAATGTCATTATTATAATAATATAAACATTATTATGATAATGAAACTTAATAATTCATGAATAAATAAGAGCTCAAGCAATTATTAACTTTATTTACTGCAGGTGACGACCAACTGCCGAAGCCACCTACTGCACTGCCAAAAGATAGACCTAAAAATAGTAAATCTATAGCTGGGACCCCCAAAACACCCCTCAGCTCACGAGGGTCGCTATGATGAGCTAACTCCATCAATTGTGTAGACCTGCCAAAAACAGGGACATTACATAGTTGAGGATGATGTATATGCCTACAATAGGATGTTGTTCAGATTGTGTAATGCTTCGACAACATTTCAGAGAATTATTTTGCACATATTTGATAAGATGTCAGTTGGGAATTTCAAGGCATTTTTGGACGGTTGGTCACTTTTTAGTGCGGAGGACAAGCATATAATTGCACTCAGAGAATGCATGGGAAGATGCAGGGGGGTGAGATTGGCATTGAACTCAAAGTAGTGCAGATTTATGGTACCACAAGGGAAGCTATTAGGGCACATAGTATGCAAAGCAGGATTAAAGAGGGATCCTGACAAAGTCTGGGTAATCTTGGAAATGCCGCCCTTGACATATTGGATATTATCGAAGGTTCATTAAGGGCTTTGCGAAAATATCCTACCCGCTTGACAAACTAACCTAAAAAGGAGAATCCTACAAGTGGGATACAAAGTAGAATGAGTCCTTCGAAGGACTGAAAATCAAACTAGCTACAACGCTTATCTTGGCTTATCCAAACTGGGATAAGTAGTTTCATTCATGTCGACACGTCAAACTATGCAATTGGAGCAACGTTGGCACAGACAGGTGATCACGGATTGGATCATCTGGTGTACTTTTTGAGTAGACTACTATCTAAAGCGGAGAAGAATTATAGTACAATAGAGAGAGAGGCACTTGGGATGGTATATGCCATACAAAAATTTAGACATTATCTATTGGTGACGCTGTTCGAATTTTGTGGATCATCAAGCACTATTATATCTCATGAACAAGCCGATCATCCAGGGAAGGATAAGGAGATGCCTGCATTTTGCATTTGAGACCACGAAGGGTTCTTTTGCACAATGGTAGAGATATACGATAGGGTCTCTCGAACCAATTCGTTCACCTATCTTCAACGCGACCTGGTAATATCATTCAAACCAACAGACTTCACACGGGTATTTGGAATACTTGGTCATGCACAAGGTGGAATGAAAATCAACAACAAACCAAAAAAATTGAGTTGAGAGGTGAAGGCGTAGTTGATACAGTCGGTATGTGGGGATTTGACACAAACGGAGAAAGAAGCCCTCATGGACACGTCGAAGGGTAGAGGATTGAAGAAGTCCAATATTCAGGAAGGGCACTGGCATTGCCTTATGGACTTAGTAAAAAGTCACCTCATAGGATCCAGTCGCATTTCAGGCATTTCATTCTCGCAGGTGGCGATGATGAAGGAGATCCTACATGGAAGAGTGTACGATTGGGCTGCATTGTTGGCAGAAAGGATGTACGAATTTATGACACTGCAGCATAAGACGTTCTACATGCCGCACTATGCAATTGGGCTATTCTTGGAGGCAACGATGCAGATGATTCCCCACGACGGGCTAGAGGCCAAGCTTGGACCACTTGCACCAGGAGAACCCCCTATCATGCAGTAGAGGCACCTCGACCCACTTGGCAGCAAGACCATGGTTTGGTAGAAATGACCAAGACCAGATGGAGGAGATACTGATAGTGGTCGCCAAGAGACTTCCTTTGACAAGAGTGAGACCGACGGGGAGGACGAAGAAGAGCACGAGGAAGTGGAAGTGATTATAGCGACACCATTAAGACATTAAGATTTTCGCAGCATACACTCTCGGCGACGACACACTTGGTTCCAGCGGGTACACACGGCATTCTAGGGTTCAGTAAGTTCAGCCAACCAGTGGTGATGACTCCGGCTACCATTGCGATTCAGCCAACTACAAAGATAGAGTCACATTTGTCACTGATGGTGACAACCGTTCCAGAGGTAAGGATGGAGCTTGTTCGAGAAGTTTTGCCAGCCGTACCAGAGGTAGGGGCTGAGATACTTATACCGCATGAGGAGATGGACACTTAGGAGGGAGTGATGGAGATATCGACAGGCGAGGGTTTGAGGACACCTGATGTTTATTTGGATGTAGTGGGATTGGATGCGGTGGTTATGATAGATGCAACATTGCTAGCAACACCCAAGGACCCAGACAAAGAGAGTAGAGTTAAAAGGTTGAGCACATACTTGAGTACGAGGTTTAGCCGCACACCAACACCACAAGCGACAAACATTCACGCACCTGTGCAAGTAATAGCCTCGGAAGGAGATCCTGTAGGCACGTAGACTCAGGTGGTGGAGAGTCACTCGACACAGATTGATGGGATACCACATAGCAATGTTGAGCGAATGGTGGAAGTAGTAGGGACAACCATGGGTGCCCAACAACAGCCTCTAGTGGGGCCAGAGACAACGATGGGAGAGGTTATGGAGACATTCCTCGTTAATGTAGCGACTTAGGCTCGTCAAGTGGTGGCCTTTGCACAGACACATGCCATGGATTCAGTGGTAAAGGAGCTAAAGAACATCATATCCTTCATGAGAGTGGGATGTCTAGCGGCCTTTACAGTTTGTTTCGTGGAGCGCGAGTGGCCGAGTGTAGAGACTCCAGAGATGCTCCAGGATTGGGCCACTACAAGTGAGTCGGGTATGCAAAATCGCATAGAAGCTTTGACTCAGGAGATAGTCTGGATACATAGGGACGCTTATTATTGTTTACCGTACAGGGTAAACAGATACTTATAGATTAAGATGTAACACAGAACAGAGACTTTATTCATATATGCAATATGCAACTACAAGTACAACGATTACAATGATAATGATGTTCCAATAGTCCATTCGGAGGATGTACATATAGTTTCTCGAAGGGGTGACTCAACCGTCACACGTACAATTCTACCTATCAGCTACAATATAGATTTTATTGACAACAGTGATGGTATTCGCTTTGTCGGATATAAGAATGTTGTTTCAAAATGAGCCATCGTACCATAAATCTTTGCCTTCTCGACTACATGCTCAGTTACGAGCATGAAATGTAAAGGTGGCAAGGAGCTACACTACAAAAGGCCATAGACATAAGTATGTGGTAATAAAATAAAATTGGCCACCGATTATCAGAAGGGCCAATGAAAAATATAATAGAGATATGGCCGCCCAAATAAAATAATGAAACTATGGCCAAGGAGTAAAAATAACTCAATTAATGTCTCAATATAATATTATCATGCTATACCCACCTATACTTGTGTATGCACGTACACACTATATACATATGCGTGATAATCCAACAACACATTGAAGTGTATGCCATAGCATATAATAAGTGGGTGTATATGTACGTTTCATTTGGATTTATGCATACATACATATATGTGTATACACATATGCAAGCATATGTAGGTATTATGGTACTATCATATTAAGAAATAACAACATTACAGAAGCTGTGAGATCATTCAATTATATAAGGTAACACATTTTAATTTAATGCTTAGTGATGATCTTTTTAATAATGCATATTTATTGACCGGGTAGCTCATGATAATCCATGGTATACTCTTGCTTGCCTAGTAGCCATTTTCCCCTTAGCCTTGGTGGTCAGAATTCATACTTGTCGATCCATAGGTGGATTGGTCGCTTGCCCAATTCCTCTCTGGCAATGCTTTCCCCACTTCGACGTGCTCCTGCAAAAAGGAAGTTCTCCATGATAATAACATATTCCACAAAATAAATCAAACTTACTTTAACAAGTTATTATTCATAAAACATCATAACTACTAACCACCATTTCACTTCCCATGAATTTATAATGAATAACCAACTTTTCATGATAAGATAACAATAATCATAATAACATCATAACAATTAACAAACATGTCATCTTTACATGAAATTATGACGAATAACCATCTTACCATTTCACACGATCATAACTAATTTTACCTGTTAACTGACTTCACATGAAACCTCAATGGCTATATAAACATTTTTTAAATTAGGCAAACTTTGGGATGTAACATGCACTCTTAGAAATACAAACTAAATATATGAGAACACAAAGAAAACACATTAATGCCTGAAGGCACAGGGCAAACATAGAGCATACACATTGATGCTTGAAGACAGAGCAAACACGAGGTATACATATTGCTAGGTTCATCCTTATCAAATGAAATGTCTTTCATAATCGATCATGATTTAGTTTGGCAAGAAAGCATCAAGAGGGTGCCTGCAAAATGCTCAGCCCAACTAAGCCCAAAAACTTGAAGCATTCGACTATGACAAATCACTTCTTGGCCCTAAGAGACAGGAATGCCCCACTATGACAATTTACTTGGGTTGGCCTGCTTAGCTTGGGGGAACCGGTAAACTACAATTCCCTGTCTTACTTCCTCCATTCATTTTGATCACTTACATGACAAGACATGTACGTCATAATAATCTAACAATAATTATACATATGTATAGATTCCATGTTTTGTTTTTTACCCTGTAGGATGGCAGAATCATGCTTTGATACCACTTGTAATGTCCCTTCCTCAAAGGCTGTCAATTTCTAAAATTCAACGTATGTTATTATGCATCTAAATCCAATTTATTTCAATACACAATAAATAATTCGTAATAAATTTAATAATCAACACATTTAAGCCCAATTCTTTCTTCATTCTTAATCATGCCAACCTCAGGGAGGATAGGAATTTCTCTGTGGCAGGGGCGCTTGGGACCATTCTGCAAGTAGGCTTCATCAAGGCATTAGGACTGCATGTTTGTACCCATCTCTGGATTTCCCCTCAAGGCATTTGAAATACATGTCCTTACCCATCTTGGAATTCAATTATCTTGCAAATAATTACTCAGCTTCTCCCTAATCAACAAAAACCTATCATCTTAAGTGGCTATAGCAAATGATTAAGAAATAGGCTATCAAAAGAATTATGATTAATGTTCTGAGTTCTCTAGTATAAAATTCTAATTCCATTATTAGAAAACTGCTATTAATGCTATTATAAATACATGTATATCTTCAGATATAACGTTCTGTAAAAAATATTGTTTTATGGATAAACTTCAGCTTACCAACACTGCTTCCAGCAGTCAATTACGAATCTCTCCTCCAGTCACTTGTATTGAACACAATATATTTTATATTCTCCTCACTCTTCCTAATCCTTATGAATTCTCATCGATAGCTCCTTTTTTTTATCAGTATATATATAATTGTGTGTGTGTGCATGTGTGTGTGTGTATATCTATATAAATGTATATATTCACACACACACACACACATATTCTTTTAACTCCCTTGAAGAAGTGAATCTGATTTCCATTTTATAACTTGCAGATTGAAATCGTTGCCTTCAAATGAATACATCTTACCTTAATCCTATCTGCCTATAGTTAGATCATGCTTCTTCATTATAATGCAGATCAATTCTTTTGTCTCAAACACCCTCTTTCTCTTATTGGTGATCGCTGGCTGCTTTTAATTGATTATTAGTCTCCTTAAAGGTGGTGACTCTTGGTATTAAAAGGCTCCGTTGATAGTATTCGTAATTGCTGACTTGAAGATGTATTATTTTAGGCACTAATTAATTATTACTCCCAAATTCTCCTGCTTACTACTTATTGACATCAATCTAATTAATGAATAATTATTGATTGATAATGATTTGCATTTTGATATGGACCCATTCGTTATATCCTGTCGGCTTAGCTGATTATGATCATGTTCAATCTTTGTAATGTTGACGACCAATACTAGTTGCCATGGTGATATTCTATGCTAATATTGCTTTGGATCATTATTCCCACCCTTGTCATAATGTGATGGTTGTTAGTGTAATCATTCTGTCTCCAACTATGGATTTCAACTTTAGCAATAAAATGTCTGGCTACATAATTGTTCAAACCTTCTAGTGGTTGGGATTTGATGCTACCATCCGTAGTAGATATGGCATTTGTTTGCTCATCGATACTCTACAGGTTAGTTCCTCAAAGTCTATGATATGCAATGTAGTATTCTTTTAATTGCAAGGATATATGGTTTATTAAAAGTATTAGTATCATCATTTATCAATAATTATTAGTATTATTATTGATATTTATCAATTATTTATTTGATATTTAATTTTATTATAATCTAATATTAAATTTACTTTTGCAAGGGGATATCACAAGCTTGGCCGATTCCCACACTCCTCAAATCAGACCCCAAAGCCTATGATGTCTCCTCCCCTTATTCACCAAATTTTATTGCCTTTTTATAATCTGCAACTTGTTTCCCTCACTTCACCTTTCTCCCTTGTGACGCGAACATGTCTTTGTTAGAATGATTAAGAGTGATTAGAATAACAGTGAGGGGCGGGGTGGGGGGCGGCGTGTGAAACATTTATCCTTAGGTCCAGATGTACCAATCCAACTTTTAACAACTTCAAACAACTTAATTAGACTCATAAATCCACTCGGCCCATATAGCTATTCATCAGTAATTCAACTTATCATACAATAACTTAACTCTTTGTTTAATCTATGTCGAATAATAGAAACATATAACAGTAAATAGCATGAAACGTGAAAACAACATTCAGACAAGTATGACACCAGGATTTAACGTGGAAACCCAATTTGGGAAAAAGACCAAGTAACATGCTACCACTTTTTACTCCTCTGAAGTGAGCTTGTTTAAGAGCCAACCTTGTTAAAGGTTACTAAACACACCGTTAGGAGTGACTCTGTTAGTAAACAGATTTGCACTTCAAAATTATCAACACACAATGACTCATAATGCCCATATAGAAGTACAAATGCTACTAACAATTGGAGAAGTTATCATTAGATTGATAACTTTCCTCTGAATTGAGAGGTACAACTTCCTCTTTATTAGATCGCTACCATATATCTTTGCTCATTGCATTGTGACATTTATGGGCCAAGGATTATTTGATGAAGTCATGATTTATGTTATCCATACATCTAAAAATTTCCAACATCTTAGAATGACGCATATAAGTTTATAACATTGTGAGCCACATGGATTTGAACCATTGAAATTGTTCCCTTTTGAACCATCTTTTCAAATTGTTGAACCATTGAACCTGTGAACCTTCTTGAAACATTCTAAATTTGGTTGTACCTACATGAACTTGACTAAACCAATTTGAACCATGGAAGAGCATGCTCAACCATTTCAAACCTCTTGAACCTGCTTGAACCTGCCTGCACCAATAGTACTAGTTTGAACCACTGAACTTGGCCTTTGAATTTGATTTCTGAATCACTAAACTTGTGTACTTTGAACCTTTGAATTTGAGCCTTGAGCCATGAAATTGTGTGTCTACATTGATGAACTAGCGAACTTTAAACTTGAACCATGTGTTTCGAACCTTCAAACCTCGAACCTCTAGGCCCTTTGAACTCAACGAACCTCCTAAACCTGTTTGTACCAGTCACAAATTTACTTAGGATGAGCCACCTTGAACCCTATTAAACCATATTGATTTGCATTGAATTGGTGAACTTGTGCTTAAAACCTGAACTCTGAACTTGATGAACTTTTGAACCTGTTGAACCTTTTGAACCTTTTGAACTGGTTCGAGGGGTTCATAATTTTGAGCTTCTAGTTAACGGGAGAAATGGTTATAGAGGTACAATGTGCAAATAAAAAGGGTGGCTTAAAATTTTAAATGACAAGTCCATATGGTGGACTAACAGACCTTGTCAAAGGATTTAATCACTCTATTAGGAGTGGCCTTGTTAGAGGTCTTTAAAACATCCCAATAGAATGTCATCTTGATTAAATGATTTACAATATGACTGTTAGGTCAACCTTGATGAAAGGATTTTACTGCCACAGTAGTTAGAAAGTAACAACTAGGTTGATCTGATAAAATATAACCCACTTTGCAAATTCAGATCTCCATTCGGCTTATTCTTGTTTCATTGACTGGACTTCATCACATTCTTCATCTCTGATTTGCTTGGCAACACTTCAAGCAATCTTGCTTCACCAATTTTTCACTTTTCCTCTGCTACTCTGTTCTTCTCAAATTCGTGAGTCCAAGAACCGCAAATCATCTCTTATGCCTTCTTAAATAGATGGGTTTAATCTTTCTCCACTTAAATATAACTGTAGATCTTTGGGTTTGATCAGATTCATTGAATTTGACCATCGTTTTGTCCTACTTCTTTCTTGAAACTTCTCATTGAATTGTCACCTTAGATCGCTTCACAAACTCAATTCATGCACTAAATATGCCAGCTCATCAATTCTTATCTTTTACGCATTTTGACCAATTCGTAAATTCAACTATGTTGGCCTCAAGTCTTGATTCTTTCACAAAATGTTATTTTTGCTAACACTCGGTCATCACTGGGTAGCTCGGTCACTCCTAATTTCTCTCACTCGGCTAATACTAGGCTTGCTCGTTACTACAATTTCCCTTCATCTTGCTCGGTCTCTACCATCACTTGGCTAATACTATTTGCTCGACCATTACTTAAGTTCCTTAATCTTTTTCTTCAACTTCTTCATTGACATAGTAACTTGTCACTCGATCAAGCTCATGTTTTACTCAACTTCTTGACTTCTATCAATCATCTCTCCCATTCTTCAACTCATCTTTCTTCTTCACTTAATCCAATGATCAAACAACACATTATCTTGTCAAATACTAACTGATCAAGTGCCCTTTGTAGTTTCATCATACTCACTCCTCTTTACTCAACAACTTTACTAGTTCATCTTGTTATCCCTTTTTTCAAATCCTCTTCATCAATCAATTGATATGGCACTCTACATTGTTAGCAAATGTCTTACCAGTAAGGTTTGACATCAATGACAACATAACAATTGTTCCAATTGTAGTTTCCAACAGACTTCTCCTTGCTGTGGCATTTTCATTTCCCTCTTAGATGTCTTCTTTTATCATTGGTTTTCTTTTAATTTTACAGCAGTCAAAGCATCTTTGGAGAGCTTAAACCATCATAATTATACAAGACGAGTTACTGTCAAAATATCTCCTCTTTATGGTGAGTGTGACTCCCACCTGAAAGTTTTTGCATTGTTCGATCTGCTAACAATAGGTATTATATCGTTACGTCATGGGGTTGTTATGTCCTCTTGAAGTCTCAGCACATGTTGCATTTCTTCCTTCTTTTCCAAGCATGATATTCCTCATAATACAAGCCTATTGGCATTATCTATGAAGATAGAAGCATCTTGAAATTCTCTATTTATGTGGCTTTCTTCAAGCCACCTGAGCTTTTTGTTCTATTTGAAGTGGTGAAAGCATGATAAGTGTTTTACTGATTGACATATCCCGCACATCAATTAAAAGACACCTGTCAAATGCATTTTCTATAACCTTTGTGTGCACATCCCACAATCATGCAATATTATATCAAACTGTTCAGTGTTTCCACGTTTGGCATATATGTCTACCATTGGCAAGATTCCATGAGATCATGGAGTTCTAAGAGGTTCTGGCACTGACTGCAAAGATGAGCAAATGTGAAACATTGCAACGCTGAAGAAGTGATGCCAGTTGAAAACCGAAACAAGCCAAAACAAAACTGAAACAAACGAACAAATGTTTTTGGTGGTGATGATTGCTTGTCTGCCTGTGTGCTCTTGCACGAAAGGAGCCATTCAGAGTCATCACACAATCTGTTTGAGTGAAGTTTGCTATAGACTCCTAGGTATTTTCTAGATTTATTATCATTTAATTTTATGTTTTGTTCTATTTGTGGGGTGAACCAATGCTGACCTTCCACCTGTCTAGAAATTTTCTTTTATCTATTTCAGAACATTGTTTTTACATTTTTCTTCCATTCATAAGCCTTCCTACATATATCAACGTAATCTATGATGTACATGTTTTAACACATGCAATTGAGAGCGAGTTTTCATTTCATGTGAAGTGGAGCTAATGTTAACTTTTGTGGCCTTGTTGTCAATTCTGTGTTTGCTACTTACTGAATGAACAAACAGTGTTTTGAATCTAGTTATCATGAGGTTCATATTGTTTAGACCATTTGTAAATTGTGAACTTTGGCAGCCCCTACCTGCAAAGATTCTTGGTAATACTTTTTAAATATATGGATACTAAGCCAATCCGTTTGAAACAAGAGCAGGTTCTCTTTGTGTGAGCTGGAGTTAAGTTGCTGATATATGACACAAAATAATATGCTTGACATCGAGCATTACATGTTACAAAAAATATTGTTTCTGCAAGGTCAAACCTTTTAATAATCCTAATAGATCTATATATGCTTTGAGCCTAGAGATCTAAACTTTTTTTTAAACTCATTTAAATCCTTTTAAATTTCCCAATTCTTTTAAAACAAGGAACGGCATTGGAGTTCAAAATGCACCAGTGCTAATGCTAAAATGATAATAACTTATAAGATGTTGAAGTTATATTCATGAAAGAGTATGTGTATACTTGATCTCTCTAAGAATTATATGGCAATTGGCAATGGCAATATCGAATTCCCAATGAGGTTAGTTTAACACATAAAAAAGGAAAACATAAATTTGACTCAGCATTGTGCTATGGTTGGTTTATCCTTTTTCTCTATTTTGTGTATTCTTAGTTGATTTCTCTTTGTTCTGAAAGTAGAGTGTTGCAAATTTACGGTCTGTGTGTCTCACAATTGGATTCCCATGTTTTATAATGCAGAGGACTCTGAGTCAGTACTCACGATACCTGGGTCTAAAGGCAGGATAAATAGAGCTGTTTGGGGCCCCCTAAATAGGACAATAATCAGTGCTGGAGAAGATGCTGTTGTACGTCTTTGGGATTCAGAGGTGTGTGATGAATATTCATTTTAATTTCTAGTTTCTGAATTTTGAAATTTTATATATTATGCTTCAATTTTTCTTTTATATTTTTAAGTTTTGTAATAATAAATCAGTGATAGTAAAGCACTGTAATAGTACGAGAAACCCATCTTTGATACAGGACAGATTGACTTGGCATCACTAAGAATGCTTTTGAATGACATCTTTACCCATGGAAGTCTATGACTAGTCATTGTCTAGGACGTCTTTATGTCCATTCTAGGTAGCATTTGCTGGAATAAAATTACTATACGTAGTTTGGGAAATGAGACACATGCTACGAAAGGCGTGGAAACTAGGGTGTTTATTTTGCATTTGAGTTTCCTCCACGTTCCCATGATTTGATAATGCTCTCTTTTCTGAGTCCTAATAATTCTGAATGCAACTGTTTGATAAAGTGGCTAGAAATGAAATCCCATTTAACATTTGATTCTATAAATGGTTCTCTGAATAGAGAGGTGTTTGAAAGGATAATTTGTGAAGAATGTTTATAAGGTGGATAGTAAATAAACATAAAAAGAGTCTAAGATGCTTATGATTGATTGAAAGTTTAGCCATTAAGTAATAACAATTATTAAAATCTGCATGTGCTGCCTACAATGAATAACTCATAAATACCACAAATCTGCATGTGTTATACGATAGAATAGTTTTATCCTTTTTTATAACTTGTAATAGCATTTGTAGATTTTATGTGTGTTTCAAGTTACCTTCTCAAAGCACATGTATATGATTTTAGGAGGCATGTCTCCATGACGACATGTCTCTTTTAACTCTTATTAATTATCAATAACATTTGCTTATTGTCATTATGAAGAGTAAGATCTTGACTTATATATATATGTGTGTGTGTGTGTGTGTGTGTGTTAAGTAAATATCTCATATATATACAAAGTAATGGCCTATCAGAATATCAAGGCAAGATATTCACTAAATACCTTTTATATATCTGTATAAACAACTTATAGACCACCATTTTAATGGCATCTAACACTTAGTTGTTGAATTACAAGATAAAGCCTTTCATGATCTCTTTCAACAATTACATAAAATCTATATCATGATTTAAGTTATTGTAAGGTTGTCACCTTCCAATAACTGCTGCAAATACAAGTGACAATCAAAATGAAGTTGTCACTTCCCCATGATGTATACGGGGAACGTGCCTATACACATATAACATCAAGAGTTCACATGAATTCATCATGGATACTATCACGTGATGTTGTCATGACATCCACCATGAAATATATTAGAGAATAAATGTATTACAAGGGATTGCAGTTGGAGGTTCTTCTTCATGAAGAAACATTATCCTTTTGACCTCCTTGTCAAGGTTATACCAACTTTTTTGACCTCTTAGTACAAGGTTGTCTTTGATGAAGCGTCAGACTCCCCTTGAATCTGTTACCATCCTTCTAAGTTCTAACTTCCTAGCAGCATGTCATGTCATACTACGCTAGTTCAATAGTTGTCGTGATAGCATAAGGCCTTTCAACCTACATACATGAACTTTATCCCATGAATCATAGTCCTTTAACTCCTATAGTTTCTGATCGCTAGAGAATCCATCTCAACATGGTCTACTCCCTTTGAATCAAGACGACCGAGATCCATCTCAACATGGTCCGCTCCCTCTCTTTCCAAGTTTACCTCTAACGAAGTGTCAAACTTCCTCTTGCTATAGAAGGATACTCATGATTCTGATCATAAAAGATATCATGCTCCAACAACCTCACTTTATATAGCATGAACATGAGATGACTAATGAATTGTAGATCAAAACTTCTTTGGAGCTACTGTCATAAGATTGAGTCATGCACAATATATGGTAGCATGCCTAATGTATCATTCTTCTTTTCTTGCAAGATTATGATGGTACTACTCAAAGATAATGAATACTTATCTGTGCATCCTTGATACAAGTTTCTTTAATGAAGGTCCATATCCAAAAAGTGGCTTCTTAGATTATATGAGAGACATCTCTTTTGAATCATCTCACTAAGGATGGTTCAAATTTGAACTCTTATAGTGTGTCTTCTTTGACATCTCCCCTCTAAAGATGGTTCGATTTGGGAATGGAACATTGATTATTATTCCCCCCACAATGTGAAATTCCTATTCTTATATCCTTTGAAAAGTTCTGCATTACATCAAATATGGTAAACTTCTTTTGGTTCACCTTTTTCCAACACCGGTACTCTCTTCTATAGTAAAGCTAAAAGATCTCTTCATATTTTGAACTACAATCTCATACACACTAACTTGTAGTACTGTAAAGGAAATATTATTCCTTAGCTCAAGAGGTGATAAGTATAAATTTTGTGGCAGTATAGATATCTCTGTTCAACTCTTGCAAATGATGCAAAATATAGAAAGTTGACCCTCTTGCAATGAGAAAAATATAATCTGAGAAAGACTACAAAATCTGGAAGTGGTGTGCCTCCAATTGTGACAAGGATGAACGCAAGAATCCATCTCAAGTTCATGTCCCTGACAAGACAACCGTGCTAACTGTGGAGTCACTTTCATTTAATAATTGGTTGCTAAGACAACCATGCAAACTGTAATGTCCCCCTCACAGAATTTGTGGTGAAGAGTTCTAAACAAACTATTCTTAGACTCAACCTTGAATATAAATTTTCTTCTACGCAACATTATAACCAGGCCCCAAAGGATGGATAATATTTCATCCATTGAATATTTATATAAAGCAAGAAAACTCTTAGGAACATGTCATTTGGTTATCTTCTTGAGCTCCCCCCAACACAAGATAGATTCAGTCTGAGATCACTGGAAAACTCTTGACCCAACCCATCAGCAATGATGTAGCCATGATAAGTAAATGAGATCACAGGAAAATTCTTGACCCAACTCAAATGCTCTGAAATGTACCCACGATTCCACTGTGCTTAATTCATGGTATATGTCTGCAGCTTTGATCAACACTTATATAGATTCAAAAACTATCGTCAAACACATGACAACGTGCTCACCATTATGGAATTTCTCCATAATGCATTCTCTTTTACCCATACACGACATTCAGAGTTATAGAATTCTGATAGTGCTAAGAAAAATACTGTGGCGTCTACTTCTTGAGACAAATGGATCTGTGCATGTTGGGTATTGATTCCTCTCTTTTGCATGATACACTTTATATATTTTGTGCACTTCATTTGACTTACAGACTGTTCCTCTCCAATCTATTTGAAACATGCTTACTTGCCACAACGGGTCGTGTGTTCCACCCTCAAACGAAGAAGCATTTGTGACTTTGCGGTTAGGAAGGATGAAGAGAATACTAGGGCCCACAAAACAATGATTAGGCACCATGTGTCTCTCCAGCCCGACAAGAAGAGGAAAGAATGCCTCTTGCAGATTTGCAGTTTCAGATGTTTTGACCAAAAACCAGGCTGGCCAAAATGGCTATGAGCAACCACGTCTCCTCACAGTCCCACTGTGACTTAAGTTTTCATCGGGGAGATAATAGTATCTTTCATCTCTATGTTTTGATGGGTTTTCTGAACATTGTTCTGAAGCTTTTGTTTGCAAGTGGTGAAGGTGCTGGTGAAGATTAATAAATGGTTCTAAAATGCTTTCACCAAATCCTTTGTATGGGATCAACAATCATGGCCCATCATACAATAATTATTAGGAAGGATAGAATTCTGATAGTGCCAAGAAATATATTGTGGCATCTACTTCCTGAGACAAATGGATCTGTGCATGTTGGGTATCGATTCCTCTCTTTTGCATGATACACTTTATATATTTTGTGCACTTCATTTGATTTACAGACTGTTCTCTCCAATCTATTTGAAACATGCTTACTTGCCACAATGGGTTGTGTGTTCCCACCCTCAAACAAAGAAGCATTTGTGACTTTGTGGTTAGGAAGGATGAAGAGAATACTGGGGCCCACAAAACAATGATTAGACACCATGCGTCTCTCCAACCCAACAAGAAGAGGAAAGAATGCCTCTAGCAGATTCGCAGTTTCAGATGTTTTGACCAAAAACCAGGCTGGCCAAAATGGCTATGAGGAACCACGTCTCCTCACAGTCCCACTGTTACTTAGGTTTTGTTTGCAAGTGGTGAAGGTGCTGGTGAACATTAATAAATGGTTCTAAAATGCTTTCACCAAATCCTTTGTACGGGATCAACAATCATGGCCCATCATACAGTAATTATTAGATCATGCACTGTGTTTACATTCACAAACATATCTGATGAATGCCCATTCATTGTTTTATATCATTGGACAATTGATGTCATTTTAATTCTCTTGCTCTCTTCGATCCTTACAGGTTATTAAATAGTTGTTCCTTCTTCAATGTGAACATGGATGATAGGAATGATTTGAATGACTGCTTGATGGTGACTTTGTTCTTCTCAACTATTCGATACTCTGTGTGATGATTAGCCTCCTTAGCAAATATTAATGTCCATCTTGGGATGGTATTTTCAGCGCTCATTAGTCAACACCAATCTTGAGGAAGCTGTCGTGAAGCCAGACCAAATTAGAGGCGCGCAAAACCAAAGGACATATACAGGTTATGAAAAGAAACAAACAACTCCTGCAAGAAGCAGATGAAATTTGCAGAGGATAAAGCCCTACCGGATCTGCAGGAAACTAGTGAGTAGATCAACCGAAAATGCAGAGGGATAACACACTCTACAAGTAGTTTTGGACACTGACAAATTGAGTTGATCCATCAATCACATTAAGTGTAGCAATCTCCTCCACAAAGGCATACCAGGGCTAGCTGATCAGCATCAATGCATATTGTCGATTGTTGTGAATGTCAATGCGTCGATGAAGGTTGCTTGATCCTTACAATTAGACAAGGGAAACGATATATTGTGTTCCTGATACCGTTGTTATTTGTTGAGCATATATCATATTCGGTATTGTATCTAAGCATGATACTGTATCTGTTTGAATTTTATTTCTAAATTCATCTCCATAGGAGACTTTCCAAATTCAAACAGTCTTTCAGAGATAACCTTAAACAGAACACTACGATTTCTCCTACTTAGAAAATGATGTGTAGAGCAGAGGACAGTTCCTATGATGTCCTTAGTAATCTCTATTCTATCCACCCATTGCTGCTGAAGACTCTGCCTGATTCCTCATTCGACGTCTCCCATGCTCTCATAACATGAATTGATCTTCTATAATATTTTAGATATAAGATTACTCCTCTAGGATTGTCACCCACTCTGATACCATGTTAGGATACAATAGTTTTATCCTTTTTTGTAACTTGTAATAACACTTGTAGATTTTAAGTGTGTTTCAGGTTACCTTCTCAAAGCAGATGTATATGATTTTAAGAGGCATGTCTCCGTAGAGACATAGTTATCAATAACATTTGCTTATTTTCATGATAAAGAGTGAGATATATATATATATATATATATATACAAATATCTTTAGTGCATATTATCTAATTGAAACTACATTAAAATTAACAGTGTGATTATGGGAGACCTTGTTTTTATTAGAATATTATAATGTTTCTTTAATGGTCATTGTTTAAGTGATGTCTTTTGGTCACAAATTCTACAAAACATTATGTTGCTACTGAGAACCCCCATAGAACTGCAAAATATTAATGACCAAGAAGCTAAAATTTATCCAAGAAAAACAGAGAAGGGTGTCCCTTCTTCAGAATGCTTTGCAAAATGATATAAGAGCCTGCCATTTACTCTTTCACCGAGATGAATCTGCCACAAACCCTCCTAGAATCAACAAAACATCTAATTAGAACTTACAACAAAACATCCAACCTGATGTTGGATAATGAAGCTTCTGTTCACTAGAGACAGAAACAAACGCTGAGAACAACTAGCACGTTGTTGAGGAAAATTCAGCAAACCCTCCAAACTTTGCAGATGAGCATGATGCCCCAAAAAAATTGCAAAAAACCATGAATTTGAGGAGAAAATCGAAAAAATCAGACACGGTTTTTGAGGTGAAAAATCAATCAATACCAAACAGAATGCAAGACATGGATAAGGGAATACAAGGCTTCGTTTTTGAGGAAAAATGATAAAACTCACCATAAAATTATAAATTCACAAAGGAATCCCACACAACTTTGTGAATGATAGGATCTAAATTTTTCAAGAGAAGTATGAAAACCCAATAGATAATTTTGTTATCAATACCCATCAGAAATTTTTGCAGGGTGGCAAAACATGATATTTTGCATGGTAAACCATCACAACCTAAAAAATTAGAAACTTTTGCTACAACCAAGAAATCACAGGATCAAAATCCTTAACCAGGCTTGCAATTTCTAGCAAAAAGCCTCGAAGACAAACCACAAAAGTTTCATAAAATACTACTAACAATTTTTATTTCTAAAAATCAAAAAACAAATTTTTGGAAAAAATTTCAGATAAAAAAAACTCGAATTTTCCTTAATAAATCTGCAAAAGTTTATGAAATCCCGTCAACTCACTCTGATACCATATTACCAAGTAATTGGTAAAATACTTTCATATTATTAACAATGATCAATAGATCATTGCATACAAAATAATAAACGATGTTTCCTTAGGAAACGATCGTCAATAATAGAAACATTCTATTCTAACTAATAGCTTGTTAAAAGCTAAGTATTAGAAACATTCTAATATTTACAATAGATTACAAATAGATAACTTTTAAATAATAATAGATAATAATAGAGGCTATCTATAATTGTAATACCCTCCCTTAATGATTAATTTATCCACAATGCCAAGTTGCCATTTGAATTTGACAAACTTATTTGGACCAAGAGGCTTGATGAAAATGTCTGCAGTCTGATTCGCTGTAGGAACATATTGCAAGTCTATTGTCCTGTCTTCAAGAAGCTACTGTATATAGTGACAATGATCATCCACATGCTTGGTTCGTTCATGGAAGATTGAATTCCGTGCTAACTTGATAATGTAATGCTCCGCCAAGGGATCTAGAAGAACTAACCTAAAGTTTTACTAAGTTTGCCAAACATTTTTTTTAAGATAAAGATGCAACAATAGTTATAGAATAGCAGAAGCAATAACATACAACCATACATAAGCAAACATAACGGACTACATTTCTTAAGGATCCCAAGATGTTGAGTCACATTTAAATTTAAATAATACTAAGTCCAATAAATAACACATCCACATGAAAGAATAACTACAAGTTCAATCCATTTAAATAATATACATTTGTTCTGAATGCCACTTGACATTAATTCGGAATGCACAATCATCTACTGTACATGTCATAGGGTATGAGAGGCTGAAAGAATATACATCATATAAAATAGATGACATCATCCCTTTCCGATCCATGAAACAAGATAGAATACAATAAGTAAAATTATCCATCAAATAGATATAACCATCCATCATAATACGCAGAGATAGAATGAAAGGAAATGTAAAACAAGGAACTCCAGCTACGACATCAACGAACGGATCTCAATGGTACAAGTAAAAAACACTACCACCCGACCTCGTGGTAACTCAAAAAGGTCCACTCCCACCGCACTAAGGAGATAGTCTCAAGTCCCACATAGGATAACAATCCCAAAAAATCAAAAGTAATATCTAGGTCAAGGAAAAACCCTAAAAGTAATCTAATTCAAAGGTTCCAAGATAAAATGACATCTAAACCCAGAGGCAAACAAAGACATGTAAGGGATCTATACTGCTATTGGGCAAGTGTCATTGCACGAACCAACTCTAGGGTTACCTGGCTAGTCTTTTAATCCTCCGGCCCTCTAGTGACTCTATGCGGCACTAGTATTCTTTCGTACTGACAAGGCATACTAACGATGCATGGTCGCAACCAAGTGTCCTCTCTACTCCCACCCTAGTTTGTACTAGCACTTGAGGCATGGGCGAGGAAAGACAAAGAGTCTTATTAGGTTCATTTTACTCTCATTTAGTGTAGTGTTTTCACTTATTAACTAGTTACAATGGGTTACCCGTCAGTCTCTTTAGGGCTTTGGCCTCCATTGCAAGCCACTTCCCAACTTAACATACAGATTACCTATCCTAGGCTCATAAAAGTACAAATCAAAGAATCATAGTTTTCACCTCAGCCCTATACAAGTGATTGGAAAGCATCAAAAGACAATTTACAATAACACCTTAGTCCTTTTTCAAGCAACTGGAAAGCATCCAAAAATAACTGATCGAAGATTCAAAGGTTAAGTCAAAAAGGTCACACCATTCACCTTAGTTTCACACAAGAACACTGGAAAGCAATAACGAACAATAAATCCAAACTCATCATAGAGCATACTAGACACATTACCATGGTTGAGTATAAAAGATTGAGATCAATTCATCATCATGATGTCACAAAAACAGAATTTCCGAGCCTCTGGTAAACATCCTAGGACTGGTCAACCCTCTAGTCAACCCCCAATTCCGACATACAAGAAAACACTCAACAAACAGTATAATACATAATTTTGTTTGATTTTGAAGACCCATAGTCTAAGTTAACAGTAAGGTTTAAGTTTTCATTTCAATGTAAGTTTTTGAGTAGATGAGATTTACATTTACCCCTACCTCTTAACCCATTTCTCGTGATAGAACAAATAACACAATTACCCTTAACTTATGAAATTTCAAGGTTTACAATTAAATATCATAAGATGACTTCAAAAATAATTATCTCCAATAAATTATTAAAATAATAATTATTGATCATTAAATAAAATTACTACGATTTTATTAACAGTCAAAATTATTAGATAATAATATCAATAAATATTTTAAATGTTATTAATTAATATTTTATTATTAATTGAAATCAAAACTTAATTTAAAATAAATTCATTAAATTAATTTAATAATTATTTAAACAAACTATATTAAAAATTCATTAATCATTAATTAAATTAATAAATAATAAAACTTTTAATAAAATTATTAATAAATAATTGAGTTTAATAAAAATTAAAATTAATAAAAACAATTAAAAAGAAAACAACGCATATGGTACAATGTTTTAGGCCCCTCAACCGGCCATTAAAGACTATTGGCTGTAGTAGCCTGCGGCCGCAACAGCTGTACAAGGTACTACTACTGCTGCTGCAGTCCTTACTGCGGACAGCCGTGGCTACAATCGCCGTTGGGAGGGGAGGTGGGGTGTGGAACCCGCTTCCCATTTTTTTAATTTAATTTAATTTGTTTATATATATTTTAATATAAATCGTTTTTAAACCAAACCCCCCAATTTATATATATTTTTAATATATATATATATATTTTATAAACATTGTGAATTTAGTCTGATAGGGAAACCCAGATAAACCAGTCGAATTTTCATTCTAAATTTGATTTCTTTTCAAAACTAACTCTGATTAAATAACGACTATTCAATTTTTAGATTGAGGGTTTCCTAATTTTCAATCCTCATAAACAGATAGAATTTGATATGAATGCCAGTAAATTCACAATGAAAGATTCATCATATACGAATTTTGGAAAATAGATTCAACAAACACGACATAGACAGGAATATCAAATTACATAATTCATTATGTGAATAAAGCACAAGATTCTACCTGAATTTGATGCCAATATGCAACCACCTGAAGATTGTGAGAGAATTCTCTTCTCTCAAAACCTTCTCCTTGAAAAATCCCTTTGCCAAAAATCCCGATCCTTGTGAAATGAACTCTCAATTTTTGATATGGAGTTCTCCCCTAAATTCGGGGCACTGATTGTGCGATCACATGAGGGAACTTGTTGATCACAGTCTTTAAACTCTTTTTTTATTTACTTTTTTTGCATATTCATGCACATTTTTTGCAATTTAAAATATCTTTAATGAATTAATTTCTCTTTCACTCTTTAATTAATTTTTGAAGTGTTTTTTTTTTTGCTAAAATATTTATTAAGTAATATATAATATTTAGCATTTATTAAAAAAAATGATCTCCTAAATATATTAATTTTAAATTAAATAAATATTATTACGCTCTCAAATTAGAATCATAATTTTCTCTTTAAATTTAATTCTTTTTATTTAATTAATTTTCTAATAAATTAAATATAATTAAATATTGAAATTATCTTAATAATTTTTCATTAAATTAAATCATTAATTAATATTTTAATTAGACTTAATTAACAGGAAAATCACCAAAGACCTATAAGACGAAATATGAAAAGCCATCATAAAATACCACATACAAATCAAACTCAAGGGTTATAATCGCGAATTTATGTCATACGACAAATTCGGCAGGGTAATCATCTTAGATACTTGTCCTAATTTATAGGACAATTGGTTTTAAGGCTAGGATTTGGACTCAAGAATTTATCTCCTCTCTCTTACTATTGAGATATTGCGATAGGGTACGCTCATCCTAACAATTCAGGGAAGTTGATACCCAGTACTTGCAATCTGCATAAAATCCACACATGTACAAACACATATATTCTAAACTAAATAGGCAATGGCAGGGAGTGGTGCATTATGGAGCAGGTGACTACGACTCCCTTCCCTAACCACATCAGAAACGTCATACATAAATAAAACATACATGCACACCATACACATGCAGTATGGGGTAAGTATCTGTCTATCATGTCCCTAAATTTGAATGTAATAATTTAATTAAATTAATTAATTAACTGGTCTTAGAATCTGGCAAATTAGAGCACCATCTTTGGCAAATCTAATTGAAGGTTATGTGTGTTCTAATCTCCATTTTTGAGTCTATATGCGAAATATCATTATTAATTGGTGCAAGTGTGTATCTAGCTAGTCTTTGGTTTCTTGCAAGGTGTTTGTGTTTAATATATCTAGCTAGTCTGTGTATCTAGCTAGTCTTTGGTTTCTTGCAAGGTGTTTGTGTTTAATATATTGCATTTTGCATTGCGAACGGTGTTGCCGAACTTCTTTGTTCTCCTCCTTGCCGTAATTACCTTTACTTCACCGTACAACCTTCTTCTATATCACCGTACGGATGTACGGCCTTAGCACACCACCATCTTTCCATAGCTCCCTTTCGGCCTTCAGTTTGTCCATACTATACGACTATCCTTCCCACTGTACGATCTCATTATCTCCATCCCGCACAATTGCCCCTTCACCTCTACTGTACAACCACCTCTACCCTTGTCACTGTACGACCCTTCAATCCACTACCATACGGTCACCCGGAGACCATCGTACAACTTCTCACTTCCTACTCGTTGTATGGCCTTCTTGTGCTCCAACATTGCAGTACAACCTCACTCCATTGTGCATCGCCACCTAGAGACTACCGTACGACCTCCATTTGTACATCAGACCCGAAGCACTGGCCACCCGAAGCACTGACCAAAGCATTGACTTGAAGCACTGGCCACCCGAAGCACTAACCTGAAGCACTGACTCGAAGCACTGACTTGAAGCATTGGCCACCCAAAGCACTAAGGGAGAACTGCTTGAAGCACTGACTTGAAGCATTGGCCACTTGAAGGACTGAGGGATACTACTTGGAGTGCACAACTAGGCTACCTGAAGCACACGACAAAACTACCTAAAGCATACTACGAGACTTCATAAGGAAGCTCTAGAACAAAACATTACCATGGTATCAGATGAGAAACCTTTCAGGAACATCTCTGAAACTTTCAGGAACATTACCGAAATCATTTGCAACATTACAGTGGTATCAGAGTTGGTGATCTTGCCAGCCTACTGGGATGATTGAGAGATTTTGGTACTTGGATCACACTATGGCCCCGAACAGCGATGGAGAGTGGTGGTTGAAAGCACTACAATGGATTGGCAAAGAGCTCAGTGAGGGTGTTGATCTTCCGTTAGATATATAGGAAGTTTGTTTGTGTCAGGTGAATCAATTACCTTCAAGATTTATACATAGAATCCTCTCGTTGATTAAGGAGGCTTTAAGTCAACCTAGGCTTTTGAGACACCATGACAAGGATAAAAGATTGGCAGGTGCAGCATGTCTCAATGAGGTATTGAGAATTTTGGCTCTTAAAGCACCATATGATAATAATACCATGATAGAGATATTGCAATTGATAGTTGACAGCTTTCAGAGTCTTAATAACTTCAGTGGTGACCCTTTTGGCATTAGATCTTGAAGTAACTTCAAAGTAAGTAATCTTTTCTTAGATCTCGAATTGCAAAATTTGGTCCATGATATGTTTCATCACTTTTTGGTCACCATCAAGGAAGATCATGATACTAAGATTTCAATTGCTATGGAGAGTCTTATGATTTTGTGTATGGAAGAGATGGATGAAATATCCCAACCCATCACATCTATGTTATGGGTTGTTCGTAATCTAGAATGTATTCCCTCTACAACAGCATATAGATTGGTTAGTAATGTTTTCAAGCATTGTGAAGAAAAACTAATATCTCATTTGCACAAGTGGAAGAAAATGATTGACAACAATAAGGGTCATGCTTTACGTGAGGAGAATGAAGGCATGATTATAGGGCCGCTCTAGGAGGATTTGCTAAATCTTTCTACTACACCAACATGGGGAAAACACCAAAAGAATGAAGAAGTTGCTTGCATGTATCTTGTGAAGACATGGACAGATCAAGTTGTGCCTGAGGTTGTGTTTGTCATGAAGGTCGTGTTCGTTGTCGAGGCTATGTCTCTATCCCCAAAGCATTGTCCATCATCGTGGTCTTGCCCGTTGCTAAGGTTGTATATCCATCACCGTCCTTGTGTCTGTCATTGTCATGTCTGTCACTGATGCCAAATTCGTGTCCGTCACCGTCGTGTTTGTCATTGTTGTGTTTGTCACCGTCGTGTCCATCACCATCACGTTCGTCACCGACGCCAAGTTTGTGTCTGTCACCAACGTCGAGTTCGTGTCTATCATAGACGTCGAGTCCGTGTTCGACGTCAAGTTTGTGTTTGTCACGGTCGTGTCTGTCACCGTTGTGTTCATCATTGTTGTGTTTAGCACCATCGTGTCCATCACCATCATGTTCGTCACCGATGTCGAGTCCGTATCCATCGTCAAGTTCGTGTCAATCACTATCGTCGCATCTGTCACCGCCGTGTTCATTACCGAAGTCGAGTCTGCGTCTATCGTCGAGTTTGTGTCCATCTCCGTCGTGTCCATCATCGACATCTAGTTCGTATCCATCAGCGACGCCGAGTCCGTGTCCATCGTTGAGTTTGTATCCGTCACCGTTGTGTCCGTCATTGACGCTAAGTCCGTGTCCATCGTCAAGTTCATGTCCGTCACCATCATGTTTGTCACCATTGTGTCCGCTACCGACACCAAGTCCGTGTCTCTCAAGTTAGTATCCGTCATCGTCATTGTGTTTGTTGTCATGTCCAACATTGTTGTTGTCCTCATGTATGCCATCTTCACTTTGTCCAGTGTTGTGATTGCAGTCATGTCTATTGCCAAGTCCATCATCATGTTCGTTACCGTTGTTGCGTCTGTCAATGTTGTCAAGTGTGTATCCGTTGTCGTAGTTGTTTTTGTCGATGACATCATGGTTGTCTCCATCATTATGGTGTGTCCGTCATTGTGGCTGCATTGGTCGCAATAGCTACTTTTGTCGCCATTGAGACATTGCTCGTTGTCGAGGCTCTATCCATCATCAAGGCTTCAACCAAGGTTTTGTGTCCCATTGAGGTTTATCTGCAGGTAAAATTTTATTTGTCGCCGAGGTACTCTTTGTTGATGTTTTTTTTGGCAAGGTTCCCTTTACTAATGTACTCTTTGTTGAGGTTCACATCATCGCGACACCCTTCACTGAAGCTCCTGTCGTTGAGGTACTCATAGTCGAGGCCCCCTTCGTCGACATTCTCACCACTAAAGCTCTCTTCATCGAGGGTTCATCCATCATAAATATAATAGTGGTCGTTGTGATTGTGGCAGTGGCTAAGTTTGTGCCAACATCGACGTCTGTGCCCAAAGAGATTTTTGAACATAATGACGTGAAAGATTTCATCAATTTGTGTCATTGGGATCCTGGTGAAGGATACGACAATATTTATATCAGTGGCGCAACAAAAGTTTGATAGCAATGTGGTGTTGTGGAGGATGGACGTCATTTCACTTGTCTTGCCTGTGCGTTTGATTTGGGACCTAGGAGCTGTTGGTGTTTCGTTTGATGATGGATTGCTTGAGGGCAAGCAATTTTGGGCAGCAAGGATTTGTCATGTCTCCAAATTTGAATGTAATAATTTAATTTAATTAATTAATTAACTGGTCTTGGAATTTAAATAATATAATAAAAGGACTTTTAATTAGTTACTTTAATTAATTAATATGTGCCCAAGTTCTTATTTGTATTTGTGGTTTCGATTGATTTAATATATCTCGGACCTATTTTTATTTTAGTTTCCGTTGGTAAGTTTTATCGTCGGCTATCTTTGTACACCCTTGAAAAGGTTTTCCCCGACGGGTATTTAAGCACAGCTTGTATGTAGTTGTAGGTATGCATTCTGTTTATTTATTTTGCACTGCGAATTCCCATTGAGATTCTCTATTGTTCGCCATTTTGGAAGTGAAAGATCTTCCCTACTTAGCTTATTCGGTTTCGGTGGGATTCAACCCTCACCCTATTCCGTCGCATGTAATACACCGGTCGGATCTGGCAAATCAGAGCACCATCTTTGGCAAATTTAATTGAAGGTTATGTGTGTTTTAATCTCCATTTTTGAGTCTATATGCAAAATATCATTATTAATTGGTGCAAGTGTGTATCTCGCTAGTCTTTGGTTTCCTGCAAGGTGTTTGTGTTTAACATATTGCATTTTGCATTGTGAACGGCATTGTGTTATGTTCCCAATTTTAATTAATTTAGGGCCCAAGTTATTAATGTTTGTATTGGTGGGTTTTGATTGATTTAGTATATCTCGGACCCATTTTTAATTAATTGTTCCGTAGGTGTTGACTGTCGGCTATTTTTGTAAACCCTCGAAACATTTATCCGAAGGGTATTTAAGCACGACTTGTAGATTGTAGTCAATATGTGATTTGGATTATTTCTTTGTATTGCGAACTCCTATTCAGGGTTCTCTATTATTTTCCATTTCGGAAGTGAAAGATCTTCCCTATTTGGCTCTTGCGGTTTCGGTGAATTGTGGAATTCAACCCTCACCCTATTCCATCTATGTATTACTCAACTCAGATATGGCAAATTGGAGTGCCATCATTGTTTGCAAATATTTATTTCTATATCAATCTGTGATTATTATTCTATACTTGTACTAGCTTTTATTGGTATCTCTAGTTTAGGCGATCACTTGTATTCCATTGTGTATGGCTTAACTTGGGAACTGGAAACTTGGTGCACTATTTGTGTGTGGAAACATTATTACTATTCGTAGCATTGTTGAACCCCTCCATACTTCCACCGCAGAACCTTCTAATTGCACTGTACGAACTGATCCCGTATGGCCTCGACCGAAGCTGCCGTACGGCCTTGGCTAAAGTTATCGTATGGCCTTCCTAGCCTTGTCTACTGTATGACCTCCCATTCTCTATATGGTCAGACCCCAACATACCGTATGGCCAATAAGGTACTGTACGACCTTTTCCATCCTGCACATTGACACTGTACAACACACATCCTGAGGCACTGGAAAGACTACCCGAGGCATAGAGGAGAACTACCTAAGGCACGGAGGAGAACTACCGGAGGCACTGGAAAGACTACCCGAGGCACGAAGGAGAACTACTTGAGGCACAGAGGAGAACTATTGGAGGCATTGGGAAGACTACCCGAAGCACGGAGGGAGAACTACCTGAAGCATTTGCTACTGGGAGCACATGACAAGGCTACCTAAGTAATTGCCTACAGATCGAGATCCCCTTTTTAGATGATATTGCATTCGGATCGAGATCACCTACAGGCCGAGTTCCCCTTAGGAACATTCTAGTGGTATTAGAGCTAGTGATCTTGCCAACATGTTGGGATGATTGAGAGGTTTTGGGATTGGGATAGCATTATGGTGCCAAGCAGCGACGGAGAGTGGTGGTTGAAGACACTACATGGGATTAGCAAGGAGCTCAGTGAAGGTGTTGATCTTCCATTAGATTTGTTGGAAGTATGTTTGTGTAAGGTTAACCGATTACCTTCAAGATTTATACAGAGAATCCTCTCACCGATTAAAGATGCCTTAAGTCAACCTAGGCTTTTAAAACAGCATGACAAGCGGAAAAGGTTGGCAGTTGCAGCATGTCTCAGTGAGATCTTGAGAATATCGGCTCCGAGAACACCATATGATGATAAAACCATGGTAGAGATCTTGCATTTGATTGTTGACAGCTTTCAGAGTCTAGATGACATTAGTGCTTATCCCTTTTGCAGAAAAACTACAATCTTGGAGAATTGTGCAAATGTTAAATGGGTAACCTCCTCTTAGATCTCGAATTGCAAAATCTAGTGGACGACATGTTTCATCACTTTTTGACCACCATCAAGGAAGATCACGATAGTAAGGTTTCAGTTGCTATGGAGAGCCTTATGATTTCGTGCATTGAGGAGATGGATGAAATATCCCAACCCATCATATCTATGTTATGGGCTATTTGTAATCTTGAATGTGTCCCCTCTATAGCCACATGTAGATTGGTCAGTCATATTTTCAAGCATTGTAATGGAAAACTAATATCTCATTTGCACAAGTGGGAGAAAATAGATGGCAATAATAAGGACGATGGATTACACCAGAAGGAAGGCATTATTACAAGGCAGCTTCAAGAGAAATTGTTAAATCTTTCTTCTACACCAACCTGGGGAGAACACCAAAAAACTGAAGAGGTTGCTTGCATAGATCTTGTGAAGACATGTACAGATCAAGTTATGCCCATCACCAAGGTTGTTACCGAGAATGTGTGTCTGTCACTGAAGTTATGTCCATCATGGTCATGTTTGTCACCAAAGTTGTATCTGTCACCATAGTTGCGTTTGTTTTCGTCATCGTGGCCATCGCCTTGTCTATCATCGTCACCATGTCTGTTGCAAAGTCCATGGCCATGTCCATCACCATCATGTTTGTCACCGTTGTTGTGTCCATCACCCTTGTCGAGTTAATGTCAGTCATCGTTATGTTTGCCACTGTCATGTCTATCTTTGTCGTGTTCGTCATCGTCATCAAGTTTGTATCCGTCGTCGTCGTCGTTGTATCCGTCACCATCATTACCGTTGTTGTATTCGTCATCGTCGTTGCATTTGTCACCATCGTTGTGTCCGTTACCGATGCCGTTGTATTTGTCGTCATCGTTGCGTCTGTCACCATCGTTGTGTCCGTTACCGACGTCAAGTCTTTGTCCTTCGTTGAGTTTATGTTTGTACCGACGTCGAGTTTGTGCCTATCACCGATGCCAAGTTTGTGTCTGTCACCAACACCGAGTTTGTGCCCGTCATTGTCGTGGTCATCCGTGTCATCATTGTGTGTTCGCCAGTGCAACTACAACCGTTGAGACATTGCTCATTGTCGAGGCTTTATCCATCGTCGAGGTTTCAACTGGGGTTTTGTGTGCCGCCAAGGTTTTATCTACAGCTAGGATTGTTGGATTTGTACCAACATCGGCGTTTTTGTGTATGACCATACCCGAAGAGATTGATGAACATAATGTCATCGATGTATGTTATGATTGGCATCCTTGGGATCCCGATGACTCAGGACACAACAATGTTTATATCAGAGTGGCGCAACGAAAGTTTGATGAATATTTACTCTCCTTTCCTAAGTGTGTGTATGTGATCATGATGCTACATGAAAACTTCAGAAGATACAACTATCGACCTCCATGCATGGTTTGGGGTCTTGGAGTTGCAAATTGCTTGAGGACAAGCAATTATTGGGCGGTGAGGATTTGTAATGTTCCCAATTTTAATTAATTTAGGGTCCAAGTTATTAATGTTTGTATTGGTGGGTTTCGATTGATTTAGTATATCTCAGACCCATTTTTAATTAATTGTTTCGTAGGTGTTGACCGTCGGCTATTTTTGTAAACTCTCGGAATGTTTATCCAAAGGGTATTTAAGCACGGCTTGTAGATTGTAGTCAATATTCGATTTGGATTATTTCTTTGTATTGCGGACTCCTGTTCAGGGTTCTCTATTATTTGCCAATTTGGAAGTGAAAGATCTTCCCTATTTGGCTCTTGCGGTTTCGGTGGGTTTCAACCCTCACCCTATTCCGTCTACGCATTACTCGGCTTAGATCTGGCAAATTGGAGTGTCATCATTGTTTGCAAATATTTTTATCTATATCAATCTGTGATTATTATTCTATACTTGTATTGGCTTTTATTGGTATCTCTAGCGAAGGCGATCACTTGTATTCCATTGTGTACGACTTTTACTTGGGAACTGGAAACTTGGTGCACTATCTGTGTGCGGATACATTATTTCTATTTGTAGCATTGCTGAACCCCTTCGTACTTCCACCGCACAACCTTCTAATTGCATTGTACGGACTAATCCCGTATGGCCTCGACTGAAGCTGTCGTATGACCTTGGCTGAAGTTGTCATACGGCCTTGACACAGTACGGCCTTCCTAGCCTTGTTTATCGTACAACCTCCCATTGTTTGTACAATCAGACCCCAACATACTGTACGACCAATAAGGTACCATATGACCTTTTCCATCTTGCACATTGACACAATAGAGCACACATCCTGAGGCACTGGAAAGACTACCCAAGGCACAGAGGAGAACTACTGGAGGCACTAAAAAGACTACCCGAGGCATGGAGGAGAACTACTTGAGGCACGGAGGAGAACTACCAGAGGCATTGGGACGACTACCCGAAGCACGGAGGGAGAACTACCTGAAGCATTTGCTACTGGGAGCACACGACAAGGCTACGTAAGTAATTGCCTACGGATCGAGATCCCCTTTGTTAGCTGATATTGCATTTGGATCGAGATCACCTACAGGCCGAGTTCCCCTTAGGAACATTCCATGTTGCCGAACATCTTTGTTTTCCTCTCAGCTGTAATTACCTTTACTTCACTGTACAACCTCTTTCTATATCACTGTACGGACATATGGCCTCAGTACACCCTATATTTCTGCACCTCTCTTTTGGCCTCTAGTTTGTCCATACCGTACGACTGTCCTTCCTACTGTACGACCTCATTATCTACCATCCCGCACAATTGCCCCTCCACCTCCATTGTACGGCCACCTCTTCCCTTGTTATCGTACGACCCTTCAATCCACTACCGTACAGTCACTCGAAGATCATCGTACGATCACTTGTTCCTGCATTGTATGGCTTCTCATTGCTCGCTCCTTGTTGTACAGCCTCCTTGTGCTCCAACATTGCAATACGGCCTAACTCCATTGTGCATCGCCACCCAGAGACTACCGTACAACCTCCATTTGAAGCACTAATCCGAAGCATTGACCTAAAGCACTGGCCACCCGAAGCACTAATTTGAAGCACTGACTTGAAGCACTGGCCACCCAAAGGACTGACCTGAAGCACTAAGGGAGAACTACCTGAAGCATTGGCCACCCGAAGCACTGAGGGATACTACTTGGAGCACACAACCAAACTACCTAAAGCATACTACGGGACTTCATAAGGAAACTCTAGAATAGAACATTACAGTGGTATCATAGTAGAAACCTTTCGAGAGCATTTCTGAAACTTTCGGGAACATTACTGAAACCGTTCGGGAGCATCTCCGAAACTTTCGGGAACATAACAAAATCCATTCGGAACATTACAATATCCATAGAAAACACGTACAAATAATCCATCTAACTAACATAATTAAATAACTGAAATTACTGTAAATCATTACCATCAAAGTATAATCATGCATACATGAAGTGACTAGTACCAAAGTAGTCTCATCATATAATCAACTGAGTATGAAAACAATATCCAATAATCTGGAAAACAGTCACTGATCATCAAATGTAAACATAAACTGGCCTAAAAGAGTTCGGCAATAAAATCGAAAAAGTTAACTAGGGGTAGGCACTACAGATAACGCCTCTGTTATCAACAAACAAAGTGGTTGGTCTTGCTGGGGACATTTGCATATCCCCAAGCATCTGACAAAGCCAACTTGCCTTAACTGTTCCTCTGTATTTAACCTTCTTCATGGTCGTTTTGCGCTCTATTTTATGCATCTATGTATTTTTACCAACCTTTGGTGTTAATCTGCACCTAGTTCTTCCTGATCCAACTACAAATCTGCCAAATTTTATGAAATCCCATCGACTTGCTCTAATACAATATTACAAAGTAATTGGAAAAATACTTTCATATTAGTAATAGTGATCAATAGATCATTATATACAAAAGAATAAGCAATGTTTCCTTAGGAAACTATCGTCAAGAATAGAAACATTCTATTCTAACTAACATCTAACTAAATATTAGAAACATTTTAATAATTAAAATTGACTACAAATTGATAGCCATTAAATAATAATAGTCAATAATAGAAGCTATATATTATTGTAATAGTTTTTGTTGAGAAAATTTTAGAGATTTGATTTCCAAAGTAGCTTTGCCAAATATGAATATGTTTTCTTCTATTTTCTCTTTGCATGTTCTCCATTTTCAGCTTGCTTTAAGGCACTTAATTGTGTCTCAACCTTTAATCTTCTAAAAGTAGCCATTAATTGAAAACCATTTATCCCATGACAACCTGATGCGCAAGGTGCTGCAAGGTGGTCGTGCTACTTCTAATTATCCAAGATTAAATTTTAGATGTAATTTTTGTATTTGGGAAACACTGAAATGGTTGATTTTGTTGGCATGATTGGCAAGTTGAGAACAGTTGTTGGCATTGATGTCAACTAGGTCAAGTGCATTGATAAATGCTAATGGAGATAGTATACGGTTTAGGCGTATGATGTGGACAGAGAGACATTTGAACATGTCATCATAGAAGAGATGTTGCAAAGCCTTATTGTAGATCCATCTTGTAGCATGTGAAGTATATCTTCAAGGACTAAATAGTAAAGAGTGAAGCACTGAAGGGAAAGTTTGAAGCTGTAATAGAATTGAGACAAGTTGAGCATAATGGCAAGATACATCAAATGGATATATGAGTTTGATGAATGACAAAATGCATTGCTTGTGTCACTGGTCTGATTCCTTGAAGTTCAAATGCAGAGGAAGCAGTTTGGGTTTGATAACTCAGAGTTTGCAGTGCAAATAGTTAATCCTGTCTTCATAGTGATAGGAGCAGAACAGTGTGTGACAGGAACAAAACAGTAAGCGATGGTAACATAACAGAAAGTGAAAAGAACTTCAATGTTGCAATAAAGAACATTATATTGAATGTTAATTTTTATTAGTCATTAACATGACTTCTATAGCATGGATAAGGTTGTGTTAAATCTTTTGTAAGCATGCGTGTATTGGTTAGTTTTTTGAACATCAAATTACTAGTTAAGTACGATTGGAAAGCAAAGGAGTTAGATGTTTTTATAAGTGTCATACTGAAGTTGGAAAACTATGTTGACTATTCAAATGTGGTGTGTTGGACAAGTCACATGTTGACAGTTGGATATAATAGAAAAGTTATCATTGATGCATCGAGATGTTTCTATGTTGGAAAGAAGCTTATGGTGGAAATGAAGAGGCAGTTGGAAACTAACCTTTCTGAAATTCAATGGACTTGATGATGAAAAATTATAAAATGTTGATCTGGTGTGCTGTATCAGTTGGAATGATAATGCAAGGAAAAGAAAGATGACAGTGTCTTTGTATCAATCTGAAAATGTTTTGCATGGGAAAATACAGATTATCATATCATGCTTTGATAGTTTGCAGTAATAAGATGGTGTGTTTAATAAATCCAGTTCGAGTGTTAAAGTGAATGGTATGTGTATCTGCAGAGAGATGAGAAGATAATCTGCAGAGGCAAATATGAAGAATGGTGATTGATGATTTGTAAGGAAACGGAGAAACCCTCTGTATATTTTTTTTATGTAAGCGGTTTGGTGCTCCTAGGGTTTGTGCTGTGAATGTAACCAGTGAGGCTTATGTTGCTAGTGAGGCTTGGAATTGGCGCTCCTAAAATGTAACCAGTGAGCTTGCCTATGAGGCTTAATGGAGTTTATCTTTAGTGGTTTATTACACTTAAAAAGGGTTTTCCACTCATATGTCTGCATTAGTATTTGTGCTATAAAAAGAGAAACAGTGTGGTTCATTGATTGTTGATTTTTATTTGATGAATTTTAATTGACCACTGATTCACCCCTGCCCCTCTCAGCGATCCTGGGTATTCCGATAGATTGTGCCTACAAACTTAAGAATGCTGAGTTGTAAAGTGTATTCAGTGTGATAGCTTCTTTAGTATCATATTTTAGAAGAAACTTTTTGTGTCTTGGGTTGAATTGGCATGACATTGTTTTAATCAATAAATCCCTGTTCTGAGAGGAACGATAAATTTTCTGTCATAGAATTTTATTCTGTAGAAAAAATAGAATTTATATATTGGATAAAATATATACAAGAATACTATCAGACGCTGTTATGCGGGATACAATGAATCTTGCAATCCAAAAAAATAATGTGATGGTTTGATACAATCATAGCTAAATTTCACTTTACCTCGAACAGGCACTTACCACAAGGATGCAGTGTTAATAGCAGTTGAACAGTACAACTACAAACACAGAAAAAAATCCTGCAATTGAGCTATATGCAACACAACAAATAGGAGCAGTGATAGAACCAGAGAATTGATTTCCTCAAATTAACAAGTTTTAGCACAGGGTCACCACTGTGGCTTCAGTGTCATCACAACAGTTTTGTGTTGGTATGGCTTCGCAGTACGACATCATTATTTTAAAACTGACCTGTCTACTGGTGACGTCAGCATTTTTTGAATGTTCGCGCGAACATTAATAATTTGATATGTTCGGACGAACATGTTTAATTGAATTTCCGGCAGCCAGAAAACTTACGGGTGTGTGTTCGCGCAAACACATGTTCGCAGCAAACCCATTATGTATGTTTGCTGCGAAACAGTATGTTCACAGTGAACATGTCAAATTACAAATTTTTGACCCTCTTTTCTGGAAAAAAAAAAAAATTGGCTCTTTTGACACCCAAAATTGAAAATGATTGATCTCCTACTGTAAAATAAAAAATGCCAATTTGTGCTGCTTGGAGCAAGCTTTCCAACAACTATAATTGTAATACATATTATATTCATTAAGACTTTCAAATATGAGTTTAACTCATTATAGGTTCATTACCGATTGAACATCAATTGACTTCGACACTTTGGGAAAATTAGTAAATTAGGTCAAATTTTTTTTGAAAAATATTTAGGAAATAAGTTATTGAGATAACTTTCTATTCAAAAAAATAAATTTAGATTTATGATAAATTGAGTTCAAGTTAACTGTGTCAAAACAAACGTATGTCTGAATTACGATTGGTGTCACTTCGAAACTTCATAAACGATACAATATTCAACCAAATTGAATCAAACCAAATGCATCCTCTAGATATTGATGTTACAAATCCAACGCCGAAAGAATTACCTCATTATCTTTTCTAGAAAAAAAAATATGTGTGTCAAATGGATTGTCACATTTTAAAAATATTGAATTTTAATATGTACCACTTTTAGGAGGAGAAGAAAAAGTTGACATAAATAAATTTTTTTTTTTAAATTAAAAAATATGGTTACAAAGTGGGAACAGAGTACTAGAAATCACTAATTTATGTCATCTTGAAATTATTCATAGTTTTAGAGATATAGTCACTCGAACGTGAGGTTTGTTTCAAAAATATTAATTTTAGTGTTAAAATTGGTCAAAAAGTGGAACCCATTATTGTGGGATCCCCCTGATAAAAAATGCCTATATGTAGCTCAACAAATAGGATCAGTGATAGAATCAGAGAAATGATTTCTTTTATAATAATTATTAATAACTTGTAGTAACTTGGGGTCACCACCATGGCTTTAGTATCCTAACATCAGTTCCCAAGTTAAGGGAAAATGCCTAAGTTTCCATGCTTGTTATGGCTACAGATAGTATAAGGTAGAGTTTGTGCGAGTGCCTAAATTCAACCAAGAGGTTATAGTTGATGGCATTACAATGGTTCGTGTGATAGTACCCCGGGTAGGTGATAGGAGAGAGGTTTTGACTCCTGTAGTCACACTCATGCCTGCCTTCGCATCCACAGTGGCATCTTAAACATTGTAGAATTTATTGATTGTCTATTTCCATTTCTACAAGAGCTGCAAACTTCTGTGCTCTTGCTTCCTTATGTACAATGCATACTCATTCCATTATCAACACATCAAATTATAGATTTATGAAGCTGGGCTTCACTTCATTGTAGAGTGTAATTAGTAACTCAAGCTGCTGTTTGTCTGCTACAGTACAAGTGTTTTTGGATTCCTTTACACATTTTCTTGTGTAGAGTCTTGTGAGTGTAGTTCTTATGAATGTAGAATCGTGTGAATTTCAATTGGAAATTGTATGGTATTCATTTTTGCCTTTGGAGTGTGCTCAATTTTAAGATTTTCAGTCTTGATTTTGTGATAGCATTATTTCAAAAAATGAATCACCCTCTTGAAGCCAAGTACTTTTTTGTGGCATATATGATATGTCGAATATGACTCTTTTTTGTGGTATACATGATACGTGTCTTTGTCAGTGCATTTACAGTTTCTTACTATATACCATAGATGCATGGTCTTGGGGGAATGGGGACGTAAGGACAGGTTTCCAAGCAGGGGAGATAGAGGGGCCTCAATGGGGGGGGGGGGCGCGGGGGGTACGGTACTTAAAATGCTAGTTACAAAAAGATGTATAACAATATAAAACATAAAGATGCAAAATACCAATTTGCTAAAATTTTAATGCTTGAACATTTAACATGAAAGTGGAACATTGAACGATAAATATTAAAATTTTAAATACTCGAATCAGCAAATGGAAGAGTTCTAACTTTATTATATAAATATAAATAATAATAGTTAAAGATGTCAAAAGTATGAGTATCTCATCATAAAGATGATTACATTGAGCAACATGATATGATATTCAATTCGATCAATAGGATATTAAAAAAAGGTTTTATTTTTTAAACAAACTTTTTTTTGTTTGGATGGGGGATGCCCAACCGCCCCTTGGAGGGGTTGAGGAACGCATTCTTGTCCCCATATCCCCTTAGGGGATGACGCGTTCTTGTCCCTCAGGACGATAGCACACTAGTGGCGCCGTTGGATATGCCGAAATGACTTACGCCCCCCCGTACCTGGTGTGTCCCCGTCTCAAAGATGTTGGAGTTTATTAGTGGGACACGTCCTCGTGTTCTTCGTGTTACACTACCATATATCCAACAAATAAAAAATCTTATTTGACCATGGCTAGTCAAATAGTGCAAAAAATATTATAAAGGCATATTTCATGCATAAGAGCCCGAAAATCCTTATAGGAATTGATTTTCCATACTTAAAATTGTCAAATTCCTAAGGAAAATCAAAATTTCTTTATAATACACAAAAGCCAGACTTACTATGAATTTCCCCTCTTAATTTGATAAAAATCCGGACTTATTGTGAATTTCCCCACTTAATTTGATCAAAATCCGGACTTGGTGAATTTTCCCACCTAATTTGATCAAAATCTAGACTCACTATGAAATTCCCCACTTGAAATGGTCTTTTCCTGAAAATATTCTAACTGTTGGGAGTTTATCCAAAAGTAGGTCATTTTTCCCCATCTGGAATCCAAGAGATATTAGGTGTAAATGAAGAGTCCAAATGCAAGGCAAGTTTTCCTTCAAGTTTTAAAATTAGTCAAATTTTGAAAGGTGAAGTGTGGATTGTCCCTACTTGTGTGGATTTGTTTGGAGACAGGTCATTTTTCCCCTTGGAAGTTTTTCCTTTTGAGGACCACTTTTGTTAAGTGAAGATGTCAAGTTTTTGGGATTATACTAGTCCCCATGAGGGTGGATTCTCCCTTGTATGGACTAGAAAGATTATTTAAATGGGGTTCCTAAGTTGGTTGATTTTCTCTTGGTCAATTTATACCTTTGTGGTCATAAATATAAAATTAATTAAATAAAAGGGAAAATAATATAATAAAGTTCTACAAGCGTCTAGAAGGCAAAAGGTTTTACCCCACATTGTTTGTGTGTGTGAAAGGCAAAACCAAAATGACTTTAAAAGGAGAAGCTACAGCACAGGCAAGTGGCTGAAGGAGATAGAAGAAAAGCCTAAGGAGCTGGAAATGAAGCAAAGAAGGGTATCAAGTTTCAACCATCATTGGCCAATTTGATATAAGTGATTTCTGCGTAAAATCAGACCTCCAAAGGGTGAAGACAAGGTGAGTTGGCTGCCATAATGATGTCTTAAGATTCAAGCCTGAAAATCTCAACGTGGAATGATTTTTGGCAATAAATTGTGAGATTTTTCTTATCCACCAAATGATACCAAGGGTGATTGCAGGTTAAAGTGGGACAATTTCTGACTTTTTAAGATGAATTCCAAGTCAAGAAAGGGCTGTGAACAATGTATTTTCTGACCAAATCTGAGAATGGTCGTATATGGTGCGATTTTTGCAAAATTCTTTGAAGATTATAAGCAAGGTTGCTTTGGAGGCTAAATTACTGATTCTAAGATCATTTTGGAAGCACGAAAAGGCTGATTGGTGAGTTGTCTTCAGACAAGTCTGAATTTTTTCTCAGGCTAGGCAATTTTAAATAGAAAATCTATGTAAATTCCATACAGACCAAATCGTTCCAGATTCTATAATGAATTATTACCAGGGATAAAACACACGTTTTTGACTGATTCCAAACATTAGAGAAGGTCTGCAAAGTAAACTTATTTAAAAAAAATGATTTCTTGAAAAATTTCAGAACTTTGTTAATGATTTCTAATTCAATTGCAGGCCTTTGGGGTGCTATTATTGATCAATTTTAATGCCGTATGAGCTCTGAAACTCTAATGTCTACAGACAGGTCTGGAAATGCCTGAAACAGGGGCAGTTTTTAAGAAAATCGTCATAATTCATCCTTTCATCCAATCATAAAATAAGTTGTTGCTGAGTCACTGGGGGCTTATTTTGCATTTAAATCATTAGGTTTGACTGAATTCCACCAAGGAAGAGCAGTTGCAGGTTTTCCCTCAGAAAATTTGATGTGGTCTTTTATGGTGAGATTGTATTTTGAGCATGGTTTGGTTGATGCTTTAATTCATAATCTGCATATAAATTCATGGATCATTATGTGTCATAGACTTAATGAATTGTTAGGACTGATTTTAGATTGTTTACAGACTTAACAACAAACTATCCTCAGAAAATCAGAATTCAGTAAGGGTCTGATTTTATCATTTTAGAGGCTAAGTATTAATCATTTTGTTGTCCTAAGATACTCATCCAAATGCTTATTCAATTTGCAACCTCCTTTGGATAGAATTTTTATTTATTGCATTGAGTTTATGGACAAATTCAAGGATTTAAAAGGTCTGAAAACTTAATATTGTGATTAAGTTCTTTAAAGACCATACTGACTTTGAGCTTTGAACAAGGAATCATTTCTGAATCAAAGGCCAGGATAGTCGCAAGGAAGTGAATAAATGAAGGTGGAAGACAAGTTTGAGCTTAAAACCCAAGATAGCAATGAAGGAGGACTAGCCTAAAGAGATCAAGTTCAAAGGACAACACTAAAAGATAATGCAGGGAAGTAGGTAAGGAAAGAAACATTCAACAAGGTAAAATGGAACTTGATACATTCAAGAAGGAGACTTAGAGGATTAAAGACCAAACCTTCATCAAGGAAGGAGATGGGACAAGTCCAGATTTAAAGGAGTTTGTGGACAAGTTCAAGGATTTAATTCATGAACACTTTTGTGCTCCTATGCAAGTCAATATTCCACTTGATTATGAAATTAAAAAAACCGAAATGATACATTGACAATGAACTCTTGAAAGAGTTTACAAGTGCTAATAATAGCGTGAACAAAGTTTTTTAAGTAAAGGCAACCTCTAAATATCGACTAAATTAAGAAAATTAAAAAGATAGCCAAAATGACCATTAAGTAAGATTTTAAAAGAACGAGCCAAATTTACAAAGATCCTAGGATACTAAAAATAATCTAATACCCTCCCTTAATGGTAATTCTATCAACTCCCTCCCTTGCATAAGGCAATACATGTAGTCACAGATATGGCAACATTTTGTTGTTGCTGAGACCCTCCCTGGATTTGCAAAATGTTAATGACCAAGAGTACCCTAGAAAAAATAAGAGAAGGTAGTCTCCTTCAAAATTGTTCGCAACAAGAGAGTAGAACTTGTCACAAACTCTTGCATTGTTGCTGAGACCCTCCCTGGATTTGCAAAATGTTAATGACCAAGAGTACCCTAGAAAAAATAAGAGAAGGTAGTCTCCTTCAAAATTGTTCGCAACAAGAGAGTAGAACTTGTCACAAACTCTTGCATTGACCCTTGCAGAATTTGCAAAACTGCTGACCAGAAATTGTCACAAAAAACATCCGACCTGATGTTGGATAATTGAGCTTCCCTTCTCTTTAGACAAAGACACATTGAGAATAGCTACCAAGCTCTTCAAACTATTGCAGTTGAGCAGGATGCCCCAAAATTGATAAAATACCATGATTTGTAGAATACAAAGCACCATTTTTCGGTCAAAGAACAGTAAAAACATTGAAATAACTTCCCACACGAACTTCATGTATTGCGGAAACCAAAAACCATTTTTGAGGCAAATATCAACCAAAACCAAACATGATTTTAAAGGTGAAAAATCAATCAAAATCAAACAAAAACGAAGATACAAATTAGAGAATATGGAACTTCATTTTTGAGGAAAATGGTAAAACCCAGCTGAATTTTTCTTGAAGGAAAAAAATTATGAAAATCCACCCAATAATTTTTTAGGAAAAACTATAAAAACCCTCCCATAATATGAGCTGCTCAGAATGCATAGGTGACGACCACCTTCTCATTTGAATATGGAACAACTGGTGCCTTCTGCCGAGATCCTTCCTGTGAAAATTACATGATTGCCAATCATTTCCTGCAATCTTTCTTCATGTGACCAAGCTTGTGATAATAATTGCACTAAATGCTTTCTTCTTTGAAGATGTTGAAGGTTCACGTGATCATTCTATTGAAAGAGCTAAGAGGTACTGTTGTAGGATCACCCAAGGGTTAGGTGAGAAGCCCTTAAAGTTTTGTCTTGTAAGACCTCAAATAGGTCATGGGGTGAATAAGGGTTATCTGAGAAGTCCAATTTATGTTTTGGTTTGGATTGGTAAGTTTAGTTCAGACTTATGCCAAGTTTGGCAATATTTGCTCATTTGGGCAAAACATTGTCAATTGTGCAAAATTGGGCAAAATGTGCAAAATCAAGATATAATAGTTAGGGGAGCTTGTTTAGAGGTTAGATTTGTTGGAATGATAACAAACACCATTCTACACCTATTGATTGCATGGATGCATGAATTGCGTAAAGATGTCAGAACTTACAAAAAGTTGTCAATGATTTTGCAACTTTGTCAAGTTGCTTGACAACTTTTAGGCAAGAAAGTGCAACTTTTGTCCAGTTAGTTATGGGTGCACAAAAAAAATTGGAATAGGTGGAAACACTCTATTTATGCTCTTCTCAATTGATGTGACAAGGTTGGTTGCCATTTTGGTGAAAATTTGAATGAAAAAGCATTGACAACTTCTGATTTATCTTGCACAGTCACTTGGCAATACGACCATCTTTGGTTATAATGATTGAAAATGGCTATCTATTACTGTACATAGTTAGATTAGTGTATCTTCCTTCATTTGGTGTTTTTGTGTATAACTTTTGTTGTTCGAATAAATTCAAAATCAAATTGCGCAATTCACTGGACTTGGCAAGGGTTTTCTCTTAAAATGCCTCTATCTTAAAAATCTACCGTTGGGTTGTAACAACCACTGGAGGTCTTTGAGAGGAGGCCATGTACATTCTTTTGGCTTTGGTTTCAAGCTATAAATGTCAATCTATGAATTTTAATGTCTTGACCTAGGCGAGTTTAGTGATAATTTGACTAGGTGCAGAGAAGTAACAAAGTGTTGATTCTTGCTGGAGTGGGTTGAAAAATGTGATTAAATGCCATCAAGATGTGGTATGGAGTCTAGGCAAGTAGTGGATAAAATCCCATCTGTAGTTGAATCCATTTGATTGGTGTTTGAAAGCTTTGAACCTATCCAAGCTTGTAAAATAAGAAAGCTCAAACTAGGGTTAGCCTTGTATGGACGCATGGGACAATGAGACCTCAAAAATATTTTAGTGCTCCAAAAAGGGTATAAGGAATGGGCATCAGTTTGAGAAGTCCTTTGGAGAAAATCTGAGTTAAGACCTAAAAACTACAAAGAAAGACCTAATTAAGGCTAGAAGGCTACTAAGCCTACTAGAGAAAACCAAGAGATTGATAAGGAAAAGAAGGCAAAAGCTTTACTTTTTGAAATTTGTCCAACATTTCTAATTGAATTTGACGACCTCCACACTCTTGCAAGGTAGTTTACAAGGTTCGAAGGTTTGAGTCAACCGGTGAAGTGCAAGATAGTTTACAAGGTTTGGAGGTTTGAATCAATGGGTGAAGTAGAAGGCCTTAAGGGTAAGAATGACAATCTTTGAACTTGGGAGAGCACGCTAGGTGAGGAATTTGGTAAAAGAAACTTGTTAGTATTGAGGAATTGGGGAGTAAATGAAACTTAGTTGAAGTCCTATTAGGGCATGTGCATGATAGAATTCTAGGGTAACCCTATCAAATTGGTATTAGATCCCATAAGTTTTAGGCTGGTGAACTTTGGTGTATGTCAACAGTAGAATTAGTTGGTGAATTAATCATGGTTACCAATGTTGAGTTGGCGAATGAGGTGGAAGATTAGGAAGAGGAGAATAGACTCCTAAAGGAAAAGCTCACTGAGTTAGAAACCAAACTTGATGAAATAGAAAACAAGGCAGAGAGAGTGATAGTGAAAGTCACTGAAAAAGAGGAAAAAGAAAAAGTCAAAGAAGTATCAGTGGAAGATGAGTTCCTTGAACTGGACCCTATTTTGCAAGAAGAACCCTTTCATAAAGCAATTATGGCTTTAGGAGGGAAAGCACTTGAAGGTATACCACATGTGGAAATATGGTACCAGATCTAGTAATGGTTTGGATAGAAGGAATGGAGAATCACTTTTAGTGTGAGGGTATCAATGAAGCCCAAAAAGTTAAGGTTGCCAAATCTAGGATGAGGGGAGTTGCTCTAACTTGGTGGAAATTTGTACAAGAAGAGAGAAAGAAAGAAGGTAAGAACCCTATAGCTACTTGGAAGTGTGAGGTAACCAAGATTAGGGAAACATACTTACCAGATGACTATGAAGTCCAATTGCACAGGAAAAGGCAAAGTCTAAGGCAAAAGGACCTTTACGTAAGCACATACACAGGGATTTCAGGAGTTGTGTCTAAGATCCAAGGTGAAAAAGGAAGAAAGCTTCAAAGTTGCAAGATACATCAATGGGTTTAGGTGGAACATACAAGAAGAAATTAGTTTGTTGAGTCCTAATACTGTGCATAAGTGTTATCAACGAGTGCACAAGGTTGAAGAAAAAAACAAAAAAAAACATGATCAAGGCAGTAGAGGTAGAGATAGGGGAAGGGACGGTAGAAGTCATATCGGAAGCTTTGGAGGGAGAAGCTCAGAGCATAGGTCCCAAGGAGAATCCAAACAACAAAGTGGGGATTCTAGTAGCAGAGGAGGCTACAATAAGGGAAGGGGATCTCGCAGCAGTTACAGAGGTAGATCTGGTGGACCAGGAAGAGAGTCCTACTTCTTCACTATGAAATGTTACAATTGTAACTAGCTTGAGCACCTTGCCTACAAATGCCTTGAAAAGACCTCTTCATCACAAGGAGTGGATAAGAGAATCAATTATGTACAAGAAGATTTTGCAAGTAGCAAATCACCAAAGGTAACCTTGGATTCTGAAGTGGGAGATAACTTCATGATAAGGAGGACTTTGTTCCAAAGAACTTGTCAAGGAAGAACCAAGCCAAAGAAAATCTCTATTTAGAATAAGGTACAATATTTTGAGTAAGGTATAAGTCATCATTGATTCAGGGTCTACTGACAATATAATTTTTGACGAAGTAGTTAGTGAACTTAATTTGCAAAGAATTCCTCATAACAATCCTTAGAGGGTCACATGGCTTAATAAAGGACAGCTTGTTCCAGTTAATGAATAGGCTTGGGTAGACTTCACCATAGGGAAATATAAGGATAAGGTGTTATGTGATGCCTGTATCTCCTATTAGAAAAACCATGGCAGTATAACAGGAAGGCCATCCATGATGGAGAATTTTTTTATATACATTAAGAAAGATGGAGTCACTTTTAGAATTCAGTCAATATTTGAGGGAGAAGAAATGAAGTCTATAGGTCCTAATGTACTTCTAGTGGGAAAAAAGGAGTTCCTAAACACTTTGACGGAAGGAGACGGAGTGGGATTTGCTCATGTGTTGAAGCCTAACAAGGTAAAGCTAGAGAAGAAGTTAGACATTCCTAAAGAGGTACAAGTGTTACTAGATTACAAGGTTGCATGGGTACTCGTACCCACACCCTTGGTACTCGCATCCACGTACCCAAGTACCGGGTACACGTATCCCACGTACTGGGTACTCGGTGGAGAGCATCATAGCTAAGGACCTTGATTAAGATTCTGATTTTTTTTTCGGTTTTTTTATTTTTGTATTAGTTTGTTGTTTATCAAACTTAATTCAATACCAAATCAGTTTGAAACTTTGATACTCATTAACAGTAAACTTTATCACTGTTAAAGTCAAAAGTTTATCATTTGCAATATGTCACTGTCATATGATTTAGGATCTTCTTGTTCATGTTTAAGTCTGCCTTCTTTGTTATGCATCTAAGCATTTATCATGTAGTATTATTTCAAACATATAGCAAATCTGAAACTGAAAAGAATACATTACATTTGCAAACTTTATCACTGTTCTTGTTTTGAAAAACCATTGTTATGACTCATAATTTCAGATTTTTTATAAATATAAAAGTATAATTTTTCAATGAGTTTGACATACCCAAGTACCTCTGTCCCCTATTATGAAAAATACTTTAAACATAAAACATTCAGCAATAGCATATATATATATATATATTATGATTTGACTTATGGCTCATATTTTCAAATTTCATGTTTTGAATGCTCAATGTCATGACTCATGACATATATTTTGGTTTTTATATTTTCTACAAAATATTAATTATATAGAAAAAAATTAGGCATACACACGTACCCCCGTCCCCTATTTTGAAAAATATGCGTAACCGTACCCGTTCTCGTTCCCGTACCCACATACCCGTGCAACCTTGCTAGATTAATTTAAGGAGATTGTAAGTGATGGAAAACCTGCTACCTTACCCACCTAAGATGGCTATAAGTCACCAAATTGATTTTATCCTAGGAGCCTCACTACCTAACAAAGTTTCCTATAAGATGACTCCCCAACATCATGGAGATTGCAAGTCAAATGCAAGAGCTTATTGATAACGGCTAATTAGGAAAAAACATTAGCCCATGTGTAACTCCAACAATTTTGGCACCAAAAAAGGGAGGTAACTTGGAGACTATGCACTAATTCTAGGGTCATAAAGAGAATCACTATTAGGTACAAATTCCCTATTCCAACAATTGAAGATCTAATGGGTTATCTAGGAGGGGCCAAGTATTTTACCAAGATAGACCTTAAAAGTGGCTAACATCAGATAAGAATTAAGGAGCGGGATGAATGGAAGACAACCTTCAAGACTACAAAAGGGCTATGTAAATGGCTTGTTATGCCATTTGGACTGATTGATGCCCCTAGCACCTTCATGAGGCTGATGAATGAGGTGTTAAAGGACTTCATTGGTAAGTTTGTAGTAGTCTATTTAGATGACTGCATGTATTACGTGTCATGTATGCAGAAATTGTGGACTGGGTTAAAACTGTCAGAAAAATTAAAAAACATCCTGGCTTACAGGATAACGTGACACAATGTAACTAGCAGCCAAAAAATAGGTGCAGACTTGCTTTTTACTACGCGGAAAAATGTGAGTTGGATGGTGGAGAAAAAAGTGGATGATCCAACAACAGACAATGAAAACTTAGCAATGGTTTTGCATTGCTGATCAATAAAGCCTACTGAAGACTGCCAAAAAATGTTGAGGGTCCAAAATTGAAACGGAAAATGCCAAAAGCACTAAAACAAAAAATTGCCTGGGCTGGGCTGGAAGAAATTGTCGTCACCGTAAATCACTGCGATTTTGACCTGCATAATTTCCTAAAAATAAATGATTTGTAGGAAAATTCTACTCTTGTGTTGAAATTGACTGCAAATCAATGGGTCAGTTTTAATTTATTTTCCTCACGTGTTGTGCAAAAACAAATTCGAGAAAGAATTATCCTAGAAAATTTGCTTTGATATCATGATATGCTAAAAAGTGGAATGAATAATGCATTGACAATTAACTCTTAAATAGATTTTATAAACGCTAATAATATCATGACCAAAGTTGTCTAAATGTAGACTAAATTAAGAAAACTAGAAAGATAGCCTAAATGACCGTCAACTAAGACTAGAGAAGAATGAGCTAAACTTAGCAAGAACCTAGGATACTAAAAATAATCTACTAGATTGAATGCTTGAAAGGACTATCTTAAAAGGAGATCAACTTGTCCCTATTCACATTGATTCTCCATAATGATCAATCAAGTACACTAAGGAATAATTGAGGTTGATTCTAACATGAAGGTCACTATAGGAACAAGGAAAGAAGCATAAGTCTGAGGTCAAGAGCAAGAAAAAATTCAAGGACAAGATTCCCATTAAATGACTTATCCTGGTGATGATCAAACCATACAAGGAAATGGATTGAGGAAGATTTGCTATGCCAAGGAAGATGTTAACGCATTCAAGGGATTGTCCGAAAAGTTCCAAGATGAAGAAGACAAAGAAGAATTCTAAACAATGAAGGTGGAAATAGAAAGGGTTCAACTATTAAATCAAAAGTGGTTGGTTTTTCGTTATGATTTCACGTAATTTGGAAATGGTTGGTTATTTGTTATGATTTCATGTAAATCGGAAATGGCTGGTTATTTGTTATGATTTCATGTAAATTGGAAATGGTTGGTTAAGATGGTTATTTATTACAATTATATTAACTGCAATAGAATGTATTAGAAGTGTACCTTACTATGTTATTTTTCCTTGTATGTGTGTGACGAAGGGGGTAACAATTGGCAGAGAGGGAACAGGGCACATACACCAACCTTCCATCGAGCTTGTTAGGTATTTGTTTAACCACTTGGGTCAGGGAAAATCGGACTAGGGCAGACTAAATAATACCAAGTGTCCACTATGAGCTGACTGGGTCATCTAATTTAAAAGGATACATATATATTCATATGAGCAATAAATGAAATAAAATTATTACCTTTAAATTTGAATTGGGACGTTTTGCATCATTTGATGTCAGGTATGATATACTATGTAAATAATACCCATAGTACTTAGGTATACCTTAAATTTGTACTTATTATGTTATATTTATATTATATATATACATGTATATTTCAATATACAGTATGTGTATAAATAATACGTACAAGTATACAAATAATATGAGTATTATTTATAATAGTTTGGGTGAAATTCAACTCCCATATCAATTTAATTTTTAAAGTCAAGAAAAGTCCATCAACCTTTCATAAATCTTTTTGTTATTTCGGCCTTTCATATTTCTTCCAAATTACATGTCCATCGACCAAGAATGTAACATACAAATTTATGCCTCTGCAACCCTGTTTCCATGCAACGTGACTTCATCTTTGCTCATTCTTTCCTATAGAGGCCGATCACCATTTTTTATATCTAGCACCCATAGATGATCATGTTTTGACACTCAACTCATTCACTATTATTATTGTTGAACCTACAATTGTGGGGATTATTCAAAATATATTATCATTCCTTGCTAGTAGACACCAAAGTGGGACACCAACTTCAATCCCTTTGGAGTCCATTTTCTAGCGTTCAAAGCAAGCGATCTACAATCGGAAGTCTTTCTTTTATAAGGCTGTTTTCCTTGAAATTGCTATTCTCAAGATAATTGGATAAGTTGTTAATTATTCATTGCTTTCATAAGAGGGTTCAGTCAGGCTTTGATTGTAACATGAAAAGTCCGCAGTAACTGGAATGAGACTGTTTAACTAGTGTGCCAAGAGCACTCGGGCTGATAATACCCTCTACTTTTTAATATATTTTGAAGCATAGTATTATGCCAAGAGAAATCGATTAAACATGTTGTCCATGCTTCCAAATCCAGTGATATCAAATGCATGTGTCCTTGATATTTTGGAAGTCTATCTTTGGCTGAAAATATATACAGATAGTTGGAAATCATAAAACTTTCTTCCTCCTTTTTTTCCTTAGTTATAGGTGCACAAAGAAATTCCCTTTATACAATTGAATTTTATATAATGCAAGTTGGAAACGCACCAGAGATCATCAAGGATAGCCAAGAATGGCTGAGCTGTGTGGTGTAGTCCATATGAAATGAACATAATTATAAATCTGCGGAAAATAGAATGATTAATCAGAACTATGAAAAACAATATAATTGGAATCTAGTCAGCTCATAGTGGGAACTGGATATTAGTATGTCTGCCAAGTCGAGCGGTGGGTGATCGGGTGCATAGTGTCTTATGGAAATCCCTGGCCAGGGTAGGTTTAGTGGTGAATGATGCTACTATGATCACCAGAGGTTAGGACAATTCATAGTCAGATGGATAATCTATTGGGAGGTACTTGCAATCTAGTCGGCTATGTAGTTGACAACTCTAGCACCAGGTTGCTCAAGTGGCAAGACGAGATGGTGTACACATGCCTTATCTCGTGCAGGGTTGAGCCATTCTTAGTAGAGAATGAATGGGGATTACACTAGGTCCATGGTTAGGTAGTTAAGCCTTTGTCAATGCTTTTCCTCTCCTCCAAATACCTAGACTTGCACACAACATATTAGTTCCTACTTCTTTGACATGGTGTGATCCGAACCTTGATAGTATTCCATTATTTTTTCAGCAACATCTTTATTTCGATGCAGCTATATATCTTTTGCAGTTACTTTTCTGTTTCATATGGAACAGTAGTTAGAATTTGCAATTACATTTATGTTTCTTACAATGTGTAATATAATTATTTAATCTATTTTGATCGATTTTTCTAGCTTATCCAAATATAGTTAAACCTTTCAGTTCATAGTTAAGATCTTATTGTGAGAATGCAATTAATCAGTTAGTTTCTGATATTCCTTTTCATGTGAATGGGTAGCTAGTTGTACATTGTCTCATTTTGTGGTGCTTCATTTCTATTGGCTATTTTGGTTGCCCTAATTAGGGTTTGTAATGGATTAACTAGGCCATTGATTTCAAATTAATCTTGGCCATTCATTGTAATTGGGCCTCCCATATAAACCCACTCCCCTCATTTGTAAAGGACTTGTTAAAATTATTGCTGTGATACTACCAAATTGTTTTTAATTCATTGTTGGTCTTCATGGTGAATTGTATGTATCATTTTTGAGTATTGTATGGTTTTTACATTTTCCTCACTTCCCCTAGGATTTCATTTCATGTTTAGTAGAAGTAGTTTAGTTGAATGTAAGTAATTGTGAATCAATCTTTGTTAAACTTGCCTAATCCATGCCACCAGCTGCTTTCTGATTGTAAGTTCACATTGTGTGGTATACTGAAATTTTGGCGAGCCTTACTCCAATTATTGCTTTCTTATTGATATGCATCAATGGATGCTAATGGGATGATAATAGTTGGAACATCTTATATCTACCTTAGGAGATTGCACAAACTTGGTTGATGTTGATGCCTGAATTAAGTCCAGTAGTCATATAGACATACACAATTTCTTGCATTTTAGGAGTAGACTAGTTCTTTAATCCTTCATCCCTTAGCACTTTGTTGTTAGAAGAAGCTGAAGAAGTTGATAGCCATTGAATGAATAATGTAAGCCCCTTTGTGATAACCAACATATCACATGACAAAAACTGAGTGAAAGTCCCTGATTGAGAAGGAACTTTGAGGTTGTCTCATTTGATCACAAAATCCAGATAATATGGGCTTCCCCATTCAAGAGGATAGAATATTTGTTGTTTCACTCCAAAACTTTGAATGTTTGATTCTGCATGTTAAAGTGGAATAAAACTCATTTCAACAAGTCCATACATTGAATGACTACATGCTTCTCTTTGTTTTGTAGAGGAATGGGTAACACAAACAGGAAATCCAAATTTATGATATCAAGTCCAAATTTTCATGTTCAGTAGCACATAATCTCAAAATGGTAATATCAATAATAATGGCTACAGGCAGGCAGTGACAAATGTTGACCTTACAATATTTCAAATGCCAAATCTGTCAGAGCTTCAAATAATTGTGTTAAAATTTAGGACAGTAGTCAATTGACAAATACATATTTTGTCCATTTGATAAATAAAAAAGCACATTTTGTTGTTTCCGTTCATCACTGATATGCTTCTAATGTTTAGCCAGTTTTTGATTTTGTGACCGTTGGGTAAAACATTATTCAACACCATAGAAAAGCTTCATTTTATATTTTGAACTCTAATGATTAAATCCAAATTTTCAAGTTCAAAATTAGACCATCTCAAAATGATTGTATGAATAATACTGGCTATAGGCAGGCAATGGCAAGTGTTGATGTCACAATATTTCATATGCCAAATCTTTCATGGCTTCAACATTTTGATGTTTTCATTTATCCCCAATACGTGGCTAATCTGTTTTACCAGTTTTTAAAGCTTTGCCAATTGGGTAAAGGCTTTATCCAACCCCTGAGTAAAGCTCCAGTTTATCTTTTGAACATTAATAATTAAACAGATGCTAGCTGACTGGTTTAAACTAATTATTTTTTTCATTGCCACCATTTATGTAAATAGCATTTAAACTTAGTACCTATATATATAGACACGCACACGCATGTGCATACACACACATTCATTTATAGTACAAAATACCCATCATATTGGCATTTTGATACAACCATTTTTAAAATTATAAAATAACCTAAGTTGACCCCCAAATTCGCTTGTTGACCCCTAAATTTGATAGTCGATTCGGTCTTGATTCGAAGTTGGTTCAAATTCAAAGCAGATTTGGTTTTTTCCTGATGAATTCATTGGCAAAGCATTGGGCGGGAACCTGGTCGAATGACCAACGAATTTGATGGACCTTTTTATTTTCCTGGCGACTTGGAGACTAATGTTTTGTTTGCACTTGGGCAAACTTTATTGTTCAATGCGATTTTTTTCAGTTTGACCCAAAGCTGACTAAAGTGGACGCCCTCATTAGTTTCAAGTCTGCTCATTCATCCACGAGTAGCGACTTGGGCACACATTTCTTCTGCGAGTGACTCCATTGATGTCGCCATTTCTTCGACTTATTTTGTAATATGATTTTGTTCAAATGGAAATCTGTTGTGTAGCAATTCGCAACGAGCTAGAGGAGAGGAAACTTGACCTCATCGACCTGTACATCACTGTAGATTGAGCAAAGCTCAAGGGTCCGCAACAACAAATTTCTATCTAGTTTAAGTTTTTTAAAATAAATTTTTACTTGAGTTTAATATGTTTTAGATTTTTTTTAAGTTAGATTTTTAAGTTTAATATGTTTCATGAAATCACATACTTTTTTTTTGTAAATAACGTAAAAATTGACAATATTTTATTTTAATAAAATTTTATTATAAAAATACCTTAAATTGATTTAGATTTAATATTACTTATTTTCATTTAACATTAATATTTTATTATTAAATTAAATGTAATAGTATTTTTCTTTTTTTGATCGGTAAACGACCGAAAGCCTAGATTAGTTTTTGTTATTTGTTGTAATTAATTACTTTTATGTGTTAAGCGAATTCGAACCCAAGACCTCCCACATGAGAGGCTCACAAGTCACCGTTGTGTTGTAGGCCCTTGCCTTATTTAAATACTATTTTAGTATATTTTAAATATTCAAAATAAATTTGGTATGTTATGCTTTTAAAATATAATTTATAATCTTTTTTATATTTTTTTAAAGTTAAAAAATAAAATAATTATATCTTTTGTTTTAATATTTTTTTAAACATTGAGTGGATGTTTTAAATGCTAACTATTTTTCTTTTAATAATTTTGGAGATATATGATTTACATTTAAAATAATTAAATGAATGTAAGGCAAATTTAATTTTGAATTTTTCTCCTTGTTAATCTCATCTGAAGAATGTCGAATACAAACTAGAATTCCAACCTTGTGACTTAGATTTTTGCTATAGTTGTTTTTAGAGTTTTTACCCAATAAGAAAAAGGAACAATGGAATTAAATGCATTTAAGAATATGTGATATGGTAAAACATGTCAATCTTAGAATTTAGAATGAACCACAACCAAGTATAGAAGCTTTATTTCTTGACATTACTGTTTTTGAACTGAAAATTTGATATGGTTGACATTTTGTCATACCATTCAAACTTAATCATTAATATATGTGCTGGTGTATTTAGCTATATTGCTCTAATATTAGCATAGTGGTGTATGAACTTATTTGCTTCCGCATATATTCTTACATATATAAAAAAAAAATTATTAAACAAAAAAAAGAACTTGTACAAACGAACCCTAAACGAACCAGCCCAAATTTTTTTTGAGTGAATGTCGAACCCGCATACGAACCAGAATCTGAACCGGCAACTTAGAAAATAACTATAAACATCAACAAGGTTTGCAAAATTCTTTCTAATCTATATATGCGGAATTTTAGTTGCATTTTCTTTTTGGTAAATTTTCCATATTGCCTGCTGGTAGTCTTTATAGGAAAATGAAACTCTTTTCCAAAGAAGTGCATCTGTTGGTTTGTTTTTATAGTTTTTTTGCAGTATAAAAATTAATTACCTTTCTAATCAATTTATTCTTAGTTATTGGTTCGAGTTCGGTTTGAAATATGGGTTCAAGGAACCAGTTTGCCAGTATGGCAAAATCTTGGAAAGGGTTTTGGGTTCGTTCGTACAAAAATATGTAAAAAATATAAAATTATATATATATATATATGAATGAAGCCTAGAAGCATAGAGTATCATAAAATCATATGATGTAAACTAAGTTAATCATTTAAACAACAAAACCACCATAGGCATAAGCTTTAAACACGTAAGTTGTAATCATAGCATCATGAACTTCTTTTGCTCAATCACCCATTTGCTCCCAAAATCATTTTTTAGGGCAACCGGAACTCAAAAAATATAAAATTTGTTAAAAAAAGTGACTTGAAAGTCGCCCATCCTCGTAAATTTGCCCAAATTCGTCCCAAATTTGATCTGGGCAGCCAAACTTCGCTTGAGTTCGATTTCTGGACTGCCAGTTCGAACCAGCCCAAGCAAAATCAAACCCTGATCAAACCTGGGTCAAACCGGACCAGTATTTCGAACTGGTTCGAACTCAGGCAGGTTTTTTGGGCCACAACAGTGAACACGGGTAACTAAGAATTTATTTAATAAAATCATTAGTACTAATAGCCTTTTTAAAAAAATCTTTAAGAACATCTGAAATATTTAAGCCAGATATCAAATCTTAGTGCCCTTCAGTTTCCTAGGTCATTTAAAGTTTGTTATTCTTTAGCTTTATGCAAGTTTGTGAACTTGTGTATCTGTTCTTTTATTAGTTAACTGAGATTGCAAGAGCAAAGCTTTATGCATAAAATGATCGCTCAAACATTAATTGAAAAACTATTCAGGGGAGGTAATTACAAGTTAGGCATAAATGGCATTATTATTTTAGACAGACATCATTATGTGCTGTGTAGATCATTTATGCCCGGTTCACAAGTAAGGCTACATTTTATGTTAATAAAGTTTTCATCTGTATATCAACTGTACATTTTATTAAACATTATAGTAAATACTTTTAACTTTTTAATTATGTCATTTTTAGAAAATAGTTATATTTGGATTTCTCAGCAACTCCAGAGTTTCAGTCTTTTGCTAGCAGTAACAGTTTTTGGTCTTAAACAACCAAACTTCAAGTTTTATGAAGAACATCCATTTCAGATTTCCTTGAGATCTTGGTTTTAAATTTTGTGTTTCCTTCCAGATTCTTGCACTTGTACAGTTTCAAAACTCTATTAAGTGTTATAAGCTACATCATGTTTTGGCTGGGTATTATAACATGCTATTGCTGTGAATTCTTTTCCTATGAAATTTAATGCCAATCCAGAAAACAGCATATAATGTATAATAAATATATCGACTTTTAGTATACTCAAGGATTGTTTTTGCAATTTATATTTTATTCTGTTCTGGAACTGGCCGCAGACAGGAAAGCTGCTCAAGGAAAGTGATCCAGAAAAGGGCCATCAAAAGGTTATAACTTCTTTGGCTAAGTCTGCCGATGGTTCCTTCTTCCTCACAGGAGCTTTAGATAAATCAGCAAAGGTACTGTTTTTTAAATGTTAAAATTGATAAAAATGTAAATTTTCTATTAATTGCTGGACTCACGTTCTTTCTTTACCTGGTGTCTGCTAGCTATGGGACATCAGAGCCCTAACACTTATAAAGACATATGTGACTGAGCGCCCTGTAAATGCAGTTGCCATTTCTCCTATTTTGGATCATGTAAGTGTCCTTACTTGAAAACTTTCTGAAGCTATTATAATCTGTGTTTCCTTTTAAAGTTAGCATATATACATAGCAAGTTAGCAACAATTCTGATCATCTCAAATTTGCAAAATTCATTGTGACAGGTTGTACTTGGTGGAGGTCAAAGTGCATCTGATGTCACAACGACTGATAGACGTGCAGGAAAATTTGAAGCAAAATTCTTTCATATGGTATGATGATATACTTTCTGTATTTGGAAGCAATTATTATTATCTTTTCATAGTTTCGAGGATGGATTTTTACTGATATTTAATAATATTCATTTATGATAACAAATTACTTATTGTGAGAAAAAAAAAAATGTTTTAGAGGCTTTTGATTTTGTATATCTTTAGAGTTATATTCCTCAACTTTTGGGTGACACCAGTTTCTTGATTGATTGCTAATCTTTTGGGTCGGGCATAAACGATTTAAGTTAATTTCTTAGAAGTAGTTTAACTGCACCATTTATTGATTTCTGTTTAATATTTCTTGATTATGTAAAAAGCATGATAAAATATCTAAATATGTCCATTGTTTTAATCTGTGTGCTAAAATCTTGTTTTAAAGAAGTTTACTTTCATTCAAACTGCAATGCTTTTAGATATATCCATTTTGAATGTGCATCCACATAAATGTTGTTGAAATAATAGCTTTGTTCAAATAATAATGAATGATAATATTAATACAATGATCTGTAGATTATATGCATACACATACATCAATATACATTGTGTATATTGATGTATGTAATATGTATATACACATTATATATCAGATATATTGATGTATCATGCACGATAATCTTAATATTATTTCCAAATATAAGTCTGATTTAATCAATGCATACTTGATCAATTTGCATTGCCATTTATATGAATTAATGTCAAATTGATATGAGAAAATGGTATTAATATTACATCAGATCCGGGTCTGATTATGTTTATATATTTTGTCGATAATCAACCACCTTAATTACCATTGTGTTAGTGCCGATTTGAATTGGTATCATTTAAGTTACAAATTGTATTGGTTATGAACATACATGCCAAAGAATGGACATGACTCCACTCATGTGGAGACATGTCTATTCTTTGGCATGTCTCCAAGAGTTTATATATATCCAAGCCAATCAGTCGAAGAAGGCAAGTACAGAAATCATAATAGTGCAAGCCTTTCTAAGAGTTCAATCACTATCAAATACCACTTCCCCTAAAAATTATGGGCGTAGGGGTATGGGGTATGGCGGTAGCGTTATTGGTATGCACTAAAGCTGAACCATGGCCAGAACCAGGATGTGCGCAAGATGTGTAAGCATAGAGCACTGGTCACAGTAGTATGAGTTGACTACCCCGACATGATATTCATATTCAGTTTTGTAATTACTGTACTCAGAACTCACCATTCTTGTTTCAGATTTATATCAATATTGAAAATAATAATTACCTTCATTCTGATAATAATCTGCAAAGGAAACAAATTGTTAGTAAGATTATTGTTCAAGAAAATTAAAAGATATACATATCCCAATCTGCCATAAGTCTAATCAACATTAACATGGTATCAAAGCCTTGCTAAGAAGATCCGATTAGATTTGAGAGTTGAGATTACTCAACATAAATTCTTTGTTGAAAGAATAATCACATTCCATTCTTCATAATAATCACATAATAGAGGCATCCATTAGGAAAGGTACAGACATGGGACTTAAAGTACAAAATTTGATTTGTGTACACTTTTAGGAAATGATTTCTTTGTGTTTTTGCCTAGGGCACATCCTTTGCAAATGCCTAAATGATCAGGTTTGAGACTAGGTAACTCTTTTACAATTTTCCCTATCGAAGATAAAGCATGGAAATGAAGGTGACCTAGTCTCCTATTAATTTGTGTTTGATGTTTCATGATTTAGAGCTAAATTTTGTTGGTTACAAAGTTTATATAAAATTTCATCTCTAAATCCAATTGATATAGCTTTTTTGACGTTCGAATTCTTTGGCCAAGATAGAACTTTGTCTTCTTGGAAGGTGATTTTGTACCCTTGATCAGCAAGACTGGAGATGGAGACCAAATTTCTTTTACACCAGTTATAAATAAAACATTTTTAAGTTGGGGAGTAATACCTGAATTTAGTTGAATTGAACATGATCCAATATCTTTAATTGGGTGTGTAGAATTGTCTCTAATGGTTACTTCTTTAGAGGAGTATCCTTCGAAGTTTTCAAATTTAGCTTTAAAGCTTGTGATATGATGTGATGCTCCGCTGTCTATAATCCAAGTATTCTTGTTGGAATTTAATTCACTTGAGAGTGCTAGATAAAATGTGTGGTTTTCTCCTTTTTCATCTTTTTCCTCCTTGACTTTTGCTAGAGCTGCTTGAATCTTCGTTCGATTTGGATAAAAGTTGTGTGACCAAATTTGTCACATTTGAAACATTGTACTTTTGACCGATCCCGTTTCTTGTAAGATTTGTTGAACTCCTTTATGTTTTGTTTGAATTTACCTACCTTATCTTTATTGTTGGAGTTAGTATGAAGAACTTGAATGTCTCCATCTTGATTTAAGTTGATTCCTCTAGAAACTAATCTTGACTCTTCTTGAGTACATTCATTTTTTAGAAGTTCAAATTTAGGAAGATCCGGTCGAGAGCTTAGACCACGAATAAAAGTTCCCCAAGATAGTGGTAGTCCTTATAAGGCTGTAGTGCTAAGTTCTTTGTCATCTATTTGGCTTCCAATAGTGCAAGTTGATCTTTCAAGTCATAAATTCTTAAGAAATAAGACGTAATTGATTCTCCATTGTTCATTTTGATATAAAGGTCTTGCTCTAATGTTAATAATCTACTATGTTGTTAATTTCGAAAGTATTCTTAATTGCAGAAAACATCTCAAAAGCAGTTTTGAGACTAGATATTGAGGGAAGCATGTGATCCTTTACAGAATCTATAATAATCTTCATGGCTTTGTTGTTGTGCCTTTTCCATGTTGTTTTATTTGGATCATTTTTTGGAATTGGTTTATTTGACTCTATATATTCTTCTAATTCCATCTCTCATAGTATGATCATAACTCAAATTTTCCATGATGAAAAGTTTGAAGCCCCTTCAAATCTATCATCTAACCTTACATGATTCACCATTTTGAATTGTAAATTATTTAAAATATGATATTAATAATTCTGAGATTTAATAATATTGATACCAGATTTCTCTATTAGAATGGTTCTGATACCATGTAAAAGATTGAAGGATCTCTGATAGAGAGATACAAATATGTATCAGTTGCTCTGATTATAACTGGCAGAATACTGATATGCTATTTAAACAGTATAGTATGTGTGCTCACCGATTTTGAATTCAATCATAACTCAGGACCGATAAATATATAACGTCTGATTTATAATATTGACTGAGTACGACTTGATAATGTTTTATGATTAGACTGAATAGTTGAAGGAAGGAGATCATTACCAATTTAATTGATGATTCTCTCCATCGGTGATTGCTTATTATGTATGCAAGTAAGGAGTCACGTTCCTGTAGGGACATGACTCTACGTGGCCAAAGTTCACAAGGGTCATGGCCCTACAGGTTCTTGATCTAGTTAGGATAACGATTGGTTTCATAACCAATAACCACAGACTTATAGCAATCAAAAGCCTTAATGTTAAGTATAGATTAGTAATCACAAAACAGTGATGTGTGTGTGTGTGTGTGCGCACGTGCATGCGTGTGTGTATCTAAATCACAGAATCATATACTTATATGTAGTGTTCTTCACTTCTGCTGAAGCTACACTTTAACATCATTAACCATTCCATTCAAAGTAATTGTTACTAGATCACTATTAGATACTTGTTCACCAACATCAGCTAACTTATCCCTCAATTCCTTAACTCTTGATAGAAATTCACCAACACTTTCATTTACTTCTATTTGATAGACAGTAATTTGCTCTTTAAAAACAAATTTCTATTTGAGTTTGTAATCTCATACAAACCTTTCAAAGCTAACCATGTACCATTAGAAGTAGTATTGTCTCTTATGTGAGGAATAACTGAGTCTTTTACTGAAATACACAAGAGAATCTTGGCTTTTAATTCTCTTTTCTCCCAATCTTGGACAGCAGTTGGTGTTGTTGTAGGTGATGTAGGCTTGGCCTCTTTGCCATTTACAATGGCCAAAACATTATGCCCTTTCATTAGAGTCTGCATCTTGAACTTCCAATTAACATAATTGGTACCATTTAACTTATTTTGATTCAGTTAGATAAAAATCTACAAGATTGGCCATCGCAAAAAAAAAAAAATAAAACTAACAAGAAATTTTATCAGATAAAAATTTCTTACACTCGAGAGTACTGTCACAATGAGTAGTTCTCCTAGTAACACCAATTAGATCAGCACAGTAGTTGATATTACTTGCAGAAGCTCCTTTTGTACACATATATGTTGCACCTTCAGCACTGCAAAGCATTTTGAAAACACTACAAAATGAATCTCAGACTTAGATCTGATATCATATTGAAAATAGAGAAGCAATACTCAAGAAGAAAATAGACAAGAAAAGAAGAACTAGCAACTTGGTAGTATTGAATAATGAAAACATATTTATACAGCTGAATGAACAACCTACATACCTAAAATATTGCAAAGGAGATTGACAACAAACTCTTAAGAGTTTGACAACACACTAAGAGGATTTGACACCACAACAAGAGTAATGGACAAGTGGACTACTCTAGACAGTTAACTGGATCTAAGATAAAGATCTACACTTAGTCATTTGTTCAAACTAGAACTCTGTGACACAACTACAATTAAACTAAAAGCTTGTTGCCAACAACTCGAACTTGAGTTGCAACATGTACAGTTGGTTATTCATTATTCTATCATTTAGTACAAGTTTAGCAGCCTCGTACTCCTTGTTTTGTCCTAAAATGCCTAAATAGTGTAATTCTTTGTCTGGAAGAAGGATAGTTTTTACTTTCAGTTATGCAAAGAGAAGGCCTTTGTGTTGCCAAAATAAAAATTAGAATTTGTAAATGATCATACCTTCCTACTACAGCCTTTTGCAGACCATCATTCATATTTGTCACTAGTCTAATAAACTCCGATATCCTAATCTGAACCTGATACGTTTCATGTGCTATGCTAAAAAGGCAGTTTCTTTTTTATTGGCATTTCCAATGTTATTCTATAATGTTCTCACTGTCGTACAAATAAACATTGGCATTCTCTCTCTGTAGATTCTTGAAGAAGAAATCGGTGGTGTGAAGGGACACTTTGGACCTATAAATGCATTGGCGTTTAATCCTGATGGCAGAAGGTTTCTACACTCATTCCTACTCTTCTTTTCTCTGATAATTTTGAGTGGCATAAATTGTTAGATGAAAGTCCTCTTGATTTGGTAAGGCAACTTTGTACTGGATGTGCCCATTATGAAGTTCAATTCTCATCATGTTGAAAGTATCTTTCCTTGTTTTTACTTGTTTCCATTTTCGGTAAATGGATAAGTTGTTGGGTGCACGCTCCTTTGTCATCTACCATCTACAATCTATGTGTTTTTTATTAAAATCAACTAACTCAATTTTTTGTGTGTCTGTTATTAGTGTATAATAGATAATACTTGTAGATGATCATAATTTTTCCTACAGAATTTAGTTTCCTGTTTTCTGCTAAAATTATTTTGTTATCTTACAAAAAAAAATTATATTCTCTGCAGAATTCGGTTCACTATTTGCTACTCCAACTATTCTAACTTTATATACGGTTTTGTTGATAAGAGCTATAATTTAAAAATCTGATTTTTATAGTAACTGATTATTTCTACATTTTAATAATTATTGCAGTTTTGCAAGTGGTGGAGAGGACGGTTATGTAAGATTGCATCATTTTGATCCTGATTACTTCCATATAAAGATGTAATTTGGTTTTTAAAGTTTTCTTACCAAGAGCTAGGTCGAGCGCAAGAAAAGGTTTTTGTTTTAATAGTCACAGTGCAAGCTAAGCAAATGTAATTTGTAGTCCATAATTATCAGATTTTTAATGACTCCTAAATCAACTTTTTCTTTTTTTGCTTTGAAAACACTTGGTAAATCAAAGTATAATTGTACGTTCATCAACACCAATACGCAATGTAGTGTTTTGAGTTATAGGTGAGATTGCTTTTATGATAAATGCTTCAGTTGAAATGGTTAGCTTTATAATTAAAAGAAGGATGATTTATTTTATGTTTCTTGCATTCAACTACTTGAATTTAGTCAAAAGTTATCAACTTGTGGGAATGGGTGACTAGGCGTTAATGTTGTCGAGTCACAGGCACGTTGAAGTATGAAAGCACAGTCGCGACTTGCGAGCTTAATGGATCTTGTGATGAGGCGACAAAATCTATAGAGAGAGGGAGTGGGACTTACCTTCATGCAAACTCATTCATTAGTTGTGAGAAAATGATCCCTTCTTCCATAAGGGCCAATATGCATGTAGCCTACTCAATTTAGAGGTCTACTCGACATCATTTGAATTGTCCATGTCAAACTTATTTATGCAAAGGGCCTTCAACTATCTATCCCCACTTCTTCCCACAAGAATCAGAAAGGCGTAAATCCACCATTCCCAGAAAGAGAGCATTTATTTTCTTGGGTGGATAGGGCTCGTGGAAATATGAAATTCGGTTAGGTGCAACTGAGAATGTCATGAACATTCCAAGATAGAAATTGGGTGTGGTATGGTTCTCTAGAGTCTCGGTTGATCTTTCAATATAAGGATTGACCATAGGAATGCATATGTTGCTTTCTACAAGCATGGGGTCGAATTGCTCAAAAGAAGGAAGGTTTGCAACTTTGCTAATTCCTTAAATAAGGGCACTCATGACAAGAGGAGTTTGTTCCATGAGTCTTCTAATTTTCTTCTTGTCATCCTTCTTTACCGTTGGTATTCGGGAAGAGAAGAAGTGGTGCACATTTGATCTTTGAGCAAAGCTACATGAAAATTCTTTTGAAGACTCAAGTTTTTGTGACTCAGAACCCTTTAAGTAGTAGAGCCTTTGCTTTAGGTATTTCAATATTAAAGCTGATAGATAATCTCCCAAAGGCTGCAACTTGAGATTTTTGGCCTCGGTTATGCTCTCTTTCAAAGCATTCCAGCAAGATTGAAGCACCCTATCATGCACTCTGCTAATTTCTTCTAAAAATGGGAAGGCATCTTTGTAAAAATCCATTTGGGACCGGTCCTAGATGCAAAAGAACATAGAACCATAGGGATTCTTTGGTTTGATGTTCTCCAATAGAGTTGCCATGAAATATGTTGGAGAATGTTTTGTTGCTTCAAAATTAAACACAAATGGTTCCACAAGCCTATTTGCAATAGACATATGGGAAGCCTAGTTATGACAAAACCCATCTCTAAATACAAGAGGTACAACTCCCTCATGTATGATATGCAAGGATTCAAAATTTGTGTGTTTTTAACTAGAAAGTGAAGGAATAAATGATCATGCATGTAAAGTAAATAAATTTTACTACTAGTGAAGTCAATATCAATACAAATAAAACAAAGTTCATTTATATAAAGCATTTCATGGTGTAAACAGGGGAAATAAACTTTGCAACACCCATAGTTGTTATTCAAAGATTACATAACACAACTTTGAAATATTATCTAAAAGTATTTCACAAAATACCAAGAAATATTGGCCCAAAGGATGACAACACAAAATTTCGGTATATATACATTTGAAAAGTAGAAAGGAACACTCTTTTACATAAAAGATCAAAAGCCCAAAATAATGCCTTCTTTCTAATTTTATTGTCTTTTTTTCCCCCCTTACTATTTACAAAAATATCTACATTATGTAATATCTACATTATATAGCACTAACTCCTATTTCCATGGTGACGGTTACAAAAAGAATTTGGAAATAACTCAGTTGTCATTATCAAGAAAAGTAACAGCTTCGAACTCCATTTTAGTCCACTTCCTTATTTTCCCTGTCTCCATCTTTGATGTCCAAATGTAGTAGGTTGAGGAGGTCAGTCATGAAGTCCAAAGCTCTTCTTCTTCCACCTCAACTAGGATAAAGCCGAACTATGTGCGGTTTCTTTCTTTTTTCGGCTCTAAGACATCATTTTCATATTGGGTGTGATCGGTTCTCAAATCCCAAGCAACGATGAACATGTTGGAAATGATTTCAAAATTGCTCCATCTCGGCCTCTGTAGGTCAGGTTGGAGCACCAATTGACGCTCTTCATTAAATTATCGTCTTAGCACATGAGAAATTGTAGTTGGCATAGCTTGCAAGATGGTGGTCAGAGAACAAGTTGGCTGAGAATTGAATACATACTTAACTTATAATAGCTTCAATTAGCTTATTAATGAGGGTGGCACATGAAGGATTTACATGTTGTACTTCGCCACCTTATGAAAAGACTTATTTTCACCAAGTTTAAGAAAAAGTAATGCATTTGAGAGATTGCGCTAGGATCGTATCATTTAATGTAAAAGTAATATCATGATGACCGTGCCTTGAGAAACTTGCTGTCAGACAAATTGTCACTTCTCGAAGCCTCGAAGCTCAGTTGGAAGCTATCAACTTGTGGGATTAAGCAACTGGGCGACAATTTTGTTGAGTCACAGGCACATCGAAGTATGAAAGCATAGTCGTTGTTTGTGGGATTTATGGATCTTGCAATGAAGCGACATCTAGGTTAAGATTTGAGGAAGGTAGCAACCAAGTGACATTGGAACTGCAAAATAAATATAGTTTCTTAAAGGAGGGGTATATGCACCATGATTAACAATGTGTTATTAAAATTGTATACAATTCTTCATGAAATATGCAGTTAAAAGATAAATAATTGCTTATTGTGTTGATATATGTATGTGTTGTTAAAGATGCAATTTGTGACAAGAAATATTTGATCTCAATAAGTACTTATCTTACCAAGCAAAAAATAAATTAGTAAATTTATCGTTCTTTGATGCATTCAATAAAAGGGGAATATAAGTATGTGCTTTCCTAAAATTATGATTCCTAGTTTAAGTCATTTCAAAAGAAAAATGAGCACACACATACAATGAATGATCTATATGAATATAGTATGTAGTGTGAACCTAGAAAGTGTACCGCTTACAAAATAACTTTAGAAGGGCTTTTCAATTCCATGTAATTAAAAAGAAATACCCACCAAACTTAGCAATTTTGTGCAATCTTTAAACATAGACTAATGAGCGTCGTTGGAAAGTTATATATTGTAGATATCTGTCTCCTTCAACTTCTCACAACTGAGAATACAAATATACTCAAGGCAGGCTGGATAGCCAGATATTCAATCTTCAAGCCCCAGACTCTCTTTGATGTATAATACTACCTTATCAATGTTACTAGACATCCTTTTAGATAATTAACACCTATACAAATGAAATAATGTACAATAATACCTTATCAATGTTACCAGACACCCTTTTAGATAATTCACACCTATGCATTCATCAATTGTAAACCTCTTAAAAAATCCAAATAGTCAAGGCACAACTCGAGCTCGAGTTCACAAGGTTGAGAAATTTTCAATTCTACAAGATACCCGAGATGGGATGCACCTGATACGCTTTTCGACATTCTACAAGCATTCAAGTGAAGATCCAGAATTGTTGGCAAAATTGTCTTGCAGTATTTAATAACTTAAATTTGAAATCTCCTCAAGGTAAGTGAATTCTAAAAAACTTGGTAGCTCTTGGACCCATATGCGTCGAATTTAATTATTTTGCTAAATTAAAATTACCAGAGACTTTTTTCAAATCTTGACAACTACAATTATAATCCTCTCAATGTAGTTTGTACCTTAAGGAATCGCCACCTCTGAAGGCTCAGGATAGTCACAAATATTCAATGTCATAAACTTGTCAAGTTCAAACATCTCTGTCATTTTCAACTTTTTGCAACCTTTCCGCTCCCTACATCCACTAACATGAATCTCCTTAAGAGAAAGTGCATCCTCAAAGCATAACTCAAGCATTGAACAATGGTCAATGTCCAATTTTACAAGCTTCTTAAGATTGGATAAACCTGGCACGATCTTTAACTGTTCACATTTTTCAATTGTTATTTTGTCCAAACAGTTTAGTTGGGCTAGTTTTAATTTTACAAACCTCCTAGGATTGGAAAAACTTGACACAATTTGAAGCTATTCACAGTATTCAATTGTTTTTTTTTGTTAAAAGCTTAGATGGTTGACACTCAATTCTATAAGCTTAGGGCATTGACCAATTGTCAAATGCTATAACAAGATTTCTAAAATTGGATATTTCTGACAGTGCTTTTAGCCCCGTACACCTCTTAATTGCAATTCAATGTATTTGCCTCCAATAAGTTCCATCTCAATCAGAGATTCCATGTCACAAATTTTGAGAGACCAAAAGGCTTCTTATGTGGCAATTTAGAGATGTAGACTCTCTATGTTCTACAAAAAATCAAGATCTTTGTTACATGTGGTTAGTGGTTAATTTCCAATTTTTTAAGGTTTCTTATTTGGCACTTTAGAGATGTAGACTCTCTATGTTTTACAAAATGAGTTCGTCAATAAACTTTACTAAGTTCTCGATAACCAAACTTGTAGAGTGAGAAGATTTAAAAGTAGTCTTAGCTCCCCTCCTATTACAATCGAGTTCTCTACCTAATGTGGAAGACACCAAGACGAGACTCTTGGGATAAACTATAAAAGATTCTAATAAAACCCAACCTTTTATAGGCAAACCATTGGTATGCAACACCACTTGCTCAAGATTATTTGACTTCTGACTAATCTGAAAACACCTCGAAAGTGGTTTGTTACATTGTGTCTGCAAAATACATTCATGTTTTGATGTTTGTGTTTATAAACAATACTCAGAAATAGTGACATAGCATAAGGTATTCTATAGATTAATTTCGATACTAGAAAACAAACTACCTAAAATTTCTTTGCTAGTCCCGTTTGAGACATTTGTAATTGATTGTTAAACCTTTCAAACTTTGAAGATAACATAGATAAGATAAATCTATTAATGTGCAACAAAAGACCACCAAGGGTCTAAGGGGTTGAGAGCATACATCCAAAGAAGCAGTGGACAACAAGACACCAAACGGTATCTGGGAAAGAGCAAGCGAGAAACAAAAGAAACAAAGAAACAAAGGAGCCAACAAAGACGCAAGAACTAAGGATCATTCCTTTGCTGAAAGAAATCCAACACCGAACAAGACGGTTCTAGGCAAGAAGGAACTCTAGTTCGTCGTTGTGAGTTGTAGGAGTGGTGCCGCTAAAGAGGAAGAGTAAACCTGGTGCGGGCTCTCACTGATCTGGAGTGGCCAACCATGGTGGTACTGGAGGCACTGGAGATCTGCTTCATCCCTCGCATCAGAGGCAAGGGGGAGAAGAAGGTAGTGATAAGGAGCTGATCTGAGACCTTCTGGGGGGTCAAGCATTGTAAAGTGTGGTCCCGAAATTGTATCACCTCCCTGAGATAGAGCGCTAGACACCTCTAATCCATGTACGCAAAGAAAGCTATGAGGGAACTACACTCTCTGAATAGACAATAGAATCCCCCTTTGATCTCATAGTAGGACTCGCAGTGGAAGATGAAATGGGTCTCAGTCTTAGCCTTAGACAACGAGCACAAGCGACAGATATGGTCCTCTTTGCCCATGTGATGATCAGTCTGGATTTGTAACCGATGGAAGCCAACTCTGAAAGATCCAAGGGAGATGTGTAAGGCATGACACCAACGTCGTGACAAGTAGCTAGGTCATGCAATAATCCCATTAGTAATAACCAAGAAGTGCTTAGTGTAAAGGGCCATCTTAGGATGTAACCCCCTAACCAGGTGACTCTAGGTTGCGGTGATATAATGTAATTAAGAATGCTTGAGAGTTTCGAGTAATGCAAATTAAGATGAGGCCACGAGAAAGAGAAATCCTCTAATTGGCCAATAAAATATACAACAATAAACAATACATCAAAAAATGGGCCAAAGTAATATTAAATAAAAAGTTTAAATAAAAGAAATAAAATAAAAAAAGCTCAGGCAAGACCAAATAGAAACATATGAAGTTGGGTGTATGTGAAAAGAACTAAATATACAACATCTGGGAGCAACATTTTGACAAAGCCTTACAAATCCAAATGAAGCCTATAATAGGACAATCTTCAGATTCTCGTTGTTGATGTCAGTCTAAACTACTCAAACATTTGTATAAATACAAAAACATCTGATGTAATAACAACATTGACAATTTTACTCCATTGATCAAGAATATTTAGTGAATTCTAAAGCCTTGTTCACAAATCCCTTCTATATATGTCCTACAAACATTAACATGAGATGACATCTATTGATTCTAAATTGTTTTTCACAAATTCATTTTATATATGTCCGACAAACATTAACATGAGATGACATTAGTTGATTCTAAAGTGTTTTTCACAAATTCATTTTATATATGTCCTACAAACATTAACATGAGATGACATATGTTGGAGTCATTTTCTCAAGCAATTCATGTGCCTTATCCAGGCTTCCAAAATTTTGGCAAAAATCATGTATCCTTTATGCTTTGATGGATGCCCATTCCTTGTTCCAAAGCTTCCGTATTGAGACAAGTTGAATATTATAGAGATTTTTCATAAAGAAGATGTTTTTATAGACTTAAGTAAGCATGCTAATCAAATGTTAACCATAAAGACAAGACTACGATGATATTTTGACAATAACACAATTATTTATTCTATTATCTTAGGATAAGATTTCAATTATCACTGATTGTGAACTTATATTCAATTGTTTTCTCAATTGGACATTGAAAAGACATTTATTAAAATAATAAGCAATAATTTAGACATGAAATCTACTTTAGGTAAACAAGTAATGATATTTTTATAAAGATGATATTTTGATAGACCTATTAAAGCGTGCTAATAGATTGTTAATTGTAAAGATAAGACAATGATGATACTCACAAAAATATATTACTAATAGATTGTTGTTTATACTACTATGTTAGGATAAGTTACATCTTATTATTGTAACCATTAACAATATATTAAGGTATTTCTCATTATAGAAATTTATGAAGTAATATTACAATGCAATGAGTTGTATACTAAGTTATTCCAGTTCTAATGGTCTCTTATATTTAGGATTCCACAAATCTCATGTGTTTCACATGGCACTTCCATATTTCTTGGTCAAGGATCCACCAAGAGTTGGAAGGTGTAGAATATACAAACACATCCAATAGAGCAACTTACCAAATCTTTTGCACTGTGTTTTTGCATTACACGTGTTAGTTGCTAAGGCTAGTTGTTCTATATATTTCTTAAGATGCTTATTCTCTATACTTAATGATATTGTAGATGAGTTGAGAATGTTTGCTAAGGTATTAAACTCATTTGCATGTAGTATATGATGTTACAACTTACGAACAATGGAGCTATTGATGAGGGCACAACTCAAGACACAAATGAACACAACAGTAAAAAGAACTTTTATTATTTGAAATGACAAGCTATTGCATTCATTACACTCTAAGCAAACCCACCTATATGCCATATGGGCTAAAATGTAATCATATTCTAGAGAAAAACCCTTCCCACAGTACCTTCTCCCAATAACTAACTTTCTACTACCAAGATGGGCCTTAAATAGCCTATTTTGTGTTTGGAGCCAAGAATGAAATTTACATTTTGAAATTTCGTAGTCAGGCACCAAAATAGAAGATCTTAAATTCAAATTAGGATTAGGTGTGAAAATAGACAGTTCTGGAAAAGTGGTCCAACTTCTAGGAAGCATAACCTGTGATCCATGATTCTGATGGATGAACTGTTTACACCATCAGAAAGCTCTCTAAATGTTCTACAATTTTATGGACCTCTTGTGGCTGACCCCAATTTTGAAGGTCAGAAAATACCTTTTAGTGCCTTAAACTCAACTCTAAAGGTTTTTTAGGAGGTCTTCAAAAACTTAAAATTGCAATAACTTTCCATTGGTGAAATATTTTGACTTGATTCTTTTTCTAGAGTTCTAAAAATTCCATTACCATCAAATTCTTTATAATTATGGCCCTTCTACAAAATAGCCAATTTTTCCTACATTTTTACTACCGGCCTAAAAGTTTGAAAACTAACCCAACAAAGTAGCAATTGTAATCTCTAATTTTCCCAACTCTGTATCTATAAATGTAAAAATATTAAACATAAACTATTAGAAGACTTATTTTTGTGTGATGCAGGATTGGCCTGGCACTGTTGGATGCTCCTACATCAGTTATTGCATTCATAAATTATAATGACTGCTCAAGGTTTAAAAGTGTTCCTAGTGTAGATTTATCATGACAATACCTTTTCTCTTGAACCATCTTTCAATTATCTTTATAACATACTTATCGTACACTTCTTTCGCTAATACAAAGTATTTAAACCTTTTCATATTAAAAAAAATCACTTGAACTATTTTATCATTCTCATTAGAACATTTAATTCACAAATTAGTTTGTTAAGAGGATTCATATCAGGAGTGCCCAAAATTAATAGATCATGCATCATGACATGATTGTGTGCTTGAGATGTGAAGATCATTTTACTAATAAAATGTTTTTGAATAAGTAGCCTAAATGAGGGGACTGGCCCTTATAATAATAAGACCCAAAGGTGGAAAAAATCAAGCCATCCACAACACAATCAATAAAATAAGAGCATGCTAGAAAAATAAATAAAATTCACAAAGGCTAGAGCCCTTCAAACGAAAAGCCAAACACACCACAAAAGAAAAATTTCAAGATTTGAAGAACAATTCTTCCTATGTTGTTGGACCACTATTTAGGCAATGTTACCCTTAGGCCCCCCAACAAAAGAAACTTTGCTAGGGTGGTTGTCAACATGATGGATAGAGTGTTGAGAAAGCTAATCTATGCCAGCCAAGGCATGGTGTGGAGTAAGAGAAAAAGCAACAAGAGCAAAGTGAACATTTTAAAGTTTTTGGTGGTTTTAAAAATGACCCATTTAATTGTAGTTCCAATGATCTTCGAATAGATTGAGCTTGCCTTAAGAAAAGTCTCAGAACAATGCATCTTTTGTTACGTACGAGTTGAAGTAGTAGGAGCAAAGACATAGAAATTGTTAGATACAATAACTTTTGACCTTTTAAAGATTTCGGTGGTTCTAAAAATCATCCACTTTATTGTTATCCCAATAATTTTCATAGATCTTTCAAGAGATGGAAGTTGCCTCTAGAAATGTCTCACAAACAAGGGCCTAATAAATCCTCTATATATGGTAAGTGAAAAGACTAGGCAAGGTCTTCAAACTTGAGCTTGACATAAACTAATCATCGGGAAGCTCGACTAGAACGGGTTTCTAACTTGGCTTCACTTGGAGATAATTGACAACTTGTTTACGAATGAGTTTTAATTCGGTTAAAACGTAGTTCCCTTGTTTGACCTTGTGCATCTGAGTATGCAGTTTTAGATTGTTCTCTCTTTCATATCTGGAACTGATGCAGGATCTTCCTTGAATTCTCAGTTTCGTCTATCTCCTTGAATTCTTAGTTGGATGAGGATGATTCAACCAACTCATTGGTTTTGATGATAATATATAGCTTCATTTTCTTGCCTTGTGTTTTCCTTTGATTTCCTTACCCATTTCTGATTCATCTGAATTTTGATATGTTCAACCTTTGACTTTCCTTTGTTTTCTTCACCATAATTTGTTGAATCTTGGTTCATACTATTTCTTGCCAAATGACCTATCTATGTGCGTACATAACATCTCACATTAGTATGTATTTTCCTGAAGTGAGTTCTTAGACAATTTACTCCAATGTGACCATATTCTCCACATAGATGACATCTTCCCTATGTGTTGTAGTCCCACCCAATAAATGTTCTTTGTTTGGTTCTATTGTGCTGGTTTTTTGGATTCCATTGATTTGTTCTACACTCTGAAGATTTGTGATCATGCTTGTGACATGTGAAACAATTCACTTGAAACTTTGATTTGGTTATGCATTCATTTTCTTTGTGTCCATATTTATTACAATTATAGCAATGACCTTTGAACTTGGGTTGCATAGTATTACTCTAGCAAACGTTTGATGTATGACCTATTTTTCCACATTTGTTACATGTAGGCCTTTTGTTCTTCTGTGCTTCTTGTTGTGATGTCTCTCCTTGATTGAGTTTTTTCATATAATTGATTCACACTTTCTTGTGACCTTAATCTCCTTTCATTGAGTTCCTTTTCAGCTCTTAGTTCATTTTGGAGTCTGTTATTGTCTGCTCTTAGATTGGTGATTCCATGATTTGCATCATCTAGCTGATTTTCGCTATATGTCTGATGTTGTGATAGTTGTTGGACTTCATTGATCTTTTCTTCTAATCTTCATGCAAGTAATATTTTGTCTCCATCTGCCATTTCATTGTCATTTACTACTTTGTTCTTTTTTTCCATGATTTCACATAGCCTGATCAAGTGGCTTTCCTGTTCTCTTTTCAATTTCCTTCTTGTAGAGTAGCATTCCTTACTAGTAGATCTTCTATGGCTACATCTGCTTCTTCTGAACTTCTTTCTCTACAAAGGTCTTCTATTCTTTCTTCTATGTATAGATTGTCATTTGTTTGTATAGCCAATTCTTTTCTTCTCTTCAGAGAGTAAGTTGCTCCTTGAGTTTCTTGACTTGTTCCATGGCCATATGTAGATTAAGTTTGTCATTCTCAATAGCTTTCTCTAACTTATACACTTATATTTCCTCGGATCTTTACTCTCAAGTTGTTAAGCCTCTAATAGGAGAACCTTGCTCTAATACCAATTGTTTGAAATGTAATGACAAACAGGTGACTGAAAGCAAGGTGGTGAATCAAAAGCCACTTAAAACTTTTCACTTAGAATACTTTTTCTTTACTTAATTAGATTATCTAATCTACTATCATGCATAAACACAAAGCAATAAAGAAATCAACACCATAACATTTTGACATAATATTTGATAAACTAGAAACTCTCCAAGGAGAAGGTAAAACTGGGGTGGTGATGACACCCACAATGCTTCACTACTGCAGTAAAAGTTGGCCTGTTAGGGCTTACAATTGATCACTTATAGTGATCTACTCTATTAGGAGTATGAAGGACTTTTAGGTCCACCTTGTGAAAGGATATCACATTACAATGAAGTATGTACTCTATTAAGAGATCTTACAAAGGATTGTTAGGTTCACCTTTTTAGAGGATTTACCTGATGCAATTATTAGGATGACCCTTGTTTGCAATTGATTTGCTGATATAGATCCTTTGAATATTTCAATCACCTGACTAGGATAGATAAGACTTTACTCTTCCCTTTATTCTGCTTGCCTCACTTACTTATATCCTTTTCATATTCCATATATTTCTCTTATTACACCTTAGACAAACTAATTTGCCTTCCTTATATATCTATCAAACAATATCTTCATTCAAAGTTGGCTTCAAACAAGAGATGGCATTACAATAATCAAATTATACCCTCAAGTTGGCCAAATACTGATGCTCGGGCCATATTGTGCACTTTGGTGTTATGTTGTTACTTGGGCAATGTAGTGAACTTGGTTGGTACTCTGGCACTCAGGTAACATTGGATGCTTGGGTAACACTCTACCACTTGGGTGACACTGAAGCATGTATGACTTGAATTGGATGCTTGGTTCATACTAAAAACTCGGCGAATACTGTGAACTCGGTTCACACAAGATATTCTCAATTTGCTTGGGCTACACTGAAACATATTAAATGGAGGACAACTCAGTTGCAGTATTAACTGACCTTCCTGGATGACTTAAGTGTTTTGTCACAAATTGATAATATGTTTTGCAATAGGGTCAACAGTAATGAACTCCAAATGATTATCACTTGTACTTGTAGGAGTTATTGGAAGGTGATAACCTTACAATAACTTAAATCATGATATACATTTTATGTAAATGTTGAAATAGATCATAAAAGGCCATATCTTGTCAACCAACAACTAAGTGCTAGATATCATTCAATTGACAGTCTATGAGTTGTTTGTATAGATATATGATAGGTATTGGTGAATATTATGCCTTGATATTCTTATAGGTCATTACTTATTGAGTACATTGGAACCCTAAAAGACTCCAAATTTAGAGTCCCAAATCCATTATAGAAAAGGAGATTTCTCTATAAGTTAGTAGTCTGGAAAAAAATGATGCTAGATACGCATGTATTTGTTAATATTCAATCATCTCCAGCTGTGCACTCTTGAACTTATAATTTTCCCATACTTAGGTATTTCCTCTATATACTTTTGATCATGCTATTGATATTTATCTCAAAGCCAATCCATTTACTTCTCTATAGCAGGATAGATTCATGAATAAAATCTTTATTAAAATGACCATTAGTGTTTTTTTTCTATAATCAAAATAGGATCTATGAGAAATGATTTTACTCATGACGAGTAAGTATTTCCAAGCCTTTTTTTTTTTTACCTAGTAAAGATTTAAAAATGTTGCATTATTTCGAATAATTTAAATACTTTAATGCACTTGTTGATTTAAATTAAATCCCTTCTTAAATAATATTGAATGATCCTTTTTAAGAATTGTACTAAATGTTCTTGAATTGAATATTATCCAAATTGAAGAGTTTTGATATATTTCAAATCATTTTTGTGAAAATAATTAAGATGTAATTCAATTATTAATATAATGAAACAAAATCCACTAATTATGTGCGCTATTATTTTAAAATTGCATTAAAAATACATTTGATAGTGTTTCTTTATATATACCTTTTATCCTAACCTATGATTTTGTTTACATGTGTTGATCGAGGGAACTTTGAATATTAGATCTCGCTACTTCGCAATTGATCTATATTAGACCCTTTGAAATGGTGAACTAAATGAAAGATGGGCTTTGAGCCAAATTAGTTAGGCATTCGCATTAAGTGAAGATACATAGCATAGCAAATGAGGCCAAAATGATGCTAATGGGATTATATTTGAAGTACTTAAAAGTTTATTTGAGCAGCAAATATGGGTAGTATTGTGATCATTGTATGTTCCTCTCATTCATAGGCCTTTCCTCCGCCAATTGTCATGCGTCTAGCATACACCTTTGAGAAATCATCAATTAATCATTTTCCATAATATGGAAATACTTTATGTTTTGAGTTGAACTCCAATCTAAAAAGGAAAAGAATAGATGATCAGTATCTCATGACTGGTTTGTTTTCATCAATATGCTGAATAGGATCACTTCCTTTGTTCTTGGTGTCATGTTTATCTATACAACATGGAACGACCTTCTTAGGTACAATGCATAAACACTTGAAGAGAAGGAGATATGAGTGTTTTCTTCTAAAGCACCAAACCAAACTTTTTTGTTTCAAAGGTGGTCCCAAGTGAGACCTCAATGCTGCAAAATAGGTCAAAAGGAACGCCACCAAGGTATACTTTAGTGGCTAATATTATAAATTTTTATTTTATTAAAAAGAATATTTTTAAAGATTCACCATGATATTCGATATATGATTAGCTTTGATTCACCTAAATATTATATATTATCAGAGAAATTAAAATTAATTCACCAATAATTATCAGAATTATTAGTTACTTTAGGGATATATCACCAATATTTTGTTTTCACTATAGATTTAAAATATAATTTAATGATCCTCATAATATTCCATGAGTTAAAAAATATTTAGTTTTCATTTGTAATATTTTATGTTGATTAATGAAATTTCTATTATTATTGAAATTCACCAATATTTTTTATACAAAAATTATGATTCCAAAATAATCGCCAATATAAACAATATTTAAAATAAAAAATTTGAAAGATCCATGAATAGAAATAAATTATTTTTTTCAAAATAATGAAAGATTCACCAATATTTTATATCTTTTTTTGAAGGGGAGTTTCTTAAAGATTACCCTGAATGCCACCAGCCCGATTAAACAATCTGTTAGCACGATTTAGAATATATCCTACCTTGTTGAAATTCATAGGCCACTCTGCAAGGATCCAACATTTTTATGTTTTGCAACAATGATGGAATCATTTATCAATATGTGCAGGCCAATGACATTTTGTCAAATCTTATGTGTGTATTATTGCCAAAACTGTTGGAGCCAGGGTCATCTTTCGTGATGATGACAAACTAGAACACGATTTTTCATTGAAAGCAAGATGTGGGCCACCTTTAAACGTCACATATTAAGGAAGATATTAAGCTTGGAAAAATAAGTCAACTTTGACTAACACTTTTAGCCTAGGAATCAAGCTTTAGTGTGTGATGTTTAAGTCGCCTGCAAGATGTGCTAACTCTGTAATCACGACTAAATAAATCAGAGTGGTTCTTGCACATTTGATGGTTTCAAGAGTATGATGTTCATCATATTGAAGTGGGATGTGCAAGATATACAAAGAAGCTAAAACCATGGGTAGACTACTTTGACATCAAGATTCAAGTAGGAGGCTAAGAAGAGCTTGCAAGTTCGTGACTACCTTTGATGAACTCATGTCAAATGTTGGAGTGCTACATTATCTGTAACATTGAATTCATATGCTTCCACAAAAGCTTTGAAATATTTTTATGAGAACAATTGCCTATTACTCATAATCATGATTGCTAATTTCCCTGGGGCTAAAAATACGAGATGCATGTTGTTTTTGTTTTGAGCTCTTAACAGTGTTAAGAGTTTAGGTGCCTTCTTATATCTATATCAGATTGTTCATTAAAGAAGAAAGTTTTTCCTTGAATAAGGAAAGATCTCTAGAGATTGTGTGGTAAACCCTAACCCTAAAATCTTGTATTTCGCTAAATTGCGAAGCTATGTTAAAGAGGCTTGTGAGAATGCAAAATTCACAATATCGCATGATAGTTTCTTTGGTCCGTCCAAAATAGCAAAATTACACTTCTTCGCGATGTAAGTATATCTGACCCTTTGAAGTAGCAAAAAGGTAGGTAAGGTTTTGAATTTCAATATGAAATATTTTACTCACAATATTCATATCATGTTTTTATTTCATATTTGAAAATATAATATTTTTAGAAATACTAAGTTCGTATTTTTTTGATATATTTTCATGTTCGAAGCGAGTATTTTAGGGAAGGATTTTTCAAATTATTGTTTGAGGAAATAAATAGAAGTTTGATGATAATATTTTGAGGCTTTATCAAAAATCTATTAAACTTAATTATTAGACATATGCATATGTTTGATGGGTAAGTATTATAGCATTTAATTTAAACTAAAGTTTAGCTTAACTAAAATAGAGTTAATAAGGAAATATCTAATTACTCTAACACCCCACCCCCCATGCCCTTAAGATAAACTTAGGGAGTACCCAATGACCTACAAACAACTACTAAAAGTAAATTTGGGTTTTGGAAACAAGGCCTAATGGGGTACCCAAGCACAACCAAATTTTTGTAAAGAGGAGAAATAGAGAAATTGCATGGGAAAAAACTTACTCCAAAAAGAGATGAAAAGAATGTTGAAAGAACTAGTGAAGGATTGAAGAAACCTCCAAACTAGAGAATGCATTAGAAGATAGGAACAAAAGGATGATCATGTATAATACCACTGAAGCATGTAGAAGTTGCAAAGCTCTATCAGAAGTAATTGTTGATCCAAAGAACCTCCATTGAAATAGAACTTGTCCATGTAGAGAAGACTATGATATGCATGAATGATCTCAAAAGACACTACTCGAATCAAGAGGCACATAAAGAAAAATAACTAAACTCAAAGATACAAATGGAATAAAACACCAAATCCTAAGGAATCAATCAATCGAACATGGAACATTGCAACCAAAGTAGGAGCGAAAAGAAAAGTGTCTATATGATAAATGATCCATCTCACTAAAATGCATAGGTACCTTGCTACTACATGTGCCTAGTACATAGGAATAAATACTAAATACATAGCTCACTTCATTGAACCAAGGAATCATAAGAACCAATAGAAGAACCCCCCCCCCCCCCCCCAATGGAGACAAGGGTGAGATGATAAGCAACTAGAAAAGTGGACCAACAGAACTACATGTCAAGGAACCACGATCAAGATGCACAAAAGAATACATGTGTACACTAAGGTGATCAATCTCAGACACGTCATGAGGCTAATGCCATAGAAGGGAAACTCACTGGACAAAGGGAGATGGAAAACAAAGGCAAAACATAAAGCCCCCATGATACTTTAATCAAAGTAGTGCTTATACAATAAGACACAAAATATAGTGAATCCCAAGAATGAAGTAATTTGCATGAATGTCCTCAGATGGCATTGCTTGAATCAAGAGGCAAAATAAGATAAAACAACTGAAATAAAAATACATCACGAATATGGCACTTTATATTGGTGTGTTTGCAAAAATGCATACAAATGATGTCTACAAAGACTAGAAGAGACATAAGGCTAGTACAATAGATAGTAAAACCCATGATGAATCATATAAAGCAATGAAATTGATCCCCAAACCTGAAACAACCAAGATATCCACAAGAATGAAAAAAAAAAATTAGAAATTTTGTGTCTAGAGTAGAAATTGTGAAAACAACCAACATGATTAGAAAGATATCTAAAAGGCCTTTCCAATGATAGAAAAAATTCTCAAATTGGAGATCAAATGCTCAAGATATGTCTCCAGGAGTGCAAAATAGAACTCTTGACTTTCATAGCAAAAAAAGATATCAAAAACCCATCAAAGCTGAAAACTACTTACACCAATATAACGGGCTCAAAACTACCTTTTTGATGATATCTTATTTGTGGAAAATGGAATCTGGTTGTGCAAGATATGACAAAAAAGCCATAGATAAGACCAAACTGGGCTACAAGGGCTTGTAGGGCATGTTGATGCAGTGCTGACATCAACAAGTGACAAGTCCAAATTTGACGGTCAAATGGTCATTGAGGCAAAAAAAAAATCTTAAAAAACACACTGTTACTAGAAAAACTTGTCAAAAAAATGTCCAGATTCCCAAAAAAAATACATGGTGCCGAAATAAATTTACTAGTACCCAAGAAATAAACATGTGGTAAAAAAAGTTTTTAATAAAACTCCAAACTTTAAACTGTCATCGCTACCCATGGATATCAAAAAACATTGATCACGAAGAACCATCGTTAAAAAGAATGACAAACCATGGATGAAGGCACAATCAACAAATAAATCCTTCTGAAACCACCTTTGGCCAAAAAAAAATACGCGTGGGTCACCCTATGGAATGCAAAAATACGGCCTACAAAGGTGGACATGGAAAGTGCCATGTGGCATATAAGAGGGCCTATAAGATTCTCAAGAGATCCGCCTAAGATTCACATGGGAGGAGTCCATAAAGTGCACCCAAAACCGGTTAATGGTCCCATAAAAATGTAACTCTCCACAAGTTGAGTGTGCATTCAATGTGGGGATCATGTTGACTATGCATGGGGATTGATGAGTGGGGCTAAGCATGTGGGAGAGGTCAAACATCACAACCCACAAAAAATAATGACACCTTAGAGACCAGTGAAGGACCCAACCACCATAAAGAAATGTGCATGTTGACATGTACAAGTCAAAAGATCGACAAATGGGTTTGTAAACATAATTGTAAGGATTTGTGGCGGCCAATGAGCGAGCAGTAACTTGGGCCCAAAAACGCATCAAACAGGGGTATGAAAATTACAGGAAGAGGTCAGAGTATGGGTGGGACCTGCTTTGACCAAAAAAAACCCAAAATAAAATGACACTTTTTCTATATATAAAACTCCCTCATGTATGTGACATTCATTAAAATGCATGCACGTATAGTAAAGCCCTATCTCCTTTTTTTATAAACAAAAAAAAGGCCAAATATTTTTGTAAAAAATAAAAAAAAATTCATCCTCAATATATTGACCCAATTCTTGGCAAGAGCATGCTCAAGTCATATGGCCTCGGTGCAGAAACAAATTGGCTCAGAAACCATTTTCCCAAATTAGACAAATTCTATATGAAAATAGGGGATTTCAAACACTGTAAGCTCAACGGTGATGTTTGTTTGGGCTCAAATTGGTCCAAAAAATAGGTCCCCCAAATCAAATATAAACATTTATGAAAACTGAAACCCTCTGAAAGAGAAAACATAGATATGAAAACCAAGCCAAACCTCTCACAAAAAAAATAGGGGCATGAAGATTTGGAGCTCTTATAGCATGTTGAAGTTGATGATGTTGAGTAATATGGATTGTTTTCTGCAAATCTACTAATATTGCTAATGTTTTTTATTAAGGAAAATAGGTTTTGAAAGGTGTCTAAAACTATTTACACAATAAAAGATTTTCAATGGAGCCTAAACAAATGATACAACAAACCAAAAGATAAACAAGTCACCAACCAAAAAAAAGGTGACAAGGGCAACCTCACAAATAATGCAGTACACATCTACCACCAAATAAAACTCAAAAAGAAAAAAACCAATTAAGACCCCCAACTCCCAAAAGAGTGAGATCTAATAAGATGATTAGAGGATTATTGGAAACTTTTGTATATTTTACATTTAACCTTTGTCCAACCTTCCTCCAACCAAGAAGCCTCCTTCTCCCAAACCAAACCTTCACCATCTGACCCAACCAATGAACTAGGCAAGATCACACCTAAAACTTTATCCATCGGAACCCGACTCGCAGAGGGAGGGGTAACTGCGACAGCCATATCCAACAATGGATCAAAATCAGGATCAGATGGTGCAGAGCTACTAGCACCATTAGTAACCCCAGGGGGAATCCTTAAGAGAAGTGTCTTTAAGGACGGAGTAATGCTAAACCAAAGCACTAGACCACCAAGAAGGTCTTTTCTTTGATTTATGTACTTTTGCAAGACAACGCGCAGCAATATGTCTAGTCCCGAAATAGACCCTACAATGGAAAGGAATTCCTTCATAGCCTAGACTCTGAATCCAAGAACCATTTGAGACCTCAAGTTTGATCTTCTTAGGAAGGCCTTTCAACATATCAACCACCACTAGGATGCGAGCATAAGTAGTATGCAAGATATGAGATTAAGATTTTGATGCAGGATCAAATTTTATTATGAAAAAACCCCTAGCCATAGGGTAAATTTGGACAGACTCAGAAATCAATGGGTCCCAGTGCTTAGATATCCAAGCATGAAGAGCTTGTAGGGAAGACCAGAAGCTATGAAATTTTAAAATAGTGGCCCTCCTAGAGAAGTCCTCACTCATATGAGCAATTTCTTCAGCTATAATTTCCTCCAAAACCAACCGAATGGGACTGTTAACCAAGACATGAGTCAGAACTGAGGGAAAAGTTGGATAATCCATAGACAAAATCCCCAATCAATAGACATTAGCTTCAAAAGCTACCACATTCACAAAGGAGACATCTTTGCCACCACCAACAGCAGTAGACCTAAACCTCGAACACCCATAGGAAGAAGCAGTCTGAGAAGACGCAGCCATAGGGTCCACTGAGGAAGTAGTGCGTGGAGAGGCCATGGTTAGAGCACAGAGCAAGAGTGCTAACCTGTTCAAAATTTGCAAAGCAGGAGCCAAAAAAAGAGATTGCTCAATACAATACTAACATTGCCAATATTATTAATATGTTCCAAATGCATATTTCAGTCTCATATAAATATGAGAGGAGATATGTCTCATGAAGAGACGTGTCTCTAAGGTTTAATCATCATTTAATTAATATATTTAATAATAATAATTTATATTATATATATGTATATGTGTGTGTGTGTGTATAATGTATATATGTATTATATATATAGTATATACTATAATATATATTATCATTACATGAATATGTATAGATAGGAAATGATGATTTATTAATAATAGTAATGTATATTTAATCAATCGAATGGAAGCTACAACTTTAACACTCCCTCCTAGCTAGAGAGGATTTGTAGAACACATTATGTTCTCAAGTATATGAAGAGATATCATCCCAGTATGATATTCAATTCACTATAATGTTGAATTTATCAAAACTCCCTCTTTAGCAAAAGAGAATTGAAGCAATTATAATACAAGATTTGAACACCACTTTAAGTGTGGTATATGAAAAACTTAAGTTATGGTATCCAACAAGATTTGGCCCAAAGAACCATAACAATTGATTTTCATAGTGTCTAGCAAAATTTGGCCTGAAGAACCATGATGATTTTATTATCAAGATATTCAGTAAAATCTGGCCCAAAGAACTGTTGAACTATTGTTTTGCACGATGCTTAATAGAAAAAATCCTTTCAAACTCCTCTTTTGAAAAGCTAATCTATGATCAACTCCAAGGTTCCGAGTGAACTTGAGACCTACTAGAATCCATTTAGTTGAAGATAAATGTGAGTGTTCACGAGGAGGCCTTTGTTGGTTCTTAAACAATTTGGATAAGATTTTGAATCTACTTGCTATCTCAAAATAACAACCACACAAAAAGAAAGATATTTTTATATTTTTTGTTTTTTAATGAATGTGATCTAACAATGGAACTATATAAATTTCTAATTTAACCAAGGGGTTAGTAAACAAATAATGAAGATAGGGTAACAAGAAGTTTAAGAAAATAATATGAAAAGTAAATTCCTAATGGACATAAGCCAGTGATACAACACGTCTGTGAGTGAAGTCTTCGAAAAGATCGATGGGTAACTAATGAAAATAGGAGCAACGCTTCCTTAATTCCACTTATGCAATCTTTGATGAGAATTCAGTAATCGTAAGATGTTTCACTTTTCATCAAATTGCAAGGCCATGGAAAGTGCGCTCATGGGAGACAAAAAGTTATGTAAGAACAATATGATGATCTCTTCTAGAACTAAGTACATCAGTAGAATTTGTAGATCCATGAAAAAAACCAAAATTAAAATATCGCACAACCAGAATAACACAATAAAACTGTTGACTCAATTACATTCCATGAACATACATTCAACACACTTAGGCAAGAATCACTACACTCCAAATGTGAGCACCAATAGCATATATTATTGCATCAAAATAATTGTGACCTGAAATACATATTACATTTCTGGATTTACAAGAAATCTTCTCCTCAATTTGTGTTGAAAGTGAGAGATATCTTTGTGCCAACGTATGCTTCTAAAATAATAAAACAAATATATTTATGTACAAACTAACTCTCTAATTGGTGCTTGGTAGGACTCCATCCATATTTATATTATTAATTGGATGCATAAGCCTTTACATGTCTTAAAACAAAGAAAACATGAGAAAATAAGAAGATGAAAGCCATTAGAAGATATGAGAGTATTTGGAAGTGCCAAAAATAGAAGCTCCATATTCACTAAGCGTCTGTAGGAGTTAAACTGCCATCAGAATGTGTTTTCGATGCATGGAAAGCTCTAAATTTAGAAATGGCAGTTAATTATCAACGCATCTCTAACTTACTCAAAAACTTCTGCAACACCTTTGAAAAGCGTACCTAGCACACCTGGCGCACCTTGGAAGCAGGTTCAAAAAATCCAAAATTTCACTAAGTGTCAAAACTAAAATTTTGGCTTATGGGTGTTGTTCCCCTTTATACTAGAGCTATGTCGGGGTATTTACCCTTGAATTTCTTGATGACCTCAGTGACTTGAGGTGAATCTGAAAAAATATAAGGCCTCATACTTGTCCTTCACCTTTTGCCTGTAGTTGCCCACCTCAATGTGAGTCTCCACAACATCTCTGAGTTTTACATCTAAATCTAATAATGCTTCTTCCATTTTGAATGCTTGTTTGATGTCATATTCAATAGAAGCTTCATCAAAAGTCTTTCAAAATTGATCAACTACTACCTCTACACCTATCAATTTATCCCTTGCATCATGCTCAAAAATATCTAAACACGCATCACTATAATGTTTCTCCGCCTCCAAAATTTGCTCTTGGGATTGATCCTTGAGCTTGTGAATCTCCACATGTAATGTTTCTGTTACTTTATTGCCATTCACAATCTTGTCTATCCAATCATCAATCTTATCTAATTCTTTTGTCGTATATACCTCCATTAACATCTGATATCTTTGACTCTTAATCAATTGAAGTGCTTGCAAGTCCTTGCCCCAATTATGTACTTCATCCATCAAACCAAAATCTTGATTCAAAATGGCCGCTAGCCTATCCACATTATCCTGCATATGGTGTAACAACTTCAAATTTCCCTGTATAATTTGTACACCTTTCTCTTCAAAACTTTCTCACCATTGCCGACAGGCTCTCAAAAATGGGTCTAGCTATACTAATTCCTTATCCCTTTTCTCCAATGTTGTGTTCAAAGTTTCCTCAGGATGTTCAGAATCTAAGGGACCAACAGCTTCGCTTAGATATCCTTTTAGGATCTCATTCAGTCTCCAAAGTGTTATCAATTCTGCCCCATCCTATTCTAAAAGTTTAAACACTTCTTTCATTCCTGTTGTCACCATCAACTTAGCCATGTCCAACGTAGGTATCCTAAGCATGACCTCCTTGATCTGATAATCTCTTGGAGTTAATTCTTCAACATCTACATTCGGAGGAGGGATAGCCACGTGAGCAAACAAGTCCTCGTTCTGATCACTCATAATGAAGGCTACTACCTGTGCATCCTTTGGTGGTGACTCAGACTTTCTTAGAACTTTGATCAATTTAATTCTATCCTCTTCCTTAGTAGTGAATTGTTGCCTTTTTTTTCTTATCACCTATTTTCTTAGCCATATTAGAACATGCTCTATTGGGGATTTTCCTTTTGAAGACAAAGGATTTTTCTTGGTAATACTCTTCCCCTTATCTCCCCTTTCTGGAGTCTTCTCCTTCTATGAGAGATCCACACAGGGAGTCTCTGTATCCGTGGAGTCCACAGTTCTCACCTCTGTGTCTTGGGAAGCTTGTTGAGGTTGCTCAACTATTTGTCCTTCCTTTAACACTTCATCAGTGGATATTTGTTGTGGCTCTTCCTCCTGTTCTACTTGGACTTGTCCTTCATTATTTGGAGGAAGAGGAGTAGTCAATCCTTTATCTACACAAAATGTAACTTGAATGGGCAATAGTGGAGCTAATTTAGACCCTTATGGCTTAGCTGGCAATTGACTCCAATCAAACTGTTGAGGTTGATTAGCTGGAGTATCTCGTATTTGGTACTATTCGTAGATTCACCACTAAAGTAATGGCTGATGTTCGCCAATTTATGGCTGACATGTAACCCTAAAATGGTTTAATACTTGTATAAAAGGGCTTAGGGTTAGGGTTGTTTTTGTGTGGTGATTCAAAATTGGTTCTTGCGGCAGTATTGAGCTGTAAGGGATTACAGATTATAATCAGGTTATAATCACTGGATCGTAATAATATCAGACTTACTATTTGGTGGATGTAGACTAGGGATTGGGTGAACCATGTTAAATCTTGGTGACTTGTGTTCTTTTCTGTGTGATCTGTTATTTTTTGTTATTGGTTATATTTGCATGTAATTGTTATTTTTGTCTGTGGTTTAATCCTAACATGTGGTATCAGAGCGAGGTTTTTTTCATTTATCCTCTATAGGAAGGTCTCATGGTTGAGTGGGAGTCTCACGGTCAAGTGGGAGCGATGGCAGACAAGGGTAAGCTGAGGGTTGACAGGTTTAACGATCAGAACCATCAGTTATGGAAGATGCAAATGGAAGACTATCTTTATCAGAAGGATTTATGGAAGCCATTGGAAGGCAAAGCCAAGAATTAGGGATCTATGTCAAATGACGAATGGGATCTTTTGGACAAAAAGGCACTTGGAAGCATTCAATTATGCCTGGCACCATCGGTGACATTTAATATTACAAAAGCGAAGACGACAGAACAATTGATGCAAACCCTAGCGAAACTATATAAAAAGCCCTCCACTTCAAACAAGGTATTTCTCATGAAGCGTTTATTTAATATGAAAATGGTCGAAGATGGATATGTTACAGATCATTTAAATGAGTTGAATACTATTACTAGTCAGTTATCTTTTATGGGTGTCAATTTTGATGAAGATATTACGGCTCTCTTGATTTTGTGTTCTTTGCCTCAATGCTAGAATGACTTGGTAATGGTTGTGAGTAATTTTGTTCCTAGATCTAGTACCCTAAAATATGATGATGTGATCGGTGTTATTTTGAGTGAGAAAACTCGTAGAAAAACCTCAAGTGGATCTACATCAAGAAGTGTTTTAAATGCACATAGCAGGGGCAGAACAACTAAGAGAGGAAGTAACTCTAGATATCGTGAGAAATCAAGAAGAAAGTCAAAAGGGAGGAGGTCTCAATTGAGAGGACTGAATGATTGCTAGTACTATGGAAAACAAGGGCATAAAAAGAAAGATTGCTAGAATTGAAGGAAAAATGAAGGAGATAAACCAGATAGAGACAAGGAGACAAATGTGGTAAGTAACAAATCCGAAGAGGATGTTTTGCTTCTATCTTTAGAAAGTGTTGATGATTTATGGGTTTTAGATTTTGGAGCTTCATTTCGTGCTACACCTCATTGAGGTTATTTCATTGATTATGTCTAAGGGGATTTTGGACTTGTTTATTTGGGGTATAATGAACTCTGTCAAATTGTTGGAAAGGGAAAAGTTAAGATTAAGTTGCAGAATAGGAATCATTGGCTACTACATGAGGTAAGATATGTTCCAAGGGTGAGTAGGAATTTAATTTCAGTAGGGAACCTCAGTGATGAGGGTTGTGTAGTTAATTTTAATGATAAAAAGTGGAAGGTTTCAAAAGGTTCCCTTGTAGTAGCAAAAGGTGTGAAAGTAGGCACCTTATATATTTGTACATGTCATATTGTTCCTTCTACTTTAATTGTTTCAAAGAAAAATGAATGTTCAGGAACAATTGTTGCAGTTGAGCAGGGAGAACAAATAGCTGCTGTAAATTCTGATACAGCGTTGTGGCACAACAGACTTGGGCACATGAGTGAGAAAGGTATGGAAGTATTTTATTTAAAGAAAGTTTTACCATGTCTAAAATGTGTTAATATGGATTTCTGTGAAAGTTGTGTATGGAAAACAAAAGAGAGTGAGTTTTGTAAAGACTGGGAAGGAAAACAAAAAGGTGAAATTAGAGCTTGTGCATACTGATGTATGGGGACCAGCTCAGGTATCTTCCCTTGGTGGCTCTCATTATTATGTTACATTTATTGATGACGCAACTAGAAAAGTATGGGTTTATTTCCTAAGACAAAAATCTAATGTATTTCAAACTTTTAAGAAATGGAAATGCTTGGTTGAAAATGAGACTGGTAAGAAATTAAAATGTCTCAGATCTGATAATGGTGGTGAGTATTGCAGTCATGAATTTGAAGATTATTGCTCCACTAATAGTATTCGTAGATAGAAAACTATTCCAAGGACTCCACAAGAAAATGGAGTGGTTGAACGTATGAACGAGACTATAATGGAGTGCGCAAGGAGCATGACATTGCATGTTGGGTTGCCCTTACGCATGTGGGTGGAGACTGTCAATACTATTGTATATTTGATTAATAGAGGTCCCTCTACTTCTTTAGGCTGTGGTATTTTAGAGGAGGAATGGACTTGTAAGAAGGTGAGTTATTCTTTTCTCAAAACTTTCGGTTGTGAAGCATTTGCTCACATAAATTTTGAAAATAAAACCAAGCTGTAAGTTAAGATAAAGAAATGTGTATTTGTTGGATATGGCATTAATGAATTTGGTTATAGGCTTTGGGATTTTGAAAATCAAAAAATTGTAAGAAGCAAAGATGTCATATTCAATGAGAATGTGTTGTACAAAGATTTGTTGCAGCAACATGAGAAGAAAGAAGATGATTATGTAGTGCTGGATGATACTCCAAAAGTTGATGTTCCAACCATTCCTCATGATGTGCAACAACAAATACCACACACACTGGTGAATGTTAGATGGTCAACAAGGCAAATTAGACCTCCACAAAAATTTTCTCCCTCTTTGTATTCTATTTTACTTACTAATGCTGCTAAACCTGAAAGTTATGATGAAGTTGTGCAGGTGTATACTAAGATTCAATGGGAGTCTGCAATGAAAGATGAAATGGACTCTTTGTTGAAGAATAAGACATGGGATTTGTGTAAGTTGCCTAGAGGTAAAATAGCTTTACAGAATAAGTAGGTTTACAGGTTGAAAGAAGAGGATGGAGGTAAGAAAAGATTTAAAGCCAGGGTAGTTGTAAAAGGATTTTCACAGAAAAAGGGAATTGATTTTGATGAGATATTTTCTCTTGTTGTTAAGATGACTTCTATCTGTACTATTTTAAGTCTTGTGGCTATTAAAAATTTGGATTTGGAGCAGCTTGATGTTAAAAGAGCCTTCCTTCATGGTGATTTGGATGAAGAGATACATATGGCTCAATCATTGGGATTTGCGGTCAAAGGTAAGGAGAACTTAGTGTGCAAATTGAAGAAAAGTTTATATGACTTGAAGCAAGCACCTTGGCAATGGTATCTAAAATTTGACAATTTTATGCATGAGCATGGTTACAGTAGGTGTCATTCAGATGATTGTGTCTACTTTAAGAGGTTGGATGATAATAGTTACATTATTTTTTGTTTATATGTTGATAATATGCTTGTAGCTAGGTCTAACATGGATCACATTAAGGGGCTAAAATGCCAATTAGCACATGCATTTGCTATGAAGGATTTGGAGGCAGAAAAAAAAATCCTTGGTATGAAGATTTGCAGAGATAGGAAGAACAGAACATTGGTGCTATTTGAGGCTAATTATGTTGAGAAGGTGTTACAACGTTTCTCTATGGAGAATGCTAAAGCTGACAGCACACCTTTACCTGGTCATTTGAAGTTGACTAAGGAGATGTGTCCAAAGATACAAGAAGAGGAGGATAAGATGTCCAAGGTATCCTATGCTTCCGCTATAGGAAGCTTGATGTATGCTATGGTATGTACTAGGCCAGATATTGCACATGCAGTAGGAGTTGTTAGTAGGTATATGATTCATCCAGGAATTTATCATTGGAATGTCGTCAAATAGATTCTTAGATATTTGAGAGGAACATCCAACAAGTGTTTACATTTTGGGGGCTTTACTACTGATTTACAGGGCTATGTTGACTTAGATTTGGTAGGGGATATTGATACCGAGCAGAGTACTACAGGTTATGTCTTTACTATTGGTGGGGCAGCCGTGAGTTGGGTTTCCAGGTTACAGAAGGTTAATGCTTTATCCACTACAGAGGCAAAGTATGTAGCTGCTATAGAGGCAGCCAAAGAGATGATATGGCTTCAGTTCTTTTTGAAATAATTGGGACATCCTTAGAAGGATAATTATTTGTTCACAGATAGTCAAAATGCCATTCATCTTGGAAAAAATTTAGCTCTACATTCAAAGACCAAACACATCCAATTGTAGTACCATTTTAGTAGGTTAGTTTTGGAGGATGGACAGTTAAAGCTGGAGAAGATACATACAAATGACAAACTAGCATATATGTTGACAAAGGTAGTAACAAGGGAGAAGTTGAACTCCTCTTCAGCTTTGGTTGGTCTTCTAGACTGAACATGAATAAAAGAACAACAGAGTCCAGGGTGGTTTGATTGAGTGGGAGGCTCATGGAGTAGCGCCATCGCTACATGATCATTCTCCAAGTGGGAGATTATTGTTTAGTGTGGAGCCTGATCAGTCCTTGTTAGTTTGTGGTGATTGATCAGGAAAGTATTATACATACTTCATAAATTCTTTGGGGCTCTTGAAAAAATAAAATTTGGTATTATTCATAGATTTGCCACTAAAGTAATGGCTAATATTCGCCAATTTATGGCCGACATGTAGTAACCCTAAAGCAGTTTAATACTTGTATAAAAGGGGTTAGGGTTAGGGTTGTTTTTGTCTGGTGATTCGAAATTGGTTCATGCGGCGATATTAAGCTGTAAGGGATTACAGATTTTAATTAGGTTATAATCATTGGATCATAATAATATCAGACTTGTTGTTTGGTGGACGTAGCCCAGGGATTGGGTGAACCACGTTAAATCTTGGTGTCTTGTGTTCTTTTCTATGTGATCTATTATTTTTTGTTATTGGTTATATTTACATGTAATTGTTATTTATGTCTGTGGTTTAATCCTAACATTATCCTCTTCATCGTCATCCTCCTCCTCTTCCTCTCCTTCTTCTAGGATAAGTTTTGGGACTAACAAGAAGGGAATAACTCTCCTAATGACCTTTTGTCTACTCTTGACCAAAGTCTTAATCTTTCATCTCTTAAGAGAAGATGGGGAGGCTTGTACCTCTTGTTGCAGTGGAGGTATTTCGTGTACTTGTATTTCTGCTTCTCCTTTCCCTTGTTTAGCTGGTGTCACTTGAGGATTATCCTGGGCTTTTGTAGCTTCCACATTTTCTAATCCTTGTACATTTTTTGCCTCAAGCTGTGGCGGTGCTTGAGTTACTCCCTCTTCTGGCTCAACTTGTTTGGGAGAAGTCATCTTCCTCTTATTTTACCCTTTTGAGCCCTATAATATCCAACTTTTGTATCAGGTTGGTGAATTGGGGACTAACCTATAAATGCAGGCACTATAACCTTTGCTCCTTCACCTCTTGTTGGGCAGGCTTGAGCATGAAAGACCATTGCCTGAGGAATTGGATCCAACTTTAAAGGTGTTTTGACCCAATCCTTTGTTGGTTTGATAACATGCCTGGCCCTGTGATTAATGTCTGAGTTTTCTTCCTTATCAATCTCAACATTCATAATAGGTCAATCACCAATCTTGTCCCTATTGAACAATGGATCAAGAACATCCTCAGTATCTTGTTGCACAACCTTTAAAGAAACTTTTATCTTTAAAGAATTCCCTCCCAGATAGAGATTCATCCTACAATAATCCCTTATTCGAATATCGTAGTCATCTATAACATTCATCCAATGGTCCTCAATTGCATCTTCATGTTGAAATGTCTTGCTAGCCAAATACTGGACTCTTCCAATATTATCAAAATAGGGTCGAGAAGAATTATATTCATCCAAAGGATATTGATTCCACTTAGACTTAAATGATGGAATATCTTGTCTCTAATCCACACTAAATGGTCCTATAGTAATAGGGCACACCCAAGTTATTTTATGCTTCTTTCTGACTCTGTCCTATTCAGTCAAGAGTTGTTGAGCTATCTCCAACGGTATAAGTTTGTCACTTGGATACCTAGGGAGCTTCTTGGGGTTGATAGTGGTATCTGCTACCCTCAAATAGGTGAATGTTTGATACTGGTTGTAGTAGGCTCCAACTTCTGATATCTTTGCAACTGCCTCTTTTAACATCCTCTTAGCATAATCCCCTTCTATGAACTGGATTATTGCAAATATAAAAGCATCATTTACTATCCTATATTCCTTACTATGCTCCGGAAGCCTTTTCTTCACTAGTTGGGGATATACTATATAGGGCCATGCGTTTGCCTCTTGCATATTTTCCTTCTTGAACAATCCTGGATAATCTGTTGCCCTTGCAACTAACAAGTATACTAAATATGATGTCATATAAAACTTTTTATTATTCTTAACTACCACCAGTTGCTCATCCAATTTCTCACTAAGAATGGAAACCCAATCAATTAGCATCCCCACTATTTTGATAGTCTCAATAAAATGTACCATCCATATATTCAAGTGTCTCAATGCTAGCAACCCCATGACTCTACTCAAGAGTATGATAGAATATCCAATATCTTCTTTCATGTATCCTCTCGTCATGTCCACTTTGCCTGCTTTAAATCCTAGCGAAGTCTTCACAATGAGGTATGAGGACTAGAAAATCTCAAATGCTTCCTCTACATGTTTCCTATACCATCTCTCCGCTTGGTGATAGGTCAATTTGATGAACTGATCTGCTCTCAAAAGATGGAACACCTTCTCTATGTTCTTAGGTCAAAGATCCAGGATGATCTCTCTAGTTATGCTCTTTATGACCCTTTCTTCAGAAACATAGGTCTTTGTTAGTGTCATGATCAACTCTGAGGATTGCACTAATACTGGATGTGATGTTGCACTGACAAGTCCTAATCAAATCATAGCAGATATCATTATGGATCTTTCGGTGGGTTTGTTACACAATGTCAAGAATGTGCTCAAGTCTGTGTGACCAAGTTCAATGTCCCAAATCTCTAAATAGTTGTCTTGAAAGTGTGACTTGGTCAGAACACCTTGAAACTTGAACACCACAGGTTTTGGGACCATCTTTGCGGCAAGGGAGGATGATGAAGAAGTCATTTAAATCACACAAAAATAACATCTATTAGTTCGGAGTCAAAGAAAAATCAATCAATACAAATCCTACGATGACTCGAAAAAACCCAAAAAACCCTAACTATTAAAAAAATTTAGAAAACCTAATATTTAACCTTTTATGCAAAAAAAAAGGGCGCACCAAGCACACCTAATAGGTGCGTTAGGTGCACCTTAATCTTTTGTTTAAACTTTTAAATAAAATCAGTGCACCCTTATTTATATTTTAGTGCAAAAAAGTTCTCTGGAGTCTTCTACTAAAGGTGCGCAGCAACGCACCTAAGCAGGTGTGTTGATGCACACCCTTGGTAGGTGTTTTGTTTTTTTTAGTTAAGATTTTTATGCTTTTTAAAGTTATTTGCAAAAAAGAGGTGCATAGTTGCGCACCATTTTTTGATGTTTTAAAGTTTTGTTTTGTGAGTGCAGGTGAAGGCAAGGAGGGGAAATGGGCACCTCAGCAGGTGCGGTGATGCGCTACGGGAGGCTCGGAGGAGGAAAAAGAAAATTGAGGTGGTAGGGGGGTCCCGAGTTTTATAGACCTAGGGACCTAGTGCACCCCTTGGTGGTGCACAACTATGCTTTTGTGCATCAACAAGGGGTGATTGTCTCTTTTAAAGTGTTTTGGCTCACTAGCACACCTAAGGAGGTGTGCTGATGCACCTTTTGCAAAAAGTACTTATCCCCCATAATGATGATTTTTGGGATCTAGGTTTTTCCAGCTGGGACCTAGACATGACTAAAGACACTAGGGAAAACCCTAAAAAAGACTCAAGCCCCAAACTAGGGATCCTAAAAGCTAAAAAATAAAGTAGGGGGTCCCCATTTCTAGGCAAAATGGGGCGTGCATTGTGAAACCACAACAAGAACCATGATAAGTTGGTTATCAAGGTGTCCAAAAAAATCCAGCCTGAAGAACCATGATGACACTCGCTCCAACACATTTCCATGTTTGGAGATGGATCAACTATTGATAAAGTCATCACCTTACAATAGTGACCTCACACATATGAAAGATCATCACTTTTCATAACACAATTGCAAAGAATTAATCTTTTTGTGACAATAACTTAATGAAGTCTTCCATGATAACAGGTCTACTATTTATAAGATTGTCATCTTACAATAATTACCTTTTGTTTATATATGTCAATGAAATATTATCACCTTCAGTACATATCATATACAAAATAGTAAGCACCATGAACCAAGTTAGAGGGTGATACAAAGGCTTTCACCTCAATTCTCCCTCATAGAGAATAATGCATTACAAGGAATTTCACTTAGAACTTCTCCTCATAGAGAAGATATCATTTACAAAGGATTACACATTAAAAAATTCTCCCTTTGAACAATGATCCTAGGAAGTCAGGTCCAGTAGTTACTCCCTTAGAGGCCCTCTTCCCTAAGGATTCTTGTTAGACTCACTCTGAATCTGATATCTAATTTTATGGTGAAAAGTCATCATTTCCTCATGATATACATAGAAGTAGGCCCATCAAAATCATACAATCACACATGTATGGCTTGGAAGAGTCATTTATGGCCGAGTGGACTTCATAAAGTTTTATGGTTGAGATATTTTGAGGGAGATGAGAGAAATTTCAACTTTGGCTTGATTAGGAGGGTTTTAAGCTTGCTTAGGCTTGTGCAAATGATTAGAGGATGGATTAGGATGGTTTAGGATTAGCTTAGGGATAGGCAAGTGGATGGCATTTAATGAGGGTGGGTGAAGGTGGAGATATTTGTTAACTTTGGCTTGGGTTAGTAAGTCTTAACCCATTTTTAGGGAATGTGACAAGGTTAGGAGGGGATTAAGATTAGGTTTAAAGACATCTTCTAGAAGAGTCTAGACTTTGGATGAGGATAAAGACTTTCTAGAATAGTCTAGAATTTCCTAGGATGAGGATGAAGACTTTCTAGAAGAGTCTAGAACTTCTTAGGATGAGGATAAATTAGATTTTTAGGAAATAAATAAAGTTTTATTTATTTCAAGGGTTTGGGTTGAGGAGATATTTATTAAAACTTTTTTAATAAACATGAGGATTAATATTTAATCTTAATTAAATATTTTGAGTTGGGATTAGGGGTAGGAAATGATGGGATTAGCCTTTAATCAAAATTAAAGAAGGGTTAGAAGATTTTGGAAGAGGTTAGTGGTCTTAAGGAAATTGGCCAAGTTTTGGGCAAAAAATAAATTTTTTATTTATTTTGGGTTTTTTGGTCAATTTATTAATTAAATAATTAATAAATAAAGAAATAATGTTTAAATAAGATTTAAACATTTTTGGGAGTGATTCCTTAATTAAATATTTTTAATTAAGATAAAGGGATTTAATGGCATAAAAATAAATAAATAAATTAATTAATTAATTAATAAATGATGATGTCATCAGAAATTTTTCAGAAAATAAAAATACTTTATTTTCTAAAGGTTTTTAGGTGTCTACACTCTTTACCCTAATTTTTACAATAGAATAATCTTTGTTTAAATTTTAAAGATTTATGATGTTTTTTTTAAGAACCACATATAATTAATCTTTTTATGCTAGAAGATATGTTTCTCAAGATATATAGATGATATATTCAAGGGCCCTAATTATAAGTTAATGTGATATTTCTCTCGTTCTCTATTAGCCTTTTTAATATTATTTTATGAAGAGCTCGAAGAAGTTATTTTGATTTATAATTGTCACAAATTTTACAATTATGAGAAAAATATTTTCAAAATAAAAGTATTTTAAATTCCTCATGTTGAAGTTATGAAGGGAGAAATATGAAAATATTTTTAGGGTACAGAAATTATATGTTTACCCTAAATTAATAAAATATTGGGGTATGTTCTTGTATATTTTCTTGTAGTATTTAATTGAATACTTTTATTTTTTAAATATTTCAACCTAATATTTGCATGTCAAAGAAAGCATCACATCATTCCATACAAACCTAAATAAAAGGTAACAATTTAGTTTATTAAAATTTATAAGTATCTTACTAAGATCTTTTATGTGCAGGAATTGTTTATAAGATGATTATGAATCTGCATCATTGAAATAATTTGTTAAGTGAAACGAAAGAGACAAAGGAGGAATGATACAATTGATTATCAAAGATTTATCAAAACCAAAGGACGTGATATTTTAGAAAGTGGCAATGATAGCACAAAGATTTCAAATTAATGTTAAGCTTTGCATTTTAAATTTTGTGTTCAGTTGCATTTAGTTTAGTTAGGAATAGTTGCAATGATCTAAAGCTTGTATGCATCCTTTCATTCTTTATAAAGGCTACTAGGATCATTCACAGTAGAGATAGTGCTTAATAACAATTTAAAGATCATGAGATACTTGTTGGATGATTTTGCACTTGATTAGGTAATGCAACTGAACACATATTAATTGTACTCCCTATTTTGAATCAATAAAAGATTTTTTGTCTTAATTTGGGAAATTGGTTTTTCAATATCTAGCATGCTATATTGTCCTCTTGGATTCAAAACTATTGTTTGATAGATTGAACTTCATGTTCACTCTTGATTATCAAATACTACAAGCTATGCGATGTTTGTCTAAATTGGTCTCCTTAAGTTGGGGTTAAATTCATTTAGACTAGAATACATGTTTTAAGTTCTATGTCTAGTAGTTAATGGTTTGGTCAACTGTCTCCAAAAGAGTTTGATGATAAGTTCATGCAAGGTTGACTCCATTTTCCCAATTGAACTAAGGACTACTCTTTCTTGTTTCATTTGAGTCAATATATAATTACAGTCTGTGTGGTTCTTTGCCTAATTCATTTGTATGTCATTTATCCACTCTCATTCATATTTCAAATCATCCATAAAAGAATTCTAAGCATTTAGTTGTATACTTGTGATTTCTCCTTAAGAAATACTTGTCATCTCAAGAGCATCATCCGAAAAGCCTACATTGAATTATTGTGAACAGTTATTGTGAATGTATACCCGCCTAGGCAAGGGGTATTTGGTTGTCAAATAATCAAACTCATCCAATGGCCAAATTATATCAAGTTTCCCAACATTGAGTAGGCAAGACTCGTAGGAATCCTACCATCAATTTGAGGAACCAACAGAGTACTTGGTGAATGTCATTTAATTGATGTTCTAATAGGTCATTACTCAGGGTAACTGGTGAATATCATGTGTTGATATTCTAATAGGCCAATACTCATGATATTAGATGTGATATCAAACCTTATTCAGTACATGGTGAATATCATGTATTGATATTCTAATAGATCAATACTCAGACTACTTGGTGAATATCATGTGTTAATATTCTAATAGGCCAATACTCATGATATCAAATGTAATATCAAAATGGTGGATCTCTTCTAATCAAAGATATCCTTAAAATTAGGAATTCCTTATATTATCTATGATGTAATATTTATCCTCCCTAGCTAAGAGGATGTGTTGATGTTTGGTAGCTTGAGTTGGATAAACTATGAGATTAAAGGGCATATCTGTGTGTGTGTGTGTGTGTGTGTGTGTGTGTGTGTGTGTGTGTGTGTGTGTGTGTGTGTGTGTGTGTGTGTGTGTGTGTGCGTGTGTGTGTGTGTGTGTGCACTGTGTTAATGAATAGACATCGTCCATGAAAGGACCTTTCTATTCTTGATTCTTCATCTATAAATATAAGATCGTTGTCTTCGAAAAGCATATACCAATATTTATGTATGCACAAGTGTGTGCGAGTACATAAATATAAAAATATGAAAGCAATAAGTGAAAGAACCAAAAAAAGGCTAAACAACCACAACATACCTGAGACAAAGAAGGAAATAACCAACTAAAAAGGAAATCAAAAGAGAAGAGGAAGAGAGACCAAACCAGCCAAAGAGGAGGCACACATGCAAGAAAGAGGGTGGGGCAATCAACATCGATCTAATGCACATAATTCTTTCTTTTTATCTCCTCGGCTCTCTCATATTGATGATGGATCATAGAGTATGATCTGAAGTGTTAATGATAAAAAAAACATACACAGTTGAATCAAGAAACCAATTTATGCATTGAAATGGATTGTGGAAATTTGATAATGTTAATATAAATAGTTGTTCATGAAAGCTTCTTCACAAAGTAAATTTTTTAGATTTTGATCATGAATCGTAACTTTGGTTGCCTCAACTATGGATCTATTTTTCCTTTCCACAACTCCATTTTGCTGAGGGTTTGTAGGGGACATAAAACTCCCATTGATCCTTTGCCTCTTAATGCAGAAATTTTGAAAGCCTTTAAAAGTGTATTCTCCTCCATTATACAATCTCAAAACCACTTTGAATCTATGAAGTACTTCTTCAGATTCCTTAGATTTCAAGACGTTATTCCAAGTTTTTCAAAAATAATCATCAACCATAATCATACAATACCAAAATCCACTCAAATATGCCACAAACATTGCTCCACATAAATCAAAATGAATCATATCAAAAATTCCTTTTGATTAAGAGTTTTTTGGACAAGCAAGAACTTTTCCTTTAGATAATGCAACTTTATATCCTTTATCCTTAAAATTTTAAAATGGAGACTAGATTTATTTTGATTCCTAGAACAAACAAGACATCACTTAAATGAATAGGGATATCAGAATCTAGATTAAGAGAAGTGGTCCCAACACCTTTCATTGAATAACTTGCATCATCTCCAATAATCACTTATAAATTGGTGTCTCTTTCTATCAAGTCAGAAAGATGCTCTCTATATCCAGTAATGTGACATGAAGCACCACTATCAGTCAACCAATTTTTGTTGTTGGTTGAAGCATTGCTTGAAAGTGTTGAGATGAATAGAAATCCCTCTAGAATGTCATTAGATTCCTTTTAGGTGACACTTCATCAACATTTGCAACAACACCTTGATGTTTAGTTCTTTTCACTTAAGTTGTGTAGTGCCCTTCTCTATATTCATGTGGATTTGAGTGGTTATTTTCTTGTTTCATGTTTATGTCATCGCAATTGTGACAACCAAGTTATCCTTTTTGCTACAAAGATGGTAGAAGATGGACTGACTTCATATGGTTACATCACCATTTGTGTTCATTGTTTGTGTTGTTCGGTAGATGTGTGTTGACTTCTATTAGTTCAATGAGAATATATTCTCTCTTCTTTAGAGATTATTTTATCAGAAAGTGTTTATTAAAATTTTTGCCTTTATGACTGTTCTTCTAGATGGAACTCAAAACAACATGGATAGTAATGGTCATCGAGCATTTGGCATTCCTCTTGCCATGACTTTACACATATCCTTGAAATGGACATTATTGAGGACATCTAGCTGAGATATGATTACGATGTAATGGTATTATTAAGAAAAGGTAGGTTGAGGATTTTTTTAGTATTTTTGCATATGTTCTTTGGGTTTTAATTTCATTTTTTTGATAGGTACAATGATGTCTATATCAAATTGCTCTTTGTATCTAGGATACAAGAAGTGTTGTGGATGCAGAGATTGTGTTTCTTGATTTATTAAAAGGCATTCATTTGTAGATTTTTAAGAGTTAACCATTATTGGTAAGATTGTTCCTCTAGTTTTCTTGGAAACTTTCTATTTTCTTTGAGCATTAAATAATGACTATCTTTTGTGGGGTTGGATTTTTCACCCTCAAGTGAAGGAATTTTTCAAGGATAAATGATTGTGTCATCAATTCTTGTATATTTTGAATTTTAGAATTTTATTGAATTTTTTTATGGCTTCTAAAACTTAACATGGTAACATAGCCTAGCCAAGAGAAAATAATAGAGGAAGTTCAAAGCAGGAGCTAATTAAATTGATAGGTAGGGTTGTAAACGATGGAAGGGAAGTTCACTTTGCTGAGGAATGACAATAGCAGCAGAGCAATGACCAACGGTTCCCCCGAAGAATAATGAGTTGGTTGTGCATGTCTACTGCTAGTGATAATGAGTTGGTTGTGCATGTCTACTGCTAGTGATATGGGTGGGTTTCCATGCATTCAAAGTAGAAATTTGCAGAGGCCCTAGGAGGCTCGCATACTAGAGCCAATTAAGGGGGCCCTTTCACCCAAATAATAGGGGCATTCGGACATGGGTCAGGATCATAGGTCATCTTGTCAACCTGAAGGACTCACGTTACTATGGTTTGTATTGGTTTAAGTAGTGTTTAATTGTTTTGTGTTTATCTTATCATAGTTCTTTCAACCGGGTTTACCCTTGTTACTACGAAGATGGTCCAACTTCATATGGTAATTGTCACCATTTTTATTCATTTTTTTTCTAGTGTAGAAGACATGTGTTGGTCGGCATCGATTTCAATGAAAATATTTTCTCTCTTCATCAAAACATTTTCTTTTTTTTATAGGTAATAAGTTTTTTGCATTGATTATAAAGATAATACTTACATAAGTATGTCATAGTGTAGAGTGGCCAAAATCTCAAAAGTCCTAAATACCCTTCCCCATTGACATTAAAGTCAAAACTGCATACTAAGGGCATTAACACCCATGCACATAGCCCATCCCAATACATAAAGTATTCGCATGCCATGGAGAAGCTACCCATTATCCAAAAAAGTCCTAGCACGCTCAGTTCTTGAACCAATTTGTAGCATCCTCCTTCGTAAAATTTTGGATGGAATGGTTGTCCTCCACTGATCACCTCTTCCTACCAACTTCACTCGTGCCTGTCTCCCTTGCTAGAGACACATCAATCTAAATTCTTGCCCTCATGGACTCCCTTACAGCACATCTTTCCCTTACTAACTAGTGTCCCATCGGTTCTCTAGGTGGTCGCACACTCTTCCTTGGTGTCATCTTCATAAAATCCCTCTTGTCATCATCCATCACCCAGATCTTCTCCTGCAAAAAAATAACTACCTTCCTCCATCCTTTTATCACTTTCGGCAGATGCACCCCTTGAGGAGCTATAGAAGACCAAATGACCAAAGGTTACAGTGAGGAATCACCGCTCCCAATCAGCCTCCACGGTTCCTGCCCCATTTCCAGTCCAACACCCAGCACGACTTTGTCAATAAAATCATCTATCCCCAACAACCATTATTGGTCCAGACACGCAACTATGACCCTGTGAACTTCCTCGTTTGACTCTCCAACTAACAAAGCTAGAGCCACAAAGAGGGACGCTATATCCATGTTGGTCCATCTCCTCTAGTAGGTTTCCAAGTATTTTGGGCTAAACATCTCCATAATAGCACTCATGAATCCTTGGTCTTCAAAAAGAAAGATGATCTTCAAATGCCTCGCTGAGATAATTCCTTCGTACGCCTGAGTTTGGTTGTTTGATTCCAAAGCAAAGTTAGCCTCCATTTCCAATTACTCTGCAACTTCCCCTACTAAGAAAACGCCCCACCCTTCTTAAAATTATGCCCTCAAAAGATCTGGAAGCTCACACTTTGAGAGTTGTTGATTCATTATTATGGATCCTTTGTCACATGCGAGGGTTACTTCCTCATGAGTGTCCTTCAAAACGAAGGTTAAAATTCATAATTGGGCAGTACTCCTTTAAAAGGGAGGCATTCGCTCATGAAGCCACTTCAATACACTACATCCTTATTCCAAATTCAGAAACCTAAACTCTTCAAAAATTTCATGTTGGTTCCCAAAAGAGACAATCGCTCCCAAGTTGGCCAACTTATTTGCCACCTTCTTTGCCGCCCTGTAAACATTAGATATCCTGAAGTCCTCGAACTCTGCCAGCAGGCACTTTATCTGGCTAATGAGCTTGTCAAGATGCCAAGACTCTATCTTCCCTTTCTTGATTCCATTAATAATAATCTTTGAATCTCCTTCCAGATGCACTCGATGAATACCCAGTTTAACTCCTAACACTAAAGCTCCCTTGGTTGCTTCACATTCTACTACATTATTGGTTCTATCCCTTAATTGTTTAGCCACAAATGCTACGGAGTTACCTTCGTGGTCTCATGTTATGCATCGACAACCTAATATACCCAAGTTTCCTCGAGCAGCCCCATCAAATTTTATTTTTATCCATCCTTCCTCTAGTGGTTGCCAACAACACTTTTCCTTTTTTGTTGAGGATCAGCCCTTGAAGGTTTAGAATATTTTTTATTAGAAAGCAATTATGAAAGATTGCCCGTATGGTTATTCCTGTGGATGGAACTCAAAACGATCATCGACCACTTGGTATCCCTCTTGTCACGACTTGTCATATATATTCGATATGGACATTATTTAAGATAGCTAGATGAGATATGATTATCGTGGAATGGTATTATTGAAAAAAATATAGACAGGGATTTTTTCCTAGTACATATACTTGGGTTTGATGGTCATTTTTGTGATAACTACTCTCTGTATCAATTATACCCGCATATGATTGATGCTTGATTACTTTAAAAACAATTATTTGTAAAGAGTTAACAGTAATTACTAAGATTGTGGATGTGTCAGATAGATCTTCTCATATTGATCTCACTTTGGCTGAGGATTCTGTTAATGCCTTTGATGATTTGAATGTTGTCCCTGCGGTGGTTTTGATTTAGAATGTTGATGTTGACCCGTCTCTTGCTAACTTTGTTGATCCGACTGTTGTCCCTTTGGCGGCTTTGAGTTAGAATGTCATTGTTGTCCCTTCCACTACTGACTTTGCCCACAACACTGTTCATGGTCCTCCTCCTACTACGAGGGTTAGTGGGGATTGGTAGAAAGCTATTGGAAGGTGGAGGATGGTTGGATATTAGTTAAAGGAAAAAAAGGTAAAATCCTCCAAACCTTCATTTGATATGTCTTTACATTCTCAAAAGACTGGACCAAAATGTAAATCTTGATGGTTTGTGGACACTTGGATTGTTTGCCCTCTTGTTGGGAACTTTGGTATGTCCCTCTAGTATGTTGGGTGGTTTTCCATAGTTGTTTTAAGATCCTAACTGTTATATCTTTCTAGTCCCTTTGTATAAGGTTTCGAGTCCTTTCAAAAGTTATTTTTTCTTAATCAAAACTAATTAGATTGTTCCTCTAATAAGCTTGAGAACGTTGTATTTATTTTTTTAGCACTAAATAAAGAATCTATGTTTTGTGAGACTAGATTTTCCATCAAGTGAAGGGGTTCCTTAGACTAAATGTTTGTGTTATCTCTATTCTTGTATATTTTGAGTTTTAGAATTTTGTTGAATATTGTTCTTGTGGAGTAGTTGGGCTTTTTTTATCAGCCTTCTAAGGTAATCTAAAGCATCAGACATTCATTAAATATGGTTGTATCCTTGAGAATGATGTTTAAAAATTAAAATCTAAAAAGAAGGCATCAACAAAAAATGGAAGTGTGAATAAAAATGATATTCCACTTATATAATGTATATGGTCCAAATGTGAGTCCACTACATAATATTAAGTTACAAATAGCCCCATCAAATGAGGATCTAGGAGTCGAGGGTATTGGCTTATGGTGCAGAGTTCAAATCTTCTACAATTAGCAGAAAAACAAAAAAAATGTCTGAACAATTAGATATGAGGATTAAAATGATGGATACAATTATCACCTAAATTAATGAATGGCGACAATTGCTCTCATAACAAACATCTAAGGATCATTTCATTCCAGACAACTGGACAAAATTTTATTTACATAGATCATTTAACTTGAAATACAAACAAGAGTTGTGTTCAGCACTAGTCCCTGCCTCGGGAGGGATAGAGGGGAGTACTATGGGATCAAATGGAAGGAGTGGACTAAAGCAGGTTAATGACGCAAGCAGGACATGAAAAATGGGCAAGAGTCTTTTGGCAACAAATAGACCACAACCATATTTTCTAGTGAAACAATGGACTGTTCGTTGAAATGACAAGGCATTCACCATAAGGATTTTACATTGAAGAGCTCGTGCAACACCATGGTGAGGACTTTTGTATAAGCACATAGCTCTCTAATATTACAAAGTCCAACTCTCAAATTCCCTCACCAAAAAAATAATCCATTGTAAGTAGTCATAAATAGGGAGACCACTACAAAGCACAGAGAGGTCATTCATGTAATAAGTGAGAGGAGCATGTACAATATTAATTGTTGAATCAATGTAGACAGATATATCCATTGAAAATTCAAAGAAAATCACAAAGTGCTCATTGGTCATACTTCTAATTTTGAATAACATAATTCTTTTCGTAGAAAACCATCTTCTTATCATGCTTGTGCTGATAAAAGGAATATATAGTCCATGAATATGCAAATCGTAGAAGGATATAGATATGCTCCTAAAATTTTGCATATGGTTCAAGCTTTTATGCTTTTTTCTAAACCTCTCCACTGCCATTCATAGGATGGATTGATGAGAAAGAAATGTTAGCAACCAAGCCTAGGTTTGGCATTATTGTTGCAGTCAAGGAGCTTAACCTAGAAAACTTACATGGCCATAAAGAGCTATTAGAAAGTACAACACTACATCACTTATAATCTCTATTAGTTTGAGAACTCAACATCTTGTGGTTATCCATGAAATTTAGGTTTGGTGTGTTCAGATTTATCTTTAACTTATGTCTCCTATGGCCGACTATAATAGTTGTTACTATTCATTTGGTAGTTTGGCTTCTATTTGTACATTTACAAGTAGGAGGTCTAATAAAAAAAATTAGAAGTAATATCTTAAAGGTACAACTCATTTGCTTTCAAAGACCTTTCTTGGTTTGTTCTTTTTAGTTATGACTAGACAAATTTTGCCTCTGTTCGTGGGCACAATTGACATTACTGAGAGACAATTTTTTTTTTCATGAGAGGGAAATTAATTTTAACTAAAAGATTAGGCTAGTTTCTATTATACCAATATTTGTAAATAAATATTTTTCTACCTCCTTCCACAAGGACTGAGTTTGCAATGAGAGGTGTTGCAAGAGAGAGAGCTTTTATTTTTAACAATCAGAATGGATCCTCTGTGACAATTAAATGTGCAAATTACAAGCCTCCTATTTTTTTAAAAATTGGAGAGAATCACTTAACTCTGTTAATAGTACATTAAATGGAATAGATTTTCCTCGAGTTAGAATATCTAAATTTTCTTTTAAAAAATCCCAACATTCAGATCAAATTTGTAATAGTATATTTAGTGTTCATTATTGTATAATATATATAGATCCGAGGAAATGATTTGAGCACACCAAGAAAAACAATAGCAAGTAGAGACAATGATATATTCCAAGAAGTTTGCCTATGCAGCCATTTTCACTGCTATCGGCGAGTACTAAATGTTTCAAATGCATACAATAAATGATATATAAGTGATCTTCAAATAAACTAGAGAAAATGGAAAAATATATACATGCAGACCAATAAGAACTTTCTATTTTTATTATACTAACTCCGTTGAAGTTGTGATAGAAGCGAAAGGCGCATTTCCAGTAGCTTCACTGAAATTATAGATATATTCACATGCTAAGAAGAAAAAGAAATGAAATGAAAAGATTGAGGCTAAGATAGGGTAAATTCTACATACCACGAGAATGGAAATGAAGGATGAGTATTATTCTAATAATAGGAAAATAAGTCCCAATGTCACTCAAGGATACTATTTTTAAAAATGTTATGGACATTATAATGTGACCACACGACTGTGTCCTTTTGGATGTGTCTTTTGGGATTGTTTGGCTTTTCAAATACTTTATTTGATAAGAATAACAAATGGACAAATTTAAAGAAGCTTACAAAAAACTAAAGTAACTATAAATTAAGGGTTTTAAAAAATTGAAAATATAGAAATGATGAATGTTTTTTTCCAACCTCTGCAAGTCAAATAAGAAACTCAGACTGCAACAATAATCCATAATTAATAAGTATAGGATTACATAACTTGTGGGTTGGAAAATAATAACAAATATAATTTTATCCGCAATATAGGAGGAATCTCAAAATAAATGTTAAACTTGGAATGAAGCAATAGTGCAAAATCTATAAATAATTGTCGAGAGTTAAAAATGTTTCTTGCAAAATAAAGTGATTTTGAGCTTAAAATGTAAATTCCAACTGTAGAAATAAAAATTGTCGGTGATCTTTGAAGCCACCAAGTTCATATTTGGTATAGAACTTAGAATTGATTTAGCAGCTAACTGAATTTATCATTTTTTTTTAACTTTCTGATAGATCATACAATGTTGATACAAAAATTTAACACAATTTTTTCAAGAAAAAGTTATGAAAGAATTTAAAATTACCTTTACCAGGCCAAGTCCTAGACTCCAATGCAAGCACACTCAGCTTTACTGCTACACTTCCAACATTTAACCCAAGCATTCCCAAAATATAAACCAAGCTAGATGTCTTTTGCAATTAACAAAAGTTGCATAAGAGCATTTGTCAAACATATTTAAACTTAGGAAATAGAAAAGGCACAAGCAAAGCATTTCATTAAAAATTAATTAGAAACATGATTAAAACTCTCCCTGTCTGAAATAGAATTTGAAATATAGAGGCAAGGTTTCAATTTCGTCATGGATGTAGATATAGCCTTAAGCATCAAAATACAAATGAGAAATGAGATAGGGAAGTTTTCCATGTTCTAGATGAACCTAAAAGGATCACAAACCTACAAGAATCACACATATAATAACCATAATGTACACTATCAAAATTCAAATTGATCAAAGAGGCGATCCTAGAATCTAGATTGAAAAAAATAAGAATGCATTTCAAACTTTAACTATGATTTTTCAAAATCCCAAGAATAATTTCAAAAATCGAGTCCCAAAATCGTATGCTCTTAAGAAACCTAAAAGATCAACAACTTCATCTAATTCAAATAGCATAAAAAATAATTTAATTTCCTTAAAGTAGACTGGAACCTTCACTATGATTCCATGATAGTTGAAATGCTTGCCAGAATCCTAAAAGAATGAATTAGAGAACTCTAAAATCAAAATATTATGAACAATTGATGTAGATTCATAAAAAAAATAACATTCAATGAAAAATAAGTTTTTTAATTTACCAAAATATGCAGACGTTATCACAACATCAATTGTCATCGATGTTCAAAGCAACACAACCAACAGAAGCTCAATACAAAATTTTTGAGGTTTTTCCATAAACTTTCTGAAGTGACTCACTCAGATTTTTCTCTCACTACACTAGCATGATAAATAAAAATATTTATATAATATTTCAATACATACACTACCATTGAATGTGCCTCCATACATAACTAACATTTTAAGACTTGCTACATTGAACAATTGACAAATCTTTTATTAAAAATACTATTGAGAGGAAATCGCCAATAGTGGCATGTTGTGATGGTTAAGTTGTTGAGTTGTTATCCTTGCCATCAAGGTTCAAATCTAATGGAATGAGGTCCCCTGTTTGTGGCCTCATTGGTTCATAGCTCCAGGTCAAAGGGTTTACCCCTCTTTCATATATTTATTATTGAGAGGAAATGACGATAAATATGTTATTTAAATTAGGGAAAGAAAATTATTGTATGTTGTTCCTAATTCTACACAAATAAGTTTATTAAGATCTGAATTATCTAGTTAAAGAAAATTTTTGTGGCATCTGAAATATCATCAAACTTGTTCCACTCTTAATAATTTTATAGTCCATTCATATAAATTTTGAATCCAACAAATACAAAATAGCAGGAACAAATGTGTACACCCAACTTCTAGACAAACATTCATGTAGAATGCCATGCAAGTCCATATGTAGATGACATGCCTCATTCCTTGCATAGTGCCACCAGTACGTGCCAGTGAATTTATAGCATGTGGATTTATATGTACCCGAATATTTCAATCCTATAAGACAAATGTCACTAAAATGATTTTCTATTAACTTTTCAATGGAAAAAATAAAAATACCACTAGGAAAAAGAGGCTCAGCCTATAGAAAAGCAGAAATTTAAAAAACAAAATTCAGTTTAATAGACAAATGAGAAAGAAACTTAGGTTAAATGGTTATTACACAGTTTTTAAAAACTTAATTAATAGGTTAAATACAACCTAAAACTTAAGTCTCTTGCCTTTTGGCAGGGACTAATAATGCTACTAACATCCAAATGTAAAATAGTACAAATAAAATGCCTACCAACAAACCACCATATACACAAATCAATTCTTCAAAGTTGAAAACATTTGTAGATGGCCACAAAAACCAAAGGCCCCAACTAAAGTCACCATGCACTAGGCCTCTACAAAAACATCTATCAAAGTAATCCCATCACGCAATGGTTGAAACAAAAGTGACAGGCATAAAATCCCAAAACCCTCCTCTGATCATGAACATCATCCTACCACAAGGTCTGTTGTCACAAACTTCATCAAATCCATACAATTCCTCAGCCCTGTTTCGTTGATTTTGTATTTTTGTTTTTAAACAATCTTGTTCGTATTTCCTGGAAGTTATTTTCTAATCATTCATATCCTTCCATCTATGCTGAAAATACCACCAAACACAATAAAGAGATAACAGATTATTAGTTGTGAATCATAAGATACATGACAAACAGATTTAGCTACACCTCCAGTAACTCTGATCTCATTGGGAAATTAGGAAGTTGCAATGTCTAGCTCCAACATAGTTAAATCACTGTCAATATTGTTTACAAGTCTCACCTAATTTGTCTATAACTCTTCTACCCAGTAATAAGCAAATGCTTACTTGAATTTGTATCTCCTATCTGTTTTACTCAAAACGACAATATTGGTCAATGGGGCCCTTGGTCTACTGGTGAAGTTGAAAGGTTCACAAAGAGCCCACCAAGGATCAAGTCTTGCCGAGTGCAAAGCTTCGACATCATAAGGAATGAGGCCAGGATTGTGCTCCGGGTGAGCCGAAGAGGTTTCAGGCACGACTGGGACCGTATCAGGGCCCTTAAAAATCTATGTGGTGGCCTTTGCTGATTGGTAGCTCGCTGGCTTCGTGCCTCACTAGGTTGCCTCACAAGCCCAAAACCTCCATAAAAAAAAAATGACAATATTGGAGGTCATTCCAACACTGCATCAATTTCTCTGTCATCCTTATCAACATATTGTACCAAGTCCAGCAGTGAAGGGAAAATTTCCTGTACCAACCAACCAATTGTTCCTTTGTAAATATTAACCTGCTACTGAAAATTTTCATCAACTTGGCAGTCGGATTCTGTATAGATTTCTACCTCACTGAAATAAACAAAAATTGTAGCATCACCAGTAAGGTCACCACAGTTTTTCTGCCTTGTCATCGATCTCTCTTTTCAAACGAAGAAGAAGCTTTTATCACTACTTCTACAAAAGATGCATTTATCACAACTCGTGATACAAAATCAATATAGGATTTTCAAGGAAATTTAACAGAGCACTAAAAAGCAACAACTAAATCTAATTTGGTAGATTCAGCACCACCTGACATCCCACTGTCATGTCCCCTTTTTAGCGACATAATTGTAACAGGGGATTTGCCTATCATTGACTCTCGTAGGCAAATAATTTTGGGAAGAGGGTCAATTTTGTCTTCGGATTAAGTAAGTGGGGGCCTACTCATCCTAATATTAAATAAAGGTTGTACTCCAACTTTATAAAGTTATTTATTTAATTTTATAAAGTTTTACATCATAAAAGATGATTCCGAAAAAACTTCCAGAAACTTCGCAGCGAAGGGAATAAATAGAGGACACTGGGCTCCCATTTGGAACAAGTGATTTTGAGGATTCGATTTCTATTTCAATCGAGGCAATTTGTGGTCATTGGTCTGCAAATTTCCATTAGGTCTTTGGGAACGAAAACTCCCCTGGATCTGCATAACTGAGGAGGTGAAATATTCCCCCGAAGGGTTGCACATTGGAGATGGTTTTTAGCCATTTCATGCTGAAACCAATTGCATATTCGGATTCCTTGGAGGTGATGAACTGGAGTCTTGAGCAGTGATGAAATCGGTACAAGAAACCCACATTTCCCGCGGATGGAGGCAGTTTCAGCATATGCATGGTCAACGATATATCCGGAAGATTGGATGCGTTCCTCCTAGCGGCAAACAGAAGTGACCGGCGGGATCCACAGCTAAGAAATTTGCTAGACAAGTTTTTTCTAAGAAAAAACCCTACCCGAACGAATTATGGTGGAACAATTTTCTCTTTAGCCGGCCATGAGAAACGATGAATCACTGAAGGCAGGGGCGCGATAATTTCTTCAACCGGTGGATTCAAACTATCAATAGACATGCGCAAATAGTCGGGCTCCACCCATAAACCCGCAAGGAGAAATCAAACGGATTTCGACCACGCATCAGACGGGTTTTTTCGACCCCGCTAAGTCTGCAGTGCGTTAGAAGGGACGAAGGCACCCATTACTCCTACAGTCTGCGAGGATAGATGTTTTTCAAGCAACCAGCAATAGGTTCCATTTCCAATAATGTGCCCAGTAATTTAATAAAATCGAATAGCTACTACTATAGCTCTTTGCAATTGAATCTCTTCCTGATTTGGTCAATATTGTTATTCATTAGTTTAGTTTATGGCAAGTATTTGATAAGAGACTTATACTCCTGTACTGTATTCAAGAACTCTTATAGTGAGGGTCATCAGTGCTTGATTGCTAACTGCTTGACGAAATGTTTAATTCTTGAAGTTGAGTTGTGGGCAGCAATAACCCTGTCGGGATTATCTCAGTGGTATCAGAGCAATAGTCCTGCCATCCTGATTGGGTAAGAGTGTTTTTATTCCCAGTGTTATATTCGCAAGAGAACCATATTTAAGGACGGAGATATGGGTGAAAGACAAACACAGAGTCCACCAAGACTTCCCAGAGTCGATGATGATGAAACCAGAGAATTTTACAAAATCATGACTACCGGACAACAAGAAATAACCCAGACACTACAGGCTTTGACTACCATAATGGAAAGAGTTATTCAGCCCAGGATTCAGGATCAAGGAAGAGGCACATCTGATTACGATGATAGGAGTGTGGCAGGATCACAAGGGGCTCCTAGGCGCAGATCATGGATAGCAAATAGGCCTACTCGTCCCACCTTCCTAAGGGAAGAGGCTCAGGAGATGGGAGAAGACGATGTACCGGAAGATTTCCAGGATGATCTTAGGGCTGCTACGGCAGAATGGCAGGCATTACCCCCACATGTGCGTGAATTATTGAACTTCGATCGATATTTAAACCAAAGAAGGGAACATATGAGGAATAGCCGCCAGAATAGGAGAGCAAGAGGAGGTCATGATAATGAGTTACAGCGAGCTGTCAGTAAACTTACTTTACCTTTTTTCGATGGTAGTGGTCAGATGACAGCGCAAGCTTGGATTCATAAGTTGGACACCTTTCTAGCGTTAAGGCCTATGTCTGAGATAGATGCCATTAGGTATGCCACCTTGCATCTGGAAGGCGCAGCTCACGATTGGTGGTCACATGGAATGGTTACTTTGCAGCACAATCAGGTAACATCGTACCAGGACTTTGTGGATAGATTGGTTGAACGTTTTGATAAGAAGGATCCAGAATTTTATTTTCGCGACCTTGCCCAGTTAAGACAGTTTGGTAATTTAGAGGTTTATATTAGTGAATTTCAAAGGTTGTCAGTCATGGTACCAGATGTGTCGGAAAGGAGGTTAGTCATCTTATTTACAGAAGGATTGTCTGAACCTCTCAAGGGATGGATTAAGGCATTTGACCCGCCAACACTGCAGGAAGCCATGAGGAAAGCACAGAGTATGGAGCTTACAACACCCTCTAGCAGGTTCACTTCCAGGAGTACTACCTTTTTTAGAGACAATAAGAAGTTTGATAAGAATAAAGGGAAGAGCATTGAAACCAAAGGAAAATCTACTACACCCCTGGATGCAGAAGCATTAAACGACTTGCGCAGGAAGAAGTTATGTTTCTATTGCAAAGGTCCGTATGACAGGGATCATGCTTGCCCGCTGAGACCTAAAGGAAAAGCCAATAGGGTTATGTGGGCATATTACGAAGGGTCAGATTCCGACAGTGTAGGAAAAGAAGATGATCACAGTAGCCCAGAGTCTGAGGAGGAAACAGGGAATTTAGAGCAAAAAGAGGAACCCGAATTGCATTTACAGCAGGGGCGTTTGTCTAGCATTCAGCAGGAAGGATCTTTTAGATTACGTGGTGTTCTAGCAGGACAGAAGGTGATCACATTGGTTGATACAGGAGCTACACACAATTTCATCGATGCACGATTGGTCGAGCGCCGTGGAATTAAGACAGAAGAATTTGAAGGTCTTCGAGTACAGGTTGTTGATGGTTACACTCTTAAGTGTAACAGGATAGTTAAAGACATGCCGTTAGGTCTGAACAATTATGAGTTCAAGGCAGATTACCATGTGGTCAATATGGGCGACTTGGATATTGTTTTGGGGATGACATGGTTACGTTTATTAGGTGAGGTCACTTTTCGACTCCAGGACATGGAGATCAAGTTCGTAGTAGATGGGAAACAACATGTGTTGAGAGCTATCCGGAATAGCGACATTCGAACAATTTCTCTCAGACGATTAGAAAGATTGGTTAGACATGAGGAAATTGAATGGGCAGCCATGTGTACTCTCATGCCTACACAGGAGGAGAAACAAAAGACGGAGTATCATCCTGACATACGAACGTTGAGGGAAAAATATAGTAAGGTATTTAGTGATATTCCACCTGGTCCACCACCTGATAGAGGGATCGAGCACATCATCGAATTAGAAGCAGGTACTAAACCAGTCATGATCACTCCATACAGGCATCCAAAAAGGCTCAAAGACGAAATAGAAAAAACCATCAAGGAGCTTCTGGCGATGGGACACATCAGACATAGTAAGTCTCCTTTTGCTTCTTCAGTAGTCTTGGTTAAGAAGAAAGATGGTTCGTTACGAATGTGTATAGACTACAGGATGCTAAATAAAAAAACCATTAAGAATAGATATCCTATTCCATGGATTGATGAGCTAATAGATGAACTGCATGGGGCATGCTACTTTAGTAAGATTGATTTGAGATCAGGTTACCACCAGATTAGAGTCAGAGAACAGGACATTGAGAAGACTGCATTCAGGTGTCACTGTGGGCATTTTGAGTTTGTAGTAATGCCATTCGGATTGACCAATGCACCAGCTACTTTCCAATCCACCATGAATAAGGTTTTTCATCGTCAGCTGAGGAAGTTTGTATTAGTCTTCTTTGATGATATCTTGGTATACAGTCGAACATGGCATGAGCATATGGAGCATCTAGAGACAGTACTAAAGACCTTGCAAGAAGAGTCCTTGTATGCCAAAGAGTCCAAATGCGATTTGGGAATGATTGAGTTGTTATACTTAGGTCATATTATCAGCAGAGAAGGAGTACGGATGGATCCTGATAAGATTCGTGCTATTGTGGAGTGGCCTACTCCTGAGAACCTAACTCAGTTAAGAGGATTCCTTGGTTTATGTGGCTTCTATCGTAGATTTGTTTGCGGATATTCGCGACACACGGCTCCTATGACGGATTTGCTTAAAAAGGGAGCTTTCATTTGGACAGCAAAGGCACAGGCTTGTTTTGACAGATTTAAGAAGATCATGACTTCATGTCCGGTACTAGCATTGCCTAATTTCTCGAAACCATTTGAACTTCAATGTGATGCCTCAGGAGATGGTATTGGGGCTATTTTGATGTAGGATAAACACCCAATTGCATATGAAAGTAGAAAACTCTGTGGGCCAGAGAGATCATTCAGCATTTACGACAAGGAGATGTTAGCTATCATGCATGCATTAGCTAAGTTCAGGCAGTACTTAGTAGGTGGCAAATTTTGCATAAAAACTGACCACAACAGCTTAAGACATTTCCTTGGGCAAAGGGATCTCAATGATAGGCAGCAGAAATGGGTCAGTAAGTTACAGGCATATGACTTTGATATATCTTATGTTAAGGGCACACAGAATGTGGTAGCGGATGCCTTGTCACGCAGACCACATCTTAGTTCGATGATTGAGATCTCTGAGGACTGGAAGCATTTGATTATTGCAAAATATGCTAGAGACTCATGGGCATCTGGGATAGTTGACGGGACAGTTGTTGATACCAGGTATACACTTGTGGATGAGTTGATTGTTTACAAGAACAGGATATTTTTAGTCCCAGGATCGAAGGTAAAGCAATTTATTATGCGAGCTCTTCATAATTCACCTATAGCTGGTCACCCCGGATATTTTAAAACATATAGACAGGTGCGAGAACGGTTTACATGGAAAGGACTTAAGAAGGATGTTTTGCAGTATGTTCGTGAGTGTTCTGTTTGCCAACAGAATAAACAGGAGCACACCTTTCCAGCAGGACTTCTACAGCCACTTCCCATTCCGTGTCAGAAGTGGGAATGCATATCCATGGATTTCATTACCGGGTTGCCCAAGGCTCAGGGACGTGATTGCATTTATGTGGTGGTGGATAGGCTAACAAAATATGCTCATTTCTTTCCCATCACCACTACTTATACTGCAGTACAGGTAGCTGAAGTATTCTTCAGAGAGGTTTTCAGGTTACATGGGATACCCCGCAGTATTGTCAGTGACAGGGATAGTAGGTTCTTGAGTCATTTTTGGCGAGAGGTGTTTCGATTATGCGGCACTGAGCTCACACCCAGTACTAGTTATCACCCGCAAACCGATGGACAGACGGAGATAGTGAACAAATGGGTGGAAGGCTACTTAAGGAATTACGTAGCTGATCAGCAGAAGGCTTGGGTAAGATGGATTTATTTGTGTGAGTATTGCTATAACACCACTTTCCACATGTCTATCCAAATGACACCTTTTTGAGCATTATACGGCTATGATACACCCAGTTTCATTGACTTATTGATGAGTGATGTTCGGGTTCCACGTGCTGGGGATTTGATGCAAGAAAGTAAAGATATTATTAGCTCTCTACATGATAACATCGCTCGGGCACAGAATCAGTATAAGCAATATGCAGATCAAAAGAGGACGGAGAGGAGCTTTGAGGTGGGCGACATGGTTTACTTAATGCTTCAACCATTTCGACAATCTACTCTCAAAAAGAGTGGGTCAGAAAAGCTTAAACCCAGGTATTATGGACCTTTCAGGATCATCAGGCGAATAGGGGAATTGGCTTATGAGCTTGAGCTTCCAGCAGACAGCAAAGTATATAATGTGTTTCATGTATCACGTCTCAAAAAGGCGTTGGGACAGAATGTGATACCTTCTGCAGAATTACCTCCATTGGATGATGAAGGGAAATTGATCCTAGTGTCGGAATTCATTTTAGAAAGCAGAGAAAAACAGCGCCGCAGAAGAGTAATCAGAGAATATTTGGTTAAATGGAAGGATCTACCAGTCGAAGATGCTACTTGGGAGAATGAGACCATTTTGCAGCATCCAGCTCTGAGATTGCTTGAGGGCAAGCAATTTCAGGAAGGGCGGACTGTCATGTCCCCTTTTTAGCGACATAATTGTAACAAGGGATTTGCCTATCATTGACTCTCGTAGGCAAATAATTTTGGGAAGAGGGTCAATTTTGTCTTCCGATTAAGTAAGTGGGGGCCTACTCGTCCTAATATTAAATAAAGGTTGTACTCCAACTTTATAAAGTTATTTATTTAATTTTATAAAGTTTTACATCATAAAAGATGATTCCGAAAAAACTTCCAGAAACTTCGCAGCGAAGGGAATAAATAGAGGACACTGGGCTCCCATTTGGAACAAGCGATTTTGAGGATTCGATTTCTATTTCAATCGAGGCAATTTGTGGTCATTGGTCTGCAAATTTCCATTAGGTCTTTGGGAACGAAAACTCCCCTGTATCTGCATAACTGAGGTGAAATATTCCCCCGAAGGGTTGCACATTGGAGATGGTTTTTAGCCATTTCATGCTGAAACCAATTGCATATTCGGATTCCTTGGAGGTGATGAACTAGAGTCTTGAGCATTGACGAAATCGGTACAAGAAACCCACATTTCCCGCGGATGGAGGCAGTTTCAGCATATGCATGGTCAACGATATATCCAGAAGATTGGATGTGTTCCTCCTAGCGGCAAACAGAAGTGACCGGCGGGATCCGCAGCTAAGAAATTCGCTAGACAAGTTTTTTCTAAGAAAAAACCCTACCCGAACGAATTATGGTGGAACAAGTTTCTCTTTAGCCGGCCATGAGAAACGATGAATCACTGAAGGCAGGGGCGCGATAATTTCTTCAACCGGTGGATTCGAACTATCAATAGACATGCGCAAATAGTCGGGCTCCACCCATAAACCCGTAGGGAGAAATCAAACGGATTCCGACCACGCATCAGACGGGTTTTTTCGACCCCGCTAAGTCTGCAGTGCGTTAGAAGGGACGAAGGCACCCATTACTCCTACAGTCTACGAGGATAGACGTTTCTCAAGCAACCAGCAACAGGTTCCATTTCCAATAATGTGCACAGTAATTTAATAAAATCGAATAGCTAATACTATAGCTCTTTGCAACTGAATCTCTTCCTGATTTGGTCAATATTGTTATTCATTAGTTTAGTTTATGGCAAGTATTTGATAAGAGACTTATACTCCCATACTGTATTCAAGAACTCTTATAGTGAGGGTCATCAGTGCTTGATTGCTAACTGCTTGACGAAATGTTTAATTCTTGAAGTTGAGTTGTGGGCAGCAATAACCCTGTCGGGATTATCTCACCCACATTCCCATCAAGATTATAAAAATGACGACAATGATCTAAAGAAAAAGTTTCGAGTTGAATGACAAAATTTAGGGGAAAAATCCTGAATTCTGTTTGGATAAACATTTTAAATCACTCCACTGAAAATGTTGATAAAACTAAAGATTATTTTTCCCAAAAAATTCTCACTTTTGTGGACCTTGAAAACCTTGTCCTATTAAGTCTTTTGAGGCTCAATGCAATGTCAGAAAATAGCAAACCCATGGTAAACTTTTTTTAACAGTTCAAGAAAAAGTCATTTTTGACTCTAACAAGAAAAATATGAAACAAAAAATAATAATGGAATCATCCAGAATAAAATTACAATTAAGAAGGGCCATCGATCGAATTTCACATTATCCCTAATTTTGCTGTCTCAGTCGATTCAAAGAGAACGAGTAAAGGGGGAACAAGCATCAAGGCCTTCACCAGTATAGAGTAATTTCTATATTTATTTTGGGGAAAAAATAAACAGCTTTAACCTTATGACATAAAATTCTTTTTTTTAAACAGTACTTGTCAAAATTATTTATGTATGTTTCATATAAATACAGAATTAGCATTACTTAAAAACCTAGAGAAGAGAGAAGTTAAAGCACATAGTTTTACCATTGTTAAACTAAACATTAAATTATTTCTAACAAATCCAATAATATACGTGATATAACACTAAAGAAAAAAGCTGATATCAAAACAAAGCCAAGTTGAAGGAATTAATGGGAAACTCCCAACCTGGCATTGAGCAGGCATACACTGAAATATTGCAGTAGAGATTTCTAATTTATTAGTCAAAAAGCACCCTATATACTATTTTCCTTGTCACTTGAATGAAAGTTGAAATGCACAACTTCTACTCCATATAAACCTCTGTGAGTGGTAGGGTTTGGGACAACATTTCAAATTTTAGTATGGTTGGGGTTCATCCAAAGATCGTGTTGCAGTCTACTGGCAACATACATATCAACAGGTGCTTTGCCACATGTAACCAAAGAAAAACATCAGAGCAAAAAAATTAGAGACTATCGGCTTCAGGTACTCAAAATGCACTTTCAAAACATTTACTTCATTTGAATAGCAGAGAAGCAAACGAGATTATCAGAATCACTGAATATTTTGAACATACTAAGCCCAGAAACCTCATCATAGCTTTGCACATGAACCTACCACCAAAACCCCCAAAAGAGTACAAGGTAAAGTTTTCCTAATAGATATTTAACAACCAGAATAAAGCAATCATGTAAGATCTAACAATTAAGAAACACAAGATTCATGTCAGAAACCTTTTAGAACAAAACCACAGAGAAAAACATTTTAGATCTATTGTCCGAATTCACCAAAAAACTTACAGAGAAGCAAACTAGAATATCAAAATCACCGAATATTTTTAAGTTGTGGGGTAAACTGAATCTTTTCTCGAGCATATTCACAGCAGAAACCTCATCATAACCTGAATCTTTTCTAGAACATATTCAGAGCAAGAACCTCATCATAACTTTGCGCATCAACCACCTCATCATAGCTTTGCATGTCCACCAATAGATGTACTACTGGCAGGGTACTGAGTTGCAAAAAAAGGCTGAGTTTTATGGCCTGCCATATTTTTACAACTTTTACTGCTCCACAAAACTCACGGAATTGTGCATGCTGCAAGTTTTTTGTTAAAATCTCAGTCATAGCTTTATAACAGCACATTGAGGCAAAAAATGACCCAAGTTAAATTTTGTTTCTCATTTCTTCACTTGTATTTTGCGGAGAGGGGAAAAATAGTCTTCCAAACACTGAAAACAGATTTATATCGATTTGAAGCGGATTTGAGGCAGGATTGAAGCATATTTCACACTGGAGGGCACTGAGGGCACTGAGTTAGTGCCAGGGGAAGCTAGAAGCAGATCTACATCCAGGATGGAGTATGAGCCATAGACTTAATCAGACATACCGGGCAAGGAGCCACAGCCATGCCCAGTGCAGACTTCTAGAACTAGACCCTGTAGTTCTCACTGGATCTGGGAAGGTGAAGATGTAATTGGAATGAAGTTTACATAAATTACTTACTATTTTGCTTCCAGTCATCAGTATTCCCTCGACAGAATGCAATTTTGTACCTGCTTTGTATTTAAATATCTATAGAAAAAGCTTGTTTCTATTTTGCTCTCAATTATTGACTCATTAAATGCATCTTCTCATTAAATTTTGCAAAAAAAAAAAAATAGCTTGTCTAATTAAATATAAGCAATTTTTTAGTTCCTGAGATTTTGCCATGAGTCTTCCCTGAAATTAGTTTTCAGGCCTAGGAAAGTTTTTGGCAACAGCAAGTTTTCCAACTATGCACCAAACTATGACTAAAACCCATGAAATAGTACAGATAATCTTCTGCTAAGTAAAATTTATGGCCACAATAGAGCAATCATATAAGATATAAAATATTAAGAAACATAAGATTCACATCAAACCCCTTTTAAAAGAAAACCAAAAAAAAAAAATGTAAAAAACTTTTTAGATCTATTATCCAAATCCACCCAAAAAATAAAATACTCCTACAAATCATTGTAAACACCAACCTACTAGAGATGCCACTAGAGAAGCAAACTAGAGACACCGACACAAAAAGTATGAATTACAAAGAAACAAACTAGATTATCAAGACCCCTAGTTATTTGGAAGTTGTGGGGTAATCTGAATCTTTTTTAGAACATATTCAGAGTGAAAACCTTGTCATGGCTTTGCACATCAACCTACCACAAAAACCATAGGATGTCAAGTTTGCCCCAAAGGGCCCCGGACCAGCCAGGAATACAAACTAGTCTGTGGTTCTTGTCCTGTCCTTCTGGGACCAAACAGGGCTCGATCCCATAGGGGATGGGGTTCTGACCAGACCACACCCAATTTGGACCCCAACGAATCAGAGTGGAACATGGAACCACTAGTGAACAGTCAAAGTCACCAGTAAAGTTGGCCTTATTTGCAAATTTGAATATGTTGGCAAATAGAAAAATAACTCCCAGTGCATTTGTACAATAATAAAAGTTGTTGCCCCTTGACCCTATCTTGAGGGTATTGCCCCCAAACCCACAGTGAATAATCTAGGTGGAAATTGGGCCCATAAATATTCAATGCATATTTCAAAATTTGCAAACTGGTCCTTTGTACCCAAACTTGGAATCAAAAACCCAAACCAGCATCCTAGCCAAAAACAAATAGTACAAGATAATCTTCTACTAATTTATAATTTTAACAGCCAAAATAAAGCAATCAAATACGATTGTGACAATTAAGAAATTCAAGATTCACATTAAAACCCTTTTAGAAGAGCACCACAAAGAAAAACGTTTAAGATCTATTGTCAAAATCTACCCAAAACCAGTCTCTACCATTAGGAGGCACCCATCTCCAAACGGACAAAATGTTGGCATTCTTGAATATTGCCTCTTCAGTGAATGATAATCATTTTTCAGTCTCCTTCATTAAATCTACTTGTAAATAGGCAGCATATTTCAAATGTGCAATCTACTTCAATAATCTTAAATTTTGCTTGCTTTCCTTACCCCCATTTCTTTTTATAACACACCAGACCTCTTCATGAAGAGGAGAGATCCATGCAAAAGAGGTGACTTCTCAAGAAGGCTTGCTCTCATCTAAAAGATCCCAACAAATATTCAAATGGAGTGACAAGTCCCAAGACATGGGCACCAACAATTTTGGGCACCTTGGCCGGCATAAGTTATAATAATTATATTAGATCAAAATGTTACATCATTGGTTGGACGGCCATTTAACTCAGAGTTCAATAAAATACAGTGGCATTAGCTCTCCAAGACATCAATGACAAAATTACTAACATATACATATTACTTATGAAAAGATATGAGGAATATAAGAAAACAGCCAAGTATTTTATGATATTTATATCAGGATTCAAATGCATAGCTTTTTAGTAAAACTCATTGGCCCATATTTCATGAGTAGAGATTCACATAACTCTCATGAGAATGAACAGACCACAAACCCTTCATTGCATCTAGGTACTATAACCAGAGATTCTCCGATTACCAATGTCAGACAAGGGGAAATGTAATTAGGATTCTGAACTGCGAAGTATACTTTCAGTCAAGAACTACTGCATGCATTTTAAGTATCCTAGATCAGTCTCTACAAAAGTTCCACAAGAGGTTTGAAGCATCTTCGGCAGAGCTGAGAATGCAGCGATAATCCAGCAAATAAAATGTTAGAAAACTGAAACTTACTATTCTTAAATTATCATGAGAATGCAATTTCAGCTACCTAAAAACATGATGTTAATCATAACAGTAGTGCAAAAGTCCAGAATTTTTCTTCCATGTAACTATGTCCCTATTGATCCAGAGAAACACATCCCAGTAACATACACCCAACTAAGCATAAATGTGGCAATTGTAATAATCTATATTAAGGTCCTTATCAGAATGGCCATTGAGACTCCCTATATCCTTTGCACTTTGACAAGGAAACCATAGTTACCTAATGGACCCATGAAAACATGAGTATGGCAATTTCAGCTACCTAAAAACCTGTTATTAACCATAGCAGTAGGGCATAAGTCAGAATTTTTCTTTAACCATAGCAGTCGTGCATAAGTCCAGAATTTTTCTTTATGTAATTATGGTCCTCTTAATCAAGAGAAACACCCATTACCATATACCCAACTAAGCATAAATCTGGCAATCGTGGTGATATATATTCGGGTACTTATCAGAATGGCCATTGAGATTCCCGATATCCACTGTATTTTGACAAGGAAAAAATACTTACATAGTGGTCCCATGGAGAGGCTTGAGCAATCTTAGCTGGCATGACTGACCAATTTAGGAATGAATTTTAAAGATATGTACGCACCTGCACTAGAAAATGTGATGAATCTCATCTTTTAAAATTTATTAAGAAAATAAACAGCACCAACCAGATGCTTATCTTTGATTGAAATACGCTCCCTAATAGAAGGAGCTACAACGTTCTACAACCCCACTAGCAGGCAGCGGCTCAAATCCTCCCACGATCCCAGCCCCAAGAAATAGACACTCCAGATTCTCAAGATAAGGATTAAGAATAGAAGTTTTTAAAAGACCAACTGTTAAAATATAGGATCTCTGATAGTAAAACAATTACAAATAAGTGCTTTTAATTTCTGAATTGAAAGAACAAAATGACTTTACTTATCTTCTTTGTGACTGCAGCAGGTTCTTTAAATTCTTCCTTCCTCAACACTGATAGCTTTTACTGGATCACTGTAAGACAAGTATTGTGAATGATAATAGCAATAATATTATGAGAGCTCTGCAGGTACTTGTATGTCTTTTGTATATATTTTCACTGCAGGTTAGCGATCTCAAATATATACATGAAGAAGCGGTCATGACTCCGAAGAGTCATGCCCTTACGTGGCCCAAAGGTCACGTAGGGACATGCCTCTTCGGAGGCATGTTAACTGCGTAACTGTTGATAACACTGGGTTTAAATTGCAATATAAATCGCATGCTTATAATGGGATTAGTTACGGGTTGAAGACCCAATATAAGAAGCATGCTTAACACCTCGACAATGTCATTAGTCGGGAATAACAAAAGTCATTATAATTTCCAGTTACAGGTAACATGAAACCCGACAATGATATCTGCTATGTATTATGATAAATCCGACAGCAAAGTCTGTCATGTGTAACATGAAGGTTGACCACTCAAGTTGATCGACCATAATGCATATTTATACTGTCATAAAAAATATACATACATAACAGAGGTGTATGTATACGTACATGTATGCATACATTATTGTGAATACATGTACATATAGATATGCCTCTGTCATGTATATCAGATAGTGATGTATGCATACTTCTTAGCAATACAAGACAGATATCAGAGTCAGAATGTCAAATGCTTATATCTCTGAAATGATAACATCATAAAAGATTCAGATTTCCTTCTCCTGATGCTAAAACATCAACACTCCCTCTTTAGCAAGGGAGAAGAAGTAAAACATTAGTCAGAGTCATCTTAATAAGCAATACTGCATGAACAGTAATTGATCTCCACTTGCACTTAAGCAATGTCTAGAGTTAACACAAATATCCTCTACTTGCACTTAAGCAATGTCTAGAGGTAGGTCAAGAATAATCTCTACATGCACTTAAGCAATGACTAGAGAAGCCTGAATAATAATCTCTACTTGCACTTAAACAATGTCTAGAGAAGCTCAAAAAATAATCTCTACTTGCACTTAAACAATGTCTAGAGAAGCCCAAAATAATCTCTACTTGCACTTAAGCAATGTCTAGAGAAGCTCAAAATAATCTCTACTTGCACTTAAGCAATGTCTAGAGAAGCTCAAAAAATAATCAACTATTTACAAGATTGTCACCTTGTAAATAATTTTAGATTACTAAATATGTCCATGAAAGATCGTCACCTTTCATTACATAAAAATAGAAAAAACAAATAATCCATTCTTTTATTTTAAAATATTTCCATTACAAATAATCATACCAATTCTTTCCCTGAAATATTTCAATTTCACCTTAGCAAGAGGTTTGGTAAAAATCTTAGCTGTTTGATCATTTGTACAAATATACTCTAATTGTATAACTCCTCGAATAACCATATCCCTGATGTAATGAAATCGATATATGTTTAGAGCAATTATGAAACACAGGATTAGAGGAGAGCTTAATACAACTTTGATTATCACAATGAACCACAGTGGGCTTCATTGGTCTTTTGAAGAGATCAGAGAGCAACTTTCGGAGCCATACCGCTTCTCTGGCACATACAGAGGATGCAATATACTCAGCTTCGATAGAACTCCAGGCCACAAAAGTTTGTTTTCGACTAGTCCAAGAGATCATACCAGATCCAAAACTGAAAAAATATCCAGAAGTACTTTTGCGTTCAATAGAACTTCCAGCCCAATCAAAATCAGAGATTCCAGATAGCTCAAGATTAACTTTGTCATATTTGATTCCCATTCCAATAGTACCTTTTAGATACCTCATTATGTATTTAGCTGCCTGCAAATGTATCTTCTTAGGTGTGCACATGAACTGACTCAAAGTATGAGTTGCATAGCAAATGTCAAGACAAGTATTAAGTAGGTACATTAAGGATCCAATAATCTGCCTGTAGTGAGTAAGATCCACATCTTCAGATTTATTCATATCATCCTTTAGTTTGTGTACGTTTATCTCCATAGGTGTAGCAGCTGGTTTGCATTCCATCATACCAAACTTGGTTAATATGTCAATTGTGTATTTTCCTTGGTTTAGTATAATACAGTTGTCTAGCTGTCAGATTTCTAATCCCAAAAAATAGTGAAGTAACCCTAGATCCTTCATTTCAAATTCAGCTGAGAGATCTTGTTTACATTTTTCTATCATGTGTTCATCACCAGTGATTAGTAAGTCGTCAACATATAATACAAAGATAACCATATCATCACCTTCTGTTTTGAAGTATAAATTAGGATCGGCTTCATTCTTGGCAAATCCCAATTTTAGTAAATAATTATCTGTTCTTTCATACCAGGCTCTAGGAGTCTATTTAAGACCATACAGTGCCTTCTTTAATTTACAAACATGAGTTTGGAGATTAAAGATACTGAACCCTTCTAGCTGTTCAACATAAACTTCTTCATCAATCTTTCTATTGAGAAACGTTGTTTTGACATTCATTTGGTGTATTTTCCATCCTTTAGATGCAGCAATAGCTAGAATAGTTCTGACTGAAGTATATCTGGCAATGGGTGCAAAGGTCTCATCATAATCGATTCCCTCCTTTTGAGAGAAACCTCGGGCCACAAATCTTGCCTTGTATTTTTCAATACTTCCATCTGCAGCATGTTTAATCTTGAATAACCATTTGGAAGAAACAACAGATTTGTTTTTAGGTCTTGGTACAATTTCCCAAACATCGTTTTTCAATATTGAATTATATTCCTCAATCATGGCTTCTTTCCATGATTGATGTGAATGTGCTTCCTTAACATTGTTAGGTTCAGATTTAATGAGTTCAAATAACAGAGCAACATAACAGGATTGGTTTCTGGTTCTTTTGCTTTCCTGAATTGCATCATCTTGTTCAACTTGATTTTCAGCTAACATCTTTCTGGCCCAAAGGGGTCTCTTTTTGTTGTTAAGGTTGATGTTATTAGATTCAATATGATTTGACATGGAAGAGATGTCAGAATTTTCCTCCCTCTCAACTTCTGTATCTTGATCTTCTTCTGAAATAGATTCATCATTATTTGAAGTTTTGAAGACAGTATCTTTTTCGAATATGACATCTCTACTAATCTCAATAGTTCTTTGTCCAGAAATGTAGATTTTGTATCCTTTTGAAGTTTCACTATAACCAATGAATATTCCTTTCTTCCCAGCAGGTTCTAATTTGGTTCTCTTTTCTTTTGGAACGTGAATGTAGACTGGACACCCGAAAATTCTTCGATGACTTAAATCTGGTTTAACTCTGGTAAATGCTTCTTCAGGAGTGATGTTTTCCAATATAGAGTGAGGAAAACGATTTTGAATATAGACAGTTGTATTAGAAGCTTCAGCTCAAAAAGAATAATGGAGATTTTGATCATGTAGCATAGCCTTGGCTGACTCGACAATGGTTCTATTTTTTCTTTTAGGTATTCCATTTTGTTGAGGATTAATAGGTACGGAATACTCCCTCTTAATCCCAACAGAAATACAAAATTTTTTGAAAATATCATAAGTGAATTCACCCCCATTGTCAAACCTAAGGGTTTTGATCTTTAGATCTGATTGATTTTCGACTAGGGCTTTAAATTCTTTAAATTTCGATAAGACTTTAGAAGACTCCTTTTGTTTTAGAAAATAAATCCAAGTTCTTCTGGAATAGTTATCAATGAAAATTACGTAAAATTGACATCCATTTAGAGAGGGAACTGACATCGGACCACAAAGATCTGAATGAATCGACTCAAGTATGTTTTTAAATTTATGAACACTATTGGGATATGAGTGTTTAGTGTTTTTCCCTAAGGCACACCCTTCACAAATACTTGAGTGATCAGAATTAAGATTTGGAAGACCTTTTACAATTTTACTTATAGATGCTAAAGCTCGAAAATTAAGATGTCCTAATCTTCTATGCCAAATTTCGATGCAGTTTGTCTTATTTTTACTAAGAGTTAGGTTTAATTCTGGGTTTTGAAACTTACATAATTTATAAAGACTCCCATCCCTAACTCCTATGGTTATAGCTTTCTTGATAGATGAATTCTTAGTCCAAGATAGAACTTTATTTCCTTGAAATGCAATGTGGTACCCTTGATCAGCAAGTCCAGAGATGGAGACAAGATTTCTTTTGATCTCAGGCACATAAAGAACGTTCTTTAGTTGCAGAGTGATATCAGAGTTTAGTTGAATAGAACATGTACCAATGCCTTTAATTGGATGAGAGTTGTCGTCTCCAATAGTAACTTCTTCTGATTCATGATTTGAGAGAGTCTCAAACTTGTCTCTAAATCCGGAGATATGGCCAAAAGCTCCATTGTCTAGGATTCAGGTGTCGTGATTAGAGTTTAACTCACTTGAGAGAGCTACTATAAATGCATAATTATGTTTGTCTGTCTTTTCATTATCTTCTACTTTAACCTCTGCCAATGCTGCTTGAATTTTCTGTTTTCCAGGACATGCATAGTAGGAATGACCAAGCTTATCACATTTAAAGCATCTTACTTTGGACCAACCTCTATTTTTGTGAGATTTATGATTTTTAATGTTTCCCTTCTTGTTATGATTGAACTTTCTTTTCTTGTTTGACTTGAAAACAAGGCTTGAATATCATTATCTTGATTTGAATTTAAACCTCTGGATGCTAGTCTGGACTCCTCTTCAGTGCATTTATGCTTCAATTGATCAAATTTTGGAAGTTCAAGACGAGAGCTTAAACCTCTTATGAAAGTTTCTCATGATAGTGGAAGTCCTCTAAGGGCGATCATACTCAATTCTTTATCATCTATTTGATTTTGCATAGTAGCTAATTGATCCTTTAACTCAGTGATTCTAAGGAAGTAAAATGTAATGGATTCTTCATTTTTCATTTTTATGTATAGAAGATCTTGTTTCAAGGTGAGCAATCTACTTGTATTATTAATTTCAAATGTACTTTGAATTGTAGAGAACATATCAAATGCAGTTTTGAGATTTGCTATAGAAGGAAGAATATGATCTTTAACTGAATCTACGATTATTTTCATAGCCTTATTATTGTGCCTTTTCCATGTTGCTTTCTCAGATTCGTTTTCAGGCATAGGTGTTTTAGATTCAATGTAATTTTCCAATTCCATCTCCCTTAGAATTATTAAGAGTCTGATTTTCCAAGAGGAAAAATTTGAAGCTCCATCTAATCTATCTTCAATTCTTACATGGTTCACCATCTTTTAATGCTCCTTTCCAAATTTTCTTTTCTTTTTAAATTAGACTCGGAAATTTAAATTTTGCAATGGTTTTCTAATCAGTACTGCTCTGATACCATGTTAAAATATAGGATCTCTGATAGTAAAACAATTACAAATAAGTGCTTTTAATTTCTGAATTGAAAGAACAAAATGACTTTACTTATCTTCTTTGTGATTGCAGCAGGTTCTTTAAATTCTTCCTTCCTCAACACTGATAGCTTTTACTGAATCACTGTAAGACAAGTATTGTGAATGATAATAGCAATAATATTATGAGAGCTCTGCAGGTACTTGTATGTCTTGTTGTATATATTTTCACTGCAGGTTAGCGATCTCAAATATATACATGAAGAAGCCGTCATGACTCTGAAGAGTCATGCCCTTATGTGGCCCAAAGGCCACGTAGGGACATGCCTCTTCGGAGGCATGTTAACTACGTAACTGTTGATAACACTGGGATTAAATTGCAATATAAAGCGCATGCTTATAATGGGATTAGTCCTTGTCGTTGTGTATAGCGACAATTAAGGTTCACATCTTAATGAAAACAGATACAGTTACTGTTGACAAACAAAAACAGCAACATTATGTAATACTCACATAAGCAGCATATTTCCTAGATAAAATATGCGCTAAAATGCCTGAAGTCAATGACTAAAACACATTCAACCAGTTAAGAGGTTGCTAGCAAAAAGTTTCACCATAAGACCATACGTGGATTAAGTGAAAACAAAGTAGCTACTAATGCTCCAATCTCTGAACTGCAACTCCAGCTGAGGCATTTTAATAGAACAGATGTGAAAATTCTATAGACCAATGTCAAAAAGGAAGTATATAAAATTAAAATCTTCTAGGTTGCACCATTTTTTGTTGATGTTTGTAAACTTCCATGATAACCTACATTTTGATGCACATAGAACCAACAACAATCATAGAGTTCCCTAAAACAAACCAGAATATCCATAAAGGTATGCATTGCACAAAAAATCTAGAAACCTTTCCCTGCAATAAATTAACCAGAAGGCATGCTCTAAATAATACAAAATATATTTCTAGCATTTTCATTACAAAAAATTATATAAAAAAATAGTACCCTCATCCTACAAGATGGTCAGTTTATTTTACAAATAAGGCATAAAAAGAGGCATACAAGGATTTCTGTCAGTCTTAATAAGCAAAATTCCGAAGGAAAAATGACTAAAAAAACAGAAATAATTTTTTTTTAAAAACCTATGTCATTAGTTACAAAATTCCACATGTTCAAACTACTAAGTAAATAAGGTCAGTTGCAATGAGATATCTAGATTGATGTTTGTAAATTTAAATGGTAACCTCCATATAGAATCAACAAATAATTATAGATTTCTCTAAATCAAAACAAAATATTTATAAAGGTGTGCATTGCACACAGAACTTAGAAACCTTCCATTCAATAAATTGATCAAAAGATATGGACTAGAAGATACAAAATATATTTATAACATTTTAGTTGCAGAATATTGTAAATGAAAGTGGTACTCTCATCCTACAAGATGGTTGTATCATATTGCAAATAAAGCATGAACAGTGGCTTTATACAAAAATTACTGTCAGCCTGCATGAGGATGTTTAAAAGGAAAAATTACTACAAAAAACACCCATGGTAACAAAAACAAACATTTTACCATAAGTTACAGAAAACCACATGTTCGAACTACTAAATCACCACCAATTCAATCCAAATAAAGGTCAGTTGCAATGAGATGCCATAATATTCTGACATAGCAATCCAAGAAATCTACTGGTGGTGAAACTTAGCAATGCGTAGTTGGTATTCTTCTTGCAATAATGCTAAATGTTTGGAAGCAGCTTCCATCTCAAGTAACTGTTGTTTTTGCCACTTCTGATCCAGCATTTCAGCTTCTGTTTTGCTCAGTGATGGCAACTCCCTCCCAGAAGGAATTCCGCTAATCATTGAGAAATCAAAGCCACTGGTTCTCGCAGTGTTAGAAGGACGTTGAAATTCTCTCTTTGTCGTATTCACAAGATCCACAATATCATTCTTGAACCCGTCAAGCATATCCTGCAACTGACTTTTTACCATTCTAATGTTCTCTTTGCAGTGTCGATCAAACATCTGGTATTGCTCGGTATTTACAACACATGGACTTCCATTTGTAATGCCACTAGGAACATTGTCGACTAAATTTTCCTCATTGTTTGGTAGATTAGTGGTTGCAGTCCTCCTCCTTCCCTCAGATGTTTCATTCTGAAAAGGTCGCTTCAAATTCTCCCTAGCATCATGACTACCTGCAGCTGCAGTGCCCACCCCCCTGCTTCCTTTCGAACCTCCATTCGAGACATGTGGTGTTGAATTTTCTCTAACACCGGACTGCTTTGGTGCAACATTTGCATCACGCGGTGTTGAACTGCCCCCAGCATTGGACCTGGACAGTATTAGAGCAGCGTTTGAATGTCGCAGTGCTGAATCCTCGTCATCCGTGGATTCACTTTCACTCTCATCACTCTCCTCAGAAGAATCCTTCTCTTCTCCCTCATTATCCTCAGAAGAACCCTCTTCTTCCCCCACCTTCACCTTGCTTCTCTGTGTACTTGCATCTGCAACCCTGTTGAGCACGCCTTCAGAAATATGAGAAATCCCCTCCTCCTTTTTCCTCTTAGTCTTCGTCGCTTTCACAGTATCATGCTGTGACAAATTTACAATGACATTTTGGTCACCTTCATCATGCTCTTCCCCTTCTTCACTATCGCTTTCATCTTCTTCCTCCTCTTCTTCTCCCTCCTGCTCCTTTAAAGTCATGTCCACATCTCCATTTTTGTTCATGTTCACCCCTTCTCTCTCTCTCCTTGGATCCGCAACAGCATTTTTCTTCTTCTTCTCAACTCTTGCATTACCTCCCTTACCCGCTTTCTCTGTACCAACCTCCTCCTCCTCTTCCTTATTTCCCCAAATTTGACTAGACAATCTATACAAATTCTCTTCGTGCGCATTCTTAAACCCAGCAAAACCTTTATCCATAACCTTACCTCGAGACACATTAAACTTCGTCTTGAGACCCCTATACTTAGTATGCAGCTGATGGTTACTGTAATCCCCATCCAGATCATTATTAACGGCCTCATAAAAAACACCCATATTTTTAGGCAAACCCTTACCTTTTTCGCAACACGCCAGAAGCCTCCTCAGAAACGCAGCCTCATCCTTCGGATTCCAAACCGGGCCGCCTTTCTTTGCAGATTTTTCAGCTTCTGGGACCTCCGCCGCTTTCCCCTTAATATCTTCCTGGGCGGGTTTCTTCGATTTCTTGGATGACCGTTTACTGGCCCCTTTTTCTTGGGGCTCTCTAGGGCGCTTGACTGAAGAAGAGGGCTTTGATGGAATTGGAATATTGTTTCTATTTTTTTTGGGCGAGGTTTTTGTCTGCTGTTTAGTTGATGGTGGAATAGAGATTTTCTGAGTATTGCCTGAATCGGACGATGATTCGGCAGCGGTAGATGAAGAATGCTCAGAAGAAGCAGGCATCTCCTGGGAAGTGGGACTTCTGTTGTAATTCATTGAATCAGAAGAAGGCATCGCTCCAAACCGGGACAAAAAAAAGATACAGCGGTATGAGAGAAAATCTAATCAAAAAAATTCGTCGACAACAAAGTAGTAAGAGGGTTTAGGTTTAGCTTGGGAAGTAAAATGGACTAACAGGGGTTTACTTTAAGCTTGGGTTGATTGAGTGATGAACGTCTAAATAGCATATTAAAACGTGCCTCCTTACTATCGCCCATATATGATCGAAATGGTTAGCTAACCAACAAAATGGCTATTTAAATTAATCTATTATTAATTATTTAAAATTTCTAAAATACTCGTATTGTAATTTTAATTTAATATTTAATCATAAATAAATGTCCATTTTGTCTCGGTAGACGCTTACATATATATGCCCCCATGTCAAGTTGCACTCGTCATGCCACCATGACAACTTTTTTTTAAACTCACTTTTAAAACCAATTTAATTTAATTGTGATATTGTTGGGGTTGTAGTTCTTGAGTCAAATTAATTGGTCTATATGGAAAATATCTCATATTTATCAATTTAATTTAATTTATTGTATGTTTGATTTTCTTATAACTAAGTTATGAAATTTGTGTGTGTGTGTGTGTGTGTAGTTGAAAACAATTGAGCAATTGTATATTGTCATTGATGTTACTCATATGTTACATTCTAGCTGAGCACTACCAGTAGCAACCGAGCTTAGAAGACTCCAATATCAGCTAAGCAAAAGTTCAAAAGAAGCCAAGTTCAATGATCAAGTGCAAACCAAGCTACGTCGGTCATTGAAGGATTCAAGTGTTAACTGAGTCAGGTCGGTTACCAAAGGGGTTTAGTGTAAGCCGAGTGAGGTCGGTTACCAAGGAACTCAATGGTAACTGAGTGACCCAGTTTCAATTTTAGCTTACCTAAAGCACAATAGCTTTTTTTTTTTTTTTTTTTTTTGTTTGTTAATGTAAGTCGACTCAGTGGATGTTAATTGCTTATTTGTAAAGGTATTCAAGCGGACTTGACATTGGGTTTCATATATATGAAAGGTCAAGTTGCGGATTGAAATATGGAAGTTGTGAAAGAAGATAAGATGTGAATAAAGAAGGATGTCTAATTAAGAGCAGAACATCCAAAGAGCTGCAAAGAATATCCTGATCAGGGAGGAACCAAAGGATAAACCAGAACAACGATTTGAATTTGCAAAACAGTTGCTTCATTAATTAGGTCACTCATTGTTACTCTTTAACAATTGTAGCAATGAAGAAATTTCTTGACAGAATTGACTTAACAACCATTTTGTAAATCCTCTAGCAAGGTGGCATTTCTATATTGAAGTGACTTGAGACCTTTAACTGCGCCACTCCTAAAAAGATATTTCAAATCCTTTAACAAGGTCACACCTAACAGTGTGTTTTGTAACCTTTAGCAGGGTTGGCTCCTAATAGGCCTCACTTCATAAAAGTGAAAAGTTGTAACTAGTTGCATTGGTGGTTTTCCCAAATTGGGTTTCCATGTTAAATCTTGATGTCTCATGTGTTCATGTTATTTGCTCACTACTTTATCTTTCTGCAACTAAGTTACTAAAGGTTAGTACACATTAATATCTCAAGATTACTTTGTTAACCTAGTTATAGTGAATATCTAGTTCTAATCGAGTTGTGCAAAGATTTGAGTTAATAAGTTTGTTTTGACATCTAAGGGACTTTGGAATTGTTTTAATGATAACTAATTCACCCCTCCCCTCTTAATTACTCCTCTTATATTTCCAACAATTGGTATCAGAGTTGTTGGTGCTTACAGAAAAGGTTTCAAGGGCCTAAGCTAAAGATCAAGATGTTTTACAGAAGACAGATTCCTAAGTTGAATAGAGACAACCTCAAAGCATAGCAGGAACTCACGAAGCTACATTTGGGAACCATTGATACAGGCCTAAGCTTCTAGGAGAACCAGTATGTGTCACCTCCTGATCCTTTAAATGTGGAGCAGATGGTAGATAAAAGAATCACAACACAATGATGATAGGCATTGTTTCTGCTCTCAATTATGCTAAATTTGATGAAGTCAAAGATTGTCCTATTGCTCATGAAATGTGGAACAAGTTGTAAAAGATCTATGGAGGAGATGACAATGTGAGGAGAGCCAGAGCAGAAAGTCTAAGAGGCCAATTTGATCAGATGAAAATGAAATAAGATGAAAACATTGTCAAATATAGTGAAAAAATCAAAGCAAGTGTGAGTGCAATCAGAGCTGTAGGAGGAAAAATAGACAATGTAATAGTAGTTAGCAAGATATTAAGAACACTTCTTCATACTTATGCAATTAGAGTTTCACGTATTCAAGAGATGAGATGTGATCCCAAAAATGATATAACTTTTGATTCACTAGTGGAAAGGTTAACAACTTTTGAGTTGGATAACTTTGATAACTATCTTCCTAGATCTTGGAACATAGAATCAGACACTCAAAGCCAAACTAACTCTTGGTAGAAAGGGAGGAGACTCAAAAGGAAAACAACCTGATAGTGAAGAAGAAGAAGAATCAAATGATGACGTTGATGCTATTGAAGCCCTGCTTGCAAGAAGGTTACCAAAAGGCAAAGGTAAATATAAAGGCAAAATTCCATTGATTTGTTTCTCTTATGAAGAAGTTGGTCAGATTGTTGCAAGATGTCCAAATAAGGAAATAAAATATGACATGAAATTCAACAAGTTCAAGGGAAAGAAAGATTTCAAAAGCTACAAAGACTACAAAGACAAAGGTAAGAAATCTTGTTATATTGCTAAAGATTATGACAGTGATGATGATGATGAAATGGTATATCTTGCTATTAAAGATGAGTCAGATAATGAGGATAATGAAAAATGGCATTTATTTCTCATGTTAGCAAGAATGACACATGGATAATAGATAGTGGTTGTTCTCATCACATAATTGGTGATAAAACAAAGTTTGAACACTTGGAGCACTACGATGGTGGAAGTATATAATTTGGAAACAACGAACCATGTTTTGTGAAGGAAAAATGATGTATTGCATTGACTGATGAACTCAAATGTGACAATGCTTACTGGGTTGAAGTACTGAGACACAATCCTTGAAGTGTGGCACAACTAAACAACATTAGATATAAGGTAGAATTCATGGATGGGAAGGCCAGGTCTTTGGATGGTAAAGGAAACCTAGTTGGAACTAACAATCAGACAAAAGGTATTCTATTCTATCTAGATCTCACTGAAAGTTCATGCCTTTTGGCATGAGTAGAGGAAAGTTGGCTATGGCAAAAAAGAATGTATCATGTAAACTTTGATAATCTAGTTACTACAAGTAAGAATAGAAGAGTAAGAGGTATTCCAAATCTGAAGAAACTTGAAATGGCCACTAGCTTCTAAAGTAAGAATTACATTATTAAAGAAGTCTTGGAACTAGTTCATATAGATCTTTGTGGTCCAATAGGCATAGAATGCTATAGCGGAGATAAATATTTCATTTTGTTTGTTGATGATTATTCTAGGATGATGATAGTAATGTACTTGAAGGATAAATCTAAAGCCTTTCAAAAATTCAAGTGTTATCTGGCTAGAGTTGAAAAAGAAACAGGGAAGAATTTAAAATGTCTAAGGTCAAATAGAGGAGAATTCATCTCTAATGAATTGAATGATTTCTGCAATGATAGAGGAGGAGAATTCATCTATAATGAATTCTATGATTTCTGCAATGAAATGGGAATCAAAAGATAGGTATCTACACCTGGTACACCTCAACAGAATGGCATAGCAGAAGAAGGAACAGATCCAGCATGGATTGTGTAAGAACACTGATGATAGAGAAAAATGTTGCATCTAAATACTAGAAAGAAGCAATCAGCACAACAGTTCATACCTTGAACCAAGTTCAACTAAAGAAAGGTACAAATCATACACCTTATGAATTATGGTATGGCTATAAATCTAATGTCTGTTATTGCAAAGTATTTGGAAGCAAGCGTTATATCTTGAAAGAGACAAGGAAAGGAAATTTTGATGCAAAAAGTGATGAAGGCATATTTCTAGGCTATTCCAACAAGAGCAAAGCATATAAATGTTTGAATCTTGCTACTCACAAGGTTATAAAAAGTTTACATGTAAAAATTGATGAGTTTGCATAAAAGAGTGAAGAACAAAGCAACAAGGAACCTAAAGACTACAAATTTTTTGTTTATTTTGAGTTTGATACTTAACCAAAGGTACAAACAAATGTGATTGGGCAACAACAGATAGCATCACTCTAGTAGTCAACACCACCAAAGTCACCTAAATATGCAGTGCAACTCAGGTTGCAACCAAAGCAATCCGAGTTGGAGACAATTCAAACTAAGTCCAAAGAGGAATTTGAGTCATAGATTGTGGGAACTGTGTAATGCCTTGCTAGGGAACCCCAAAGAAACTAACCTAAAGCTTCACTAAGTTGTCAAACATTTTTAAAAAAAGATAATAATAGCATCAACAGATAACATAGCGAAAGCAATATCTCACATACATACAACCATCCAAAACAAATTAAGTCTCTTAAGGGTTCCATGACGTTGAATCACATGTATAAGTTTATTAATATTAAATCTAATAGATAACCAAAATCTACACCATGGAATAATCACAAGTACAAATCCAATTAAATAATATATAATTACAAAGGATGTCACTTGGCATAACATGCATGCATGATCATCTGATGTACAAGTCATGGGGTATGAAAAGCTCAAAGAATATACATTATCTCATCAGTTCTTTGAAAAATTAGGTACAATACAATAGAATATTACTATCCAATAGAAATACAAGATTAGAAAGAAAGGAACAACTGCATAAGAACATCTAGCAACGACATCCAGCTATCGAATCTCAATGGTATAAGAAACACTACCACTTGACCTCGTGGAACCTAAATGGCCCACTCCCATTGTGCTAAGGAGATAATCTCAAGTCCCAAATGAATATCAATCCACAATTCATAACCAACATCTAGGTCAAGGAAATCCTAATAGTAATTTATCGCAAAGGGTACCAAGACACAAGTATCATCTAATCTCAGAAGTAACACAAGCACGTAGGAAATCTACTATATAAGTGGGCAAGTGTGATCATATGAGCCAACTCAAAGGTTACCTTGGCAGCCTCTCTAGACTCTACCCCCCTAGTGTCTCTATGTGGCACCAATATCCTTTCATATAGACAAGACATACTAACGAAGCAAGGTCGCAACCAAGCATCCTCTCTACTCCCATCCTAGCATGTACTAGTACTCAAGGCATGGCTAAGGAAGAACATTGACTCTTATTAATTTATTTTACTTTCATTTAATAAAATGTTATTGTTTATTAAAACAACTTACAGTGGGTTACTTGTTGGTCATTTTTGTCCCCCTGCCAAAATTTGAATTTTCAAGGTGATAGCCATGACCAACATCGCTCCATTTTATGACTTAACTGTCAAGATGGCCGCGAGCACTCAAAAAGGTTATCTCAATAGTCAGTGCAACTTTGTAGGCAATTAAAAGCTTAAGAATATAAATGTTGTGAAGTTGTGAATTGCTTTGTTTGCATGATCGCAAGGAATTAAGCTTAACTTAGAGTCAGGTTAGCGAAGTTGCAAATCACTTTGTTCATGTGTTCGCGGGGTTAAATATTGAACTCAAAGTTTAAGTTGCAAGCTCACGACAAATGGACACATGTCTAGATGGGCCCAATCCTTATGCAATCCTTCAGTTGCATCATCGTTGTTGGTCTCAAATTGGTTTTGACAATTGAGTGTCAACACACTTTAGAAATTTTCTTAGTTGATGTCGAGTATAATATAGATGCTAAGTTACAGTATGTGCCAAGCCAAAAATTCAACAAATGTCAAGTCATTTAGATGTCGAGTAGATAGATAGTGCTAAGCAAATTTCAACTGTTGAGTGACTAATAGGTGTCGAGCCAATATATGTGTTGAGTAAACTGTAGGTGCTGAGCAAGACAAAATTTCTATAGTTGTTGAGCAAGACATAATTCCTATGTGTGTTGAGCATCAATAATCAATAAGTGTCAAGTAATGTAGAATCAACATAAGAGTTTGTGCCCTCACAAACTCGGATGTAAACCATTTTTGAGATGACACAAGATGAATCTAGAAGGATTAAAAGATAAGATCGAATCTTTTTAATTCCCTATGAAATCAACATGCAACCGATCAGAAAAATGGAAAGATTTGAGCAGGAAAGATGGATGAATCTCAATCATAGATTCATACCTAACCCTAAGTCATGAAACCTTTTTAAGGAGGTTGAAACCCCATAATTCAGAGATGAGAGTACGAGAATGCATAAGAGAGTATATGAGTAGAGAATTCATGCAAGGAGAGAATACTAGGGAAGTTTGAAGGAAGTGAAAGGGGTGAAAAGACTTAGAAGAAGGATAGCATTGCAACATCAATTATCAAAGTGGATTATCAACACTTTGAACATAATCATATCAGATCAAGAAGGATCAGATCAAAATGGACAGAACAAGGATCTGAAATCAACAATTGAAGATTGTAAGTTATTAGATCATCGCACTCTACTATACTTTCTAACCATTGTATTAGGAGAATGAAAACCTATGAAGATAGGTTTGTTTAACAACCATATTGTAAATTCTTTAACAGGGTGACATTCCAAGTGAATGTTTGTAAATCCTTTAGACAAGTCACTTTTAATAGGGTGTTGGAGCCTTTAACAGGGCAAGCCTCTCATAGGGTAGTGATGATGGTCAAACTTTGTAACCTTGACAAGTTACATACTGTTGCAATGATAAGTTGTGGGTGTCATCCCCACCCCAGTTTTACCTTCTCATTTTGGAGGGTTTCTAGGTGATCAAATAGTGTGTTGTCTATTTTCATGCATGCATTTACTTTAATGTTAATTAGAGATGTTAGATGCATGTATTGATTTCAATTAAAAGTTTTATAGCTTAAAGTTTGGTACTTATGATTCACCCCCCACACCCCCTCCCCTCTCAAAAGTATTCTTCCCATTTGTAAATTCCAACAATTAGTATAAGAGCCAAGTTTTTATAAGGAGAAGCCTTACAACTTGAAGAAAAGATCCAGAAATGGAAGTCTACAAGCTTGGAAAGATTATAGAGAATTAGGAGATTGAAATACATCTCATTCTACATTCTCTTGAAGAAGCTAGGGAAGAATTGAGGAAATCCCTAAAGAGAAGAAAAGAAATCACCATAATTGAAAATGATACACAGTACAAGGAGATTGACACCTCAAAAGTATTTGCCAATGGAGATTCCAAGGAATTTGATGCAACAATTGCAGACCTGATGGAGAAAAATAGAGCTAAAGTAGAAGAGATCAAAACTCTCAAGATTGAACATTAAGAATCACAAGTCATTATGCTTTGTGAAGTGACTCGAAAAAAGAAGAGGGCTATTGAAGATAAAGCTATGATAGAAGATGACAAGAGAAACCTAGCCAACAGATTGGAGGAAAAGTCAATTGAGCTTGCAAGAATTTCCAACATATAGTTAGACACCGTAAGCCAAATGATGAATGCCCATCATGAACTGAATGTCAAAGACATTGAGATCTCCATACTACAGATGCAAAATGAACAACTACAAAATGACTTGAGAAGAGAGAAGAAAATTGTAGAGAGCTTCAACAAACCTAATGAAGCTATCGAGTACTTTTAACAACTACTGAAATCACCAAGATCTAGCAATGACACTTTAGGACTAAGATACACCGGCACTGAAAAAGGAGAGTCATCTAAGACTACATAAGAAAGAAGTGACAAAGATAAGAACACAAAACTGACTTGTCATTTTTGTGGTAAAAAGGGACATACCTCTAATGTGTGCAGGAGCAAGAACGCCAATCAGCATGACAAACCTAAAAACTTGGGTCACTGTCACAAGTGCAATAAGTAAAGTCATCAGGCACATGACTACAGGACTAGAACCATTAGGACACCAAGATTTGAAGGTCACTGCTACAACTACAAGAAGTATGGACATAAAGCCTTTGAATGTAGATCAAAGCCTATGTGGACACCAAACCAACCAACAAAGTCAAATAGTCATAGACATCACTACAATTGGGACTACAACACTAGGCAAAGTTGTCACTACTATCAAGAGTATGGACGCATCCCTAAAAATTGCATAAGAACACATTTTAGTGGGAACTACAATAGATGGTTGAGCCAAACTACATGCTTTAGTTTTTTGAAGACAAGACACATCAACAGGCATTGCCCAACAAGGACAAAGGCACTCAATTCTGAGTTCAACAAAGGAAAAGGAAAAGTTGATGTTGAACACATCAGATGAGAGATGAATAAAACATGGAAGAAGAAAGATGGAAGCAACACATCAAATGGAGGAATCACTTCACCCAAAAGGTCAAGTGGTCACACTTCATCCAACTAAGCAAAAGAAGGCATGTGGGATTGATATTTAAATGTTTTATCATACATCACTTCCAAGATTAAATCAGTATTGAAAAGGATAGATCAACATGAATAAAGATGCAAAGTTAAAACTTCAAAACTTCAGATTTTTTATAAATATAAAAGTATAATTTTTCAATGAGTTTGACATACCCAAGTACCCTGTACCCTATTATGAAAAATACTTTAAACATAAAACATTCAGCAATAGCTATATATATATATATATATAATAATAATTTGACTTATGGTTCATATTTTCAAATTTCATGTTTTGAATGCTCAATGTCATGACTCATGACATATATTTTGGTTTTTATATTTTCTATAAAATATTAATTATATAGAAAAAAATTAGGCATACACACGTACCCTCGTCCCCTATTTTGAAAAATATGCGTACCCGTACCCATTCTCATTCCCGTACCCACGTACCCGTGCAACCTTGCTAGATTAATTTAAGGAGATTGTAAGTGATGGAAAACCTGCTACCTTACCCACCTAAGATGGCTATAAGTCACCAAATTGATTTTATCCTAAGAGCCTCACTACCTAACAAAGTTTTCTATAAGATGACTCCCCAACATAATGGAGATTGCAAGTCAAATGCAAGAGCTTATTGATAATGGCTAATTAGGAAAAAAACATTAGCCCATGTGTAACTCCAACAATTTTGGCACCAAAGAAGGGAGGTAACTTGGAGACTATGCACTAATTCTAGGGTCATAAAGAGAATCACTATTAGGTACAAATTCCCTATTCCAACAATTGAAGATCTAATGGGTTATCTAGGAGGGGCCAAGTATTTTACCAAGATAGACCTTAAAAGTGGCTAACATTAAATAAGAGTTAAGGAGGGGGATGAATGGAAGACAACCTTCAAGACTACAAAAGGGCTATGTAAATGGCTTGTTATGCCATTTGGGCTGATTGATGCCCCTAGCACCTTCATGAGGCTGATGAATGAGGTGTTAAAGGACTTCATTGGTAAGTTTGTAGTAGTCTATTTAGATGACTACATGTATTACGTGTCATGTATGCAGAAATTGTGGACTGGGTTAAAACTGTCAGAAAAATTTAAAAACATCCTGGCTTACAAGATAAGGTGACACAATGTAACTAGCAGCCAAAAAATAGGTGCAGACTTGCTTTTTACTATGGGGAAAAATGTGAGTTGGATGGTGGAGGAAAAAGTGGATGGTCTAACAACAGACAATGAAAAATTAGCAATGGTTTTGCATTGCTGATCAATAAAGCCTACTGAAGACTGCCAAAAAATGTTGAGGGTCCAAAATTGAAACGAAAAATGCCAAAAGCAGTAAACAAAAAATTGCCTGGGCTGGGCTGGAAGAAATTGTCGTCACCATAAATTACTTCGATTTTGACCTGCGTAATTTCCTAAAAATAAATGATTTGTAGGAAAATCCTACTCTTGTGTTGAAATTGACTGCAAATCAATGGGTCAGTTTTAATTTATTTTCCTCACGTGTTGTGCAAAAACAAATTCGAGAAAGAATTATCCTAGAAAATTTGCTTTGATATCATGATATGCTAAAAAGTGGAATGAATAATGCATTGACAATTAACTCTTAAATAGATTTTATAAATGCCAATAATATCATGACCAAAGTTGTCTAAATGTAGACTAAATTAAGAAAACTAGAAAGATAGCCTAAATGACCGTCAACTAAGACTAGAGAAGAATGAGCTAAACTTAGCAAGAACCTAGGATACTAAAAATAATCTACTAGATTGAATGCTTGAAAGGACTATCTTAAAAGGAGATCAACTTGTCCCTATTCACATTGATTCTCCATAAGGATCAATTAAGTACACTAAGGAATAATTGAGGTTGATTCTAACATGAAGGTCACTATAGGAACAAGGAAAGAAGCATAAGTCTGAGGTCAAGAGCAAGAAAAAATTCAAGGACAAGATTCCCATTAAATGACTGATCCTGGTGATGATCAAACCATACAAGGAAATGGATTGAGGAAGATTTGCTATGCCAAGGAAGATGTTAAAGCATTCAAGGGATTGTTCAAAAAGTTCCAAGATGAAGAAGACAAAGAAGAATTCTAAACAATGAAGGTGGAAATAGAAAGGGTTCAACTATTAAATCAAAAGTGGTTGGTTTTTCGTTATGATTTCATGTAATTTGGAAATGGTTGGTTATTTGTTATGATTTCATGTAAATCGGAAATGGCTGGTTATTTGTTATGATTTCATGTAAATTGGAAATGGTTGGTTAAGATGGTTATTTATTACAATTATATTAACTGCAATAGAATGTATTAGAAGTGTACCTTACTATGTTATTTTTCCTTGTATGTGTGTGACGAAGGGGGTAACAATTGGCAGAGAGGGAACAGGGCACATACACCAACCTTCCACCGAGCTTGTTAGGTATTTGTTTAACCACTTGGGTCAAGGAAAATCGGACTAGGGCAGACTAAATAATACCAAGTGTCCACTATGAGCTGACTGGGTCATCTAATTTAAAAGGATACATATATATTCATATGAGCAATCAATGAAATAAAATTATTACCTTTAAATTTGAATTGGGATGTTTTGCATCATTTGATGTCAGGTATGATATACTATGTAAATAATACCCATAGTACTTAGGTATACCGTAAATTTGTACTTATTATGTTATATTTATATTAGATATATACATGTATATTTCAATATAAAGTATGTGTATAAATAATACGTACAAGTACACAAATAATATGAGTATTATTTATAATAGTTTGGGTGAAATTCAACTCCCATATCAATTTAATTTTTAAAGTCAAGAAAAGTCCATCAACCTTTTATAAATCTTTTTTTTATTTTGGCCTTTCATATTTCTTCCAAATTACATGTCCATCGACCAAGAATGTAACATACAAATTTATGCCTCTGCAACCCTGTTTCCATGCAACGTGACTTCATCTTTGCTCATTCTTTCCTATAGAGGCCAATCACCATTCTTTATATCTAAAACCCATAGATGATCATGTTTTGACACTCAACTCATTCACTATTATTATTATTGAACCTACAATTGTGGGGATTATTCAAAATATATTATCGTTCCTTGCTAACAGACACCAAAGTGGGACACCAACTTCAATCCCTTTGGAGTCCATTTTCCAGTGTTCAAAGCAAGCGATGTACAATCGAAAGTCTTTCTTTTATAAGGTTTTTTTCCTTGAAATTGCTATTCTCAAGATAATTGGATAAGTTGTTAATTATTCATTTCTTTCATAAGAGGGTTCAATCAGGCTTTGATTGTAATGTGAAAAGTCCGCACTAACTGGAATGAGACTATTTAACTAGTGTGCCAAGAGCACTCGAGCTAATAATACCCTCTACTTTTTAATATATTTTGAAGCATAGTATTATGCCAAGAGAAATCGATTAAACATGTTGTCCATGCTTCCAAACCCAGTGATATCAAATGCATGTGTCCTTGATATTTTGGAAGTCTATCTTTGGCTGAAAATATATACAGATAGTTGGAAATCATAAAACTTTCTTCCTCCTTTTTTTCCTTAGTTATAGGTGCACAAAGAAATTCCTTTTATACAATTGAATTTTATATAATGCAAGTTGGAAATGCACCAGAGATCATCAAGGATAGCCAAGAATGGCTGAGCTGTGTGGTGTAGTCCATATGAAATGAACATAATTATAAATCTGCGGAAAATAGAATGATTAATCAGAACTATGAAAAACAATATAATTGGTATCTAGTCAGCTTATAGTGGGAACTGGATATTAGTATGTCTGCCAAGTCGAGCGGTGGGTGATTGGGTGCATAGTGTCTTATGGAAATTCCTGGCCAGGGTAGGTTTAGTGGTGAATGATGCTACTATGATCACCAGAGGTTAGGACAATTCATAGTCAAATGGATAATCTATTGGGAGGTACTTGCAATCTAGTGAGCTATGTAGTTGACAACTCTAGCACCAGGTTGCTCAGGTGGCAAGACGAGATGGTGTACACATGCCTTATCCCGTGCAGGGTTGAGCCATTCTTAGTAGAGAATGAATGGGGATTACACTAGGTCCATGGTTAGGTAGTTAAGCCTTTGCCAATGCTTTTCCTCTCCTCCAAATACCTAGACTTGCACATAACATATTAGTTCCTACTTCTTTGACATGGTGTGATCTGAACCTTGATAGTATTCCATTATTTTTTCGGCAACATCTTTATTTCGATGCAGCTATATATCTTTTGCAGTTACTTTTCTGTTTCATATGGAACAGTAGTTAGAATTTGCAATTACATTTATGTTTCTTACAATGTGTAATATAATTATTTAATCTATTTTGATCGATTTTTCTAGCTTATCCAAATATAGTTAAACCTTTCAGTTCATAGTTAAGATCTTATTGTGAGAATGCAGTTAATCAGTTAGTTTCTGATATTTCTTTTCATGTGAATGGGTAGCTAGTTGTACATTGTCTCATTTTGTGGTGCTTCATTTCTATTGGCTATTTTGGTTGCCCTAATTAGGGTTTGTAATGGATTAACTAGGCCATTGATTTCAAATTAATCTTGGCCATTCATTGTAATTGGGGCTCCCATATAAACCCACTCCCCTCATTTGTAAAGGACTTGTTAAAATTATTGTTGTGATACTACCAAATTGTTTTTAATTCATTGTTGGTCTTCATGGTGAATTGTATGTATCATTTTTGAGTATTGTATGGTTTTTACATTTTCCTCACTTCCCCTAGGATTTCATTTCATGTTTAGTAGAAGTAGTTTAGTTGAATGTAAGTAATTGTGAATCAATCTTTGTTAAACTTGCCTAATCCATGCCACCAGCTGCTTTCTGATTGTAAGTTCACCTTGTGTGGTATACTGAAAGTTTGGCGAGCCTTACTCCAATTATTGCTTGCTTATTGATATGCATCAATGGATGCTAATGGGATGATAATAGTTGGAACATCTTATATATACCTTAGGAGATTGCATAAACTTGGTTGATGTTGATGCCTAAATTAAGTCCAGTAGTCATATAGACATACACAATTTCTTGCATTTTAGGAGTAGACTAGTTCTTTAATCCTTCATCCCTTAGCACTTTGTTGTTAGAAGAAGTTGAAGAAGTTGATAGCCATTGAATGAATAATGTAAGCCCCTTTGTGATAACCAACATATCACATGACAAAAACTGAGTGAAAGTCCCTGATTGAGAAGGAACTTTGAGGTTGTCTCATTTGATCACAAAATCCAGATAATATGGGCTTCCCCATTCAAGAGGATAGAATATTTGTTGTTTCACTCCAAAACTTTGAATGTTTGATTCTGCATGTTAAAGTGGAATAAAACTCATTTCAACAAGTCCATACATTGAATGACTACATGCTTCTCTTTGTTTTGTAGAGGAATGGGTAACACAAACAGGAAATCCAAATTTATGATATTAAGTCCAAATTTTCAAGTTCAGTAGCACATAATCTCAAAATGGTAATATCAATAATAATGGCTACAGGCAGGCAGTGACAAATGTTGACCTTACAATATTTCAAATGCCAAATCTGTCAGAGCTTCAAATAACTGTGTTAAAATTTAGGACAGTAGGCAATTGACAAATACATATTTTGTCCATTTGATAAATAAAAAAGCACATTTTGTTGTTTCCATTCATCACTGATATGCTACTAATGTTTAGCCAGTTTTTGATTTTGTGACCGTTGGGTAAAACATTATTCAACACCATAGAAAAGCTTCATTTTATATTTTGAACTCTAATGATTAAATCCAAAATTTCAAGTTCAAAATTAGACCATCTCAAAATGATTGTATGAATAATACTGGCTATAGGTAGGCAATGGCAAGTTTTGATGTCACAATATTTCATATGCCAAATCTTTCATGGCTTCAACATTTTGATATTTTCATTTATCCCCAATACGCGGCTAATCTGTTTTACCAGTTTTTAAAGCTTTGCCAATTGGGTAAGGCTTTATCCAACCCCTGAGTAAAGCTCCATTTTATCTTTTGAACATTAATAATTAAACAGATGCTAGCTGACTGGTTTGAATTAATTATTTTTTTCATTGCCACCATTTATGTCAATAGCATTTAAACTTAGTACCTATATATATAGACACGCACACGCATGTGCATACACACACATTCATTTATAGTACAAAATACCCATCATATTGGCATTTTGATACAACCATTTTTAAAATTATAAAATAACCTAAGTTGACCCCCAAATTCGCTTGTTGACCCCTAAATTTGATAGTCGATTCGGTCTTGATTCGAAGTTGGTTCAAATTCAAAGCAGATTCGGTTTTTTCCTGATGAATTCATTGGCAAAGCGTTGGCCGGGAACCTAGTCGAATGACCAAAGAATTTGATGGACCTTTTTATTTTCCTGGCGACTTGGAGACTAATGTTTTGTTTGCACTTGGGCAAACTTTATTGTTCAATGCGATTTTTTTCAGTTTGACCCAAAGCTGACTAAAGTGGACGCCCTCATTAGTTTCAAGTCTGCTCATTCATCCACGAGTAGCGACTTGGGCACTCATTTCTTCTGCGAGTGACTCCATTGATGTCGCCATTTCTTCGACTTCTTTTGTAATATGATTTTGTTCAAATGGAAATCTGTTGTGTAGCAATTCGCAACGAGCTAGAGGAGAGGAAACTTGACCTGATCGACCTGTACATCACTGTAGATTGAGCAAAGCTCAAGAGTCCGCAACAACAAATTTCTATCTAGTTTAAGTTTTTTAAAATAAATTTTTATTTGAGTTTAATATGTTTTAGATTTTTTTTAAGTTAGATTTTTAAGTTTAATATGTTTCATGAAATCACATACTTTTTTTTTGTAAATAACGTAAAAATTGACAATATTTTATTTTAATAAAATTTTATTATAAAAATAACTTAAATTGATTTAGATTTAATATTACTTATTTTCATTTAACATTAATATTTTATTATTAAATTAAATGTAATAATATTTTTCTTTTTTTGATCGGTAAACGACCGAAAGCCTAGATTAGTTTTTGTTATTTGTTGTAATTAATTACTTTTATGTGTTAAACGAATTCAAACCCAAGACCTCCCACATGAGAGGCTCACAAGTCACCATTGTGTTGTAGGCCCTTGCCTTATTTAAATACTATTTTAGTATATTTTAAATATTCAAAATAAATATGGTATGTTATGCTTTTAAAATATAATTTATAATCTTTTTTATATTTTTTTTAAGTTAAAAAATAAAATAATTATATATTTTGTTTTAATATTTTTTTAAACATTGAGTGGATGTTTTAAATGCTAACTATTTTTCTTTTAATAATTTTGGAGATATATGATTTACATTTAAAATAATTAAATGAATGTAAGGCAAATTTAATTTTGAATTTTTCTCCTTGTTAATCTCATCTGAAGAATGTTGAATACAAACTAGAATTCCAACCTTGTGACTTAGATTTTTGCTATAGTTGTTTTTAGAGTTTTTACCCAATAAGAAAAAGGAACAATGGAATTAAATGCATTTAAGAATATGTGATATGGTAAAACATGTCAATCTTAGAATTTATAATGAACCACAACCAAGTATAGAAGCTTTATTTCTTGACATTACTGTTTTTGAACTAAAAATTTGATATGGTTGACATTTTGTCATACCATTCAAACTTAATCATTAATATATGTGCTGGTGTATTTAGCTATATTGCTCTAATATTAGCATAGTGGTGTATGAACTTATTTGCTTCCGCATATTCTTACATATATAAAAAAAAAATTATTAAACAAAAAAAAGAACTTGTACAAACGAACCCTAAACGAACCAACCCAAATTTTTTTTGAGTGAATGTCGAACCCGCATATGAAACAGAATCTGAACCGGCAACTTAGAAAATAACTATAAGCATCAACAAGGTTTGCAAAATTCTTTCTAATCTATATATGCGAAATTTTAGTTGCATTTTCTTTTTGGTAAATTTTCCATATCACCTGCTGGTAGTCTTTATAGGAAAATGAAACTCTTTTCCAAAGAAGTGCATCTGTTGGTTTGTTTTTATAGTTTTTTTGCAGTATAAAAATTAATTACCTTTCTAATCAATTTATTCTTAGTTATTGGTTCGAGTTCGGTTTGAAATATGGGTTCAAGGAACCAGTTTGCCAGTATGGCAAAATCTTGGAAAGGGTTTTGGGTTCGTTCGTACAAAAATATGTAAAAAATATAAAATTATATATATATATATATATATGAATGAAGCCTAGAAGCATAGAGTATCATAAAATCATATGATGTAAACTAAGTTAATCATTTAAACAACAAAACCACCATAGGCATAAGCTTTAAACACGTAAGTTGTAATCATAGCATCATGAACTTCTTTTGCTCAATCACCCATTTGCTCCCAAAATCATTTTTTACGGCAATCGGAACTCAAAAAATATAAAATTTGTTAGAAAAAGTGACTTGAAATTCGCCCATCCTCGTAAATTTGTCCAAATTCGTCCCAAATTTGATCTGGGCAGCCAAACTTCGCCTGAGTTCGATTTCTGGACTGCGAGTTCGAACCAGCCCAAGCAAGATCAAACCCTGATCAAACCTGGGTCAAACCGGACCAGTATTTCGAACTAGTTCGAACTCAGGCAGGTTTTTTGGGCCACAACAGTGAACACGGGTAACTAAGAATTTATTTAATAAAATCATTAGTACTAATAGCCTTTTTAAAAAAATCTTTAAGAACATCTGAAATATTTAAGCCAGATATCAAATCTTAGTGCCCTTCAGTTTCCTAGGTCATTTAAAGTTTGTTATTCTTTAGCTTTATGCAAGTTTGTGAACTTGTGTATCTGTTCTTTTATTAGTTAACTGAGATTGCAAGAGCAAAGCTTTATGCATAAAATGATCGCTCAAACATTAATTGAAAAACTATTCAGGGGAGGTAATTACAAGTTAGGCATAAATGGCATTATTATTTTAGACAGACATCATTATGTGCTGTGTAGATCATTTATGCCTGGTTCACAAGTAAGGCTACATTTTATGTTAATAAAGTTTTCATCTGTATATCAACTGTACATTTTATTAAATATTATAGTAAATACTTTTAACTTTTTAATTATGTCATTTTTAGAAAATAGTTATATTTGGATTTCTCAGCAACTCCAGAGTTTCAGTCTTTTGCTAGCAGTAACAGTTTTTGGTCTTAAACAACCAAACTTCAAGTTTTATGAAGAACATCCATTTCAGATTTCCTTGAGATCTTGGTTTTAAATTTTGTGTTTCCTTCCAGATTCTTGCACTTGTACAGTTTCAAAACTCTATTAAGTGTTATAAGCTACATCATGTTTTGGCTGGGTATTATAACATGCTATTGCTGTGAATTCTTTTCCTATGAAATTTAATGTCAATCCAGAAAACAACATATAATGTATAATAAATATATCGACTTTTAGTATACTCAAGGATTGTTTTTGCAATTTATATTTTATTCTGTTCTGGATCAAGGAAAGTGATCCAGAAAAGGGCCATCAAAAGGGTATAACTTCTTTGGCTAAGTCTGTCGATGGTTCCTTCTTCCTCACAGGAGCTTTAGATAAATCAGAAAAGGTACTATTTTTTAAATGTTAAAATTGATAAAAATGTAATTTTTCTATTAATTGTTGGACTCGCGTTCTTTCTTTACCTGGTGTCTGCTAGCTATGGGACATCAGAACCCTAACACTTATAAAGACATATGTGACTGAGCGCCCTGTAAATGCAGTTGCCATTTCTCCTATTTTGGATCATGTAAGTGTCCTTACTTGAAAACTTTCTGAAGCTATTATAATCTGTGTTTCCTTTCAAAGTTAGCATATATACATAGCAAGTTAGCAACAATTATTATCATCTCAAATTTGCAAAATTAATTGTAACAGGTTGTACTTGGTAGAGGTCAAAGTGCATCTGATGTCACAACCACTGATAGACGTGCAGGAAAATTTGAAGCAAAATTCTTTCATATGGTATGATGATATACTTTCTGTATTTGGAAGCAATTATTATTATCTTTTCATAGTTTCGAGGATGGATTTTTACTGATATTTAATAATATTCATTTATGATAACAAATTACTTATTGTGAGAAAAAATAAATGTTTTAGAGGCTTTTGATTTTGTATATCTTTAGAGTTCTTTTCCTCAACTTTTGGGTGACACCAATTTCTTGATTGATTGCTAATCTTTTGGGTTGGGCATAAACGATTTAAGTTAATTTCTTAGAAGTAGTTTAACTGCACCATTTATTGATTTCTGTTTAATATTTCTTGATTATGTAAAAAGCATGATAAAATATCTAAATATGTCCACTGTCCTAATCTGTGTGCTAAAATCTTGTTTTAAAGAAGTTTACTTTCATTCAAACTGCAATGCTTTTAGAGATATCCATTTTGAATGTGCATCCACATAAATGTTGTTGAAATAATAGCTTTGTTCAAATAATAATGAATGATAATATTAATACAATGATCTGTAGATTATATGCATACACATACATCAATATACATTGTGTATATTGATGTATGTAATATGTATATAACATTATATATCAGATATATTGATGTATCATGCACGATAATCTTAATATTATTTCCAAATATAAGTCTGATTTAATCAATGCATACTTGACCAATTTGCATTGCCATTTATATGAATTAATGTCAAATTGATATATGAGAAAATGGTTTTAATATTACATCAGATCCGGTTCTGATTATGTTTATATATTTTGTCGATAATCAACCACCTTAATTACCATTGTGTTAGTGCCGATTTGAATTGGTATCATTTAAGTAACAAATTGTATTGGTTATGAACATACATGCCAAAGAATGGACATGACTCCACTCATGTGGAGACATGTCTATTCTTTGGCATGTCTCCAAGAGTTTATATATATCCAAGCCAATCAGTCGAAGAAGGCAAGTACAGAAATCATAATAGTGCAAGCCTTTCTAAGAGTTCAATCACTATCAAATACCACTTCCCCTAAAAACTATGGGCGTAGGGGTATGGGGTATGGCGATAGCGTTATTGGTATGCACTAAAGCTGAACCATGGCCAGAACCAGGATGTGCGCAAGATGTGTAAGCATAGAGCACTGGTCACAGTAGTATGAATTGACTACCCCGACATGATATTCATATTCAGTTTTGTAATTACTGTACTCAGAACTCACCATTCTTGTTTCAGATTTATATCAATATTGAAAATAATAATTACCTTCATTCTGATAATAATCTGCAAAGGAAACAAATTGTTAGTAAGATTATTGTTCAAGAAAATTAAAAGATATACATATCCCAATCTGCCATAAGTCTAATCAACATTAACATGGTATCAAAGCCTTGCTAAGAAGATCCGATTAGATTTGAGAGTTGAGATTACTCAACATAAATTCTTTGTTGAAAGAATAATCACATTCCATTCTTCATAATAATCACATAATAGAGGCATCCATTAGGGAAGGTATAGACATGGGACTTAAAGTACAAAATTTGATTTGTGTACACTTTTAGGAAAGGATTTCTTTGTGTTTTTGCCTAGGGTACATCCTTTGCAAATGCCTAAATGATCAGGTTTGAGACTAGGTAACTCTTTTAAAATTTTCCCTATCGAAGATAAAGCACGGAAATGAAGGTGACCTAGTCTCCTATTAATTTGTGTTTGATATTTCATGATTTAGAGCTAAATTTTGTTGGTTACAAAGTTTATATAAAATTTCATCTCTAAATCCAATTGATATAGCTTTTTTGACGTTCGAATTCTTTGGCCAAGATAGAACTTTGTCTTCTTGGAAGGTGATTTTGTACCCTTGATCAGCAAGACTGGACATGGAGACCAAATTTCTTTTTACACCAGTTATAAATAAAACATTTTTAAGTTGGGGAGTAATACCTAAATTTAGTTGAATTGAACATGATCCAATATCTTTAATTGGGTGTGTAGAATTGTCTCCAATGGTTACTTCTTTAGAGGAGTATCCTTCGAAGTTTTCAAATTTAGCTTTAAAGCTTGTGATATGATGTGATGCTCCGCTGTCTATAATCCAAGTATTCTTGTTGGAATTTAATTCACTTCAGAGTGCTAGATAAAATGCGTGGTTTTCTCCTTTTTCATCTTTTTCCTCCTTGACTTTTGCTAGAGCTGCTTGAATCTTCGTTCGATTTGGATAAAAATTGTGTGACCAAATTTGTCACATTTGAAACATTGTACTTTTGACCAATCCCGTTTCTTGTAAGATTTGTTGAACTCCTTTATGTTTTGTTTGAATTTACCTTTCTTATCTTTATTTTTGGAGTTAGTATGAAGAACTTGAATGTCTCCATCTTGATTTAAGTTGATTCCTCTAGAAACTAATCTTGACTCTTCTTGAGTACATTCATTTTTTAGAAGTTCAAATTTAGGAAGATCCGGTCGAGAGCTTAGACCACGAATAAAAGTTCCCCAAGATAGTGGTAGTCCTTATAAGGCTGTAGTGCTAAGTTCTTTGTCATCTACTTGGCTTCCAATAGTTCAAGTTGATCTTTCAAGTCATAAATTCTTAAGAAATAAGACGTAATTGATTCTCCATTGTTCATTTTGATATAAAGGTCTTGCTTTAATGTTAATAATCTACTATGTTGTTAATTTCGAAAGTATTCTTAATTGCAAAAAACATCTCAAAAGTAGTTTTGAGACTAGATATTGAGGGAAGAATATGATCCTTTACAGAATCTATAATAATCTTCATGGCTTTGTTGTTGTGCCTTTTCCATGTTGTTTTATTTGGATCATTTTTTGGAATTGGTGTATTTGACTCTATATATTCTTCTAATTCCATCTCTCATAGTATGATCATAACTCAAATTTTCCATGATGAAAAGTTTGAAGCCCCTTCAAATCTATCATCTAACCTTACATGATTCACCATTTTGAATTGTAAATTATTTAAAATATGATATTAATAATTCTAAGATTTAATAATATTGATACCAAATTTCTCTATTAGAATGGCTCTGATACCATGTAAAAGATTGAAGGATCTTTGATAGAGAGATACAAATATGTACCAGTTGTTCTGATTATAACTGGCAGAATACTGATATGGTATTTAAACAGCATAGTATGTGTGCTCACCGATTTTGAATTCAATCATAACTCACGACCAATAAATATATAACATCTCATTTATAATATTGACTGAGTATGACTTGATAATGTTTTATGATTAGACTGAATAGTTGAAGGAAGGAGATCATTACCAATTTAATTGATGATTCTCTCCATCGGTGATTGCTTATTATGTATGCAAGTAAGGAGTCACGTTCCTGTAGGGACATGACTCTACATGGCCAAAGGTCACATAGGGTCATGGCTCTACATGGCCAAAGGCCACATAGGGTCATGGCTCTACAGGTTCGTAATCTAGTTAGGATAACGATTGGTTTCGTAACCAATAACCATAGACTTATAGCAATCAAAAGCTTTAATGTTAAGTATAGATTAGTAATCACAAAACAGTGATGTGTGTGCGTGTGTGTGCACGTGCATGCGTGTGTGTATCTAAATCACAGAATCATATACTTATATGTAGTGTTCTTCACTTCTGCTGAAGCTACACTTTAACATCATTAACCATTCCATTCAAAGTAATTGTTACTAGATCACTATTAGATACTTGTTCACCAACATCAACTAACTTATCCCTCAATTCCTTAACTCTTGATAGAAATTCACCAACACTTTCATTTACTTCTATTTGATAGACAGTAATTTTCTCTTTAAAAACAAATTTCTATTTGAGTTTGTAATCTCATACAAACCTTTCAAAGCTAACCATGTACCATTAGAAGTAGCATTGTCTCTTATGTGAGGAATAACTGAGTCTTTTACTGAAATACACAAGAGAATCTTGGCTTTTAATTCTCTTTTCTCCCAATCTTGGACAGCAGTTGGTGTTGTTGTAGGTGATGTAGGCTTGGCCTCTTTGCCATTTACAATGGCCAAAACATTATGCCCTTTCATTAGAGTCTGCATCTTGAACTTCCAATTAACATAATTGGTACCATCTAACTTATTTTGATTCAGTTAGATAAAAATCTACAAGATTGGCCATCGTGAAAAAATAAAAATAAAACTAACAAGAAATTTTATCAGATAAAAATTTCTTACACTCGAGAGTACTGTCACAATGAGTACTTCTCCTAGTAACACCAATTAGATCAGGACACTAGTTGATATTACTTGCAACAGCTCCTTTTGCACACATGTATGTTGCACCTTCAACACTCCAAAGCATTTTGAAAACACTACAAAATGAATGTTAGACTTAGCTCTGATATCATATTGAAAATAGAGAAGCAATACTCAAGAAGAAAATAGACAAGAAAAGAAGAACTAGCAACTTGATAGTATTGAATAATGAAAACATATTTATACAGCTGAATGAACAACCTACATACCTAAAATATTGCAAAGGAGATTGACAACAAACTCTTAAGAGTTTGACAACACACTAAGAGGATTTGACACCACAACAAGAGTAATGGACAAGTGGACTACTCTAGACAGTTAACTGGATCTAAGATAAAGATCTACACTTAGTCATTTGTTCAAACTAGAACTCTGTGACACAACTACAATTAAACTAAAAGCTTGCTGCCAACAACTCAAACTTGAGTTGCCACATGTACAGCTAGTTATTCATTATTCTATCATTTAGTACAAGTTTAGCAACCTCGTACTCCTTGTTTTGTCCTAAAATGCCTAAATAGTGTAATGCTTTGTCTAGAAGAAGGATAGTTTTTACTTTTAGTTATGCAAAGAGAAGGCCTTTGTGTTGCCAAAATAAAAATTAGAATTTGTAAATGATCATACCTTCCTACTACAGCCTTTTACAAACCATCATTCATATTTGTCACTAGTCTAATAAACTCCGATATCCTAATCTGAACCTGATATGTTTCATGCGCTATGCTAAAAAGGCAGTTTCCTTTTTATTGGCATTTCCAGTGTTATTCTATAATGTTCTTACTGCCATACAAATAAACATTGGCATTCTCTCTCTGCAGATTCTTGAAGAAGAAATCGATGGTGTGAAGGGACACTTTGGACCTATAAATGCATTGGCGTTTAATCCTGATGGCAGAAGGTTTCTACACTCATTCCTACTCTTCTTTTCTCTGATAATTTTGAGTGGCATAAATTGTTAGATGAAAGTCCCCTTGATTTGGTAAGGCAACTTTGTACTGGATGTGCCCATTATGAAGTTCAATTCTCATCATGTTGAAAGCATCTTTCCTTGTTTTTGCTTGTTTCCATTTTCGGTAAATGGATAAGTTGTTGGGTGCACGCTCCTTTGTCATCTACCATCTACAATCTATGTGTTTTTTATTAAAATCAACTAACTCAATTTTTTTTGTGTCTATTATTAGTGTATAATAGATAATACTTGTAGAAGATGATCATAATTTTTCCTACAAAATTTAGTTTCCTGTTTTTTGCTAAAATTATTTTGTTATCTTACAAAAAAAAAATTATATTCCCTGCAGAATTCGGTTCACTGTTTGCTACTCCAACTATTCTAACTTTATACACGGTTTTGTTGATAAGAGCTATAATTTAAAAATATGATTTTTATAGTAACTGGTTATTTCTACATTTTAATAATTATTGCAGTTTTGCAAGTGGTGGAGAGGACGGTTATGTAAGATTGCATCATTTTGATCCTGATTACTTCCATATAAAGATGTAATTTGGTTTTTAAAGTTTTCTTACCAAGAGCTAGGTCGAGCGCAAGAAAAGGATTTTGTTTTAATAGTCACAGTGCAAGCTAAGAAAATGTAATTTGTGGTCCATAATTATCAAATTTTTAATGACTGCTAAATCAACTTTTGCTTTTTTTGCTTTGAAAACACTTGGTAAATCAAAGTATAATTGTACGTTCATCAACACCAATACGCAACGTAGTGTTTTGAGTTATAGGTGAGATTGCTTTTATGATAAATGCTTCAGTTGAAATGGTTAGCTTTATAATTAAAAGAAGGATGATTTATTTTATGTTTCTTGCATTCAACTACTTGAATTTAGTCAAAAGTTATCAACTTGTGGGAATGGGTGACTAGGCATTAATGTTGTCGAGTCACAGGCACATCGAAGTATGAAAGCACAGTCATGACTTGCGAGCTTAATGGATCTTGTGATGAGGCGACATTAGGGTTAGGATTTGGGGAAGATAGCAACCAAGCAACATCAAAGTTGCAAAAAGGAGGGCTGCATACACCATGATTAACAGTGGCTCTAAATAGGGACAAGACTTGAAAGGGTGAAGACAACCCATAACTAGAAGGGAAAGTGATTAGTCTCTTATCCATTGGGTCATAGACTCAAAATGGGGAAGAATGACTAAAGAGAAGGTGACAAAGCATTCAACGCAAACTGCAAGGAACAAGACAAAAAGGGTTGTATGTACAAAATCTATAGAGAGAGGGAGTGGGACTTACCTTCATGCAAACTCATTCATTAGTTGTGAGAAAATGATCCCTTCTTCCATAAGGTCCAATATGCATGTAGCCTACTCAATTTAGAGGTCTACTCGACATCATTTGAATTCTCCATGTTAAACGTATTGATGCAAAGGGCCTTCAACTATCTATCCCCACTTCTTCCCACAAGAATTAGAAAGGCGTAAATCCACCATTCCCAGAAAGAGAGCATTTATTTTCTTGGGTGGATAAGGCTCGTGGAAATATGAAATTCGGTTAGGTGCAGCTGAGAATGTCATGAACATTCCAAGATAGAAATTGGGTGTGGTATGGTTCTCTAGAGTCTCGGTTGATCTTTCAATATCAGGATTGACCATTGGAATGCATATGTTGCTTTCTACAAGCATGGGGTCGAATTGCTCAAAAGAAGGAAGGTTTGCAACTTTTCTAATTCCTTAAATAAGGGCACTCATGACAAGAGGAGTTTGTTCCATGAGTCTTCTAATTTTCTTCTTGTCATCCTTCTTTACCGTTGGTATTCGAGAAGAGAAGAAGTGGCACACATTTGATCTTTGTGCAAAGCTACATGAAAATTCTTTTGAAGACTCAAGTTTTTGTGACTCAGAACCCTTTAAGTAGTAGAGCCTTTGCTTTAGGTATTTCAATATTAAAGCTGATAGATAATCTCCCAAAGGCTGTAACTTGAGATTTTTGGCCTCAGTTATGCTCTCTTTCAAAGCATTCCAGCAAGATTGAAGCACCCTATCATGCACTCTGCTAATTTCTTCTAAAAATGGGAAGGCATCTTTGTGAAAATCCATTTGGGACCGGTCCTAAATGCAAAAGAACATAGAACCATAGGGATTCTTTGGTTTGATGTTCTCCAATAGAGTTGCCATGAAATATGTTGGAGAATGTTTTGTTGCTTCAAAATTAAACACAAATGGTTCCACAAGCCTATTTGCAATAGACATATGGGAAGCCTAGTTATGACAAAACCCATCTCTAAATACAAGAGGTACAACTCCCTCATGTATGATATGCAAGGATTCAAAATTTGTGTGTTTTTAACTAGAAAGTGAAGGAATAAATGATCATGCATGTAAAGTAAATAAATTTTACTACTAGTGAAGTCAATATCAATACAAATAAAACAAAGTTCATTTATATAAAGCATTTCATGGTGTAAACAGGGGAAATAAACTTTGCAACACCCATAGTTGTTATTCAAAGATTACATAACACAACTTTGAAATATTATCTAAAAGTATTTCACAAAATACCAAGAAATATTGGCCCAAAGGATGACAACACAAAATTTCGGTATATATACATTTGAAAAGTAGAAAAGAACACTCTTTTACATAATAGATCAAAAGCCCAAAATAATGCCTTCTTTCTAATTTTATTTTCTTTTTTTCCCCCTTACTATTTACAAAAATATCTACATTATATAACACTAACTCCTATTTCCATGGTGACGGTTAGAAAAAGAATTTGGAAATAACTCAGTTGTCATTATCAAGAAAAGTAACAGCTTCGAACTCCATTTTAGTCCACTTCCTTATTTTCCCCATTTTCATCTTTGATGTCCAAATGTAGTAGGTTGAGGAGGTCAGTCATGAAGTCCAGAGCTCTTCTTCTTCCACCTCAACTAGGATAAAGCCGAACTATGTGCGATTTCTTTCTCTTTTCGACTCTAAGACATCATTTTCATATTGGGTGTGACCGGTTCTCAAATCCCAAGCAACAATGAACATGTTGGAAATGATGTCAAAATTGCTCCATCTCAGCCTTTGTAGGTCAGGTTGGAGCACCAATTGATGCTCTTCATTAAATTATCGTCTTAGCACATGAGAAATTGTAGTTGGCATAGCTTGCAAGATGGTGGTCAGAGAACAAGTTGGCCGAGAATTAAATACATACTTCACTTATAATAGCTTCAATTAGCTTATTAATGAGGGTGGCACATGAAAGATTTACATGTTGTACTTCACCACCTTATGAAAAGACTTATTCTCACCAAGTTTAAGAAAAAGTAATGCATTTGAGAGATTGCGCTAGGATCGTATCATTTAATGTAAAAGTAATATCATGATGACCGTGCCTTGAGAAACTTGCTGTCAGACAAATTGTCACTTCTCGAAGCCTCGAAGCTTAGTTGGAAGCTATCAACTTGTGGGAGTAAGCATTGGGCGACAATTTTGTTGAGTCACAGGCACATCGAAGTATGAAAGCATAGTCGTTGTTTGTGGGCTTTATGGATCTTGCAATGAAGCGACATCTAGGTTAAGATTTGAGGAAGGTAGCAACCAAGTGACATTGGAACTACAAAATAGATATAGTTTCTTAAAGGAGGGGTATATGCACCATGATTAACAATGTGTTATTAAAATTGTATACAATTCTTCATGAAATATGCAGTTAAAAGATAAATAATCGCTTATTGTGTTGATATATGTATGTGTTGTTAAAGATGCAATTTGCGACAAGAAATATTTGATCTCAATAAGTACTTATCTTACCAAGCAAAAAATAAATTAGTAAATTTATCGTTCTTTGATGCATTCAATAAAAGGGGAATATAAGTATGTGCTTTCCTAACATTATGATTCCTAGTTTAAGTCATTTCAAAAGAAAAATGAGCACACACATACAATGAATGATCCATATGAATATAGTATGTAGTGTGAACCTAGAAAGTGTACCGCTTACAAAATAACTTTAGAAGGGCTTTTCAATTCCATGTAATTAAAAAGAAATACCCACCAAACTTAGCAATTTTGTGTGATCTTTAAACATAGACTAATGAGTGTCGTTGGAAAGTTATATATTGTAGATATCTGTCTCCTTCAACTTGTCACAACTGAGAATACAAATATACTCAAGGCAGGCTGGATAGCCAGATATTCGATCTTCAAGCCCCAGACTCTCTTTGATGTATAATACTACCTTATCAATGTTACTAGACACCCTTTTAGATAATTAACACCTATACAAATGAAAAGATGTACAATAATACCTTATCAATGTTACCAGACACCCTTTTAGATAATTCACACCTATGCATTCATCAATTGTAAACCTCTTAAAAAATCCATATAGTCAAGGCACAACTCGAGCTCAAGTTCACAAGGTTGAGAAATTTTCAATTCTACAAGATACCCGAGATGGGATACACCTGATACGCTTTTCAACATTCTACAAGCATTCAAGTGAAGATTCAGAATTGTTGGAAAAATTGTCTTGTAGTATTTCATAACTTAAATTTGAAATCTCCTCAAGGTAAGTGAATTCTAAAAAACTTGGTAGCTCTTGGACCCATATGCGTCGAATTTAATTATTTTGCTAAATTAAAATTACCAGAGACTTTTTTCAAATCTTGACAACTACAATTATAATCCTCTCAATGTAGTTTGCACCTTAAGGAATCGCCACCTCTGAAGGCTCAGGATAGTCACAAATATTCAATGTCATAAACTTGTCAAGTTCAAACATCTCTGTCATTTTCAACTTTTTGCAACCTTTCCGCTCCCTACATCCACTAACATGAATCTCCTTAAGAGAAAGTGTATCCTCAAAGCATAACTCAAGACTTGAACAATGGTCAATGTCCAATTTTACAAGCTTCTTAAGATTGGATAAACCTAGCACAATCTTTAACTGTTCACATTTTTCAATTGTTATTTTGTCCAAACAGTTTAGTTGGGCTAGTTTTAATTTTACAAACCTCCTAGGATTGGAAAAACTTGACACAATCTGAAGCTATTCACAGTATTCAATTGTTTTTTTTTGTTAAAAGGTTAGATGGTTGACACTCAATTCTATAAGCTTAGGGCATTGACCAATTTTCAAATGCTATAACAAGATTTCTAAAATTGGATATTTCTGACAGTGCTTTTAGCCCCATACACCTATTAATTGCAATTCAATGTATTTGCCTCCAATAAGTTCCATCTCAATCAGAGATTCCATGTCACAAATTTTGAGAGACCAAAAGGCTTCTTATGTGGCACTTTAGAGATGTAGACTCTCTATGCTTTACAAAAAATCAAGATCTTTGTTACATGTGGTTAGTGGTTAATTTCCAATTTTTTAAGGTTTCTTATGTGGCACTTTAGAGATGTAGACTCTCTATGTTTTACAAAATGAGTTCGTCAATAAACTTTACTAAGTTCTCGATAACCAAACTTGTAGAGTGAGAAGATTTAAAAGTAGTCTTAGCTCCCCTCCTATTACAATCAAGTTCTCTACCTAATGTGGAAGACACCAAGATGAGACTCTTGGGATAAACTATAAAAGATTCTAATAAAACCCAACCTTTTATAGGCAAACCATTGGTATGCAACACCACTTGCTCAAGATTATTTGACTTCTGACTAATCTGAAAACACCTCCAAAGTGGTTTGTTACATTGTGTCTACAAAATACATTCATGTTTTGATGTTTGTGTTTATAAACAATACTCAGAAATAGTGACATAGCATAAGGTATTCTAGAGATTAATTTCGATACTAGAAAACAAACTACCTAAAATTTCTTTGCTAGTCCCGTTTGAGACATTTGTAATTGATTGTTAAACCTTTCAAACTTTGAAGATAAGATAGATAAGATAAATCTATTAATGTGCAACAAAAGACCACTAAGGGTCTAAGGGGTTGAGAGCATACATCTAAAGAAGCAGTGGACAACAAGACACCAAACGGTATCTGGGAAAGAGCAAGCGAGAAACAAAAGAAACAAAGAAACAAAGGAGCCAACAAAGAGGCAAGAACTAAGGATCATTCCTCTGCTGAAAGAAATCCAACACCGAACAAGACGGTTCTAGGCAGGAAGGAACTCTAGTTCGTCGTTGTGAGTTGTAGGAGTGGTGCCGCTAAAGAGTAAGAGTAAACCTGGTGCGGGCTCTCACTAATCTAGAGTGGCCAACCATGGTGGTACTGGAGGCACTAGAGGTCTACTTCATCCCTCGCATCAGAGGCAAGAGGGAGAAGAAGGTAGTGATAAGGAGCTGATCTGAGGCCTTTTGGGGGGTCAAGCATTGTAAAGTGTGGTCCCGAAATTGTATCACCTCCCTGAGATAGAGCGCTAGACACCTCTAATCCATGTATGCAAAGAAATCTATGAGGGAACTACACTCTCTAAATAGACAATAGAATCCCCCTTTGATCTCATAGTAGGACTAGTAGTGGAAGATGAAATGGGTCTCAGTCTTAGCCTTAGACAACGAGCACAAGCGACAGATATGGTCCTCTTTGCCCATGTGATGACTAGTCTGGATTTGTAACCGATGGGAGCCAACTCTGAAAGATCCAAGGGAGATGTGTAAGGCATGACACCAATTTTGTGACAAGTAGCTAGGTCATGCAATAATCCCATTAGTGATAACCAAGAAGTGCTTAGTGTAAAGGGCCATCTTAGGATGTAACCCCCTAACTAGGTGACTCTAGGTTGCGATGATATAATGTAATTAAGAATGCTTGAGAGTTTCGAGTAGTGGAAATTAAGATGAGGCCACGAGAAAGAGAAATCCTCTAATTGGCCAATAAAATATACAATAATAAATAATACATCAAAAAATGGGCCAAAGTAATATTAAATAAAAAGTTTAAATTAAAAAAATAAAATAAAAAAAGCTCAGGCAAGACCAAATAGAAACATCTAAAGTTGGGTGTATGTGAAAAGAACTAAATATACAATATTTGGGAGCAAAATTTTGACAAAGCCTTACAAATCCAAATGAGGCCTATAATAGGATAATCTTCAGCTTCTCGTTGTTGATGTCAGTCTAAACTACTCAAACATTTTTATAAATACAAAAACATCTGATGTAATAACAACATTGATAATTTTACTCCATTGATCAAGAATATTTAGTGAATTCTAAAGCCTTGTTCACAAATTCATTCTATATATGTCCTACAAACATTAACATGAGATGACATCTATTGATTCTAAATTGTTTTCCACAAATTCATTTTATATATGTCCTACAAACATTAACATGAGATGACATTTGTTGATTCTAAAGTGTTCTTCACAAATTCATTTTATATATGTCCTACAAACATTAACATGAGATGACATATGTTGGAGTCATTTTCTCAAGCAATTCCTGTGCCTTATCCGGGCTTCAAAAATTTTGGCAAAAATCATGTATCCTTTATGCTTTGATGGATGCCCATTCCTTGTTCCAAAGCTTTCATATTGAGACAAGTTGAATATTATAGAGATTTTTCATAAAGAATATGTTTTTATAGACTTAAGTAAACATGCTAATAAAATGTTAACCATAAAGACAAGACTACGATGATATTTTGACAATAACACAATTATTTATACTATTATCTTAGGATAAGATTTCAATTATCATTGATTGTGAACTTATATTCAATTGTTTTCTCAATTGGACATTGAAAAAACATTTATTAAAATAATAAGCAATAATTTAGACATGAAATCTACTTTAGGTAAACAAGTAATGATATTTTTATAAAGATGATATTTTGATAGACCTATTAAAGCGTGCTAATAGATTGTTAATTGTAAAGATAAGACAATGATGATACTCACAAAAACATATTACTAATAGATTGTTGTTTATACTACTATGTTAGGATAAGTTACATCTTATTATTGTAACCATTAACAATATATTAAGGTATTTCTCATTATAGAAATTTATGAAGTAATATTACAATGCAATGAGTTGTATACTAAGTTATTCCAGTTCTAATGGTCTCTTATATTTAGGATTCCACAAATCTCATGTGTTTCACATGGCACTTTCATATTTCTTGGTCAAGGATCCACCAAGAGTTGGAAGGTGTAGAATATACAAACACATCCAATAGAGCAACTTACCAAATCTTTTGCATTGTGTTTTTGCATTACACGTGTTAGTTGCTAAGGCTAGTTGTTCTATATATTTCTTAAGATGCTTATTCTCTATACTTAATGATATTTTAGATGAGTTGAGAATGTTTGCTAAGGTATTAAACTCATTTGCATGTAGTATATGATGTTACAACTTACGAACAATGGAGCTATTGATGAGGGCACAACTCAAGACACAAATGAACACAACAGTAAAAAGAACTTTTATTATTTGAAATGAAAAGCTATTGCATTCATTACACTCTAAGCAAACTCACCTATATGCCATATGGGCTAAAATGTAATCATATTCTAGAGAAAAACCCTTCCCACAATACCTTCTCCCAATAACTAACTTTCTACTACCAAGATGGGCCTTAAATAGCCTATTTTATATTTGGAGCCAAGAATGAAATTTCTTAGTCAGGCACCAAAATAGAAGATCTTAAATTCAAATTAGGATTAGGTGTGAAAATAGACAGTTCTGGAAAAGTGGTCCAACTTCTAGGAAGCATAACCTGTGATCCATGATTCTGATGGATGAACTGTTTACACCATCAGAAAGCTCTCTAAATGTTCTACAATTTTATGGACCTCTTGTGGCTAACCCCAATTTTCAAGGTCATAAAATACCTTTTAGTGCCTTAAACTCAACTCTAAAGGTTTTTTAGGAGGTCTTCAAAAACTTAAAATTGCAATAACTTTACATTGGTGAAATATTTTGACGTGATTCTTTTTCTAGAGTTCTAAAAATTCCATTACCATCAAATTCTTTATAATTATGGCCCTTCTACAAAATAGCCAATTTTTCCTACATTTTTACTGCCGGCGTAAAAGTTTGAAAACTAACCCAACAAAGTAGCAGTTGTAATCTCTAATTTTCCCAACTCTATATCTATAAATGTAAAAATATCAAACATAAACTATTAGAAGACTTATTTTTGGGTGATGCAGGATTGGCCTGGCACTGTTGGATGCTCCTACATCAGTTATTGCATTCATAAATTATAATGACTGCTCAAGGTTTAAAAGTGTTCCTAGTGTAGATTTATCATGACAATACCTTTTCTCTTGAACCATCTTTCAATTATCTTTATTACATACTTATCGTACACTTATTTTGCTAATACAAAGTATTTAAACCTTTTCATATTAAAAAAAATCACTTGAACTATTTTATCATTCTCATTAGAACATTTAATTCACAAATTAGTTTGTTAAGAGGATTCATATCAAGAGTGCCCAAAATTAATAGATCATGCATCATGACATGATTGTGTGCTTGAGATGTGTGAAGATCATTTTAATAGTAAAATGTTTTTGAATAAGTAGCCTAAATGAGGGGACTGGCCCTTATAATAATAAGACCCAAAGGTGGAAAAAATCAAGCCATCCACAACACAATCAATAAAATAAGAGCATGCTAGAAAAATAAATAAAATTCACAAAGGCTAGAGCCCTTCAAACGAAAAGCCAAACACAACACAAAAGAAAAATTTCAAGATTTGAAGAACAATTCTTCCTATGTTGTTGGACCACTATTTAGGAAATGTTACCCTTAGGCCCCCCAACAAAAGAAACTTTGCTAGGGTGGTTGTCAACATGATGGATAGCGTGTTGAGAAAGCTAATCTATGCCAGCCAAGGCATGGTGTGGAGCAAGAGAAAAAGCAACAAGAGCAAAGTGAACATTTTAAAGTTTTTGGTGGTTTTAAAAATGACCCATTTAATTGTAGTTCCAATGATCTTCCAAGAGATTGAGCTTGCCTTAAGAAAAGTCTCAGAAAAATGCATCTTTTGTTACGTACGAGTTGAAGTAGTAGGAGCAGAGACATAGAAATTGTTAGATACAATAACTTTTGACCTTTTAAAGATTTTGGTGGTTCTAAAAATCATCCACTTTATTGTTATCCCAATAATTTTCATAGATCTTTCAAGAGATGGAAGTTGCCTCTAGAAATGTCTCACAAACAAGGGCCTAATAAATCCTCTATATATGGTAGGTGAAAAGACTAGGCAAGGTCTTCAAACTTGAGCTTGACATAAACTAATCATCGGGAAGCTTGACTAGAACAGGTTTCTAACTTGACTTCACTTGGAGATAATTGACAACTCGTTTACTAATGAGTTTTAATTCGGTTAAAACGTAGTTCCCTTGTTTGACCTTGTGCATCTGAATATGCAGTTTTAGATTGTTCTCTCTTTCATATCTGGAACTGATGTAGGATCTTCCTTGAATTCTGAGTTTCATCCATCTCCTTGAATTCTTAGTTGGATAAGGATGATTCAACCAACTCATTGGTTTTGATGATAATATATAGCTTCATTTTCTTGCCTTGTGTTTTCCTTTGATTTCCTTACCCATTTCTGATTCATCTGAATTTTGCTATGTTCAACCTTTGACTTTCCTTTGTTTTCTTCACCATAATTTGTTGAATCTTGGTTCATACTATTTCTTTCCAAATGACCTATCTATGTGCATACATAACATCTCACATTAGTATGTATTTTCCTGAAGTGAGTTCTTAGAAAATTTACTCCAATGTGACCATATTCTCCACATAGATGACATCTTCCCTATGTGTTGTAGTTCCACCCAATAAATGTTCTTTGTTTGGTTCTATTGTGCTGGTTTTTTGGATTCCATTGATTTGTTCTACACTCTGAAGATTTGTGATCATGCTTGTGACATGTGAAACAATTCACTTGAAACTTTGATTTGGTTTTGCATTCATTTGCTTTGTGTCCATATTTATTACAATTATAGAAATGACCTTTGAACTTGGGTTGCATAGTATTACTCTAGCAAACATTTGATGTATGACCTATTTTTCCACAATTGTTAAATGTAGGCCTTTTGTTCTTCTATGCTCCTTGTTGTGATGAATCTCCTTGATTAGTGTACCCTAATCTAGGTGTGCCTTTAGGTCTATTCAGATTTTTTTCATATAATTGATTCACACTTTCTTGTGACGTTAATCTTCTTTAATTGAGTTCCTTTTCAGCTCTTAGTTCATTTTGGACTCTGTTATTGTCTGCTCTTAGATTGGTGATTCCATGATTTGCATCATCTAGCTGATTTTCGCTATATGTCTGATGTTGTGATAGTTGTTGGACTTCATTGGTCTTTTCTTCTAATCTTCATGCAAGTAATATTTTGTCTCCATCTGCCATTTCTTTGTCATTTACTACTTTGTTCTTTTTTTCCATGACTTCACATAGCCTGATCAAGTGGCTTTCCTGTTCTCTTTTCAATTTCCTTCTTGTAGAGTAGCATTCCTTACTAGTAGATCTTCTATGGCTGCATCTGCTTCTTCTGAACTTCTTTCTCTACAGAGGTCTTCTATTCTTTCTTCTATGTATAGATTGTCATTTGTTTGTATAGCCAATTCTTTTCTTCTCTTCAGAGCGTAAGTTGCTCCTTGAGTTTCTTGACTTATTCCATGGCCATATGTAGATTAAGTTTGTCATTCTCAATAGCTTTCTCTAATTTATACACTTATATTTCCTCGGATCTTTACTCTCAATTTGTTAAGCCTCTAATAGGAGAACCTTGCTCTAATACCAATTGTTTGAATTGTAATGACAAACAGGTGACTAAAAGCGAGGTGGTGAATCAAAAGCCACTTAAAACTTTTCACTTAGAATACTTTTTCTTTACTTCATTAGATTATCTAATCTACTATCATGCATAAACATAAAGCAATAAAGAAATCAACACCATAACATTTTGACATATTATTTGATAACCTAGAAACTCTCTAAGGAGAAGGTAAAACTGGGGTGATGATGACACCCACAATGCTTCACTACTGCAGTAAAAGTTGGCCTGTTAGGGCTTACAATTGATCACTTCTAGTGATCTACTCTATTAGGAGTACGAAGGACTTTTAGGTCCACCTTGTGAAAGGATATCACATTACAATGAATTATGTACTCTATTAAGAGATCTTACAAAGGATTGTTAGGTTCACCTTTTTAGAGGATTTACCTGATGCAATTATTAGGATGACCCTTGTTTGCAATTGATTTGCTGATATAGATCCTTTGAATATTTCAATCACCTGACTAGGATAGATAAGACTTTACTCTTCCCTTTATTCTGCTTGCCTCACTTACTTATATCCTTTTCATATTCCATATATTTCTCTTATTACACCTTAGACAAACTAATTTGCCTTCCTTATATATCTATCAAACAATATCTTCATTCAAAGTTGGCTTCAAACAAGAGATGGCATTACAATAATCAAATTATACCCTCAAGTTGGCCAAATAATGATGCTCGGGCCATATTGTGCACTTTGGTTTTATGTTGTTGCTTGGGCAATGTAGTTTACTTGGTTGGTACTCTGGCACTTAGGTAACATTGGATGCTTGGGTAACACTCTACCACTTGGGTGCACTAAAGCATGTATGACTTGAATTGGATGCTCGGTTCATACTAAGAACTCGGCGAATACTGTGAATTCGGTTCACACAAGATATTCTCAATCTGCTTGGGCTACACTGAAACATGTTAAATGGAGGACAGCTCAGTTGCAGTATTAACTGACCTTCCTGGACGACTTAAGTGTTTTGTCACGAATTGATAATATGTTTTGCAATAGGGTCAACAGTAATGAACTCCAAATGATTATCACTTGTACTTGTAGGAGTTATTGGAAGGTGACAACCTTACAATAACTTAAATCATGATATACATTTGATGTAAATGTTGAAATAGATCATAAAAGGCCATATCTTGTCAACCAACAACTAAGTGCTAGATATCATTCAATTGACAGTCTATGAGTTGTTTGTATAGATATATGATAGGTATTGGTGAATATTATGCCTTGATATTCTTATAGGTCATTACCTTATTGAGTACATTGGAACCCTAAAAGACTCCAAATTTAGAGTCCCAAATCCATTATAATAAAGGAGATTTCTCTATAAGTTAGTAGTCTGGAAAAAAATGATGCTAGATACGCATGTATTTGTTAATATTCAATCATCTCCAGCTGTGCACTCTTGAACTTATAATTTTCCCATACTTAGGTATTTCCTCTATATACTTTTGATCATGGTATTGATATTTATCTCAAAGCCAATCCATTTACTTCTCTACAGCAGGATAGATTCATGAATAAAATCTTTATTAAAATGACCATTAGTGTTTTTTTTCTATCATCAAAATAGGATCTATGAGAAATGATTTTACTCATGACGAGTAAGTATTTCCAAGCCTTTTTTTTTTTTTACCTAGTAAAGATTTAAAAATGTTGCATTATTTCGAATAATTTAAATACTTTAATGCACTTGTTGATTTAAATTAAATCCCTTCTTAAATAATATTGAATGATCCTTTTTAAGAATTGCACTAAATGTTCTTGAATTGAATATTATCCAAATTGAAGAGTTTTGATATATTTCAAATCATTTTTGTGAAAATAATTAAGATGTAATTCAATTATTAATATAATGAAACAAAATCCACTAATTATGTGTGCTATTATTTTAAAATTGCATTAAAAATACATTTGATAGTGTTTCTTTATATATACCTTTTATCCTAACCTATGATTTTGTTTACATGTGTTGATCAAGGGAACTTTGAATATTAGATCTCGCTACTTCGCAATTGATCTATTAGACCCTTTGAAATGGTGAACTAAATGAAAGATGGGCTTTGAGCCAAATTAGTTAGGCATTCACATTAAGTGAAGATACATAGCATAGCAAATGAGGCCAAAATGATGCTAATGGGATTATATTTGAAGTACTTAAAAGTTTATTTGAGCAGCAAATATGGGTAGTATTGTGATCATTGTATGTTCCTCTCATCCATAGGCCTCTCCTCCGCCAATTGTCATGCGTCTAGCATACACCTTTGAGAAATCATCAATTAATCATTTGCCATAATATGGAAATACTTTATGTTTTGAGTTGAACTCCAATCTAAAAAGGATAAGAATAGATGATCAGTATCTCATGACTGGTTTGTTTTCATCAATATGCTGAATATGATCACTTCCTTTGTTCTTGGTGTCATGTTTATCTATACAACATGGAACGACCTTCTTAGGTACAATGCATAAACACTTGAAGAGAAGGAGATATGAGTGTTTTTTCTAAAGCACCAAACCAAAGTTTTTTGTTTCAAAGGTGGTCCCAAGTGAGACCTCAATGCTGCAAAATAGGTCAAAAGGAACACCACCAAGGTATACTTTAGTGGCTAATATTATGAATTTTTATCTTATTAAAAAGAATATTTTCAAAGATTCGCCATGATATTCGATATATGATTAGCTTTGATTCACCTAAATATTATATATTATCAGAGAAATTAAAATTAATTCACCAATAATTATCAAAATTATTAGTTACTTTAGGGATATATCACCAATATTTTGTTTTCACTATTGATTTAAAATATAATGTAATGATCCTCATAATATTCCATGAGTTAAAAAATATTTAGTTTTCATTTGTAATATTTTATGGTGATTAATGAAATTTCTATTATTATTGAAATTCACCAATATTTTTTATACAAAAATTATGATTCCAAAATAATCGCCAATATAAACAATCTTTAAAATAAAAAAATTTGAAAGATCCATGAATAGAAATAAATTATTTTTTTCAAAATAATGAAAGATTCGCCAATATTTTATATCTTTTTTTGAAGGGGAGTTTCTTAAAGATTACCCTGAATGCCACCAGCCCGATTAAACAATTTGTTACCACGATTTAGAATATATCCTACCTTGTTGAAATTCATAGGCCACTCTGCAAGGATCCAACATTTTTATGTTTTGCAACAATGAAGGAATCATTTATCAATATGTGCAGGCCAATGACATTTTGTCAAATCTTATGTGTGTATTATTGCCAAAACTGTTGGAGCCAGGGTCATCTTTCGTGATGATGACAAACTAGAACACGATTTTTCATTGAAAGCAAGATGTGGGTCACCTTTAAACATCACATATTAAGGAAGATATTAAGCTTGGAAAAATAAGTCAACTTTGACTAACACTTTTAGCCTAGGAATCAAGCTTTAGTGTGTGATGTTTAAGTCGTCTGCAAGATGTGCTAACTCTGTAATCACGACTAAATAAATCAGAGTGGTTATTGCACATTTGATGGTTTCAAGAGTATGATGTTCATAATATTGAAGTGGGATGTGCAAGATATACAAAGAAGCTAAAACCATGGGTAGACTACTTTGACATCAAGATTCAAGTAGGAGGCTAAGAAGAGCTTGCAAGTTCGTGACTACCTTTGATGAACTCATGTCAAATGTTGGAGTGCTACATTATCTGTAACATTGAATTCATATGCTTCCACAAAAGCTTTGAAATATTTTTATGAGAACAATTGCCTATTACTCATAATCATGATTGCTAATTTTCCTGGGGCTAAAAATACGAGATGCATGTTGTTTTTGTTTTGAGCTCTTAATAGTGTTAAGAGTTTGGGTGCCTTCTTATATCTATATCAGATTGTTCATTAAAGAAGAAAGTTTTTCCTTGAATAAGGAAAGATCTCTAGAGATTGTGTGGTAAACCCTAACCCTAAAATCTTGTATTTCGCTAAATTGCGAAGCTATGTTAAAGAGGCTTATGAGAATGCAAAATTCACAATGTCGCATGATAGTTTCTTTGGTCCTTCCAAAATAGCAAAATTGCACTTCTTCGCGATGTAAGTATATTTGACCCTTTGAAGTAGCAAAAAGGTAGGTAAGGTTTTGAATTTCAATATGAAATATTTTACTCACAATATTCATATCATGTTTTTATTTCATATTTGAAAATAAAATATTTTTAGAAATACTAAGTTCGTATTTTTTTGATATATTTTCATGTTCGAAGTGAGTATTTTAGGGAAGGATTTTTCAAATTGTTGTTTGAGGAAATAAATAGAAGTTTGATGATAATATTTTGAGGCTTTATCAAAAATCTATTAAACTTAATTATTAGACATATGCATATGTTTGATGGGTAAGTATTATAGCATTTAATTTAAACTTTCTTTTTACTTTCCCTAATGTGATAGAAGGAGTTTTAAACAATATATTTTTTGTTGAAGTTGGTGAAAGATCAACCTCACAACTCCCAAGAATCACCAACATGAAAACACCTGTCATAAAAAGAGAGAAGCAAAAAACTATGGAGATCGAAATTCACAAATCCATAGAAGAGACATTCTTGATGTTTTAAGAGAAATTTATATTAATCAAAAGTAAATGAATGTATATTAAAAAGGGATATCAACCCTTATAAAAGGATATCAAAACCCTATTAGGTAACACCTAGGTTGCATCATAACAATTAATAAAAGAATCAATTATTATATGCCTAAAGTTTAGCTTAACTAAAATAGAGTTAATAAGGAAATATCTAATTACTCTAACACCCCACCCCCCATGCCCTTAAGATAAACTTAGGGAGTACCCAATGACCTACAAACAACTACTAAAAGTAAATTTGGGTTTTGGAAACAAGGCCTAATGGGGTACCCAAGCACAACCAAATTTTTGTAAAGAGGAGAAATAGAGAAATTGCATGGGAAAAAACTTACTCCAAAAAGAGATGAAAAGAATGTTGAAAGAACTAGTGAAGGATTGAAGAAACCTCCAAACTAGAGGATGCCTCAGAAGATAGGAACAAAAGGATGATCATGTATAATACCACTGAAGCATGTAGAAGTTGCAAAGCTCTATCAGAAGTAATTGTTGATCCAAAGAACCTCCACTGAAATAGAACTTGTCCATGTAGAGAAGACTATGATATGCATGAATGATCTCAAAAGACACTACTCAAATCAAGAGGCACATAAAGAAAAATAACTAAACTCAAAGATACAAATGGAATAAAACACCAAATCCTAAGGAGTCAATCAATCAAACATGGAACATTGCAACTAAAGTAGGAGTGAAAAGAAAAGTGTCTATATGATAAATGATCCATCTCACTAAAATGCATAGGTACCTTGCTACTACATGTGCCTAGTACATAGGAATAAATACTAAATACATAGCTCACTTCATTGAACCAAGGAATCATAAGAACCAATAGAACCCCCCCCCCCCCCCCAATGGAGACAAGGGCGAGATGATAAGCAACTAGAAAAGTGGACCAACAGAACTACATGTCAAGGAACCACGATCAAGATGCACAAAAGAATACATGTGTACACTAAGGTGATCAATCTCAGACACGTCATGAGGCTAATGTCATAGAAGAGAAACTCACTGGACAAAGGGAGATGGAAAAAAAAGGCAAAACATAAACCCCCCATGATACTTTAATCAAAGTAGTGCATATACAATAAGACACAAAATATAGTGAATCCCAAGAATGAAGTAATCTGCATGAATGTCCTCAGATGGCATTGCTTGAATCAAGAGGCAAAATAAGATAAAACAACTGAAATAAAAATACATCACGAATATGGCACTTTATATTGGTGTGTTTGCAAAAATGCATACAAATGATGTCTACAAAGACTAGAAGAGACATAAGGCTAGTACAATAGATAGTAAAACCCATGATGAATCATCTAAAGCAATGAAATTGATCCCCAAACCTAAAACAACCAAGATATCCACAAGAATGAAAAAAAAAAATTAGAAATTTTGTGTCTAGAGTAGAAATTGTGAAAACAACCAACATCATTAGAAAGATATCTAAAAGGCCATTCCAATGATATAAAAAATTCTCAAATTGGAGATCAAATGCTCAAGATATGTCTCCAGGAGTGCAAAATAGAACTCTTGACTTTCATAGAAAAAAAAGATATCAAAAACCCATCAAAGCTAAAAACTACTTACACCAATAAAGGGCTCAAAACTACCTTTCTGATGATATCTTATTTGTGGAAAATGGAATCTGGTTGTGCAAGATATGACAAAAAAGCCATAGACAAGACCAAACTGGGCTACAAGGGCTTGTAGGGCATGTTGATGCAGTGCTGACATCAACAAGTGACAAGTCCAAATTTGACGGTCAAATGGTCATTGAGGCAAAAAAAAAAATCTTAAAAAACACACTGTTACTAGAAAAACTTGTCAAAAAAAAGTCCAGATTGCCAGAAAAAATGCATGGTGCCGGAATAAATTTACTAGTACCCAAGAAATAAACATGTGGTAAAAAAAGTTTTTAATAAAACTCCAAACTTTAAACTATCATCGCTATCCATGGATATCAAAAAACATTGATCATGAAGAACCATCGTTAAAAAGAATGACAAACCATGGATGAAGGCACAATCAACAAATAAATCCTTCTGAAACCACCTTTGGCCAAAAAAAAATACACGTGGGTCACCCTATGGAATGCAAAAATACGGCCTACAGAGGTGGACATGGAAAGTGCCATGTGGCATATAAGAGGGCCTATAAGATTCTCAGGAGATCCGCCTAAGATTCACATGGGAGGAGTCCATAAAGTGCACCCAAAACCGGTTAATGGTCCCATAAAAATGTAACTCTCCACAAGTTGAGTGTGCATTCAATGTGGGGATCATGTTGACTATGCATGGGGATTGATGAGTGGGGCTAAGCATGTGGGAGAGGTCAAACATCACAACCCACAAAAAATAATGACACGTTAGAGACCAGTGAAGGACCCAACCACCATAAAGAAATGTGCATGTTGACATGTACAAGTCAAAAGATCGACAAATGGGTTTGTAAACATAATTGTAAGGATTTGTGGCAGCCAATGAGCAAGCAGCAACTCGGACCCAAAAACGCATCAAACAGGGGTATGAAAATTACAGGAAGAGGTCAGAGTATGGGTGGGACCTGCTTTGACCAAAAAAAACCCAAAATAAAAATGACACTTTTTCTATATATAAAACTCCCTCATGTATGTGACATTCATTAAAATGCATGCACGTATAGTAAAGCCCTATGTCCTATTTTTTATAAACAAAAAAAAGGCCAAATATTTTTGTAAAAAAAAAATTAAAAAATTCATCCTCAATATATTGACCCAATTCTTGGCAAGAGCATGCTCAAGTCATATGGCCTCGGTGCAGAAACAAATTGGCTCAGAAACCATTTTCCCAAATTAGACAAATTCTATATGAAAATAGGGGATTTCAAACACTCTGAGCTCAACGGTGATGTCTGTTTGGGCTCAAATTGGTCCAAAAAATAGGTCCCCCAAATCCAATATAAACATTTATGAAAACTGAAACCCTCTGAAAGAGAAAAAAATAGATCTGAAAACCAAGCCAAAACTCTCACAAAAAAAACAGGGGCATGAAGATTTGGAGCTCTTATAGCATGTTGAAGTTGATGATGTTGAGTAATATGGATTGTTTTCTGCAAATCTACTATTATTGCCAATGTTTTTTATTAAGGAAAATAGGTTTTGAAAGGTGTCTAAAACTATTTACACAATAAAAGATTTTCAATGGAGCCTAAACAAATGATACAACAAACCAAAAGATAAACAAGTCACCAACCAAAAAAAAGGTGACAAGGGCAGCCTCACAAATAATGCAGTACACATCTACCACCAAATAAAACTCAAAAAGAAAAAAACCAATTAAGACCCCAAACTCCCAAAAGAGTGAGATCTAATAAGATGATCAGAGGATTGTTGGAAACTTTTGTATATTTTACATTTAACCTTTGTCCAACCTTCCTCCAACCAAGAAGCCTCCTTCTCCCAAACCAAACCTTCACCATCTGACCCAACCAAAGAACTAGGCAAGATCACACCTGAAACTTTATCCATCGGAACCCGACTCGCAGAGGGAGGGGTAACCGTGACAGCCATATCCAATAATGGATCAAAATCAGGATCAGATGGTGCAGAGCTACTAGCACCATTAGTAACCCCAGGGGGGATCCTTAAGAGAAGTGTCTTTAAGGACGAAGTAATGCTAAACCAAAGCACTAGACCACCAAGAAGGTCTTTTCTTTGATTTATGTACTTTTTCAAGACAACGCGCAACAATATGTCTAGTCCCGGAATAGACCCTACAATGGAAAGGAATTCCTTCATAGCCTAGACTCTGAATCCAAGAACCATTTGAGACCTCAAGTTTGATCTTCTTAAGAAGGCCTTTCAACATATCAACCACCACTAGGATGCGAGCATAAGTAGTATGCAAGATATGAGATGAAGATTCTGATGGAGGATCAAATTTTATTATGAAAAAACCCCTAGCCATAGGGTAAATTTGGATAGACTCAGAAATCAATGGGTCCCAGTGCTTAGATATCCAAGCATGAAGAGCTTGTAGGGAAGACCAGAAGCTATGAAATTTTAAAATAGTGGCCCTCCTAGAGAAGTCCTCACTCATATGAGCAATTTCTTCAGCTATAATTTCCTCCAAAACCAACCGAATGGGACTGTTAACCAAGACATGAGTCAGAACTGAGGGAAAAGTTGGATAATCCATAGACAAAATCCCCAATCAATAGACATTAGCTTCAAAAGCTACCACATTCACAAAGGAGACATCTTTTCCACCACCACCAGCAGTAGACCTAAACCTCGAACACCCATAGGAAGAAGCAGTCTGAGCAGACGCAGCCACAGGGTCCACCGAGGAAGTAGTGCATGGAGAAGCCATGGTTAGAGCATAGAGCAAGAGTGCTAACCTGTTGAAAATTTGCAGAGCAGGAGCCAAAAAAAGAGAATGCTCAATACAATACTAACATTGCCAATATTATTAATATGTTCCAAATGCATATTTCAGTCACATATAAATACGAGAGGAGATATGTCTCATGAAGAGACGTGTCTCTAAGGTTTAATCATCATTTAATTAATATATTTAATAATAATAATTTATATTATATATATGTATATGTGTGCGTGTGTGTATAATGTATATATGTATTATATATATAGTATATACTATAATATATATTATTATTACATGAATATGTATAGATAGGAAATGATGATTTATTAATAATAATAATGTATATTTAATCAATCGAATGGAAGCTACAACTTTAACACTCCCTCCTAGCTAGAGAGGATTTGTAGAACACATTATGTTCTCAATTATATGAAGAGATATCATCCCAGTATGATATTCAATTCACTATAATGTTGAATTTATCAACACTCCCTCTTTAGCAAAAGAGAATTGAAGCAATTATAATACAAGATTTGAACACCACTTTAAGTGTGGTATATGAAAAACTTAAGTTATGGTATCCAACAAGATTTGGCCCAAAGAACCATAACAATTGATTTTCATAGTGTCTAGCAAAATTTGGCCTGAAGAACCATGATGATTTTATTATCAAGATATTCAGTAAAATCTGGCCCAAAGAACTGTTGAACTATTGTTTTGCACGATGCTTAATAGAAAAAATCCTTTCAAACTCCTCTTTTGAAAAGCTAATCTAGGATCAACTCCAAGGTTCCGAGTGATCTTGAGACCTACTAGAATCCATTTAGTTGAAGATAAATGTGAGTGTTCACAAGGAGGCCTTTGCTAGATAAGATTTTGAATCTGCTTGCTATCTCAAAATAACAACCACACAAAAAGAAAAATATTTTTATATATTTTGTTTTTTAATGAATGTGATCTAACAATGGAAACTATATAAATTTCTAATTTAACCAAGGGGTTAGTAAAAAAATAATGAAGATAGGGTAACAAGAAGTTTAAGAAAATAATATGAAAAGTAAATTCCTAATGGACATAAGCCAGGGAAACAACACGTCTGTGAGTTAGGTCTTCGAAAAGATCGATGGGTAACTAATGAAAATAGGAGCAACACTTCCTTAATTCCACTTATGCAATCTTTGATGAGAATTTAGTAACCGTAATATGTTTCACTTTTCATCAAATCGCAAGGCCATAGAAAGTGCGCTCATGGGAGACAAAAAGTTACGTAGGAACAATATGATGATCTCTTCTAGAACTAAGTACATCAGTAGAATTTGTAGATCCATGAAAAAAACCAAAATTAAAATATCGCACAACCAGACTAAGACAATAAAATTGTTGACTCAATTACATTCCATGAACATACATTCACAAAATATAACACACTTAGGCAAGAATCACTACACTCCAAATGTGAGCACCAATAGCATATATTATTGCATCAAAATAATGGTGACCTGAAATACATATTACATTTCTGGATTTACAAGAAATCTTCTCCTCAATTTGTGTTGAAAGTGAGAGATATCTTTATGCCGACGTATGCTTCTAAAATAATAAAACAAATATATTTATGTACAAACTAACTCTCTAATTGGTGCTTGGTAGGACTCCATCCATATTTATATTATTAATTGGATGCATGAGCCTTTACATGTCTTAAAACAAAGAAAACATGAGAAAATAAGAAGATGAAAGCCATTAGAAGATATGAGAGTATTTGGAAGTGCCAAAAATAGAAGCTCCATATTCACTAAGCGCCTGTAGGAGTTAAACTGCCATCAGAATGTGTTTTCGATGCATGGAAAGCTCTAAATTTAGAAATGGTAGTTAACTATCAACGCATCTCTAACTTACGCAAAAACTTCTGTAACACCTTTGAAAAGCGCACCTAGCACACTTGGCGCACCTTGGAAGCAGGTTCAAAAAATGCAAAATTTCACTAAGTGTCAAAACTAAAATTTTGGCTTATGGGTGTTGTTCCCCTTTATACTAGAGCTATGTCGGGGTATTTGCCCTTGAATTTCTTGATGATCTCAGTGACTTGAGGTGAATCTGAAAAAATATAAGGCCTCGTACTTGTCCTTCACCTTTTGCCTGTAATTGCCCACCTCAATGTGAGTCTCCACAACATCTCTGAGTTTTACATCTAAATCTAATAATGCTTCTTCCATTTTGAATGCTTGTTTGATGTCATATTCAATAGAAGCTTCATCAAAAGTCTTTCAAAATTGATCAACTACTACCTCTACACCTATCAATTTATCCCTTGCATCATGCTCAAAAATATCTAAACACGCATCACTATAATGTTTCTCTGCCTCCAAAATTTTCTCTTGGGATTGATCCTTGAGCTTGTGAATCTCCACATGTAATGTTTCTATTACTTTATTGCCATTCACAATCTTGTCTATCCAATCATCAATCTTATCTAATTCTTTTGCCGTATATTCCTCCATTAACATCTAATATCTTTGACTCATAATCAATTGAAGTGCTTGCAAGTCCTTGCCCCAAGTATGTACTTCATCCATCAAACCAAAATCTTGGTTCAAAATGGCCGCTAGTCTATCCACATTATCCTGCATATGGTGTAACAACTTCAAATTTCCCTATATAATTTGTACACCTTTCTCTTCAAAACTTTCTCACCATTGCCGACAAGCTCTCAAAAATGGGTCTAGCTATACTAATTCCTTATCCCTTTTCTCCAATGTTGTGTTCAAAGTTTCCTCAGGATGTTCAGAATCTAAGGGACCAATAGCTTCGATTAGATATCCTTTTAGGATCTCATTCGGTCTCCAAAGTGTTATCAATTCTGCCCCATCCTATTCAAAGTGTTTAAACACTTCTTTCATTCCTGTTGTCACCATCAACTTAGCCATGTCCAACGTAGGTATCCTAAGCATGACCTCCTTGATCTGATAATCTCTTGGAGTTAATTCTTCAACATCTACATTCAGAGGAGGGATAGCCACGTGAGCAAAAAAGTCCTGGTTCTGATCACTCATAATGAAGGCTATTGCCTGTGCATCCTTTGGTGGTGACTTAGAGTTTCTTAGAACTTTGATCAATTCAATTCTATCCTCTTCCTTAGTAGTGAATTGTTGCCTTTTGTTTCTTATCACCTCTTTTCTTAGCCATATTAGAACATGCTCTGTTGGGGATTTGCCTTTTGAAGACAAAGGATTTTTCTTGGTAATACTCTTCCCCTTATCTCCCCTTTCTGGAGTCTTCTCCTTCTATGAGAGATCCACACAGGGAGTCTCTGTATCCATGGAGTCCACAGTTCTCACCTCTGTGTCTTGGGAAGCTTGTTGAGGTTGCTCAACTATTTGTCCTTCCTTTAACACTTCATCAGTGGATATTTGTTGTGGCTCTTCCTCCTGTTCTACTTGGACTTGTCCTTCATTATTTGGAGGGAGAGGAGTAGTCAATCCTTTATCTACACAAAATGTAACTTGAATGGGCAATAGTGGAGCTACTTTAGACCCTTGTGGCTTAGCTGAAAATTGACTCCAATCAAACTGTTGAGTTTGATTAGCTGGAGTATCTCATATTTGGTACTATTCGTAGATTCACCACTAAAGTAATGGCTGATGTTTGCCAATTTATGGCTGACATGTAACCCTAAAGTGGTTTAATACTTGTATAAAAGGGCTTAGGGTTAGGGTTGTTTTTGTGTGGTGATTCAAAATTGGTTCTTGCGGTAGTATTGAGCTGTAAGGGATTACAGATTATAATCAGGTTATAATCACTGGATCGTAATAATATCAGACTTATGGTTTGGTAGATGTAGCCTAGGGATTGGGTGAACCATGTTAAATCTTGGTGACTTGTGTTCTTTTCTGTGTGATCTATTATTTTTTGTTAATGGCTATATTTGAATGTAATTGTTATTTTTGTCTGTGGTTTAATCCTAACAAGTAGTATCAGAGCGAGGTTTTTTTCAGTTATCCTCTATAGGAAGGTCTCACAGTTGAGTGGGAGTCTCACAGTCAAGTGGGAGCGATGGAAAACAAGGGTAAGCTGAGGGTTGACAGGTTTAACGATCAGAACTATCTGTTATGGAAGACTATCTTTATCAGAAGGATTTATGGAAGCCATTGGAAGGCAAAGCCAAGAATTAGGGATCTATGTCAAATGACGAATGGGATCTTTTGGACAAAAAGGCACTTGGAAGCATTCAATTATGCCTGGCACCATCAGTGGTATTTAATATTACAAAAGCAAAGATGACAGAACAATTGATGTAAACCCTAGCGAAACTATATAAAAAGCCCTCCACTTCAAACAAGGTATTTCTCATGAAGCGTTTATTTAATATGAAAATGGTCGAAGATGGATATGTTACAGATCATTTAAATGAGTTTAATACTATTACTAGTCAGTTATCTTTTATGGGTGTCAATTTTGATGAAGATATTAGGGCTCTCTTGATTTTGTGTTCTTTGTCTGAAACCTAGAATGGCTTGGTAATGGTTGTGAGTAATTTTGTTCCTAGATCTAGTACCCTAAAATATGATGATGTGATCGGTGTTGTTTTGAGTGAGAAAACTCCTAGGAAAACCTCAAGTGGATCTACATCAAGAAGTGTTTTGAATGCACATAGCAGGGGCAGAACAACTAAGAGAGGAAGTAACTCTGGATATCGTGAGAAATCAAGAAGAAAGTCAAAAGGGAGGAGGTCTCAATCGAGAGGACTGAATGACTGCTAGTACTATGGAAAACCAGGGCATAAAAAGAAAGATTGCTAGAGTTGAAATAAAAATGAAGGAGATAAACCAGATAGAGACAAGGAGACAAATGTGGTAAGTAACAAATCCGAAGAGGATGTTTTGCTTCTATCTTTAGAAAGTGTTGGTGATTTATGGGTTTTAGATTTTGATGCTTCATTTCGTGCTACACCTCATAGAGGTTATTTCATTGATTATGTCTAAGGGGATTTTGGACTTTTTTATTTGGGGTATAAAGAACTCTGTCAAATTGTTGGAAAGGGAAAAGTTAAGATTAAGTTGCAAAATGGGAATCATTGGCTACTACATGAGGTAAGATATGTTCCAAGGGTGAGTAGGAATTTAATTTTAGTAGGGCAACTCAGTGATGAGGGTTGTGTAGTTAATTTTAATGATAAAAAGTGGAAGGTTTCAAAAGGTTCCCTTGTAGTAGCAAAAGGTGTGAAAGTAGGCACCTTATATCTTTGTACAGGTCATATTGTTCCTTCTACTTTAATTGTTTCAAAGAAAAATGAATGTTCAGGAACAATTGTTGCAGTTGAGCAGGGAGAACAAATAGCTGTTGTAAATTCTGATACAACGTTGTGGCACAAAAAACTTGGGCACATGAGTGAGAAAGGTATGGAAGTATTTTATTTAAAGAAAGTTTTACCATGTCTAAAATGTGTTAATATGGATTTCTGTGAAAGTTGTGTGTATGGAAAACAAAAGAGAGTGAGTTTTGTAAAGACTGGGAAGGAAAACAAAAAGGTGAAATTAGAGCTTGTGCATACTGATGTATGGGGACCAGCTCAGGTATCTTCCCTTGGTGGCTCTCATTATTATGTTACATTTATTGATGACGCAACTAGAAAAGTATGGGTTTATTTCCTAAGACAAAAATCTAATGTATTTCATACTTTTAAGAAATGGAAATGCTTGGTTGAAAATGAGACTGGTAAGAAATTAAAATGTCTCAGATCTGATAATGGTGGTGAGTATTGCAGTCATGAATTTGAAGATTATTGCTCCACTAATGGTATTCATAGATAGAAAACTATTCCAAGGACTCCATAGGAAAATGGAGTGGTTGAACGTATGAACGAGACTATAATGGAGTGTGCAAGGAGCATGAGGTTGCATGTTGGGTTGCCCTTACACATGTGGGTGGAGGCTATCAATACTATTGTATATTTGATTAATAGAGGTCCCTCTATTTCTTTCGGCTGTGGTATTTCAGAGGAGGCATGGACTGGTAAGAAGGTGAGTTATTCTTTTCTCATAACTTTCGGTTGTGAAGCATTTGCTCCCATAAATTTTGAAAATAGAACCAAGCTGGAAGTTAAGTCAAAGAAATGTGTATTTTTTGGATATGGCATTAATGAATTTGGTTATAGGCTTTGGGATTTTGAAAATAAAAAAATTGTAAGAAGCAGGGATGTCATATTCAACGAGAATGTGTTGTACAAAGATTTGTTGCAACAACATGAGAAGAAAGAAGCTGATTATGTAGTGCTGGATGATACTCCAAAAATTGGTGTTCCAACCATTCCTCGTGATGTGCAACAAAAAATACCACACACACTAGTGAATGTTAGATGGTCAACAAGGCAAATTAGACCTCCACAAAAATTTTCTCCCTCTTTGTATTCTATTTTACTTACTAATGCTGCTAAGCCTGAAAGTTATGATGAAGTTGTGCAGGTGTATACTAAGATTCAATGGGAGTCTGCAATGAAAGATGAAATGAACTCTTTGTTGAAGAATAAGACATGGGATTTGTGTAAGTTGCCTAGAGGTAAAAGAGCTTTACAGAATAAGTGGGTTTACAGGTTGAAAGAAGAGGATGGAGGTTGAAAGAAGAGGATGGAGGTAAGAAAAGATTTAAAGCCAGGGTAGTTGTAAAAGGATTTGCACAGAAAAAGGGAATTGATTTTGATGAGATATTTTCTCCTGTTGTTAAGATGACTTCTATCTGTACTATTTTAAGTCTTGTGGCTACTAAAAATTTGGATTTGGAGCAGCTTGATGTTAAAAGAGCCTTCCTTCATGGTGATTTGGATGAAGAGATACATATGGCTCAATCATTGGGATTTGCGGTCAAAGGTAAGGAGAACTTAGTGTGCAAATTGAAGAAAAGTTTGTATGACTTGAAGCAAGCACCTTGGCAATGGTATCTAAAATTTGACATTTTTATGCATGAGCATGGTTACAGTAGCTGTCATTTAGATCATTGTGTCTACTTTAAGAGGTTGGATGATAATAGTTACATTATTTTTTGTTTATATGTTGATAATATGCTTGTAGCTGGGTCTAACATGAATCACATTAAGGGGCTAAAATGCCAATTAGCACATGCATTTGCTATGAAGGATTTCGAGGCAGAAATAAAAATCCTTGGTATGAAGATTTGCAGAGATAGGAAGAACAAAACATTGGTGCTATTTGAGGCTAATTATGTTGAGAAGTTGTTACAACGTTTCTCTATGGAGAATGCTAAAGCTGTCAGCACACCTTTACCTGGTCATTTGAAGTTGACTAAGGAGATGTGTCCTAAGACACAAGAAGAGGAGGATAAGATGTCCAAGGTATCCTATGCTTCCACTATAGGAAGCTTGATGTATGCTATGGTATGTACTAGGCCAGATATTGCACATGCAGTAGGAGTTGTTAGTAGGTATATGATTCATCCAGGAATTTAGCATTGGAATGTCCTCAAATAGATTCTTAGATATTTGAGAGGAACATCCAACAGGTGTTTACATTTTGGGGGCTTTCCTACTGATTTACAGGGCTATGTTGACTTAGATTTGGTAGGGGATATTGATACCATGTAGAGTACTACAGGTTATGTCTTTACTATTGGTGGGGCAGTCGTGAGTTGGGTTTCCAGGTTACAAAAGGTTAATGCTTTATCCACTATAGAGGCAGAGTATGTAGCTGCTATAGAGGCAACCAAAGAGATGATATGGCTTCAGTTCTTCTTGAAAGAATTGGAACATCCTTAGAAGGATAATTATTTGTTCACAGATAGTCAAAGTGCCATTCATCTTGGAAAAAATTTAGCTCTACATTCAAAGAGCAAACACATCCAATTGTAGTACCATTTTAGTAGGTTAGTTTTGGAGGATGGATAGTTAAAGCTGGAGAAGATACATACAAATGAAAAACTAGCATATATGTTGACAAAGGTAGTAACAAGGGAGAAGTTGAACTCCTCTTCAGCTTTGGTTGGTCTTCTAGACTGAACATGAATAAAAGAACAGCAGAGTCCAGGGTGGTTTGATCGAGTGGGAGGCTCATGGAGTAGCGCCATCCCTACATGATCATTCTCCAAGTGGGAGATTATTGTTTAGTGTGGAGCCTGATCAGTCCTTGTTAGTTTGTGGTGATTGATCAGGAAAGTATTGTACATACTTCATAAAATCTTTGGGGCTCCTGAAAAAATAAAATTTGGTATTATTCGTAGATTCGCCACTAAAGTAATGGCTAATATTCGATAATTTATGGCCAACATGTAGTAACCCTAAAGCGATTTAATACTTGTATAAAAGGGCTTAGGGTTAGGGTTGTTTTTGTGTGGTGATTCGAAATTGGTTCATGCGGCAGTATTGAGCTGTAAGGGATTACATATTTTAATTAGGTTATAATCATTGGATCGTAATAATATTAGACTTTTTGTTTGGTGGACGTAACCCAGGGATTGGGTGAACCACGTTAAATCTTGGTGTCTTGTGTTCTTTTCTATGTGATCTATTATTTTTTGTTATTGGTTATATTTACATGTAATTGTTATTTATGTCTGTGGTTTAATCCTAACATTATGCTCTTCATCCTCATCATCCTCGTCTTCCTCTCCTTCTTCTAGGATAACTTCTGGGACTAACAAGAAAGGAATAACTCTCCTAATGACCTTTTGTCTACTCTTTACCAAAGTCTTAATCTTTCATCTCTTAAGAGAAGATGGGGAGGCTTTTACCTCTTGTTGCAGTGGAGGTATTTCTTGTACTTGTATTTCTGCTTCTCCTTTCCCTTGTTCAGTTGGTGTCACTTGAGGATTATCCTAGGCTTTTGTAGCTTCCACATTTTCTGATCCTTGTACATTTTTTGCCTCAAGCTGTGGTGGTGCTTGAGTTACTCCCTCTTCTGGCTCAACTTGTTTGGGAGAAGTCCTCTTGCTCTTATTTTACCCTTTTGAGCCCTATAATATCCAACTTCTGTATCAGGTTGGTGAACTAGGGACTAAGCTATAAATGTAGGCACTATAACCTTAGCTCCTTGACCTCTTGTTGGGCAGGCTTGAGCATGAAAGACCACTGCCTGAGGAATTGGATCCAACTTTAAAGGTGTTTTGACCCAATCCTTTGTTGGTTTGATAACATGCCTAGCCCTATGATTAATGTCTGGGTTTTCTTCCTTATCAATCTCAACATTCATAATAGGTTAATCACCAATCTTGTCCCTATTGAACAATGGATCAAGAACATCCTCAGTATCTTGTTGCACAACCTTTAAAGAAACTTTTATCTTTAAAGAACTCCCTCCCAGATAGAGATTCATCCTACAATAATCCCTTATTCGAATATCGTAGTCATCTATAACATTCATCCAGTGGTCCTCAATTGCATCTTCATGTTGAAATGTCTTGCTAGCCAAATACTGCACTCTTCCAATATTATCAAAATAGGGCCGAGAAGAATTATATTCATCCAAAGGATATTTATTCCACTTAGACTTAAATGATGAAATATCTTGTCTCTAATCCACACTAAATGGTCCTATAGTAATAGGCCACACCCAAGTTATTTTATGCTTCTTTCTAACTCTGTCCTATGCAGTCAAGAGTTGTTGAGCTATCTCCAACGGTATAAGTTTGTCACTTGGATACCTAGGGAGCTTCTTGGGGTTGATAGTGGTATCCGCTACCCTCAAATAGGTGAATGTTTGATACTGGTTGTAGTAGGCTCCAACTTCTGATATCTTTGCAACTACCTCTTTTAACATCCTCTTAGGATAATCCCCTTCTATGAACTGGATTATTGCAAATATAAAAGCATCATTTACTATCCTATATTCCTTACTATGCTCCGGAAGCCTTTTCTTCACTAGTTGGGGATATACTATATAGGGCCATGCGTTTGCCTCTTGCATATTTTCCTTCTTGAACAATCCTGCATAATCTGTTGCCCTTGCAACTAACAAGTATACTAAATATGATGTCATATAAAACTTTTGATTATTCTTAACTACCACCAGCTGCTCATCCAATTTCTCACTAAGAATGGAAACCCAATCAATTAGCATCCCCACTATTTTGATAGTCTCAATAAAATGTACCATCCATATATTCAAGTGTCTCAATGCTAGCAACCCCATGACTCTACTCAAGAGTATGATAGAATATCCAATATCTTCTTTCATGTATCCTCCCGTCATGTCCACTTTGCCTACTTTAAATCCTAGTGAAGTCTTCACAATGAGGTATGAGGACTAGAAAATCTCAAATGCTTCCTCTACATGTTTCCTATACCATCTCTCCGCTTGGTGATAGGTCAATTTGATGAACTGATCTGCTCTCAAAAGATGGAACACCTTCTCTATGTTCTTAGGTCAAAGATCCAAGATGATCTCTCTAGTTATGCTCTTTATGACCCTTTCTTCAGAAACATAGGTCTCTGCTAGTGTCATGATCAACTCTAAGGATTGCACTAATACTGGATGTGATGTTGCACTGACAAGTCCTAATCAAATCAGAGCAGATATCATTAGGGATCTTTCAGTGGGTTTGTTACACAATGTCAGGAATGTGCTCAAGTCTGTGTGACCAAGTTCAATGTCCCAAATCTCTGAATAGTTGTCTTGAAAGTGTGACTTGGTCAGAACACCTTGAAACTTGAACACCACAGGTTTTGGGACCATCTTTGCAGCAAGGGAGGATGATGAAGAAGTCATTAAATCACACAAAAATAACATCTATTAGTTCGGAGTCAAAGAAAAATCAATCAATACAAATCCTACGATGACTCGAAAAAACCCAAACTATTAAAAAAATTTAGAAAACCTAATATTTAACCTTTTATGCAAAAAAAAAAGGGTGCACCAAGCACACCAATAGGTGCGTTAGGTGCACCTTAATCTTTTGTTTAAACTTTTAAATAAAATCAGCGCACCCTTATTTATATTTTAGTGCACCTTAATCTTTTGTTTAAACTTTTAAATAAAATCAGCGCACCATTTTTTGATGTTTTAAAGTTTTGTTTTGTGAGTGTAGGTGAAGGCAAGGAGGGGAAATGGGAACCTCAGCAAGTGCAGTGATGTGCTACGGGAGGCTCGAAGGAGGAAAAATAAAAGTGAGGTGGTAGGGGGGTCCCGAGTTTTATAGACCTACGGACCCAGTGCACCCCTTGGTGGTGCACAACTGTGCTTTTGTGCATCAACAAGGGGTGATTGTCTCTTTTAAAGTGTTTTGGCTCACTAGCATACCTAAGGAGGTGTGCTGAAGCACCTTTTGCAAAAAGTACTTATCCCACATAATGATGATTTTTTGGATCTAGGTTTTTCCAGCTGGGACCTAGACATGACTAAAGACACTAGGGAAAACCCTAAAAAAGACTCAAACCCCAAACTAGGGATCCTAAAAGCTAAAAAATAAAGTAGGGGGTCCCCATTTCTAGGCGAAATGGGGCGTGCATTGTGAAACCATAACAAGAACCATGATAAGTTGGTTATCAAGGTGTCCAAAAAAATCCAGCCTGAAGAACCATGATGACACTTGCTCCAACACATTTCCATGTTTGGAGATGGATCAACTATTGATAAAGTCGTCACCTTACAATAGTGACCTCACACATATGAAAGATCATCACTTTTCATAACACAATTGCAAAGAATTAATCTTTCTGTGACAATAACTTAATGAAGTCTTCCATGATAACAGGTCTACTATTTATAAGATTGTCATCTTACAATAATTACCTTTTGTTTATATATGTCAATGAAATATTGTCACCTTCAGTACATATCATATACAAAATAGTAAGCACCATGAACCAAGTTAGAGGGTGATACAAAGGCTTTCACCTTAATTCTCCCTCATAGAGAATAATGCATTACAAGGAATTTCACTTAGAACTTCTCCTCATAGAGAAGATATCATTTACAAAGTATTACACATTAAAAAATTCTCCCTTTGAACAATGATCCTAGGAAGTCAGGTCCAGTAGTTACTCCCTTAGAGGCTCTCTTCCCTAAGGATTCTTGTTAGACTCACTCTGAATCTGATATCTAATTTTATGGTGATAAGTCATCATTTCTTCATGATATACATAGAAGTAGGCCCATCAAAATCATACAATCACACATGTATTTCTAGACTCCCTCTATTATCAATCTTTTAAGCTCCTACTTTGCTTTAGAAGAATCTTATAATCTCACTCATACTCCCTCTTAATGTAGAAGAATCTCATAATCTCTATCATCAAAGATGTTTGCTTCAAGAGCCTCTTCTTATCCATCTTGATCCTCAAGGTCTTTGGAGCTACTATCATTAGATTGAGTTTGTAGAATATTATGTAGCATATGTAAAGTACCAACCTTCTTTTCTTGTAAGAATATCCTCAAGCGTAAAGGAAAAGATCAAGGCAAATAACCCTTATAGTATGTATAGAAATACAAATAAGAGAAACTACAAAGAGTAGATAAATGTAAAAGACAAGAATACTATCTGCACACAAAGATTCTGAAATTGTCTTTTTAGATTATTTGAGAATGGAACATCTCCCTTTTAAATAAGGTTCAAGTGGGAATGGAACATTGACTATTATTCCCCCCACAATGTAAAATTTTCACTCATTCTTATATTATTGAACAATTTTGTATCAAATATGACAACTCTTTTCTAAGCTCTAACTTTCTCTTTTCATCCATTGAAGGTCCAAACATTTATTTAGCTTAACAGTAGAAGCGAACATGTCCTTTCATTTTTTCAAACTCATCCACAATACACCAATATCTTGATTGAGTATGATTGTGCCACAAGTATGAATCTACAACTCATACATCGAGTTTCATTCATCAAAGAGAGACTCATAGATGGTTCAAATAAATTCTTTAAAACTTCATTAATGTCTCACAACAACTCAAATTTTCTTTGTTCATGCAAAGGTATTTGTTTGATCTTTTGATTAAACCTATATTATGCACATCTTGCAATATGTGTATTCCAAATGTATATCATTAGTGAATCTATCACAATATAGTTTACTCTCTTTGAATCAATATGATCGAGATTACCAAAGGTTGACTAAATCACATCCTCTATCTACTCCCTCTCTTTCAAGATTGCCTCTAATGAAATGTCACGCTTCCTTTGACTCTCAATCTCCCTCTTTTTCCTAATGCAAGAACATTCTCAAAAGAACGCATCAAAGTATATAGCTCATATATAAATAAGAATAATAATTTTGCATAACAAAACCATTATAATAAAATATAGATAAGATATATTATGAATATATGTGCATATATTCAAACTTCTACATATATACTTTAATCTATATTTTAACATATTATTCGGTCATCGAGTTTGACTCAAAAATCACACAGTTAAATCCTGATATTCACATCACATATTATTCCCTTGTTAAGATTACTTATAATCTAAGGTGGTCACAAAAATAATTGAAAATAACACTGAAAAAATAAATTACTTATCTTGTTATTTATTATTTTCCTCTTTTCTACATCTTTATCCACATCCATTTATATTTTCCCTCAATTTGTAGTAGGTCCCTTGTCTTTATTTACGAGTTAGGGCCCACCCTTCCTTACTTGGTCATAACTTTATTTTCCTTACTGTTTTCTTCTTTATTTCATGGGACTCCCCTTCATTATTTTTCTTTATCGGGCATCATCATTTGTGGTCTACTCTATACACATGGTTTCTCGTGTGTGCCCGATGACCCTTAGTTCCTTGTCCAATTGCACTCAGGGACCGTCCATGTTGGATATCTTGGGAGCCAGTTTTCTCATGTCCCAAATGACTCATGTGTCCTACATGTATTACCATCGTCCTCCTTCGGTAGGGATCCTTCATTGATTGTTACTCGCACCTCTGATTCCCGGTGAGCTTTCCATGATGGCAACACATGTATGAAAACTATAAGCTACTCTATTAAGTTATAAATAGAGATTTGGGCACTAATAACAACATAAAAATGAGCCCTTTTTGCCTTTTCACCCACATGTATGATATTCTTGAGTGTTTAGAATTGATCTTCCTCACATATAATTCCTTGTTCGAGTCCATGCAGGAGAAATGAAACTTTGCAACAAATAAAACGGAGAGAGAAACAATAGCAATGGACCCATCCTCATTGCCCAATGAATCATAAGAGGTATTTGATAGATCTCTGGTAGCTCTCCTGCAATCTGCTATATCGATCGATAACTTAGAAATCTGGCTAGAACAAAATGAAAGAATACTTAGTTTCTGTGAACTAGAAGGCATCGGTGCCAAACAATATCTTTCTACCCACAATACTCTAGACAAGTTTAAAAAAATAGGTTTGAAGTGGAAACAATTTGTTAACGATGAATGCAGAAAGTTTTTTCAATATTGAGTGAGGGATGTCAACCTAGATATATGTTATGCATTTTTAGCACTACATGTTGAATACTGAAGGAAGTAAAGTGAATTCCTTCAATAGCATTGAGTTTTCCATATAGAAATTCGTTGTATTTTTCATAGTTGGTTTAGTGATCTCCTACGATGCTCTCCTCTTCGATACTCGACAAATTTTCCTCCCAATGCTTGTTCAATGTCCTCCACTTATCTTAATGATAGCTATATTTGATCTCCTATCTGATGTTGGTGTCCTCTGATCATTTTGCTAATATGTAGTTTCTAAAGGCACTGTCTCTTTTTATCCCTATCATGTATGTGCACATTTGATATGTGTCAGTTATATCATTTTATTCCTATCCATGTTGGCTCTGTTCCATTTGTTAGTTCAAGTGTACTATTTGACATGTGATATTTACTTCTGCCAAGGCCCAAGTCTGGATATAAAAGATAAATAGTTTCTACATATATCTTACACACTGGCGTGGAAACCAAGCATTTTAGACAATGGCCAGTCTTGCGAGGCGGGCACTGGGAATAGACATGCAAGTCATGATCCATGTATTTTCCAATGATCCTTGTTCCAGCAAATTTATTTTTTCCACCTTCTTGGCATATTTTCCCTATCTGATTTAATTTCTCACATCTATAACCTAGCTTTGATCTCATGTTGAGGAATATGGATTGTTTTCTGCAAATGTACTAACATTGTCAATGATATTGATATGTTCCAAATACATATTTGGATCTTATATAAATATGAGAGGAGGAGACATGTCTGTAAGGTTTAATCATCATTTAATTAATATATTTAATAATAATAATTCGTATAATATATGTATATATGTGTGTATGTGTGTGTGTATGTATTATAAATTAAATATAATATATATTATACTATAATGTATATAATAATATATATTATTATTAAATGAATATGTATATATGGGAAATAATGATTTATCAATAACAATCATTTATATCAAATCAATCCAACTAAAGCCACAACTTTAATATATGAAAGATCAACCCCACAACTCCTAAGAATCACCTACATGCAAACAACTGTTGTAGAAAGAGAGAAGCAAAAAGTTATAGAGGCTAGAATTCACAAATTCATAGAGGAGGCATTTTTTATGAGCAAGAAGTGAGTTTACTCTTAATCAAAAGTGAATGAATGTATATTACAAAAAGAGACCAATCCTTATAAAAGGAGATCAAAACGCTAAAAGGTAATGCCTAGGTTGCATTTTAAGAAAAATGATCTCAAGTACAAAATATGTCGATCTTTCTAAAGGGGTATTTTTTTTATTGATTTATTTACTCTTTACCCTAATTTTTACAATAGAAGAATCTTTGTTTAAATTTTAAAGATTTATGATATTTTTTTTAAGAACCACATATAATTAATCTTTTTATGCTAGAAGATATGTTTCTCAAGATATATAGATGATATATTCAAGGGCCCTTATTATAAGTTAATGTGATATTTCTCTCGTTCTCTATTAGCCTTTTTAATATTATTTTATGAAGAGCTCGAAGAAGTTATTTTGATTTATAATTGTCACAAATTTTACAATTATGAGAAAAATATTTTCAAAATAAAAGTATTTTAAATTCCTCATGTTGAAGTTATGAAGGGAGAAATATGAAAATATTTTTAGGGTACAGAAATTATATGTTTACCCTAAATTAATAAAATATTGGGGTATGTTCTTGTATATTTTCTTGTAGTATTTAATTGAATACTTTTATTTTTTAAATATTTCAACCTAATATTTGCATGTCAAAGAAAGCATCACATCATTCCATACAAACCTAAATAAAAGGTAAGGATTTAGTTTATTAAAATTTATAAGTATCTTACTAAGCTCTTTTATGTGCAGGAAATGTTTATAAGATGATTATGAATTTGCATCATTGAAACAATTTGTTAAGTGAAACGAAAGAGACAAAGGAGGAATGATACAATTGATTATCAAAGATTTATCAAAACCAAAGGACGTGATCTTTTAGAAAGTGGCAATGATGGCACAAAGATTTCAAATTAATGTTAAGCTTTGCATTTTAAATTTTGTGTTCAGTTGCATTTAGTTTAGTTAGGAATAGTTGCAATGATCTAAAGCTTGTATGCATCCTTTCATTCTTTATAAAGGCTACCAGGATCATTCACAGTAGAGATAGTGCTTAATAACAATTTAAAGATCACGAGATACTTGTTGGATGATTTTGCCCTTGATTAGGTAATGCAACTGAACACATATTAATTGTACTCCCTATTTTGAATCAATAAAAGATTTTTTGTCTTAATTTGGGAAATTGGTTTTTCAATATCTAGCATGCTATATTGTCCTCTTGGATTCAGAACTATTGTTTGATAGATTGAACTTCATGTTCACTCTTGATTATCAAATACTACAAGCTATGCGATGTTTGTCTAAATTGGTCTCCTTAAGTTGGGGTTAAATTCATTTAGACTAGAATACATGTTTTAAGTTCTATGTCTAGTAGTTAATGGTTTGGTCAACTGTCTCCAAAAGAGTTTGATGATAAGTTCATGCAAGGTTGACTCCATTTTCCCAATTGAACTAAGGACTACTCTTTCTTGTTTCATTTGAGTCAATATATAATTACAGTCTGTGTGGTTCTTTGCCTAATTCATTTGTATGTCATTTATCCACTCTCATTCATATTTCAAATCATCCATTGGCCAAATTATATCAAGTTTCCCAACATTGAGTAGGCAAGACTCGTAGGAATCCTACCATCAATTTGAGGAACCAACAGAGTACTTGGTGAATGTCATTTAATTGATGTTATAATAGGTCATTACTCAAGGTGACTGGTGAATATCATGTGTTGATATTCTAATAGGCCAATACTCATGATATTAGATGTGATATCAAACCTTATTGAGTACATGGTGAATATCGTGTATTGATATTCTAAGTGATCAATACTCAAACTACTTGGTGAATATCATGTGTTAATATTCTGATAGGCCAATACTCATGATATCAAATGTAATATCAAAATGGTGGATATCTTCTAATCAAAGATATCCTTAAAATTAGGAATTCCTTATATTATCTATGGTGTAATATTTATCCTCCCTAGCTAAGAGGATGTGTTGATGTTTGGTAGCTTGAGTTGGATAAACTATGAGATTAAAGGGCATATCTATGTGTGTGTGTGTGTGTGTGTGTGTGCTAATGAATAGACATCGTCCATGAAAGGACCTTTCTATTCTTGATTCTTCATCTATAAATATAAGATCATTGTCTTCGAAAAGCATATACCAAGAAGACAATGCAACTACATTTGAAGGGATTTGAGAAAACCAACAATACACACACACACAAATATTAAAAAAAAATTTAAAAAAAAGTGTGTATACACCAATATTTATGTATGCACAAGTGTGTGCGAGTACATAAATATAAAAATATGAAAGCAATAAGTGAAAGAACCAAAAAAAGGCTAAACAACCACAACATACCTGAGACAAAGAAGGAAATAACCAACTAAAAAGGAAATCAAAAGAGAAGAGGAAGAGGGACCAAACCAACCAAAGAGGAGGCACACATGCAAGAAAGAGGGTGGGGCAATCAACATCGATCTAATGCACATATTTCTTTCTTTTTGTCTCCTCGGCTCTCTCATCTTGATGATGGATCACAGAGTGTGATCTGAAGTGTTAATGATAAAAAAACATACATCGTTGAATCGAGAAACCAATTTATGCATTGAAATGGATTGTGAAAATTTGATAATGTTAATATAAATAGTAGTTCATGAAAGCTTCTTCACAAAGTAAATTTTGTAGATTTTGATCATGAATCGTAACTTTGGTTGCCTCAACTATGGATCTATTTTTCCTTTCCACAACTCCATTTTGCTGAGGGTTTGTAGGGGACATAAAACTCCCACTTGATCTTTTGCCTCTTAATGCAGAAATTTTGAAAGCCTTTAAAAGTGTATTCTCCTCCATTATACAATCTCAAAACCACTTTGAATCTATGAAGTACTTCTTCAAATTCCTTAGATTTCAAGACGTTATTCCAAGTTTTTCAAAAATAATCATCAACCATAATCATACAATACCAAAATCCACTCAAATATGCCACAAACATTGCTCCACATAAATCAAAATGAATCATATCAAAAATTCCTTTTGATTAAGAGTTTTTTGGACAAGCAAGAACTTTTCCTTTAGATAATGCAACTTTATATCCTTTATCCTTAAAATTTTAAAATGGAGACTAGATTTATTTTGATTCCTAGAACAAACAAGACATCACTTAAATGAATAGGGATATCAGAATCTAGATTAAGAGAATTGGTCCCAACACCTTTCATTGAATAACTTGCATCATCTCCAATAATCACTTATAAATTGGTGTCTCTTTCTATCAAGTCAAAAAGATGCTCTCTATATCCAGTAATGTGACATGAAGCACCATTATCAATCAACCAATTTTTGTTGTTGGTTGAAGCATTGCTTGAAAGTGTTGAGATGAATAGAAATCCCTCTAGAATGTCATTAGATTCCTTTTAGGTGACACTTCATCAACATTTGCAGCAACACCATGATGTTTAGTTCTTTTCACTTAAGTTGTGTAGTGCCCTTCTCTATATTCATGTGGATTTGAGTGGTTATTTTATTGTTTCGTGTTTATGTCATCGCAATTGTGACAACCAAGTTATCCTTGTTGCTACAAAGATGGTAGAAGATGGACTGACTTCATATGGTTACATCACCATTTGTGTTCATTGTTTGTGTTGTTCGGTAGATGTGTGTTGACTTCTATTAGTTCAACGAGAATATATTCTCTCTTCTTCAGAGATTATTTTATCAGAAAGTGTTTATTAAATTTTTTTCCTTTATGATTGTTCTTGTAGATGGAACTCAAAACAACATGGATAGTAATGGTCATCGAGCATTTGGCATTCCTCTTGCCATGACTTTACATATATCCTTGAAATGGACATTATTGAGGACATCTAGCTGAGATATGATTACAATGTAATGGTATTATTAAGAAAAGGTAGGTTGAGGATTTTTTTAGTATTTTTGCATATGTTCTTTGGGTTTTAATTTCATTTTTTTGATAGGTACAATGATGTCTATATCAAATTGCTCTTTGTATCTAGGATACAAGAAGTGTTGTGGATGCAAAGATTGTGTTTCTTGATTTATTAAAAGGCATTCATTTGTAGATTTTTAAGAGTTAACTATTATTGGTAAGATTGTTCCTCTAGTTTGCTTGGAAACTTTCTATTTTCTTTGAGCATTAAATAATGACTATCTCTTGTGGGGTTGGATTTTTCACCCTCAAGTGAAGGAATTTTTCTAGGATAAATGATTGTGTCATCAATTCTTGTATATTTTGAATTTTAGAATTTTATTGAATTTTTTTATGGCTTCTAAAACTTAACATGGTAACATAGCCTAGCCAAGAGAAAATAATAGAGGAAGTTCAAAGCAGGAGCTAATTAAACTAATAGGTAGGGTCGTCGACGATGGAAGGGAAGTTGACTTTGCTGAGGAATGACAATAGGAGCAGAGCGATGACCAACGGTTCCCCCGAAGAATAATGAGTTGGTTGTGCATGTCTACTGCTAGTGATATGGGTGGGTTTCCATGGATTCAAAGTAGAAATTTGCAGACGCCCTAAGAGGCTCGCATACTAGAGCCAATTGAGGGGGCCCTTTCACCCAAATAATAGGGGCATTCGACCATGGGTCAGGATCATAGGTCATCTTGTCAACCTGAAGGACTCACGTTACTATGGTTTGTATTGGTTTAAGTAGTGTTTAATTGTTTTGTGCTTATCTCATCATAGTTCTTTCAACCGGGTTTACCCTTGTTACTACGAAGATGGTCCAACTTCATATGGTAATTGTCACCATTTTTATTCATTGTTTTTCTAGTGTAGAAGACATGTGTTGGTCAGCATCGATTTCAACGAAAATATTTTCTCTCTTCATCGGAACATTTTCTTTTTTTTATAGATAATTAGTTTTTTGCATTGATTATAAAGATAATACTTACATAAGTATGTCATAGTGTAGAGTGGCCAAAATCTCAAAAGTCCTAAATACCCTTCCCCATTGACATTAAAGTCAAAACTGCATACTAAGGGCATTAACACCCATGCACATAGCCCATCCCAATACATAAAGTATTCGCATGCCATGGAGAAGCTACCCATTATCCAAAAAAGTTCTAGCATGCTCAGTTCTTGAACCAATTTGTAGCATCTCCTTTGTAAAATTTGGGATGGAAAGGTCGTCCTCCACTGATCACCTCTTCCTACCAACTTCACTCGTGCCTGTCTCCCTTGCTAGAGACACATCAATCCAAAATCCTGCCCTCATGGACTCCCTTGCAGCACATATTTCCCTTACTAACTAGTGTCCCATCAGTTCTCTAGGTGGTCGCACACTCTTCCTTGGTGTCATCTTCATGAAATCCCTCCTCTCATCATCCATCACCCAGATCTTCTCCTACAAAAAAATAACTACCTTCCTCCATCCTTTTATCACTTTTGGCAGATGCACCCCTTGAGGAGCTGTAGAAGACCAAACGACCAAAGGTTACAGTGAGGAATCATCGCTCCCAATCAGCCTCCACGGTTCCTGCCCCATTTCCAGTCCAACACCCAGCATGACTTTGTCGATAAAATCATCTATCCCCAACAACCATTATTGGTCCAGACATGCAACTATGACCCTGTGAACTTCCTTGTTTGACTCTCCAACTAACAAAGCTAGAGCCACAAAGAGGGACGCTATATCCATGTTGGTCCATCTCCTCTAGTAGGTTTCCAAGTATTTTGGGCTAAACATCTCCATAATAGCACTCATGAATCCTTGGTCTTCAAAAAGAAAGATGATCTTCAAATGCCTCGCTGAGATAATTCCTTCGTACGCCTGAGTTTGGTTGTTTGATTCCAAAGCAAAGTTAGCCTCCATTTCCAGTTACTCTGCAACTTCCCCTACTGAGAAAAGGCCCCACCCTTCTTAAAATTATGCCCTCAAAAGATCTGGAAGCTCACACTTTGAGAGTTGTTGATTCATAATTTGGATCCTTTGTCACATGCGAGGGTTACTTCCTCATGAGTGTCCTTCAAAACGAAGGTTAAAATTCATAATTGGCAGTACTCTTTTAAAAGGGAGGCATTAGCTCATGAAGCCACTTCAATACACTACATCCTTATTCCAAATTGAGAAACCTAAAGTCTTCAAAAATTTCATGTTGGTTCCCAAAAGAGACAATCGTTCCCAAGTTGACCAACTTATTTGCCACCTTCTTTGCCTCCCTGTAAACATTAGATATCATGAAGTCCTCGAACTCTGCCAGCAGGCACTTTATCTGGCTAATGAGCTTGTCAAGATGCCAAGACTCTATCTTCCCTTTCTTGATTCCATTAATAATAATCTTTGAATCTCCTTCCAGATGCACTCGACGAATACCCAGTTTAACTCCTAACGCTAAAGCTCCCTTGGTTGCTTCACATTCTACTACATTATTGGTTCTATCCCTTAATTGTTTAGCCACAAATGCTACAGAGTTACCTTCGTGGTCTCATGTTATGCATCGACAACCTGATATACCCAAGTTTCCTCGAGCAGCCCCATCAAATTTTATTTTTATCCATCCTTCCTCTGGTGGTTGCCAACAACACTTTTCCTTTTTTGTTGAGGATCAACCCTTGAAGGTTTAGAACAAATTTTATTAGAAAGCAATTATGAAAGATTGCTCGTATGGTTATTCTTGTGGATGGAACTCAAAATGATCATCGACCACTTGGTATCCCTCTTGTCACGACTTGTCATATATATTCAATATGGACATTATTTAAGATAGCTAGATGAGATATGATTACCATGGAATGGTATTATTGAAAAAAATATAGACGGGGATTTTTTCCTAGTACATATACTTGGGTTTGATGGTCATTTTTGTGATAGCTACTCTCTGTATCAATTATACCCGCATATGATTGATGCTTGATTACTTTAAAAATAATTATTTGTAAAGAGTTAACAATAATTACTAAGATTGTGGATGTGTCAAATAGCTCTTCTCATATTGATCTCACTTTGGCTAAGGATTCTGTTAATGCCTTTGATGATTTGAATGTTGTCCCTACGGTGGTTTTGATTTAGAATGTTGATGTTGACTCGTCTCTTGCTAACTCTGTTGATCCGACTATTGTCTGTTTGGCGGCTTTGAGTTAGAATGTCGTTGTTGTCCCTTCCACTACTGACTTTGCCCACAACACTATTGTTGGTCCTTCTCCTACTACGAGGGTTAGTGGGGATTGGTAGAAAGCTGTTGGAAGGTGGAGGATGGTTGGATATCAGTTAAAGGAGAAAAAGGGAAAATCCTCCAAACCTTCATTTGATATGTCTTTACATTCTCAAAAGACTGGACCAAAATATAAATCTTGATGGTCTGTGGACACTTGGATTGTTTGCCCTCTTGTTGGGAACTTTGGTATGTTCCCTCTAGTATGTCGGGTGGTTTTCCATAGTTGTTTTAAGATCCTAACTGTTATATCTTTCTAGTCCCTTTGTATAAGGTTTTGAGTCCTTTCAAAACTTATTTTTTCTTAATCAAAACTACTTAGATTGTTCCTCTAATAAGCTTGAGAACGTTGTATTTTTTTTTTAGCACTAAATAAAGAATCTATGTTTTGTGAGACTAGATTTTCCATCAAGTGAAGGGGTTCCTTAGACTAAATGTTTGTGTTATCTCTATTCTTGTATATTTTGAGTTTCAGAATTTTGTTGAATATTGTTCTTGTGGAGTAGTTGGGCTTTTGTTATCAGCCTTCTAAGGTAATCTTAAGCATCAAACATTCATTAAATATGGTTGTATCCTTGAGAATGAGGTTTAAAAATTAAAATCTAAAAAGAAGGCATCAACGAAAAATGGAAGTGTGAATTGTGATGAACCTCCTTATAGCAATATCGTGAGAATGCTCGAAATAACAGAATACAAAGTGATAGCAGAACTCAGAATGAATCTACTGATCGCAGGCCACTTCGAGGGGGTAACCTCCTTTGAGCAAGCTCAATACAATAAATTCGTCCGTGCCCATCAAGGGCCTCAACCTATTCTTATATACTGAGTACGATCTAGAAAAGTAATACTACCTATGCATGTGGGATAATAAAATATACTCACGGGACGACTTACAAAGCATATGCGTCCAACAACACTACTCTAACAAAATAAACAGAAGGAACACACAGGTTCCTAACATGAATAAAAATGATATTCCACTTATATAATGTATATGGTCCAAATGTGAGTCCACTGCATAATATTAAGTTACAAATAGCCCCATCAAATGAGGATCTAGGAGTCGAGGGTATTGGCTTATGGTGTAGAGTTCAAATCTTCTACAATTAGCAGAAAAACAAAAAAAAATGTTTGAACAATTAGATATAAGGATTAAAATGATGGATAAAATTATCACCTAAATTAATGAATGGCGACAATTGCTCTCATAACAAACATCTAAGGATCATTTCATTCCAGACAACTGGACAAAAATTTATTTACATAGATCATTTAACTTGAAATACAAACAAGAGTTGTGTTTAGCACTAGTCCCTGCCTTCGGAGGGATAGAGGGGAGTACTATGCGATCTAATGGAAGGAGTGGACTAAAGCAGGTTAATGACGCAAGCAGGACATGAAAAATGGGCAACAGTCTTTTGGCAACAAATAGACCACAACCATAATTTCTAGTGAAACAATGGACTGTTCGTCCAAATGACAAGGCATTCACAATAAGGATTTTACATTGAAGAGCTCGTGCAACACCATGGTGAGGACTTCTGTTTAAGCACATAGCTCTCTAATGTTACAAAGTCCAACTCTCAAATTCCCTCACCAACAAAATAATCCATTGTAAGTAGTCATAAATAGGGAGACCACTACAAAGCACAGAGAGGTCATTCATGTAATAAGTGAGAGGAGCATGTACAATATTAATTGTTGAATCAATGTAGACAGATATATCCATTGAAAATTCAAAGAAAATCACAAAGTGCTCATTGGTCGTACTTTTGATTTTGAATAACATAATTCTTTTTGTAGACAACCATCTTCTTATCATGCTTGTGCTGATAAAAGGAATACATAGTCCATGAATATGCAAATCCTAGAAGGATATAGATATGCTCCTAAAATTTTGCATATGGTTCAAGCTTTTATGCTTTTTTCTAAACCTCTCCACTGCCATTCATAGGATGGATTGATGAGAAAGAAATGTTAGCAACCAAGCCTAGGTTTGGCATTATTGTTGCAGTCAAGGAGCTTAACCTAGAAAACTTACATGGCCGTAAAGAGCTATTGGAAAGTACAACACTACATCACTTATAATCTCTATTAGTTTGAGAACTCAACATCTTGTGGTTATCCATGAAATTTAGGTTTGGTGTGTTCAGATTTATCTTTAACTTATGTCTCCTATGGCCGACTATAATAGTTGTTACTATTCATTTGGTAGTTTGGCTTCTATTTGTACATTTACAAGTAGGAGGTCTAATAAAAAAAATTAGAAGTAATATCTTAAAGGTACAGTTCATTTGCTTTCAAAGACCTTTCCTGGTTTGTTCTTTCTAGTTATGACTAGACAAATTTTGCCTCTGTTCGTGGGCATAATTGACATTACTGAGAGACAATTTTCTTTTTCATGAGAGGGAAATTAATTTTAACTAAAAGATTAGGCTAGTTTCTATTATACCAATATTTGTAAATAAATATTTTTCTACCTCCTTCCACAAGGACTGAGTTTGCAATGAGAGGCGTTGCAAGAGAGAGAGCTTTTATTTTTAACAATCAGAATGGATCCTCTGTGACAATTAAATGTGCAAATTACAAGTCTCCTATTTTTTTAAAAACTCGGAGAGAATCACTTAAGTCTGTTAATAGTACATTAAATGGAATAGATTTTCCTCGAGTTAGAATATCTAAATTTTCTTTTAAAAAATCCCAACATTCAGATCAAATTTGTAATAGTATATTTAGTGTTCATTATTGTATAATATATACAGATCCGAGGAAATGATTTGAGCACACCAAGAAAAACAATAGCAAGTAAAGACAATGATATTTTCCAAGAAGTTTGCCTATGCAGCCATTTTCACTGCTATCGGCGAGTACTAAATGTTTCAAATGCATACAATAAATGATATATAAGTGATATTCAAATAAACTAGAGAAAATGGAAAAATATATACATGCAGACCAATAAGAACTTTCTATTTTTATTATACTAACTCCCTTGAAGTTGTGATAGAAGCGAAAGGCGCATTTCCAGTAGCTTCACTGAAATTATAGATATATTCACATGCTAAGAAGAAAAAGAAAAGAAATGAAAAGATTGAGGCTAAGATAGGGTAAATTCTACATACCACGAGAATGGAAATGAAGGATGAGTATTATTCTAATAATAGGAAAATAAGTCCCAATGTCACTCAAGGATACTATTTTTAAAAATGTTATGGACATTATAACGTGACCACACGACTATGTCCTTTTGGATGTGTCTTTTGGGATTGTTTGGCTTTTCAAATACTTTATTTGATAAGAATAACAAACGGAAAAATTTAAAGAAGCTTACGAAAAACTAAAGTAACTATAAATTAAGGGTTTTAAAAAATTGAAAATATAGCAATGATGAATGATTTTTTTCCAACCTCTGCAGGTCAAATAAGAAACTCAGACTGCAACAATAATCCATAATTAATAAGTATAGGATTACATAACTTGTGGGTTGGAAAATAATAACAAATATAATTTTATCCACAATATAGGAGGAATCTCAAAATAAATGTTAAACTTTGAATGAAGCAATAGTGCAAAATCTATAAATAATTGTCGAGAGTTAAAAATGGTTCTTGCAAAATAAAGTGATTTTGAGCTTAAAATGTAAATTCCAACTATAGAAATAAAAATTGTTGGTGATCTTTGAAGCCACAAAGTTCATATTTGGTATAGAACTTAGAATTGATTTAGCAGCTAACTGAATTTATCATTTATTTTTTAACTTTCTGATAGATCATACAATGTTGATACAAAAATTTAACACAATTTTTTCAAGAAAAAGTTATGAAAGAATTTAAAATTACCTTTACCAGGACAAGTCCTAGACTCCAATGCAAGCACACTCAGCTTTACTGCTACACTTCCAACATTTAACCCAAGCATTCCCAAAATATAAACCAAGCTTGATGTCTTTTGCAATTAACTAAAGTTGCATAAGAGCATTTGTCAAACATATTTAAACTTAGGAAATAGAAAAGGCACAAGCAAAGCATTTCATTAAAAATTAATTAGAAACATGATTTAAACTCTCCCTGTCTGAAATAGAATGTGAAATATAGAGGCAAGGTTTCAATTTCGTCATGGATGTAGATATAGCCTTAAGCATCAAAATACAAATGAGAAATGAGATAGGGAAATAAAACAAAGTTGCCTTAAATGAGACATGTCAGAAGGGCATACCTAGTGATTTGTAGCTGCCAAATGAAGTAATTTTGTGCATTGCCAAAGTAGAGTTGCCAAAGGTAATAAAGAAATCTGATTGATAACACCCATCTCAAAGAAGCATGGAGAAGCCACAGAAATAGAGAGATTTTCGTCTATACAGTTATCTTAGAGAAGCATGCAAAATCCACATATAGTGAGTTGTCCAAATAATATGTGGAGAGCATATTTATTTGGCTAGGCAACACAGACTAAATGTATATTCCATCATAATTTGTCATATTTAAGTTTTCCATGTTCTAGATGAACCTAAAAGGATCACAAACCTACAAGAATCACACATATAATAACCATAATGTACACTATCAAAATTCAAATTGATCGAAGAGGCGATCCTAGAATCTAGATTGAAAAAAAAAAAAATGCATTTCAAACTTTAACTAAGATTTTTCAAAATCCCAAGAATAATTTCAAAAATCAAGTGAGTCCCAAAATCATATGCTCTTAAGAAACCTAAAAGATCAACAACTTCATCTAATTCAAATAGCATAAAAAATAATTTAATTTCCTTAAAGTAGACTGGAACCTTCACTATGATTCCATGATAGTTGAAATGCTTGCCACAATCCTAAAAGAATGAATTACAGAACTCTAAAATCAAAATATTATGAACAATTGATGTAGATTCATAACAAAAATAACATTCAATGAAAAATAAGTTTTTTAATTTACCAAAATATGCAGACGTTATCACACCATCAATTGTCATCGATGTTCAAAGCAACACAACCAACAGAAGCTTGATACATAATTTTTGAGGTTTTTCCATAAACTTTCTCAAGTGACTCACTCAAATTTTTCTCTCACTACACTAGCATGATAAATAAAAATGTTTATATAATATTTCAATACATACACTACCATTGAATGTGCCTCCATAAAAAACTAACATTTTAAGACTTGCTACATTGAACAATTGACAAATCTTTTATTCAAACTACTATTGAGAGGAAATCGCCAATAGTGGCATGTTGTGATGGTTAAGTTGTTGAGTTGTTATCCTTGCCATCAAGGTTCAAATCTAATGGGATGAGGTCCCCTATTTGTGGCCCCACTGGTTCATAACTCCAGGTCAAAGCGTTTACCCCTCTTTCATATATTTATTATTGAGAGGAAAAGACGATAAATATGTTATTTAAATTAGGGAAAGAAAATTATTGTATGTTGTTCCTAATTCTACAAAATAGCGCAAGTCCATATGTAGATGACATGCCTCATTCCTTGCATAGCGCCACCAGTACGTGCCAGTGAATTTATAGCATGTGGACTTGTATATACACAAATATTTCAATCCTATAAGACAAATGTCACTAAAATGATTTTCTATTAACTTTTTAATGGAAAAAATAAAAATACCACTAGGAAAAAGAGGCTCAGCCTATAGAAAAGCAGAAATTAAAAAAACAAAATTCAGTTTAATAGACAAATGAGAAAGAAACTTAGGTTAAATGGTTATTACAGAGTTTTCAAAAACTTAATTAATAGGTCAAATACAACCTAAAACTCAAGTCTCTTGCCTTTTGGCAGGGACTAATAATGTTACTAACATCCAAATGTAAAATAGTACAAATAAAATGCCTACCAACAAACCACCATATACACAAATCAATTCTTCAAAGTTGAAAACATTTGTAGATGGCCACAAAAACCAAAGGCCCCAACTAAAGTCACCATGCACTAGGCCTCTACAAAAACATCTATCAAAGTAATCCCATCACGCAATGGTTGAAACAAAAATGACAGGCATAAAATCCCAAAACCCTCATCTGATCATGAACATCATCCTACCACAAGGTCTGTTGTCACAAACTTCATCAAATCCATACAATTCCTCAGCCCTGTTTCGTTGATTTTGTATTTTTGTTTTTAAACAATCTTGTTCGTATTTCCTGGAAGTTATTTTCTAATCATTCATATCCTTCCATCTATGCTGTAAATACCACCAAACACAATAAAGAGATAACAGATTATTAGTTGTGAATCATAAGATACATGACAAACAGATTTAGCTACACCTCCAGTAACTCTGATCTCATTGGGAAATTAGGAAGTTGCAATGTCTAGGTATTCTTGTGCTCTCAATTCTCCTTCCATTCTAGCTCCAACACAGTTAAATCACTGTCAATATTGTTTACAAGTCTCACCTAATTTGTCTATAACTCTTCTACCCAGTAATAACCAAATGCTTACTTGAATTTGTATCTCCTATCTGTTTTACTCAAAACGACAATATTGGTCAATGGACCCTTGGTCTACTGGTGAAGTTGAAGGGTTCACAAAGAGCCCACCAAGGATCAAGTCTTGCTGAGTGCAAGGCTTCGACATCATAAGGAATGAGGCCAGGATTGTGCTCCGGGTGAGCCGAAGAGGTTTCAGACACGAGTGGGACCGTATCAGGGCCCTAAAAAATCTCTGTGGTGGCCTTTGCTGATTGGTAGCTCGCTGGCTTCGTGCCTCACTAGGTTGCCTCACAAGCCCAAACCCTCCATCAAAAAAAATTGACAATATTGGAGGTCATTCCAACACTGCATCAATTTGTCTGTCATCCTTATCAACATATTGTACCAAGTCCAGCAGTGAAGGGAAAATTTCCTGTACCAACCACCCAATTGTTCCTTTGTAAATATTAACCTGCTACTGAAAATTTTCATCAAATTGACAGTCGGATTCTGTATAGATTTCTACCTCACTGAAACAAACAAAAATTGTAGCATCACCAGTAAGGTCACCACAGTTTTTCTGCGTTGTCATCGATCTCTCTTTTCAAACGAAGAAGAAGCTTTTATCACTACTTCTACAAAAGATGCATTTATCACAACTCGTGATACAAAATCAATATAGGATTTTCAAGGAAATTTAACAGAGCACTAAGAAGCAACAACTAAATCTAATTTGGTAGATTCAGCACCACCTGACATCCCACATTCCCATCAAGATTATAAAAATGACGAGAATGATCTAACGAAAAAGTTTCGAGTTGAATGACAAAATTTAGGGGAAAAATCCTGAATTCTGTTTGGATCAACATTTTAAATCACTCCACTGAAAATGTTGATAAAACTAAGATTATTTTTCCCAAAAAATTCTCACTTTTGTGGACCTTGAAAACCTCGTCCTATTAAGTCTTTTGAGGCTCAATGCAATGTCAGAAAATAGCAAACCCATGGTAAACTTTTTTTAACAGTTCAAGAAAAAGTCATTTTTGACTCGAACAAGGAAAATATGAAACAAAAAATAATAATGGAGTCATCCAGAATAAAATTACAATTAAGAGGGGCCATCGATCGAATTTCACATTATACCTAATTTTGCTGTCTCAGTCGATTCAAAGAGAACGAGTAAAGGGGGAACAAGCATCAAGGCCTTCACCAGTATAGAGCAATTTCTATTTTTATTTTGGGGAAAAAATAAACAGCTTTAACCTTATGACATAAAAATCCTTTTTTTAAACAGTACTTGTCAAAATTATTTATGTATGTTTCATATAAATACAGAATTAGCATTACTAAAAAACCTAGAGAAGAGAGAAGTTAAGGCACATAGTTTTACCATTGTTAAACTAAACATTAAATTATTTATAACAAATCCAATAATATACGTGATATAACACTAAAGAAAAAAGCTGATATCAAAACAAAGCCAAGTTGAAGGAATTAATGGGAAACTCCCAACCTGGCATTGAGCAGGCATACACTGAAATATTGCAGTAGAGATTTCTAATTTATTAGTCAAAAAGCACCCTATATACTATTTTCCTTGTCACTTGAATGAAAGTTGAAATGCACAACTTCTACTCCATGTAAACCTCTGTGAGTGGTAGGGTTTGGGACAACATTTCAAATTTTAGTATGGTTGGGGTTCATCCAAAGATCGTGTTGCAGTCTACTGGCAACATACATATCAACAGGTGCTTTGCCACATGTAACCAAAGAAAAACATCAGAGCAAAAAAATTAGAGACTATCGGCTTCAGGTACTCAAAATGCACTTTCAAAACATTTACTTCATTTGAATAGCAGAGAAGCAAACGAGATTATCAGAATCACTGAATATTTTGGACATGCTAAGCCCAGAAACCTCATCATAGCTTTGCACATGAACCTACCACCAAAACCCCCGAAACAGTACAAGGTAAAGTTTTCCTTATAGATATTTAACAACCAGAATAAAGCAATCATGTAAGATCTAACAATTAAGAAACACAAGATTCATGTCAGAAACCTTTTAGAACAAAACCACAGAGAAAAACATTTTAGATCTATTGTCCGAATTCACCAAAAAACTTACGGAGAAGCAAACTAGAATATCAAAATCACTGAATATTTTTAAGTTGTGGGGTAAACTGAATCTTTTCTCGAGCATATTCAGAGCAGAAACCTCATCATAACCTGAATCTTTTCTAGAACATATTCAGAGCAAGAACCTCATCATAACTTTGCGCATCAACCACCTCATCATAGCTTTGCATGTCCACCAATAGATGTACTACTGGCAGGGTGCTGAGTTGCAAAAGAAGGCTGAGTTTTATGGCCTGCCATATTTTTACAACTTTTACTGCTCCACAAAACTCACGGAATTGTACACGCTGCAAGTTTTTTGTTAAAATCTGAGTCATAGCTTTATAACAGCACATTGAGGCAAAAAATGACCCAAGTTAAATTTTGTTTCTCATTTCTTCACTTGTATTTTGCTGAGAGGGGAAAAATAGTCTTCCAAACACTGAAAACAGATTTATATCGATTTGAAGCAGATTTGAGGCAGGATTGAAGCATATTTCACACTGGAGGGCACTGAGGGCACTGAGTTAGTGCCAGGGGAAGCTAGAAGCAGATCTACATCCAGGATGGAGTATGAGCCATAGACTTAATCAGACATACCAGGCAAGGAGCCACAGCCATGCCCAGTGCAGACTTCTAGAACTAGACCCTGTAGTTCTCACTGGATCTGGGAAGGGGAAGATGTAATTGGAATGAAGTTTACATAAATTACTTACTATTTTGCTTCCAGCCATCAGTATTCCCTTGACAGAATGCAATTTTGTACCTGCTTTGTATTTAAATATCTATAGAAAAAGCTTGTTTCTATTCTGCTCTCAATTATTGACTCATTAAATGCATCTTCTCATTAAATTTTGCCAAAAAAAAAATAGCTTGTCTAATTAAATATAAGCAATTTTTTAGTTCCTGAGATTTTGCCATGAGTCTTCCCTGAATTTAGTTTTCAGGCCTAGGAAAGTTTTTGGCAACGGCAGGTTTTCCAACTATGCACCAAACTATGACTAAAACCCATGAAAAAGTACAGATAATCTTCTGCTAAGTAAAATTTATGGCCACAATAGAGCAATCATATAAGATATAAAATATTAAGGAACATAAGATTCACGTCAAAACCCTTTTAAAAGAAAACCAAAAAAAAAAAAGTAAAAAACTTTTTAGATCTATTATCCAAATCCACCCAAAAAATAAAATGCTCCTACAAATCACTGTAAACACCAACCTACTAGAGATGCCACTAGAGAAGCAAACTAGAGACACCGACACAAAAAGTATGAATTACAAAGAAGCAAACTAGATTATCAAGACCCCTAGGTATTTGGAAGTTGTGGGGTAATCTGAATCTTTTTTAGAACATATTCAGGGTGAAAACCTTGTCATGGCTTTGCACATCAACCTACCACAAAAACCATAGGATGTCAAGTTTGCCCCAAAGGGCCCCGGACCAGCCAGGAATACAAACTAGTCTGTGGTTCTTGTCCTGTCCTTCTGGGACCAAACAGGGCTCGATCCCATAGGGGATGGGGTTCTGACCAGACCACACCCAATTTGGACCCCAACGAATCAGAGTGGAACATGGAACCACTAGTGAACAGTCAAAGTCACCAGTAAAGTTGGCCTTATTTGCAAATTTGAATATGTTGGCAAATAGAAAAATAACTCCCAGTGCATTTGTACAATAATAAAAGTTGTTGCCCCTTGACCCTATCTTGAGGGTATTGCCCCCAAACCCACAGTGAATAATCTAGGTGGAAATTGGGCCCATAAATATTCAATGCATATTTCAAAATTTGCAAACTGGTCCTTTGTACCCAAACTTGGAATCAAAAACCCAAACCAGCATCCTAGCCAAAAACAAATAGTACAAGATAATCTTCTGCTAATTTATAATTTTAACAGCCACAATAAAGCAATCACATAAGATTGTGAGAATTAAGAAATTCAAGATTCACATTAAAACCCTTTTAGAAGAACACCACAAAGAAAAACGTTTTAGATCTATTGTCAAAATCTACCCAAAACCAGTCTCTACCATTAGGAGGCACCCATCTCCAAACGGACAGAATGTTGGCATTCTTGAATATTGCCTCTTCAGTGAATGATAATCATTTTTCAGTCTCCTTCATTAAATCTACTTGTAAATAGGCAGCATATTTCAAATGTGCAATCTACTTCAATAATCTTAAATTTTGCTTGCTTTCCTTACCCCCATTTCTTTTTATAACACACCAGACCTCTTCATGAAGAGGAGAGATCTATGCAAAAGAGGTGACTTCTCAAGAAGGCTTGCTCTCATCTAAAAGATCCCAACAAATATTTAAATGGAATGACAAGTCCCAAGACATGGGCACCAACAATTTTGGGCACCTTGGCCGGCATAAGTTATTATAATTAAATTAGATCAAAATGTTACGTCATTGGTTGGACGGCCATTTAACTCAGAGTTCAATAAAATACAGTGGCATTAGCTCTCCAAGACATCAATGACAAAATTACTAACATATACATATTACTTATGAAAAGATATGAGGAATATAAGAAAACAGCCAAGTATTTTATGATATTTATGTCAGGATTCAAATGCATAGCTTTTTAGTAAAACTCATTGGCCCATATTTCATGAGTAGAGATTCACATAACTCTCATGAGAATGAACAGACCACACACCCTTCATTGCATCTAGGTACTATAACCAGAGATTCTCCGATTAACAATGTCAGACAAGGGGAAATGTAATTAGGATTCTGAACTGCGAAGTATACTTTCAGTCAAGAACTACTGCATGCATTTTAAGTATCCTAGATCAGTCTCTACAAAAGTTCCACAAGAGGTTCGAAGCATCTTCGGCAGAGCTGAGAATGCAGGGATAATCCAGCAAATAAAATGTTAGAAAACTGAAACTTACTATTCTTAAATTATCATGAGAATGCAATTTCAGCTACCTAAAAACATGATGTTAATCATAACAGTAGTGCAAAAGTCAAGAATTTTTCTTCCATGTAACTATGTCCCTATTGATCCAGAGAAACACATCCCAGTAACATACACCCAACTAAGCATAAATGTGGCAATTGTAATGATCTGTATTCAGGTCCTTATCAGAATGGCCATTTAGACTCCCTATATCCTTTGCACTTTGACAAGGAAACCATACTTACCTAATGGACCCATGAAAACATGAGTATGGCAATTTCAGCTACCTAAAAACCTGTTATTAACCATAGCAGTAGGGCATAAGTCAGAATTTTTCTTTGACCATAGCAGTCGTGCATAAGTCCAGAATTTTTCTTTATGTAATTATGGTCCTCTTAATCAAGAGAAACACCCATTACCATATACCCAACTAAGCATAAATCTGGCACTCGCGGTGATATATATTCGGGTACTTATCAGAATGGCCATTGAGATTCCCTATATCCACTGTACTTTGACAAGGAAACAATACTTACATAGTGGTCCCATAGAGAGGCTTGAGCAATCTTAGCTGGCATGACTGACCAATTTAGGAATGAATTTTAAAGATATGTACGCACCTGCACTAGAAAATGTGATGAATCTCATCTTTTAAAATTTATTAAGAAAATAAACAGCACCAACCAGATGCTTATCTTTGATTGAAATACGCTCCCTCATAGAAGGAGCTACAACGTTCTACAACCCCACTAGCAGGCAGCGGCTCAAATCCTCCCACGATCCCAGCCCCAAGAAATAGACACTCCAGATTCTCAAGATAAGGATTAAGAATAGAAGTTTTTAAAAGACCAACTGTTAAAGTATAGGATCTCTGATAGTAAAACAATTACAAATAAGTGCTTTTAATTTCTGAATTGAAAGAACAAAATGACTTTACTTATCTTCTTTGTGACTGCAGCAGGTTCTTTAAATTCTTCCTTCCTCAACACTGATAGCTTTTACTGGATCACTGTAAGACAAGTATTGTGAATGATAATAGCAATAATATTATGAGAGCTCTGCAGGTACTTGTATGTCTTGTTGTATATATTTTCACTGCAGGTTAGCGATCTCAAATATATACATGAAGAAGCGGTCATGACTCCGAAGAGTCATGCCCTTACGTGGCCCAAAGGTCACGTAGGGACATGCCTCTTCGGAGGCATGTTAACTACGTAACTGTTGATAACACTGGGCTTAAATTGCAATATAAATCACATGCTTATAATGGGATTAGTTACGGGTTGAAGACCCGAGATAAGAAGCATGCTTAACACCTCGACAATGTCACTAGTCGGGAATAACAAAAGTCATTATAATTTCCAGTTACAGGTAACATGAAACCCGACAATGATATCTGTTATGTATTATGATAAATCCGACAGCAAAGTCTGTCATGTGTAACATGAAGGTTGACCACTCAAGTTGATCGACCATAATGCATATTTATACTGTCATAAATAATATACATACATAACAGAGGTGTATGTATACGTACATGTATGCATACATTATTGTGAATACATGTACATATAGATATGCCTCTGTCATGTATATCAGATAGTGATGTATGCATACTTCTTAGCAATACAAGACAGATATCAGAGTCAGAATGTCAAATGCTTATATCTTTGAAATGATAACATCATAAAAGATTCAGATTTCCTTCTCCTGATGCTAAAACATCAACACTCCCTCTTTAGCAAGGGAGAAGAAGTAAAACATTAGTCAGAGTCATCTTAATAAGCAATACTGCATAAACAGTAACTGATCTCTACTTGCACTTAAGCAATGTCTAGAGTTAACACAAATATCCTCTACTTGCACTTAAGCAATGTCTAGAGGTAGGTCAAGAATAATCTCTACATGCAATTAAGCAATGACTAGAGAAGCCTGAATAATAATCTCTACTTGCACTTAAACAATGTCTAGAGAAGCTCAAAAAATAATCTCTACTTGCACTTAAGCAATGTCTAGAGAAGCCCAAAATAATCTCTACTTGCACTTAAGCAATGTCTAGAGAAGCTCAAAATAATCTCTACTTGCACTTAAGCAATGTCTAGAGAAGCTCAAAAAATAATCAACTATTTACAAGATCGTCACCTTGTAAATAATTTTAGATTACTAAATATGTCCATGAAAGATCGTCACCTTTCATTACATAAAAATAGAAGAAACAAATAATCCATTCTTTTATTTTAAAATATTTCCATTACAAATAATCATACCAATTCTGTCCTTGAAATATTTCAATTTCACCTTAGCAAGAGGTTTGGTAAAAATCTTAGCTGTTTGATCATTTGCACAAATATACTCTAATTGTATAACTCCTCGATTAACCATATCCCTGATGTAATGAAATGGAATTTCGATATGTTTAGAGCGATTATGAAACACAGGATTAGAAGAGAGCTTAATACAACTTTGATTATCACAATGAACCACGGTGGGCTTCATTGGTCTTTTGAAGAGATCAGAGAGCAACTTTCGGACCCATATTGCTTCTCTGGCACATAGAGAGGATGCAATATACTCAGCTTCGGTAGAACTCCAGGCCACAGAAGTTTGTTTTCGACTAGTCCAAGAGATCATACCAGATCCAAAACTGAAAAAATATCCAAAAGTACTTTTGCGTTCAATAGAACTTCCAGCTCAATCAGAATCAGAGATTCCAAATAGCTCAAGATTAACTTTGTCATATTTGATTCCCATTCCAATAGTACCTTTTAGATACATCATTATGTATTTAGCTGCCTGCAAATGTATCTTCTTAGGTGTGCACATGAACTGACTCAAAGTATGAGTTGCATAGCAAATGTCAAGACGAGTATTAAGTAGGTACATTAAGGATCCAATAATTTGCCTGTAGTGAGTAGGATCCACATCTTCAAATTTATTCATATCATCCTTTAGTTTGTGTACGTTTATCTCCATAGGTGTAGCAGTTGGTTTGCATTCCATCATACCAAACTTGGTTAATATGTCGATTGTGTATTTTCCTTGGTTTAGTCTAATACAATTTTTTAGCTGCCAGATTTCTAATCCCAAAAAATAGTGAAGTAACCCTAGATCCTTCATTTCAAATTCAGCTGAGAGATCTTGTTTACATTTTTCTATCATGTGTTCATCACCAGTGATTAGTAAGTCGTCAACATATAATACAAAGATAACCATATCATCACCTTCTGTTTTGAAGTATAAATTAGGATCGGCTTCATTCTTGGCAAATCCCAATTTTAGTAAATAATTATCTGTTCTTTCATACCAGGCTCTAGGAGCCTGTTTAAGCCCATACAGTGCCTTCTTTAATTTACAAACATGAGTCTGGGGATTAAAGATACTGAACCCTTCTAGCTGTTCAACATAAACTTCTTCATCAATCTTTCCATTGAGAAACGTTGTTTTGACATTCATTGGGTGTACTTTCCATCCTTTAGATGCAGCAATAGCTAGAATAGTTCTGACTGAAGTATATCTGGGAATAGGTGCAAAGGTCCCATCATAATCAATTCCCTCCTTTTGAGAGAAACCTCGGGCCACAAATCTTGCTTTCTATTTTTCAATACTTCCATCTGTAGCATGTTTAATCTTGAATAACCATTTGGAAGAAACAACAGATTTGTTTTTAGGTCTTGGTACAATTTCCCAAACATCGTTTTTCAATATTGGAATTATATTCCTCAATCATGGCTTCTTTCCATGATTGATGTGAATGTGCTTCCTTAACATTGTTAGGTTCAGATTTAATGAGTTCAGATAACAGAGCAACATAACAGGATTGATTTCTGGTTCTTTTGCTTTCCTGAATTACATCATCTTCTTCAACTTGATTTTCAGCTAACATCTTTCTGGCCCAAAGGGGTCTCTTTTTGTTGTTAAGGTTGATGTTATTAGATTCAGTATGATTTGACATGGAAGAGATGTCAAAATTTTCCTCCCTCTCAACTTTTGTAACTTGATCTTCTTCTGAAATAGATTCATCATTATTTGAAGTCTTGAAGACAGTGTCTTTTTCAAATATGACATCTCTACTAATCTCAATAGTTCTTTGTCCAGGAATGTAGATTTTGTATCCTTTTGAAGTTTCACTATAACCAATGAATATTCCTTTCTTCCCAGCAGGTTCTAATTTGGTTCTCTTTTCTTTTGGAACGTGAATGTAGACTGGACACCCAAAAATTCTTAGATGACTTAAATCTGATTTAACTCCGGTAAATGCTTCTTCAGGAGTGATGTTTTCCAATATAGAGTGAGGAAAACAATTTTGAATATAGACAGCTATATTAGAAGCTTTAGCCCAAAAAGAATAATGGAGATTTTGATCATGTAGCATAGCCTTGGCTGACTCAATAATGGTTCTATTTTTTCTTTTAGGTATTCCATTTTGTTGAGGATTATAAAGTACGGAATACTCCCTCTTAATCCCAACAGAAATACAAAAGTTTTTGAAAATATCAGAAGTGAATTCACCCCCATTGTCAAACCTAAGGGTTTTGATCTTTAGATCTGATTGATTTTTGACTAGGGCTTTAAATTCTTTAAATTTCGATAAGACTTTAGAAGACTCCTTTTTGTTTTAGAAAATAAATCCAAGTTCTTCTGGAATAGTCATCAATGAAAATTACATAAAATTGACATCCATTTAGAGAGGGAACTGACATTGGACCACAAAGATTTGTATGAATCGACTCAAGTATGTTTTTAGATTTATGAACACTATTGAGATATGAGTGTTTAGTGTTTTCCCCTAAGGCACACCCTTTACAAATACTTGGGTGATCAGAATTAAGATTTGGAAGACCTTTTACAATTTTACTTATAGATGCTAAAGCTCGAAAATTAAGATGTCCTAATCTTCTATGCCAAATTTCAATGGAGTTTGTCTTATTTTTACTAAGAGTTAGGTTTAATTCTGGGTTTTGAAACTTACACAATTTATAAAGACTCCCATCCCTAACTCCTATGGTTATAGCTTTCTTGATAGATGAATTCTTACTCCAAGATAGAACTTTATTTCCTTGAAATGCAATGTGGTACCCTTGATCAGCAAGTCCAGAGATGGAGACAAGATTTCTTTTGATCCTAGGCACATAAAGGACGTTCTTTAGTTGCAGAGTGATATCAGAGTTTAGTTGAATAGAACATGTACCAATGCCTTTAATTGGATGAGAGTTGTCGTCTCCAATAGTAACTTCTTCTGATTCATGATTTGAGAGTCTCAAACTGGTCTCTAAATCCGGAGATATGGCGAGAAGCTCCACTGTCTAGAATCCAGGTGTCGTGATTAGAGTTTAACTCACTTGAGAGAGCTACTATAAATGCATAATTATATTTGTCTGTCTTTTCATTATCTTCTACTTTAACTTCTGCTAATGCTGCTTGAATTTTCTGTTTTCCAAGACATGCATAGTAGGAATGACCAAGCTTATCACATTTAAAGCATCTTACTTTGGACCAATCTCTATTTTTGTGAGATTTATGATTTTTAGTGTTTCCCTTCTTGTTATGATTAAACTTTCTTTTCTTGTTTGACTTGGAATACAAGGCTTGAATATCATTATCTTGATTTGAATTTAAACCTCTGAATGCTAGTCTGGACTCCTCTTCAGTGCATTCATTCTTCAATTGATCAAATTTTGGAAGTTCAGGACGAGAGCTTAAACCTCTTATGAAAGTTTCCCATGATAGTGGAAGTCCTCTAAGGGCGATCATACTCAATTCTTTATCATCTATTTGATTTTGCATAGTAGCTAATTGATCCTTTAACTCAGTGATTCTAAGGAAGTAAAATGTAATGGATTCTCCATTTTTCATTTTTATGTATAGAAGATCTTGTTTCAAGGTGAGCAATCTACTTGTATTATTAATTTCAAATGTACTTTGAATCTAAGTCACAAGGTTCGAGTTCGAGTTCGAGTTCGAGTTCGGCGACTATGAAATTCGGATGAAGTTCGGCAAAGATAAAAATTTGAAAAAAATTCGATATTAAATTCGCCTTATATATTTATAAAAAATTAAATATGTATAATAGTATATCCAATAATTTGTTTTCATTTTCTTCTTTTGACTTCTAAAAATCAAAATAATGCTAGTATCTATTTTACAAAACATTAAACAAAGTAAAATCACCAAATTATATTAATTAAAACCAAAAATATAAATTCATTAATTTTTTATTTTAACTTTACAAAATAAAATGAAAAATAATAAAATAATCAAATTTCCAATTTGTTGACACAGCAATGTAATAATAAATAAATTATATACAAAATATTAATATTGTATTCACAATTAATAAAGATAAATTTTATAATTATAAATAAGCTTAAATCTTCTAATATTAATAAGAATAATAACATAAAAGTAAATGTATCTTAAACATCCAAAAAAAAACCTAATGTATTATTCTTCCCGTGAAAAGCACGAGTGAGTTTTGCCGGATCGTTGTCTGCAACCGAAGTGCAGAAAAAGCACATTATTCTAACGACTGAGCTCATTGTTTACTGCCGTCAAAAGTTATTGTCGTTGGCTTGCAAAGAGACAACGATAGTGGCGATGGCAGCCCAACCGGAGAAGGCAATACCGGCGACGACAGCCAGGCAGAGAAGAGACGAAAATAGTAGCGACGACGGCTCGAGGGATAACAAACAACAACAGTGGCAACGAAGTTTAGGCTGTGAACCAAATGATCTGTATTCCGATGAACCAGATTTTTTTTTTTTTTGCTGTACGAACTTAACACGAATTTATACGAATTTATTAAAAAAATTCTAAGTTCGCCGAATTTCGAATTTGAAGCCGAAAATTTGGCGAACCTTGTGACTTAGCTTTGAATTGTAGAGAACATATCAAATGCAGTTTTCAGATTTGCTATAGAAGGAAGAATATGATCTTTAACTGAATCTACGATTATTTTCATAGCCTTATTATTGTGCCTTTTCCATGTTGCTTTCTCAGATTTGTTTTCAGGCATAGGTGTTTTAGATTCAATGTAGTTTTCCAATTCCATCTCCCTTAGAATTATTAAGAGTCTAATTTTCCAAAAGGAAAAATTTGAAGCTCCATCTAATCTATTTTCAATTCTTACATGGTTCACCATCTTTTAATGCTCCTTTCCAAATTTTCTTTTCTTTTTAAATTAGACTCGGAAATTTAAATTTTGCAATGGTTTTCTAATCAGTACTGCTCTGATACCATGTTAAAATATAGGATCTCTGATAGTAAAACAATTACAAATAAGTGCTTTTAATTTCTGAATTGAAAGAACAAAATGACTTTACTTATCTTCTTTGTGATTGCAGCAGGTTCTTTAAATTCTTCCTTCCTCAACACTGATAGCTTTTACTGGATCACTGTAAGACAAGTATTGTGAATGATAATAGCAATAATATTATGAGAGCTCTGCAAGTACTTGTATGTCGTGTTGTATATATTTTCACTGCAGGTTAGCGATCTCAAATATATATATGAAGAAGCGGTCATGACTCTTCGGAGTCATGCCCTTACGTGGCCTTTGGGCCACGTAGGGACATGCCTCTTCGGAGGCATGTTAACTACGTAACTGTTGATAACACTGGGAATAAATTGCAATATAAATCGCATGCTTATAATGGGATTAGTTACGAGTTGAAGACCCAATATAAGAAGCATGCTTAACACCTCGACAATGTCATTAGTTGGGAATAACAAAAGTCATTATAATTTCCAGTCATGGGTAACATGAAACCCGACAATGATATCTGTTATGTATTATAATAAATCCGACAACAAAGTCTGTCATGTGTAACATGAAGGTTGACCACTCAAGTTGATCGACCATAATGCATATTTGTACTGTCATAAATAATATACATACATAACAGAGGTGTATGTATACGTACATGCATGCATACATTATTATGAATACATGTACGTATAGATATGCCTCTGTCATGTATATCAGACAGTGATGTATGCATACTTCTTAGCAATACAAGACAGATATCAGAGTCAGAATGTCAAATACTTATATCTCTGAAATGATAACATCATAGAAGATTCAGATTTCCTTCTCCTGATGCTAAAACATCAACACCAACAACCACATATGAACCCACACACAGCCCCAAACCTGGAATAGTGAACTGTTGACATTATTTGTACTCTTTCTAGTCCTTGTCATTGTGTATAGCGACAATTAAGGTTCACATCTTAATGAAAATAGATACATTTACTGTTGACAAACAAAAACAGCAACATTATGTAATACTCACATAAGCAGCATATTTCCTAGATAAAATATGCGCTAAAATGCCTGAAGTCAATGACTAAAACACATTCAACCAGTTAAGAGGTTGCTAGCAAAAAGTTTCACCATAAGACCATACATGGATTAAGTGAAAACAAAGTAGCTACTAATGCTCCAATCTCTGAACTGCAACTCCAGCTGAGGCATTTTAATAGAACAGATGTGAAAATTCTATAGACCAATGTCAAAAAGGAAGTATATAAAATTAAAATCTTCTAGGTTGCACCATTTTTTGTTGATGTTTGTAAACTTCCATGATAACCTACATTTTGATGCACATAGAACCAACAACAATCATAGAGTTCCCTAAAACAAACCAGAATATCCATAAAGGTATGCATTGCACAAAAAATCTAGAAACCTTTCCCTGCAATAAATTAACCAGAAGGCATGCTCTAAATAATACAAAATATATTTCTAGCATTTTCATTACAAAAAATTATATACAAAAATAGTACCCTCATCCTACAAGATGGTCATTTTATTTTACAAATAAGGCATAAAAAGAGGCTTTATACAAGGATTTCTGTCAGTCTTAATAAGTAAAATTCCGAAGGAAAAATGACTAAAAAAACAGAAATAAATTTTTTTTAAAAACCTATATCATTAGTTACAAAATTCCACATGTTCAAACTACTAAGTAAATAAGGTCAGTTGCAATGAGATATCTAGATTGATGTTTGTAAATTTAAATGGTAACCTCCATATAGAATCAACAAACAATTATAGATTTCCCTAAATCAAAACAAAATATATTATAAAGGTGTGCATTGCACACAGAACTTAGAAACCTTCCATTCAATAAATTGATCAAAAGATATGCTCTAGAAGATACAAAATATATTTATAACATTTTAGTTGCAGAATATTGTAAATGAAAGTGGTACTCTCATCCTACAAGATGGTTGTATCATATTGCAAATAAAGCATGAACAGTGGCTTTATACAAAAATTACTGTCAGCCTGCATGAGGATGTTTAAAAGGAAAAATTACTACAAAAAAACCCATGGTAACAAAAACAAACATTTTACCATAAGTTACAGAAAACCACATGTTCGAACTACTAAATCACCACCAATTCAATCCAAATAAAGGTCAGTTGCAATGAGATGCCATAATATTCTGACATAGCATTCCAAGAAATCTACTGGTGGTGAAACTTAGCCATGCGTAGTTGGTATTCTTCTTGCAATAATGCTAAATGTTTGGAAGCAGCTTCCATCTCAAGTAACTGTTGCTTTTGCCACTTCTGATCCAGCATTTCAGCTTCTGTTTTGCTCAGTGATGGCAACTCCCTCCCAGAAGGAATTCCGCTAATCATTGAGAAATCAAAGCCACTGGTTCTCGCAGTGTTAGAAGGACGTTGAAATTCTCTCTTTGTCGTATTCACAAGATCCACAATATCATTCTTGAACCCGTCAAGCATATCCTGCAACTGACTTTTAACCATTCTAATGTTCTCTTTGCACTGCCGATCAAACATCTGGTATTGCTCGGTCTTTACAACACATGGACTTCCATTTGTAATGCCACTAGGAACATTGTGGACTAAATTTTCCTCATTGTTTGGTAGATTAGTGGTTGCAGTCCTCCTCCTTCCCTCAGAAGTTTCATTCTGAAAAGGTCGCTTCAAATTCTCCCTAGCATCATGACTACCTGCAGCTGCAGTGCCCACCTCCCTGCTTCCTTTCGAACCTCCATTCGAGACATGCGGTGTTGAATTTTCTCTAACACCGGACTGCTTTGGTGCAACATTTGCATCACGCGGTGTTGAACTGCCCCCAGCATTGGACCTGGACAGTATCAGAGCAGCGTTTGAATGTCGCAGTGCTGAATCCTCGTCATCCGTGGATTTACTTTCACTCTCATCACTCTCCTCGGAAGAATCCTTCTCTTCTCCCTCATTATCCTCAGAAGAACCCTCTTCTTCTCCCACCTTCACCTTGCTTCTCTGTGTACCTGCATCTGCAACCCTGTTGAGCACACCTTCAGAAATATGAGAAATCCCCTCCTCCTTTTTCCTCTTAGTCTTCGTCGCTTTCACAGTATCATGCTGTGACAAATTTACAATGACATTTTGGTCACCTTCATCATGCTCTTCCCCTTCTTCACTATCGCTTTCATCTTCTTCGTCCTCTTCTTCTCCCTCCTGCTCCTTTAAAGTCATGTCCACATCTCCATTTTTGTTCATGTTCACCCCTTCTCTCTCTCTCCTTGGATCCGCAACGGCATTTTTCTTCTTCTTCTCAACTCTTGCATTACCTCCCTTACCCGCTTTCTCTGTACCAACCTCCTCCTCCTCTTCCTTATTTCCCCAAATTTGACTAGACAATCTATACAAATTCTCTTCGTGCGCATTCTTAAACCCAGCAAAACCTTTATCCATAACCTTACCTCTAGACACATTAAACTTCGTCTTGAGACCCCTATACTTAGTATGCAGCTGATGGTTACTGTAATCCCCATCCAGATCATTATTAACGGCCTCATAAAAAACACCCATATTTTTAGGCAAACCCTTACCTTTTTCGCAACACGCCAGAAGCCTCCTCAGAAACGCAGCCTCATCCTTCGGATTCCAAACCGGGCCGCCTTTCTTTGCAGATTTTTCAGCTTCTGGGACCTCCGCCGCTTTCCCCTTAATATCTTCCTGGGCGGGTTTCTTCGATTTCTTGGCTGACCGTTTACTGGCCCCTTTTTCTTGGGGCTCTCTAGGGCGCTTGACTGAAGAAGAGGGCTTTGATGGAATTGGAATATTGTTTCTATTTTTTTTGGGCGAGGTTTTTGTCTGCTGTTTAGTTGATGGTGGAATAGAGATTTCCTGAGTATTGCCTGAATCGGACGATGATTCGGCAGCGGTAGATGAAGAATGCTCAGAAGAAGCAGGCATCTCCTGGGAAGTGGGACTTCTGTTGTAATTCATTGAATCAGAAGAAGGTATCGCTCCAAACCGGGAGAAAAAAAAATACAGCGGTATGCAGAGAAAATCTAATCAAAAAAATTCGGCGACAACAAAGTAGTAAGAGCTTTTAGGTTTAGCTTGGGAAGTAAAATGGACTAACAGGGGTTTTAGGTTAAGCTTGGGAAGTAAAATGGACTAACAGGGGTTTACTTTAAGCTTGGGTTGATTGAGTGATGAACGTCTAAATAGCATATTAAGACGTGCCTCCGTACTATCCCCCATATATGATCGAAATGGTTATCTAACCAACAAAATGGCTGTTTAAATTAATCTATTATTAATTATTTAAAATTTCTAAAATACTCGTATTGTAATTTTAATTAAATATTTAATCATAAATAAATGTCCATTTTGTCTCGGTAGACGCTTACATATATATGCCCCCATGTCAAGTTGCACTCGTCATGCCACCATCACAACTTTTTTTTAAACTCAGTTTTAAAACCAATTTAATTTAATTGTGATATTGTTGGGGTTGTAGTTCTTGAGTCAAATTAATTGGTCTATATGGAAAATATCTCATATTTATCAATTTAATTTAATTTATTGTATGTTTGATTTTCTTATAACTATTAAGTTATGAAATTTGTGTGTGTGTGTGTAGTTGAAAACAATTGAGCAATTGTATATTGTCATTGATGTTACTCATATGTTACATTCTAGCTGAGCACTACCAGTAGTAACCGAGCTTAGAAGACTCCAATATCAGCTAAGCAGAAGTTCAGAAGAAGCCAAGTTCAATGATCAAGTGCAAACCAAGCTAGGTCGGTCATTGAAGGATTCAAGTGTTAACTGAGTCAAGTCGGTTACCAAAGGGGTTTAGTGTAAGCCGAGTGAGGTCGGTTACCAAGGAACTCAATGGTAACTGAGTGACCCAGTTTCAGTTTTAGCTTACCTAAAACACAATAGTTTTTTTTTTTTTTTTTTTTGTTAATGTAAGTCGACTTAGTGGATGTTAATTGCTTATTTGTAAAGGTATTCAAGTGGACTTGACATTGGGTTTCATATATATGAAAGGTCAAGTTGCGGATTGAAATATGGAAGTTGTGAAAGAAGATAAGATGTGAATAAAGAGGGATGTCTAATTAAGAGCATAACATCCAAAGAGCTACAAAGAATATCTTGATCAGGGAGGAACCAGAGGATAAACCAGAACAACAATTTGAATTTGCAAAACAGTTGCTTCATTAATCAGGTCACTCATTGTTACTCTTTAACAATTGTAGCAATGAAGAAATTTCTTGACAAAATTGACTTAACAACCATTTTGTAAATCCTCTAGCAAGGTGGCATTTCTATATTGAAGTGACTTGAGACCTTTAATTACACCACTCCTAACAGGATATTTCAAATCCTTTAACAAGGTCACACCTAATAGTGTGTTTTGTAACCTTTAGCAAGGTTGGCTCCTAATAGGCCTCACTTCAGAAAAGTGAAAAGTTGTAACTAGTTGCATTGGTGGTTTTCCCAAATTGGGTTTCCACGTTCAATCTTGATGTCTCATGTGTTCATGTTATTTGCTCACTACTTTATCTTTCTACAACTAACTTACTAAAGGTTAGTACACATTAATACCTCAAGATTACTTTGTTAACCTAGTTATAGTGAATATCTAGTTCTAATCGAGTTGTGCAAATATTTGAATTAATAAGTTTGTTTTGACATCTAAGGGACTTTGGAATTGTTTTAGTGATAACTAATTCACCCCTCCCCTCTTAATTACTCCTCTTATATTTCCAACAATTGGTATCAGAGTTGTTGGTGCTTACAGAAAAGGTTTCAAGGGCCTAAGCTAAAGATCAAGATGTTTTACAGAAGACAGATTCCTAAGTTAAATAGAGACAACCTCAAAGCATGGCAGAAACTCATGAAGCTACATTTGGGAACCATTGATACAGGCCTAAGCTTCTAGGAGAACCAGTATGTGTCACCTCCTGATCCTTTAAATGTGGAGCACATGGTAGATAAAAGAATCACAACACAATGATGATTGGCATTGTTTTTGCTCTCAATTATGCTAAATTTGATGAAGTCAAAGATTGTCCTATTGCTCATGAAATGTGGAACAAGTTGTAAAAGATCTATGGAGGAGATGACAATGTGAGGAGAGCCAGAGCAGAAAGTCTAAGAGGCCAATTTGATTAGATGAAAATGAAATAAGATGAAAACATTGTCAAATATAGTGAAAAAATCAAAGCAAGTGTGAGTGCAATCAGAGCTGCAAGAGGAAAAACAGACAATGTAATAGTAGTTAGCAAGATATTAAGAACTCTTCTTCATATTTATGCAATTAGAGTTTCAATTATTCAAGAGATGAGATGTGATCCCAAAAATGATATAACTTTTGATTCACTAGTGGAAAGGTTAACAACTTTTGAGTTGGATAACTTTGATAACTATCTTCCTGGATCTTGGAACATAGAATCAGACACTCAAAGCCAAACTAACTCTTGGTAGAAAGGGAGGAGACTCAAAAGGCAAACAACCTGATAGTGAAGAAGAAGAAGAATCAGATGATGACCTTGATGCTATTGAACCCCTGCTTGCAAGAAGGTTACCAAAAGGCAAAGGTAAATATAAAGGCAAAATTCCATTGATTTGTTTATCTTATAAAGAAGTTGGTCAGATTGTTGCAAGATGTCCAAATAAGGAAATAAAATATGACATGAAATTCAACAAGTTCAAAGGAAAGAAAGATTTCAAAAGCTACAAAGACTACAAAGACAAAGGTAAGAAATCTTGTTATATTGCTAAAGATTATGACAGTGATGATGATGATGAAATGGTATATATTGCTATTAAAGATGAGTCAGATAATGAGTATAATGAAAAAATGGCATTTATTTCTCATGTTAGCAAGAATGATACATGGATAATAGATAGTGGTTGTTCTCATCACATAATTGGTGATAGAACAAAGTTTGAACACTTGGAGCACTATGATGGTGGAAGTATATAATTTGGAAACAACAAACCATGTTTTGTGAAGGAAAAATGATGTATTGCATTGACTGATGAACTCAAATGTGACAATGCTTACTAGGTTGAAGGACTGGGACACAATCCTTGAAGTGTGGCACAACTGAACAACATTAGATATAAGGTAGAATTCATGGATGGGAAGGCTAGGTCTCTGGATGGTAAAGGAAACCTAGTTGGAACTAACAATCAGACAAAAGGTAATCTATTCTATCTAGATCTCATTGAAAGTTCATGCCTTTTGGCATGAGTAGAGGAAAGTTGGCTATGGCAAAAAATAATGTATCATGTAAACTTTGATAATCTAGTTACTACAAGTAAGAATAGAAGAGTAAGAGGTATTCCAAATCTGAAGAAACCTGAAATGGCCACTAGCTTCCAAAGTAAGAATTACATTATTAAAGAAGTCTTGGAACTAGTTCATATAGATCTTTGTGGACCAATAGGCATAGAACGCTATAGCGGAGATAAATATTTCATTTTGTTTGTTGATGATTATTCTAGGATGATGATAGTAATGTACTTGAAGGATAAATCTAAAGCCTTTCAAAAATCAAGTGGTATCTGGCTAGAGTTGAAAAAGAAACAGGGAAGAATTTAAAATGTCTAAGGTCAAATAGAGGAGAATTCATCTCTAATGAATTGAATGATTTCTGCAATGATAGAGGAGGAGAATTCATCTATAATGAATTCTATGATTTCTGCAATGAAATAGGAATCAAAAGATAGGTATCTACACCTGGTACACCTCAACAGAATGGCATAGCAGAAGAAGGAATAGATCCATCATGGATTGTGTAAGAACACAGATGATAGAGAAAAATGTTGCGTCTAAATACTAGAAAGAAGCAATCAGCACGACAGTTCATACCTTGAACCAAGTTCAACTAAAGAAAGGTACAAATCATACACCCTATGAATTATGGTATGGCTATAAATCTAATGTCTGTTATTGCAAAGTATTTGGAAGCAAGTGTTATATCTTGAAAGAGACAAGGAAAGGAAATTTTGATGCAAAAAGTGATGAAGGCATATTTCTAGGCTATTCCAACAAGAGCAAAGCATATAAATGTTTGAATCTTGCTACTCATGAGGTTATAAAAAGTTTACATGTAAAAATTGATGAGTTTGCATAAAAGAGTGAAGAACAAAGCAACAAGGAACCTGAAGACTACAAATTTTTTGTTTACTTTGAGTTTGATACTTAACCAAAGGTACAAACAAATGTGATTGGGCAACAACAGATAGCATCACTCTAGTAGTCAACACCACCAAAGTCACCTAAATATGCAGTGCAACTCAGGTTGCAACCAAAGCAATCCGAGTTGGAGACAGTTCAAACTAAGTCCCATAAAGAGGAATTTGAGTCATAGATTGTGGGAACTGTGTAATGCCTTGCTACGGAACCCCAAAGAAACTAACCTAAAGCTTCACTAAGTTGTCAAACATTTAAAAAAAAAAGATAATAATAGCATCAACAGATAACATAGCGAAAGCAATATCTCACATACATACAACCATCCAAAACAAATTAAGTCTCTTAAGGGTTCCATGACGTTGAATCACATGTATAAGTTTATTAATATTAAATCTAACACATAACCAAAATCTACACCATGGAATAATCACAAGTACAAATCCAATTAAATAATATATAATTACAAAGGATGTCACTTGGCATAACCTACATGCATGATCATCTGATGTACAAGTCATGGGGTATGAAAAGCTCAAAGAATATACATTATCTCATAAGTTCTTTGAAAAATTAGGTACAATACAATAGAATATTACTATCCAATAGAAATACAAGATTAGAAAGAAAGGAACAACTGCATAAGAACATCTAGCAACGACATCCAGCTATCGAATCTCAGTGGTATAAGAAACACTACCACTTGACCTCGTGGAACCTAAATGGCCCACTCCCATTGTGCTAAGGAGATAATGTCAAGTCCCAAATGAATATCAATCCACAAGTCATAACCAACATCTAGGTCAAGGAAATCCTAATAGTAATTTATCGCAAAGGGTACCAAGACACAAGTATCATCTAATCTCAGAGGTAACGCAGGCACGTAGGAAATCTACTATGTAAGTGGGCAAGTGTGATCGTATGAGCCAACTCAAAGGTTACCTTGGTAGCCTCTCTGGACTCCACCCCCCTAGTGTCTCTATGTGGCACCAATATCCTTTCGTATAGACAAGACATACTAACAAAGCAAGGTCGCAACTAAGCATCCTCTCTACTCCCATCCTAGCATGTACTAGTACTCAAGGCATGGCTGAGGAAGAACATTGACTCTTATTAATTCATTTTACTCTCATTTAATGAAATGTTATTGCTTATTAAAACAACTTATAGTGGGTTACTTGTTGGTCATTTTTGTCCCCCTGCCAAAATTTGAATTTTCAAGGTGATAGCCATGACCAACATCACTCCCTTTTATGACTTAACTGTCAAGATGGCCACAAGCACTCAAAAAGGTTATCTCAATAGTCAATGCAACTTTGTAGGCAGTTAAAAGCTTAAGAATATAAAGGTTGTGAAGTTGTGAATTGCTTTGTTTGCATGATCGCAAGGAATTAAGCTTAACTTAGAGTCAGGTTAGCGAAGTTGCAAATCACTTTGTTCATGTGTTCGTGGGGTTAAATATTGAACTCAAAGTTTAAGTTGCAAGCTCACAACAAATGGACACATGTCTAGATGGGCCCAATCCTTATGCAATCCTTCAGTTGCATCATCGTTGTTGGTCTCATATTGGTTTTGACAATTGAGTGTCAACACACTTTAGAAATTTTCTTAGTTGATGTCGAGTATAATATAGATGCTGAGTTACAGTATGTGCCAAGCCAAAAATTCAACAAGTGTCAAGTCATTTAGATGTCGAGTAGATAGATAGCGCTAAGCAAGTTTCAACTATTGAGTGACTAATAGGTGCCGAGCCAATATATGTGTTGAGTAAACTATAGGTGATGTGTAAGACAAAATTTCTATAGTTGTTGAGCAAGACATAATTCCTATGTGTGTCGAGCATCAATAATCAATAAGTGTCAAGTAATGTAGAATCAACATAAGAGTTTGTGCCCTCAAAAACTTGAATGTAAACCATTTTTGAGATGACACAAGATGAATCTAGAAGGATTAAAAGATAAGATCGAATCTTTTTAATTCCCTATGAAATCAACATGCAACCGATAAGAAAAATGGAAAGATTTGAGCGAGAAAGATGGATGAATCTCAATCGTAGATTCATACCTAACCCTAAGTCATGAAACCTTTTTAAGGAGGTTGAAACCCCATAATTCAGAGATGAGAGTACGAGAATGCATAAGAGAGTATACGAGTAGAGAATTCATGCAAGGAGAGAATACTAGGGAAGTTTGAAGGAAGTGAAAGGGGTGAAAAGACTTAGAAGAAGGATAGCATTGCAACATCAGTTATCAAAGCGGATTATCAACACTTTGAACATAATCATATCAGATCAAGAAGGATCAAATCAGAATGGATAGAACAAGGATCTGAAATCAACAATTGAAGATTGTAAGTTATCATGTCATCACACTCTACTATACTTTCTAACCATTGTATTAGGAGAATGAAAACCTATGAAGATAGGTTGGTTTAACAACCATATTGTAAATCCTCTAACAGGGTGACATTCCAAGTGAATGTTTGTAAATCCTTTAGACAAGTCACTTTTAATAGGGTGTTGGAGCCTTTAACAGGGCAGGCTCTCACAGGGTAGTGATGATGGTCAAACTTTGTAACCTTGACAAGTTACATACTGTTGCAATGATAAGTTGTGGGTGTCATCCCCACCCTAGTTTTACCTTCTCATTTTGGAGGGTTTCTGGGTGATCAAATAGTGTGTTGTCTATTTTCATGCATGCCTTTACTTTCATGTTAATTAGAGATGTTAGATGCATGTATTGATTTCAATTAAAAGTTTTATTGCTTAAAGTTTGGTACTTATGATTCACCCCCCCCCCCCCCCTCTCAGAAGTATTCTTCCCATTTGTAAATTCCAACGATTAGTATAAGAGCCAAGTTCTTATAAGGAGAAGCCTTACAGCTTGAAGAAAAGATCCAGAAATGGAAGTCTACAAGCTTGGGAAGATTATAGAGAATCAGGAGATTGAAATACATTTCATTCTACACTCTCTCGAAGAAGCTAGGAAAGAATTGAGGAAATCCCTAAAGAGAAGAAAATAAATCACCATAATTGAAAATGATACACAGTACAAGGAGATTGACACCTCAAAAGTATTTGCCAATGGAGATTCCAAGGAATTTGATGCAACAATTGCAGACCTGATGGAGAAAAATAGAGCCCAAGTAGAAGAGATCAAAACTCTCAAGATTGAACAAGAATCACAAGCCATGATGCTTTGTGAAGTGACTCGAAAAAAGAAGAGGGCTATCGAAGATAAAACTATGATAGAAGATGACAAGGAAAACCTAGCCAACAGAATGGAGGAAAAGTCAATTGAGCTTGCAAGAATTTCCAACATACAATTAGACACCCTAAGCCAAATGATGAATGCCCATCATGAACTGAATGTCAAAGACATTGAGATCTCCATACTACAGATGCAAAATGAACAACTACAAAATGACTTGAGAAGAGAGAAGGAAATTGCAAAGAGCTTCAACAAACCTAATGAAGCTATCAAGTACTTTGAACAGCTACTAAAATCACCAAGATCTAGCAATGACACTTTAGGACTAAGATACACTAGCACTGAAAAAGGAGAGTCATCTAAGACTACAGAAGAAAGAAGTGACAAAGATAAGAACACAAAACTGACTTGTCATTTTTGTGGTAAAAAGGGACATACCTCTAATGTGTGCATGAGCAAGAACGCCAATCAACATGACAAACCTAAAAACTTGGGTCACTGTCACAAGTGCAATAAGTAAAGTCATCAGGCACATGACTGTAGGACTAGAACCATCAGGACACCAAGATTTGAAGGTCACTGCTACAACTGCAAGAAGTATGGACATAAAGCCTTTGAATGTAGATCAAAGCCTATGTGGACACCAAACCAACTAGCAAAGTCAAATAGTCATAGACATCACTACAATTGGGACTACAACACTAGGTAGAGCTGTCACTACTATCAAGAGTATGGACGCATCCCTAAAAATTGCATAAGAACAAATTTTAGTGGGAACTACAACAGATGGTTGAGCCAAACTACATGCTTTAGTTGTTTGAAGACAAGACACATCAACAGGCACTGCCCAACAAGGACAAAGGCACTCAACTCTGAGTTCAACAAAGGAAAAGGAAAAGTTGATGTTGAACACATCATAGAAGAGATGAATAAAACATGGAAGAAGAAAGATGGAAGAAACACATCAAATGGAGGGATCACTTCACCCAAAAGGTCAAGTGGTCACACTTCATCCAACTAAGCAAAAGAAGACATGTGGGATTGATATTTAAATGTTTTATCATACATCACTTCCAAGATTAAATCAGTACTGAAAAGGATAGATCAACATGAATAAAGATGCAAAGTTAAAACTTCAAAATTTTCATACTATTGTTGAGTAAGGAAAGTTGCCTTCAGATCTCAAGTAAAATCCTAGTATATGTCGAGTTGTCTAGCAAATTCAATAGAAGTTGAGTGATTAGTTTCTGTTGAGTAAAATGAAATTCCATTTGCAGCTGAGTAAGGGAAACTCCAATATATGTCGAGTGTTGGAAAATCAATGGAAGCCAAGTGAAATGGAATTGCATAAGGAGTCGAGTGAACAACTATATATGCACTAAGTATTAAATGCTATGAAGTGAAGGGTATAAGGTCATGTTTTCAATCCTTTTTCATCATCGTGAACATAGAGCAAGAGCAAGAAGAGTGCATAAATAGTTTTCAAGCAGAGATTAAAGCTTTTGCGCACATTCAAGCCAAGATTCAACATCTTTTCATCGATTCAAGGTATTTACACTAGTGTCAAGGTAAGCAGTTAAGCCATTTTTACGTCTTTGAAACTCTAGTTTGACGAAATGACATCTAGCTCTAGGAAACCCCAGGATAAGGAGTCATTTGAAGTTCAATTGGTCAGTAATGAAGTTAAACAACCTAATTTTAGACTAATTCCCGAAGTTGCTTATAAGAAGAACCCTACCAGAGCTTTATCTGACATTCCACCTAAAGTTGTGATGGTGCAAGATGTTAGGAGATGTTATAATTGCAAAATTGGAGCTATGGGAGATATGGAGATTAGGGAAGCATACAATAAATTGTGTGAGAATGGGGTTTTGAAGGAAGAATTTCAAATTGTTGAGAGGAACGGCTTAACATGTGCCCTAGATTTCCCTACTGTATTCAAAACATAATAGGTAAGAATTGTGTTGAGTAGAATCCATGATGGACACCTATGGTTGGAAGATGGGCCCGTTAAACTATATAAAAGGATTATACATAAAGTAACCAGGTACCTAACCCTAGAATGACCAAAAACCCTAAGGAGTGATTCTAAAGAAGCCATAAAGAAGAACACAGGGGCAAAGTGGAACCAGAGAGGGATGACAATTGACACCATCAAGGATCCTCTTGTAGAATTTGTTTTTAGGGTCATATCCCATAAGTTTTACCAGTCAAGCCGACTCAACAGTGTACCTTGTATTGTAGTAGATGTGGGATACAAAATTGTTAAGAAGGATCATGCTTATGATCTAGTTGAATTGCAATTACAATAGATTATGGAGAATTTGGGAGCCATAAGAAGGTCCAAAGGTGCCCAATGCAAATTTGGAGAAATTTTGATATGTTTATTTTTCTATGTTCAGAATGAATTTCCCTCTTTTGGAATGGTAAGCTGGAAGACAAACAGGTCAATAGTAGTACAGGTGAATGAATACATAAAGCAGATGGGGGCAAATTTTGAAACTATCATGACCAGCTACTTTGAAGACTTTAAGAAGTCAATGAAATACAGACTAAGGATACTTGTCTCTCTTGTTGACTAGCACATCAATGATATATGTTTCTTATTGGACATTGATTTCACATATATCCAAGTAGCAGTACCAAGGATGAGATGGCTAAGGCCACTTGGTTATGAAATCAACATTAATGAGGCATCTGCAGTAATAACAACATTGCTAGCAAAAGATATTGATAAAAGTGCAAAACCCTTTGGCACTTATGATGTTGTCAGATCCAGGGTGGATATGGAGTTGAAAACTGCTTCAACCCTAAAGAAAAAGGACAGATTGGTGAATAAGCTTAAGGTTAAATTTGGTGAAGGCACAACAGAAGGTGAGGAGAATGATGAAGAGGTAGATGATGATGAAGAATAGCAGGATCAAGGGCCACTTGCATTGACCCAAGGCATGGGAGAAGATGCATAAGAGCAAGAAGGTGTCAAGGAGGAAGAGGAAACCAAGGAAGCACACACTAAACCAGAGGCAAAGAAGAGGAAAGCCACCACCAAACCAACTGCCAAGCCCAAGAAGACAACCAAGCCAAGCCTGCTACAAGGGCAAGTACAAGAGCCACATCAAAGAAGGCTAAGGAGAAAGAAAAAAGGAAGGCTACTAAACAGGAAGGTCTATCCAAGAAGAATCTAAGAAGAAAATATGTTGCACCTCCTAAATCATATGAAGAAAGAACAAAATCTGATGACAATAGCCAATTCAGAGTGGTAAGTCACACCCCTAAGTCTGATTTGGAAAACATATGTGATAACATTAGGGATAATGCCGACTTGTTAGGTTTAAAAGGAATTGATTTTAATAAGTTGAAGAGAGAGGAGCAGAACATGGTTGAAGAGTCATTCTACACCACCAAGAACACTCCACTTGAACTTTATAATTCAATGCTTAAGGAGTTATATTCAATTGTAGAAAATAAATGGCATTATTGCCTCAATATGGAAAAGGAAATAAGAGAGTCAACATTGGCTCAAGTAATGCTTGAACTTACTAAAGGATAGATTAGTAAGGCAAATAAGAAGCATGGGAACAAATTTGCACCCAAGTATAGAGCTTTTAGTATTCTACAAAATAAAATTGAGGATGTTGTCAAAAAGTCCACTCAAATGTGGAAATTAATTTATGGCCTCACAACTATGAAAGAAGGAGAGGCAGACCCCTTTGAGGGAAGAAATAATGAAGAGGAAGAAGAAAATGATAAGGAGAAGGAAACAGAGAAAGATTCAAGGGAAAACACAGTGGAGGAGACATAACCAAAGACGAATAATGTGGCAAAAACTGAGGAGTAGCAACAAGAACAGAGTGTGCAAGACACACATCTTCCACCTTTGAGCCCTCCACATTATACCACCACACCTGCAGATACAATAACCATACAAGATGTTCCTGACAATTTTGGTCAGAACATAAATCCACTAACTGCAGATGATCTTAAGAAGATTCTTCACTAGACTATACTACAAGCACAATTGTGTACAAATCCAGTCTTGGTGAGTGTGGAAGAATTGCAAAAGGCTATAGCAAACATAACAAGGGATAAGGTGAATCCACAAGAACCACCTTCTCATATCCCAACAGCCACAAGTGGACAACGAATAGTGCAAATAGTAGTAGACACATCTACAAAGGTTAACTCCACAGTTATAGTCACTACAACTGTCGAGGAGTCAGTAGAGGATCAAATAAGATAGATAGATACATCTATCTCTATAGCACAGGAACAAGGTGCACCCCCAAAGATCACAGTAATTGATCAAGAAAGAACAATGGAGGAGACCCCAAAGGAGAAGGAGCAAGAGGCAATACAAACATTGATAAATTTTCCTACAATAGGGACTCCAACAATGCCTCAGAAGCTGAGCACTATTGTCATGCCACTGCAAATATGTGCATCAGGCTCGAGCTCAACAAGAGTAGTAAGGATACTTCACTATGGAGACCTTGCACTAGATGAGGACATAGTCATTCCCAAGTATGACTATGAAACTATGAAGATTGATCAGATAAATGAAGTGCAAGAGGCACTAGAAAAGAAAAAGAAACAAGAGATACTCAGAAATGAGTACAAACAAAGGCAAGCTTTGATTGAGATAAAAGACATCTTTCTAGATGCTTTTAGCTTGCAGGTACTTGATGAAACCAAGCCAATCATGGTGCAATTATCTACTATAGTGGACCAGGTACAAAATGAAGACCTTGATACTAATGCAAAATTGTTTGAATGGTCTAAAAAGAGGTTTCAAACAAAGGTAAATGAAAGAATATCAAGTGAAATAGCACTTTCACAAGTTGAGCTGGCAAAGAATATTGAAAAGGTAAAGGCAGTACTTGAGAACATATTCTCATTGTACTCAAAATTGTGTGACCCATCAATTTTCACACAAGAAACCAGCCAATGAATAATGAGCTTGGAGAGGAACCTAAAGATATCTGCTATGCAACTACCTAAAGATCCAGCTCATAGTGAGAAGCATTTTCAAACTACGCTTCACACTCATAAGGAACTAGCTATACTAATAGTAGATGAGGCAGTTACCAAGGCCAAGTTAATACAAATTCAATCTACCATAACCCTACACAGGGAAATTTTGCAGAAAGAACTGGCCTATGCTGAAAATGTTTTAAAGAAAGACCCCAATCTTTCTACATTGGAAGGCCTAGTTCACCTTGTAGTAGAGACAACCATCCAACTTAAATCACTAGAAATTGCACTTGAAAATTGGGATGCTACTTTGAGGATAGTTATGGAGGTAAATAAATCCTTTTTGGCTAAGTACTCAGTTAATGTATAGAACCCTTTGACATAAGTATCAAAAAAGGGGGAGATAATTATAATAGAAAGGGGAGATAAAACTAAGGGGGAGATAAGAAGATAAATTTTGAGGAAGAGAAATAGATAAACCGAAAGGAAATTACAACTACAAGGGAAGATGTGTGAAAGGGGGAGTAAAACTAGAGTAGGGCAGATAGAACAGAGTAGATAGAACAAGGTAGAGATAAAGAGTATCAGAATTAGCATGAGACAAATCCAACATAAGAATTTTTGTTTAAAACAAAGGCACATCAACTCCGGGGGAGTTACAAATTTTGAGGTATACAAATTTTGAACAATTTTTGAAGTTTTGTATATATGCTAAATAGATGTATATTATACTCAAGAGATTAGATTCATCGTGTATATGTATATTATACTCAAAGAGATTAGATTCATCATGTATAGTTAAGTGTTTTTGACATTCATGTCAAAGGGGGAGATTGTTGGTCTCAGATTGGTTTTGACAATTGAGTGTCAACACACTTGATAAATTTTCTTAATTGATGCCGAGTATAATATAGATGTCAAGTTACATTATGTGCCGAGTCAGAAATTCAACAAGTGTCGAGTCATTTAGATGCCAAGCAGATAGACAGTGCCAAGCAAGTTTCAACTGCTAAGTGACTAATAGGTGTCGAGCTAGTATATGTGTCAAGTAAACTATAGGTACTGAGCAAGACAAAATTTCTATAGGTGCTGAGCAAGACAAAATTCCTATGTGTGCCAAGCATTAATAATCAATAAATGCCGAGTAACACAGAATCAACATAAGAGTTTGTGCTCTCACAAACTCAAATGTAATATGTTTTTGAGCTAACACAAGATGAATCTCGAAGGATTAAAAGATAAGATTGAATCTTTTTAATTCCCTATGAAATCAACATGCAACCAATTAGAAAAATAGAAATATTTGAGCGGGAAAGATGGATCAATCTCAATTGTAGATTCATACCTAACCCTAAGTCATGAAACCTTTTTAAGGAGGTCGAAACCCCATAATTTAGAGATGAGAGTATGGAAATGCAGAAGAGAGTATATGAGCAAAGAATGCATTCAAGGAGAGAACACTAGCGAAGTTTGAAGGAAGTGAGAGGGGTGAAAAGACTTAGAAGAAGGACATCATTGCAACATCAGTTATTAGAATAGAGTATCAGTGCTTCGAATAGAATCATATCATATCAAGAAGGATCATATCAGAATGGACAAAACAAGGATTTGAAATTAGCAATTGAAGATTGTAAGTTATCAGGTCATCACACTCTACTATACTTTCTAACCATTGTATTAGGAGAATGAAAATCCTATGAAGATAGGTTGGTTTAATAGCCATATTGTAAATCCTTTAATAGGGTGACATTCCAAGCAAATGTTTGTAAATCCTTTAGACATGTCACTTTTAACAGGGTGTTGGAGCCTTTAACAGGGTAGGCTCTCACAGGGCAGACCATTGATGATGGTCAAACTTTGTAACCTTGACAAGTTACATATTGCTATAGTGATAAGTTGTGGGTTTCATCCCACCCTAGTTTTACCTTCTCATTTTGGAGGGTTTCTGGGTGATCAAATATTGTGTTGTCTATTTTCATGCATGCCTTTACTTTCATGTTAATTGGAGATGTTAGATGCATGTATTGATTTCAGTTAAAAGTTTTATAGCTTAAAATTTGGTACTTCTGATTCACCTCCCCCTCTCATAAGTATTCTTCCCACTTGTAAATTCCAATAGTCGCAAGGGTCTTTCGCATTCCAATTTTGAAGGAGTTATTCATCAAATGAAAATGGACCAATTGGATCAATACTCTCTATTGAAAAGGCTTCAAAGTTTAAGTGGTGAATTTGCAAAAAAGTCTTGTTCGCACTGTCGCAAGGGTTTTAGAGATAATCAAGGTTAAGGTGGCAATGGTGTGAAATGTTTGTTCACTCGTTTGTAGGGTTAGCATCAGAGTTAAAGTATTAAGTCATGACTAGGCAATTAGTAGTTAGAAGGTTGTCTTCACATGGTTGCAAGTGTTTGAGCTACCATTAGGATTCAAGTTGTTAACACATGAATGGATGCTAGTAGTTAAGTTCTCAATGATCATAGGGTCATAAGCATTTAATGCCAACCTTAGTTCCAAGCTGTAAAGGGGCAACATGTTTAAGATAATTGATTTCACATAATCGCATAGTTAGAAAGTCATTAAGTCCATAACCACGCTGATGGTTTGAAGGACCAATCTCACATTGTCACAATGTCACACAGTTAAAATATTCTTCATAGCTAGTAGTTTCGATGGGACAACGTAGTTAGGGATAATGGCTTTGCAACATTGCATGGATGAGAAATGTTAGGTCCATAATTGTGGTGATAGTGTGAATGGGTTAATTTCATGATGCCACATGGTTGTAATAGTCAAAGAATTAAAGTGAAAACAAGCCACAATCTAAGGCAGTCCACAAGTCAATGAGAGGATAGAAAGCTAAGTGAGATGGCAGAATGTTGAAAGATGATTGGGCCATGTGGCAAGGTTTATTATTCAAATGATGATATAACTTACTTTCCATAGTTATAGACATGACATTGAGAAACTCTTTAATGTTGAACAGGTCCTTGATCACTTATAACTACCAATTTGAGTGTTCTCCATGGTTGTTCAATGTAGTTTCTTTCCTTTGTTGCTCTGGTCATCCATCTACCCAATTTGTTTGGTTATGACCGCTGCTTTTATCTCTTTAGGGATATATTTGCATGTAAAAGATTTGATTTCTTGTATAGGAATGTGCATCTGATCATTATCTCCTTTGGTCAATAGTTATTTCTCCTCTGCAACCTCAACTCTACCTGGTTAGATTTTGAATTCATTGTAGTTTCTTAGTTATGCTTGAACTATAAAAGCAAGTTTTGTAACCCTCCCAAGCATCGATTTTTAATCTAATTATATAGTGATTATATCATATGATTTGCTAATATAATTTCCTTTTTCCTAGGCATAAATATATTTCTCTATTCTACCTCATTCTCCCATTAATATAAGTGCAAAACCTTCTTGCATTTGTTAGTGTATTGCCTCCATTCTTCAATCTGCATGACAATATCTATTTGGCCTTGAATGACATAGAGTGAAGTTCCTTCCTAATGCAGGAGCATCGAGCTTTTATTTTGTTGGAGTTATTCTTTTCATGGTTAGGGATGTGTTGGAGACACATTGGAGAACCTTTCCTCATGATTGCATAGACATTGGATGGATTGAGTTGAAGTTTGAGTTGTTTTTACCTTACTACTGGAACTACATTTTCTAGTTTCTAGGTGCATGTTGTAGGCCACATAACTAATTTTGCATAATGAATGAGAGGATTCTCATTTTATAGATTGAAGAGGGCCTAGAGTACTATCTCTAATTAAAGTCACAAGTTCTAATTCTTTATACGTTGGGAGATATGGCAATTCTCCTAGAGTATCGATTTCTGGCAGTTTGTGCTACAGGTTTCTATGCATGACTTTTGGGATAGATGCATAGATATCCTTGATGAATCAACCTTTGCACCCTTAAGGGGTTGTAGAGGACCTAAATTAATACCTTTAGTTCAAAGCACAAGTTCTAATTCAATTAGAGCTAAGAGATATCATGATTTTTCTTGGGTATCAATTTTTGGACATTTAATTTTTGTTGGAGGCCAACTTGGGGCTCTTCAAGTATTTAATGTTAGTTTTTGGCATTCTTGGCCGACTTGTGACTTAGATTGGTATAAGTAAGAGTTGTGGTGGAGTCTTTTATTTTAATTCATGGAGGGATGATTTATTCATTTAGAAGAGGAGTGAGTGTGGAGAGTAGCTAAAGAGCGAGTTTTTCTTGAGTCTGTGGATAGAGCACCAAAGGTGAGGTAGTTTACCATAGGATTATGATGGAGTTTTAAGTGTGTGGATAGAGCATTGAATGTGAGGTAGTTTACACTTGGATCTTGGATAAAGTTGGAGTAGAGCTAGGGTCGTGGCTTGGAAAACAAGGAGATTGCTTGGTGGGCTTGTGAGCACAAGTTTAGATTTCCTTGTTGGTTTCTTCCAAATTGTTGTTATGTTACAGATCTGGGCTAGCTGGGATAGGTTTGGATTGGATCTTGAGCGATCTTGTAGAATTAATTTTGTAATTATTGTTTGTATTTGGCCCTAACTAGGAAGGCCTTACAACCCGACACATTGCATGTAATCAGTTATATTTTATGAATAAATTATTATAATTTGGTATAAGATCTTGCATTGTTATTATGTTTTCGCTATGTGTTTATTTGTTGGAGGCTAGGACATCTCCTTTGGGGATTCTCCTACCCTGCACTACATCAGGCAGTATCAAAGAAAAGGTTGTTCCTGAGTGTGTAGACAAATCACCAAAGTCGAGGTAGTTTGCACCAGGACTTGGGTTGGAGAAGTAGATCTGAGTTGATCTTTGATCTGTTGGTGGATTTTCTTTCTAGAGTCCTAGATCTCTTGGTTGTGAGGTGGTAGATTATGGTTCTAACTTGCAATTGTAGAGGGTTTATAGATGGATTGATGGATACAAAGATGGAAGACTAATCTTGTTGAGACATGATTGTAGAGAGTTTGTAGATTGCAATTCTGTGGTCCTAGACTTGTGATTTGGTTCCTGATTGTTCATGTGAGGTGGCAGGTTGGGATCTGACTTACAAACATTTTAGTTTGTCAAAAGGAGCATAGGAAGGATTTGTTGTAGATGGTTTACAAAGATCTTAGGAGATGGCTCCAAGAGGATTGGCTGAGATGATTGCAAATCTTTGTGATGTGCTGGAAAGGAGGTTTTCTGACATGTCTACTCAGGTTGAAGCTAGTTTGGCTAATCGCACTAAGGAGGTGGTTGCTCAGTTTGAAACTAGTTTGGATGATCTAGATAAGGATAGGATGAGGAAGGCATTTTGTAGATGTCCATGAAGCTGGAGTTTACCAATCTAGAAGAGAGTGGTTTGGCTGGTTAAGAGACTTGTTCATGAGAGAAGATGTCATGACAAGGTCGAGGTAGAAGAGGTTGGTTTTGTTGATCGGTTTGTGAAGTCTAATACAAAACTTGCAAAGCAACTGGAGGTTGTTGCTGAATACATTCCTAACCTTGTTGATGCTGGGATAGACATTGGTTTTCATGATCAATCAGTTGGATCTAACATGGAAATTATAGAGCACTTGGTCATGGATGATCTAGTTGTTGTTGGTGATGAGTTGTGTATTGTAGAGAATCTTGTTGTGATAAATGAGGTTTCTAGTGTTGAGAGTTTGGCATATGTTGTTGAGGAGTTACATATTAATGTTGATATAGAGTTTGTTGTTGCTGGTGTGGATTCACTAGTTGTTGATGTGGATGAGGGTTTGCTGATGAAGCCTTATGTTCAGTTTGTTCTTAGGTGTGAGCATGTTGATTGGGTTGCTGATATGTATTTGATTCTAATGTTTTAGTGGATGAAGCACAGATGGTGGATTTTCAATTTTTTCTATTGAATTTGATGAAGTGGAAGCCTTTGGTAAAGATGAAGTTGATTGCAGATCTTTCTTTGGGCATTAAAGTATGGGACATACTTTTCTATTTACCTAGGGAGTTTGATGTAGGAGCATGGAGCTTGGATTTTGGTGGAGTTATGATTTTCATGGTTAAGGATGTGTTGGAGACACATTAGAGAACCTTTCCTCATGATTTCATAGAGATTGGATGGATTGAGTTGAAGTTTGAGTTGTTTTTACCTTATTGCTGGAATTGCATTTTTTGGTTTTTGGGTGCCTGTTGTAGGTTGTGTAACTAATTTTTTGAAATGAATGAGAGGATATTCATTTCAAGGAGTAAAAAGGGACTAGATTACTATCTCTGGTTAAATGCACACATTCTAATTCTTTATAAGTTGGGAGATACGACAATTCTCCTAGAGTATCGATTTTTGGTAGTCTGTGTGACAAGTTTCTATACATGACTTTTAGGATGGATGCACAGACACCCTTGATGAATCAAACTTTTTTCCCTTAAAGGGGTTATAGAGGACCTAAAGTACTACCTTTAGTTCAAAGCACAAGTTGTAATTCAATTGGAGCTAGGAGATATCGTGATTTTTCTCGAGTATCGATTTTGGACATTTTGGGGCTCTTCAAGTATTTAATGTTAGTTTTTTCCATTCTGGGCTGACTTGTGGCTTAGATTGGTATAAGTAAGGGTTGTGGTGGAGTCTTTTATTTTCATTCATGGAGGGATGATTCATTCATTTAGAAGAGGAGTGAGTGTGGAGAGTAGTTGAAGATTGAGTTTTTCCTAAGTCTGTGGATAGAGCGTCGAAGGTGAGGTAGTTTATAATAGGATTATGATGGAGTTGTGAGTGTGTGGATAGGGCACTAAATGTGAGGCAATTTACACTTGGATTTTGGATAAAGTTGGAGTAGAGCTAGGGTTGTGGCTTGGAAAACAAGGAGATTTCTTGGTGGGCTTGTGAGCACAAGTTTAGATTTCCTTGGTGGTTTCTTCCAGATTGCTGTTATGTCATAGATTTGGGCTACCTAGGATAGGTTTGGATTAGATCTTGAGGGATCTTGTAGAACTAATTTTTTAATTTCTTATTGTATTTGGCCCTAACCGAGAAGGCCTTATAGCCAGGCATATTGCATGTAATCAATTATATTTTATGAATAAATTATTGTAATTTGGTATCAGATCTTACATTGTTATTATGTTTTTGTTGTGTGTTTATTTGCTGGAGGCTAGGACATCTCCTTTGGGGATTCTCCTACCTTGTGCTATGTCACTTATAACATCTCATTTGGTTCTAGATCTGCATGTGATTATTGAATTAAGATGAAGGCTAAATCAATGTATTTTGAGATTATATTTGCAAATAGTGCATTATTAGGCAGATATAAGATTGAACATACTATTTTGGTGTATCACCCCCTCTAGATTAGATTAGGTAGTTTGATTTCATACATTCCTTCTCTCTTTCCCTCTCAAGAAGTAGTTAGGTGCACCCTGATAGTAAGGAAGCTGACCTTCTCTGAAGACCCAATCTCATTGTTCAAGTCCTACAACTTGGAGATTGTTTCCATGTTTCACAAGGTTGCCTTTAGGTAAAAAATTTAGGCAAGGGTGTAGACTTTTGTGACAATAGTTTTTGGTATTCCTAGTGGGACAAAATATTGAAACATTTTTAAAGTCTATTGGTTTACTGATGTCAAAGAAAAGAACTTCAAATTGATGCCGAGGAGATAGTGATGCTCTTAGTATTTCGAGCCTTCAAGAGGCTCACATTCAAGTACTTGGCAACTCCATCTCTGCATCTTGGTTACCAGACCAAATTTATTGTGATTCATACCCAAATCTCAAACAAGGGCATCTTCTAGAGGTAATTTTCAATATACTGAACTTTCATTTCAAATCTCTCTATCGCCAGTCAGGAATTTGGTACTAGCACATACACCCACAGGATCTCTTTCTACTCCTCTTGTTGATAGGTCACAAGCTAGGGTACCATCTTTTCATTTGAATAGACCATTATTCCACATGGCCCTCTCTAGAGTACATGCTTTTGTTGCTTCAATGGTGGGAGTCCCCTCATTCTAGCCCAAAGACATGATATACTAGTATTTGCTCTTAAGAGTATACTAGATTTTACTAGTGAAACTTTGATTTCCCCCTTAAAACACATTTAGGAAATCTCAAATGTATGTAATATACATGGTATTATAGAGGATTTTGTTGTCATCAGACTTTTAGCCACATCACTAAAAGGAAAAACCTTACAATGGTATAGGGGATCTCTAATTGGGATAAGTTAGGAGAAAGGTTGTGCACGCATTTTGAAGATAAAAGTGATCACCTCTCACTTTTAGAATAGCTAACTACCATTAAAATAACACCCTATGAATGTATGACAGATTTCAATTATAGATTTCAAAAAACATGGGATAGAATACTTGCTACAGTAAAGCCTACTCCTGGTAATGCCTTCTTCCGTTACCTAAGAGCTTTCAATAGTGATATTGCTACTACCTTACAAGCCATGGGAGGGGATACCTTACCTGTTGCATATGAAATTACCATAAAAGTAGAGGATATATTGATTCAAGCAGGGAAGTTAGCTCCAAGGCCTTCAATGCCTTTCTTTGCTGACATATCCAATCATTAGCCTACAACAGCCCCTATCCCTACCACATCTACATGCCAACCTCTTGTGATAACTCCAATAACATCTACATGCTCCAATGAGTTAGGAGAATTAAAGGACATGATGCAAGCCCTAATTTTAAGTAACAAAAGGTTGCAAGATCAACGTTCCAATATAGACAAGAAGTTGTAAGATCAAGAAAAGACGATGGATGACAATGCAAAAAATGAGCAACAAAGTGGTGACCTTGGAAAGGCAACAAGCTCAAAATTCTATCCCTTCTCAACCTCACTATCAAATTTCCCTCACATATAATAGACCACTAAATCAAAATTAGGGCTAGGACCCACATAATTATGATAGGCCTATGGGTAATGCCCCTAAAAATACAAACATGAATCCAAATAGGGCATTAGTTCCTCAAAACAACCTTGCTCAAGATAAAGTTTTTTGTCCTTCTTGCAATTATTCATATGGGCATTGCATGTGTTAGAAGGCAAAATCCTTCCAAGCATTAGTTACACAAGACCAAACAGTAGGACAACTGTATGGTGCTAGTCAATCTGTTGATGCTTCCCATCTGTAGCAACAAAGTGATTGTTCTTTTATGAACCATTAGCCAAAATAAAATTTTCAAGCTAATTATGATGATATAGCTCATAATACCAAACATAAAAGAAGAGCCACTAAAGATACTATACCCCCTCCACCAAATCAAGCTTCAACTTTAGGTATTACTCCCCATATACCAATGATGAATGCACAATCAAATGTTGCTCACAAGTAGAAGCAAAATACAAGAAACAAAGGGTTTGCTGAACCTTAGGCTACTCAAATGCAATTACCAATTCTTATAGCTCCCAAGGCTCTAGTCAAAGTAGTTATCACTCCTTTCAATGTGGTAGATCAAATAAAAAAGACTATTGTTAATATCTCTATATGGGATGTTGTTGCTACTATGCCATCACAAAGGAGACTACTGCAACAAGAATTAAAAAGCTTAGGGGTGGGAAATATTTATACCACATTGGATGATATAACAAGTCTAGTGTATCCAATAAAAGAAGGAGAAAAAAGTAAGAAAAATAGGCTTCCTCCTTTTTATGTCTCTTTAATTATAGGGGACAAACTAGTTCATAATTATATGATAGATTTGGGAGCTACTATGCCTAAAAGTATAGTTGATCTTCTTGATATTAAGTATGAGCCAATGATTAGGGATGTGCTCTAATTAGATGGTAGCTCTATCGAAATAGTAGGGATCCTGAAAAATGTGGAAATGGCATTGCATGCTTGCCCTAGTTGTATTGTCACTCAAGACATATCAGTAGCTGAGGTTGAACCATATTTTTCCATCTATCTTTCTAGAGACTTCATTGCATAGATAGGGGGTCATATTGTAGTAGATTGGTCCTATATGCTCTTTAGAATAGGATATCAAACAAGATTCTCTTAAAGGGTAGGACCTCTGGCCCTTAATCACATAGAGACTTACACACCTAGTCTTGTAAACATGAATTGTACAATTCATGAGACAGATGAGGAGAGCATAACACATGAACCTGTTGCTTCCCTAACAGAGGTGCCTAATTATCTTTTGGATGAATGGGAAACTAAATTCTAGTTTGATCTAGCATAAGAAGCTCTAGAGATAGGCCTTGGCACATATTGTATATTAGAGAAAAGTTCTCCTATTCTTAGTCTCATAAAAACAAACAAGGACATTGATGGAGTATGGAGCATGTCCTTTGACAAATCAAGGAACAAGAATGGCTTAGGGGCTAGTGTGATGCTAGTCTCTCCTAGTTTGGAGAAGTTCTACTTATCTTATAGACTCCAATTTAGTTGCACCAACAACATAGCAGAATATGAAGCATTGATTCAAGGCCTCCAACTTGCTCAAAAGTGGGGAATCAAAGCTTTAAGGGTCTTTGGAGATAGTGAATTGCTCGTTAATCAAGTAAGGAGCTAGAACATCACCAAGAATAATTTGCTCAAATCATACAAACATAGAGTTTGGGATTTTCTTGAGGGTTTATAGGCATTCAATATCAAAAGTGTCCCTGGATGAGAAAACAAACATGTTGATAGACTTGCAACAATAGGTGCTCACTATGATGTACCAGAGCATGTTGAGAATTAAAGAGAACAACACATCAAGTTGGTTGTAACACATCAAGTTGGTTGTAAGACCTATTGTTCTAGAAAATGATACCAATTACCAGGTGTTTGACTTTGATGTACAGATTGTTAACTTTCTACAAAGTGAGGCAGAATTATTTGATAGGAATCAATCTAGGCTACAAAGCCAATATGGTGACTAAATCATGAATCTCAGTTCCAACAAGTTACCTAAAGGTCTAATTACTTTAGAGAGTATCTTCAATGCTAATGATCAGGAAAGGAGTAGAGGTTTAAACTTAGCTGCAAATAAGGATGATCACATACCAGTTGCCATTGCTAATGGAAGAGTTCTCAATTTGGGAAAGGTATGCTCTAAGAATGAACAAGAAAATTTTGTTCATTTGTGTCAAGAGTTCAATGATGTATTTGCATGGACATATGATGATTTAAAGGATTTTACCCAAGTCTATTCCAACATACCATAGATTTATATAGTGATGCAAAGCATGTTAGGCAAAAACAAATACCAATCAACCCTAAGATTGAGCCTATGATGAGAAGGGAGCTATCCAAGTTGATAGAGGCTAATATTATTTTTCCTATTAAACATTCCTCTTGGGTAGCTAACCTTGTTCTTATTAGGAAGAAGAATGGAGAAATTAGATTATGTATAGATTTTAGTGACCTTAATAAGGATTCTCTTAAGGATCACCATCCCCTTCCTTCTATGGAGAAAATTCTGTCCAAAGTTAGTGGTTCTAAAATATTTTCCTTCTTAGATGGGTTTTCAGGTTATAACCAAGTGTTAGTTCAAGAGTCTAGTAGATACAATACTACTTTCACTAGTAAATGGGGTACCTATGCCTATAGCAAAATGTCTTTTGAAATAACCAATGTAGGTGCCACTTTCCAAAAAGCAATGGCGATGGCTTTCAAGAACGCGATTGAGAAATTTGTGTTGGTCTACCTTGATGATGTAATTGTCTACTCAAAAAATGTGGCAGACCACTTTGGTCATCTGAGGCAGGTATTCATCAAATATAGGGAGTATGGTGTGTCCTTGAATCCAAACAAGTGTGTGTTTGCCACTAGTCAAAAAAAAATACTTGGACATATTGTGTCTAAGGAAGGTTTGACCAATGATCTAGAGAGAACAAAGGCAATCCTTATTCTCCCACTTCCTACTCATAAGAAGGGGTTGCAGAGCTTTCTTGGTAGAATCAACTTGGTAAGAAGATTTATCCCTAATCTTGCTACCATGGTCAAGCCTCTTACAACCATGCTAAAAAAAAAAATGATTTTCACTTGGACGGAGGAGGGGAGAGCCAATATCAAAGCAACAATAGCATTAGCCCCTACCCTTATCAACCTCAAATTTGATAAGGATTTTATTTTCTATACCCTAGGGGGTGAGTCAAGTATATCACATGTCTTGAAATAGTTGAATTATGTAGATGAAGGACAACCTATAGCCTTTTTTAGTGAAGGGCTAAAGTATTATGAAGATAAATACGATTATGTAGAAAAGAAGGTTTTTTCCATCATAAGAGCTTTAAAGAACTTTAGACATCTGTTATCACATAATAAGGTCCAGCTCCTAGTTCCACATGCAAGTGTGAAAGATTTCCTCTTGAACAAAGGTATCAATGAGAAAAGAGTTGGATGGATCACTAAAGTCATTTAATATGAGATAGATATCAAAATCACCAAGCTTATAAGAGGTAAAGGACTATGGTAGTAGATGATTTTATCCTAGGAGACAACTCAAGAGGTTGCTCTAGTTATATAGGATGCAAAACCAACAACGAATGAAAATCTAAATAGTTGGATACATGATATGACAATCTTTTTTTTGGGGGGAGGATATCCACAAGGATTAGATAGAGCTAAAAGAAGACAATTTAGATTGCAATCTATTCCTTTTGTCCTAGTATATGGGATTCTTTTCATAAGAGATCTCAATGGAGCCTTGTTAAGATGCATTAATCTTGATCAAATAGATAGACTGATCAAAGAGTTTCATGATGGCCCTGATAGTGGTCAATTTAGCTAGAACAACATCCATGAAGATCATGAGAGCTGGTTATTATTGGCCAACTTTCTTCCACAACTATCATAAACATGTAAGGAAATGTGAGAGATGTGCTTTCCTCTCAGGTAAACAAAGGTTGGCAGCTCTTCCCCTTCATCCTATTCAAGTTGATCAACCATTTGCCCAGTGGGGACTATATTTTATTGGTCCAATCAATCCACCTTCTAGCTTTGGTCACAAGTGGATTGTAGCTGCAATAGACTACTTTACAAGGTGGACAAAAGTAGTAGTTTTGAAGGGTGCCACAAAGACTTCAATGGTGGAATTCCTTGATGGAATTGTTACCAGATTTGGTGTCCCTTCAACAATAATATCAGATAATGCCAAATCCTTTCTTCAAACTCAAATTTTCTCTTGGGTAGTTGACCATGGTATATATTTGACAATTTCTTCAAATTTCTATCCCCAAGGGAATGGCTTGGCTAAGTCCTCTAAAATGAACCTAATTAGGATTATCAAGAGGAAAATTGAGGAAAATAAGAGGTGTAGGCATTCAAGGTTAAGGACAACTCTCTAGACTGATAGGATTACACCTAAGAGAGCAATTAGGAACTCACCTTTCATGCTAGTATATGGAAGAGAAGTTGGGCTTCCTATTTCACTAGAGTTCCCCTCTCTTGAATTAGCTCATCAGTTGGAGTTAGTTGAGGATGATGCCATGATAGTCAAGATTTCAAAACTAATGAAGTTAGAATAAAAGAGACAATAGGCTATGTAGACACTTGAGGCACAGCAACAACATGTCAAAAGGAGTTTTGACAGAAAGGTTAAGGCTAGAGTTTTCAAAGAGGGAGACCTTGTTCTCAAGTGAGATGTAGACAGAGCTAAGCTAGGCAAACACTCCAAGTTTGATGCTATGTGGAGTGGTCCATATGTTATAACCAGCTATAAGGAGGCCAATGTTTTTTAGTTATTTAGGCCTGATGGTGATATTTTCCCAATTCTGATCAATGGAATTTACCTTAAACCTTGCTTCTATAGAAGATTGAAGGTTTTTTGTACAAAATAAAGTAGTTTCCCAGTTTTCAATAAGCACATAAGCACACACACTATTTCTCTATGAGATGGCAAGTTTTGAAGTTTTGTAGTTGCAAAGGTTGTAGTCCTTCTGGTTTGCAGTGTAGGTTTCATTTTTGTGACTCCATAGCCCAATAGAATGCTTAAGGCCACTAGTCCATGCTTAGCAGGCAAGCATCCCCTATGAGTCACCAAAATTGTTGGCCATTTTTGTACCCCCACCAAAATTTGAATTTTTGAAGTGACAACCATGACCAACATTCAAATTTGACTATTCAAATATTTCTAGCCATACAAGCTCGATAGGGATATGTAAAAACCTTGGTTATACCCCTTATATCCCTAAGTATTTGAAGCTTTTCATATTTTCATGCTATATCCTTATGAAAATTCAAGTCATGACCATGCGACTGCCTTTAATCACCTTGTCACTCTAGTTTATGATTTAACTGTGAAGATGGTCATGAGCATCCCAAATAGTTATCTCAATAGTCAACACAACTTCCTAGGTAGCTAAAAGCTGAAGAATATAAAGGTTGTAAAGTCATGAATCACTTTGTGCACATGATCGCAAGGAGTTAAGCTTAACTCAAAGTTAGGGTGGTGAAGTCATAAATTGCTTTATTCTAAGGGTTAAATGTTGAACTCAAAGTTTAAGTTGCAAGCTCATGACAAATGGACACATGTTCGGGTGGGCCTGATCCTTATGCAATCGTTTAGTCACATCATCGCAAGGGTCCTGTGCATTCCAATTTCAAAGGAATTGTTCATCAAATGAAAATAGACCAATTGGATTGATACTATCTATCAAAAAGGCTTCAAAGTTTAAGTGGCAAGGTTGCAAAAAGGTCTTGTTTGCACTGTTACAAGGGTTTTAGAGCTAATCATGGTTAAGGTGGTGATGGTGCGAAATGCTTGTTCACTCATTCACGGGGTTAGCATAGGAGGTAAAGTCTTAAGTTGCTACTAGGCAATCAACGGTTAGAAGGTTGTCTTTGCATGGTTGCAGGTGTTCGAGTTGTAGTCAGGATTCAAGTTGCAAATATGCAAATGGATGCTAGAAGTTAAGTTCTTAATGATTGTAGGGTTGCAAGCATTCGATGCCAACCTTAGTTCCAAGCTGTGAAGGGGCAACACATTTAAGATAACTGATTTTACATCATCACACAGTTAGAAATATGTTAAGTCCATAATCGCAATGATGGTGCAAAGGACTAATCTCACATTGTCACAATGTCACATAGTTAAAATAGTCTTCATGGTTGGCGGTTCTGATGGGGCGATGCAGTAAGGGATAATGGCTTTGCAACATTACAAGGATGAGAAATGTTAGGTCCATAACTATGATGATGGTGCGAATGGGTTAATTTCATGATGTCGTAGGGTCACAATAGTAAAAGAGTTAAAGTGAAAATAGGTCGTGATCTGAGGCAGTCCACAAGTCAACGAAAGGATAGAAAGATGGTCGAGATAACAAATGCTGAAAGACGATTGGGCCATGTGGTGAGGTTGATTATTCAAATGATGACACAACTTGCTTGGCATGGTTGCAAACATGAAATTAAGAAACTCTTTAATGGAGAATAGGTCCTTGATCACTTACAACTACTAATTTGAGTGTTCAACATGCTTGTTCGATGTAGTTTCTTTCCTCTGTTGCTCTGGTCATCCATCTACCCAATCCATTTGGTTATGGTCACCATTTCTATCTCTTCAAGGCTAGATTTGAATGTAAAAGATTTGATTTCTTATATGGGGATGTGCATTTGATCATGATCTCCTCTAGTCAATAGTTATTGCTCCTGTACAGCCTCAACTCTACTTGGTTAGAGTTTGAACTCAATGCAATTTCTCAGTTATGCTTGTACTATAAAAGCAAGTTTGGTAACCCTCCCAAGTGTTGGTTTTTCCTTTTATTTTATAGCAATTGTATCATATGCTCTGCTACTATATTTTTCTTTTTCCTATGAATAAATATCTTTCTCTGTTGTACCTCATTTTCCAATTAATATAAGTGCAAAACTTTCTTGCCTTTGTAAGTGTATTGCCTCCATTATTTAATCTGCATAATAGTATCTATTTGGCCTTGAATGATATAGAGTGAAGTTCCTTCCTTATAACATCTCATTTGGTTCCTAATCTACATGTGATTGTTGAATTAAGGTGAAGGCTAAATCAATGTATTTTTAGATTATATTGGTGAATAGTGCATTCTTAGGCAGAGATAAGAGTGAACAAATTATTTTTGTGTATCACTCCCTCTAGATTGGATTAGGTAGTTTTTTTTTATGCATTCCTTCTCCCTTTTCTTCTTAAGAAGTAGTTAGGTGCACCCTGATAGTAAGGAAGTCGACCTTCTCCAAAGACTTAATCTCATTATTCAAGTCCCACAACTTGAAGATTATTTCCATGTTTCACAAGGTTGCCTTTAGGTAAAAAATTTAGGCGACCTCTTTAGGGCTTTGGCCTCCATTGCAAGCCACTTCCCAACATACACATAGATTACCTACCATAGTCTCAAAAGTACAACTCATAAAATTAAAATTTTCACCTCAGTCCTTTACAAGCAACTGGAAAGCACCTATAGATAAAACACGGTACCCACCTTAGTTTTTTATAAGCAACTTGAGAGCACCTAAAAACCAATAACAATAATCATCTAAGTCCTATACTAGCAACTGGAAAGCATCACAAGATAACTGATTGAAAGTCAAAGGTTACATTAGGAAAGTCATTGTCATCACCTCGATTCTATACAAGCAACTGGAAAGCACTAACAAACATTGATAAAAAATTATCATAGAAAACATGTGACACATCACCATTGTCGAGTATAAAAGATCATATTTATAAAATCATCATAGAACAAAAACCCCCAAGCATCTGGTAAACTTTTCGACTATTCAACACTTTAAGTCAACCCCAAACCCAACACAAAAGAAAACATACAACATAACAGTGTAGTTTCATACATTTTGTTTGGTTTTGAATACACATGATTTTGATTAAACAAAAGGGTTCAAGTTTTTTACTCCATTTAAAATTTATCCCAAAAAGTTAATAATGATCATTTAAATAAATCAACATTAGATTTAAAATAAATAGTTATATTATACCTAGTTGATTTGACACTAAAAACCCATTTTCCAAAACTCGTAATTCATTAAATAAAAATGTTTTAAATAATAATAATTATTAATTAAATAATAATAATTATTAATTAAATAATAACCTAAATTAATATTATAATAACTATTAAACCATATAATACAAGTTATTATTATTTGATAAAAATATATAACATTAAACATATTAATAAATATTTAATATTAAATATATTATTAAATATTAAATATTATATATATTAATAATTTTTTAATATTATTTATTATAAAACTTAATTAACAAAATTTAGTAATAATAAAAAATATTTAAAACACATTTTAGGCTCGTTGGCCTTGCTACCTACGAGTAGTGCTAGCTGCTTAGGCAGGCTTGGTTGCTGCAATAGCTACAGACGTTGCTAACAGCCCTAGCTGCCTTTGCAGTTGATGGTCATGGCAGTATGAGGAGGGGAGACAGGGATGTCAAGACCTTGATCTCCTCTTCCAATTTTTTTTAACAAAATAAAAACCAACCCATGTAAAATTGCATAAATCCAATTTTTTAAAATTGTAAATTACTATATATATATATATAATTTATCATAGTAAATTTATTTTACTATGGTAATTATATATAACCCTACCGTGAATTATAATCAATTTAATTACGAATATCTTAAAATTTACCAAACAAGGGTTCCAATCTTCAATTCATTTACAGATGTTTCTAAACAAAGAACAACTAAATTCACAAACTAGGGTTTCAACCCAATTAAATTATGAAACAATTCCATTCAGACACGAAGAAGACAGATATTTCAATGAAAGAAACTACTATGTGAAAACCACAAGATCCTACTTGGATCTGATGCTAAACAATAGATGCATGGAGCTCGCAAGCAAATTCTTTTTCTTTTGAAAACCCTCTTCTTTGAAATTGGCTCCTCCAAATCTATGTGTGGAGAAATGAGCTCTAATTTCTTCATAAAAAGCTTTCTCCATTTAGGGCTTTGGTTTTGCAATCATGCGAAAACTTTTTGTTTAATATTTTATTATATTTTAATTCCATGTGCAAGCTTTTTGCAATTTAATTAAAATAAATTTTATTAAATTAATTATTTCTCTCTTTTACCAAATGACAAGGTGTCTTTAATAAAATATCTATTAATTTAACTACTAATAATATTTAGAGTTTATTTTAAAAATGAAACTCCTAAATAAATTATAGTTAAATTAAATAAATATAATTAAATCAAAATTAGAACTTTAATTAAATCTTTAAATTTAATTCTCTTATTTAATTAATTTTTAAATTGATTAAATATAATTAAATATTGATTTTTCTTTATAATTTTTTCATTAAATTAAAGCATTAAATTATCTTTTAATTTGATTTAATTATAAGTGAAAATCACAACAAACCCACAAAAGTAAATAAGAAAAGTCAACTAAAAGACAAAGCACAGATTCAAACTCTAGGGTCAAAATTAGGAATTCGTGTCACTTGACGAATTTGGAAAGGTAAACAACTCAAATACTTGTCCTACTTTCTAGGAAAATTGGCTTAGGTTTAGGATTTGGACTTGAGAATTATCTCCCCACTTTTACCATTGAGATATTGTGATAGGGCACGCTCATCCTGGCAATTTAGGGAAGTCGATGCCCTGTACCTGCAAACTACATAAAATCTGAGCATATACATATTCATATAATCTAAATTAAACATGCAATAACAGGGAGTGGTGCATCATGTAGATTCCAACTAGCAGGTGACTAAAACTCCCTCGCTCAACGACATCATAAATGTCAAACATAAAGTAAAATATACAAGTACACCATACACATTCAAGTATGGGGTAAGTATCCATAGAAATTGCATATAAATAATCAATCTAACTACCATCATGAAATTATTGAATTCACTACATGAACATACATGTATCATCATCAAAATAATCCTGAACACATGAAACAACTAAGTATCAAGTAGCTCATCAAATATATAAACTGAGTTTGAAATAACATCCAATCAAATCAGGTAACCAAGTACCACTAATCATAAAAATATAATAAAAATAATGGCCTAAAAAAATTCAACAATACAATCTGAAAAATTAACTAGGGGTAGGCATTACAAACTGAGTATTAGACAGAGTAGAGTTTAGACTTTCACAGAACCTTTGAACATGGCGAATGAAGTGAAACAAGTCGAGAATCTAGAAGAAAGGAACTTGTACTTGCTAGATATGTTAGAAGGCATCATGCACTTGAATAAATAATTGGAGATCAAATAGAAGGCACAATGACAAGAAACAAATTAAAAGGTACATGTTTGCTTACTGAATTTAAACCTATAACTGTTAAAGATGCGTTGAATAATTAACATTGGATAGAGGCAATGAATGAAAAGATTGAGAAAATTTAAAAGAACAATACATGGACTCTTGTTCATAGACCCAAGGAAAAATATGTAATTAGAGCAAAGTGGGTATTTAGAAACAAATTGAATGAAAATAGTGAAGTATCAAAGAATAAGGCAAGGCTAGTGTTCAAAGGATATGCTCAAGAAGAAGGTATAGATTATGGAGAAACAGTTGCTCCTATTGCTAGACTTGAAGGGGTCATAACACTACTTGCATATATTGCATTCAAAGCATGTCAAATGGATGTAAAATCAACTTTCTTGAATGAAATTCTAGAGGAAGAAGTCTACATTGATCAATCTGAAGGTTTCATTGACCCAAATAAAAAGAGACATGGTTTGTAAGTTACACAAAACTTTGTATGGTCTGAAATAAGCTCCTAGAGCATGGTATAAGAGGCTACATAGATATTTGGTAAAGATTGGTTTTCAGAGAACCAATGATAATAGCAGTCTCTATATTAAAGAAGGACCACACAATAAGATATAGTTAGCATAAATATGTGTGGATGATATATTATTCACAAGTCATGATGACTTATGTAAATCATTCTCTAAAGAAATGAGGAAAGAATTTGAAATGTCAATGTTTGGAGAGATAAAATACTTTTTTGGTTTACAAGTTCATCAAATGAAGGATGAAATTTACCTTATATCAAGGAGATATCAAAGACCTTTGGAATGGAAGACTCCAAACCAATTGGAACAGCTATGTCTACTAGACATAAGGTATCCAAGAATGATGATATAGAAGAGGAAAATTAGACTACCTATAGATCTATTATTGGGAAACTTTAGTATGTTGTTCACAAAAGACTTGATATTGCATTAGTAGTTGGTATAGTTGCAAGATTTTCCTTTAAATCCTAGAGAAAATCATATGATGACAGTCAAAAGAATTATAGGATATATAAAAGGTACTCAAGACTATGGTCTGTGGTAGATGAAAGGAGGAAACCTTAAGTTATAAGTCTTTATTGATGCAAATTGGGTTGGAAGCATTGATGACAGAAAAAACACCAGTGAAGGAGCATTCTTTCTTGGAAAGAGGTTAGTATCTTGGACAAGAAAAAAGAAGGATTGCATCTCTTAGTCTAAAATAGAGGTAGAATATGTTGTTGTAGTAGTTAATTGTTCCAACACAGTCTAGATCAAGCAACTATTGTCAGGAATAAGGGAAGAAGTCAAGGACCCAGTGGTTATCTACTTTGATAACACAAGTGCATCAACATATCCAAAAATCTAGTGATGCACTCTAAAACAAAATGCATTGCAATCAAGTATCATTTTCTGAGAGAATTAGTTCAATATAAAGAGGTTAGATTGGAACATGTGAACACAAAGGAGTAGTTTGCTAGCATATTTACCAAACTATTACCTAAGGATACATTTTTGTATCTCAGAGGGAAGCTAGGGGTTATTCCCCTATCTAATGCTCACTAGAGTACATATTAGTGATGCACCAACCAAACTACATTGAAAATCTATCAAGTTGATGCAAAGAAGTTAGAGCCAATTTCATATGAATTAGTACATAAGGTATGCTATAAACTCATTTTTTCAAGTCTTTGGCATTTGATGTCAAAGAGGGAGAGATTGAATATGTAATGTTCATATCAAAAGAACTGAGGGAGAACTTGATCAGATGGAGTCTGAAGTTAAGATTTTAGAGGGAGAATCTCAGAGGGAGTTCTCATGGATGGATGGAGAATCAGAATGAAACTAAGGATATTATAAAATCTTACAAATCAATTTGATTTCTCTAAGTTTCATTTGCTTGTGAAATGTTGTGTTTCCATCAATGCCAAAGAGGGAGATTGTTGAAAACAATTATGCAATTATATATTGTCATTGATGTTACACAAATGTTATACTCTATTTGAGCACTACCAATAGTAATCAAGCTTAGAAGACTCCATTATCAGCTGAGAAGAAGTTTAGAAGAAGCCAAGTTCAGTGATCAAGTACAAATCGAGCTAGGTTGGTAATTGAAGGATTTAAGTGTTAACCTAGTCAGGTCAGTTACTAAAGGGGTTTAGTGTAAGCTAAGTTAGGTTAGTTACCAAGGAACTCAGTGGTAACCAAGTGACCTAATTTTAGTTTTAGCCAACCTACAACAAAATAGTCTTGTTTATCATTTTGTTTGTGTGAGCTGAATTAGTGGATGTTAATTGCTTATTTGTAAAGGTATTCAAGCCGACTTGACATTGGGTTTCATATATATGAAAGGTTAAGTTGTGGATTGAAATATGGTAGTTCTGAAAATAAGATGCAAATAAAGAATGATATCTAATTAAGAGCATAACATCCAAAGAGTTGCAAATAATATTTTGATTAGGGAGGATCTAGAGGATAAAGTAGAACAATGATTTGAATATGAAAATTAGTTGCTTCATTAATCAGGTCAATCATTGTTACTCTCTAACAATTATAGCAATGAAAAAATCTCTTAACATAGTTGAATTAGCGGACATTTGTAAATCATCTAGAAAGGTGGAATTTCTAGATTGAAGTGTCTTAAGACCTTTAACTAGGCCATTCCTAATAGGGTGATTCAAATCCTTTAATAGGGTCACACTTAACATTGTATTTTTTAACCTTTAACAGAGTTGGCTCCATACAAGGCTCACTTCAGAAGAGTGAAAAGTTGTAACTAGTTGCATTGGTGGCTTTCCCAAATTGGGTTTCCACGTTAGATCTTGGTGTCTCATGTGTTCATGTTATTTTCTTACTACTTTAGTTACTAAAGGTTAATATACATTAATATCTCAAAATTGCTTTGTTAACCAAGTTATAGTGAATATCTAGTTCTAACCAAGTTTTGCAAGGATTTGAGTTAATAAGTTTGTTTTGACATCTAAGGGATTTTGGAATTGTTTTAATGGTAACTTATTCACCCATCCCTCTTAGTTACTCATCTCATATTTCCAACACACACACAGACACATAGACACACACACACACACACACACACACATAAAAGCTTTTAGAGGGCTCACAAAAAGAAATGCTCTGCTCATTTTTGTCCCGTTCATTTCAATGCTCTCCCCATAGATTCTTCATCTCCTCTAGATAATTACCCCCATTTTATTCTTTGAGTCATTTAAACCCAAACTCTTTTGGAGAAAGTTTTTTCTTTACATTGATGGGGGATTTTCTAGATTTGATGAGGAATCTAGTGGCCTCCAAGTTTTAGAACCCTAGATTTATACCAGACAATTAAATACCAGATCATAAATGGATGAAATTGGAGCAGGGGAGGAGTCATGTTCAAAAGAGATTGGATCCTTTGGTTTTTTGTAGGGCAAGTTATAATAGGAAAGGAATAGGTTGTGGGTTCTTCTTATTAGCACCTCTCTTGTTGGTACTAGAGAAAATGTGATCCCTTTGGGTCTCGCTAAGGTTTTGAACCCCATTTCTCCTCTTCAGGCTCCTTCTCTAGATCCAAAACCCAACGAATCTCAACAGTACAATCCTTAATCTATTAACTTGGCTAAGAATGATTATAATTCATTCACTAAGGTTCCTACCCATCCATTCAAGGAAACTCAAACCCTAATTCTTAGCAACATATACACTACTGGTCTTTGGGATTATTGTAAAACTAATGGTTTATTTGAGAGATGGAGTGGATTGGACCGTTAAGCACCAAAACAAAGGACTAGTTGAAGGAATCTCTTGGTGACTAGGTAAGTATCTTGCCCCTTAGTAATAATGATTTCTTTTTAGATTGTAAAACCCAAGATCTAAGAAATAAATTAATTCATAGGGATCCATTTTTCTTTGAAGAACATCATCTTAAGTTTATTAGATGGGTTCCAAATTTTGACCTTAACTATTTCAATAAAGTTAAAGTTTTGAAATGGATAATCTTTTGGTTGAACTCTTGCAAAGAAAAATTCTCAGACATATTGGGGATTCTATAGGAATTTATAGTAGTTTAGAAGAAAACAATATCTCTTCTTAGGATACCAGAAACTTGGTGGAGATGGAATCATCAAAAAATGAATTCAGTTCCTCAAGATTAATTACAAATCAATTTATCTATTACTAATAGCTAAAATTATTTATGGACAAAATGATAGGTAATCTTCTTTGATAGTAGCCTATGTGTGGGAAATGTAATTGGGAAATGTAATAAGATTAAAGATCATAAGATATTGAATCTATTTGCTTATTCAAACCCTAGATCATAAATTAATATCTCTTTCAATCCTTGGGGGGGGGGGGGGGGGTTGTCATCATTGGTAGAACTTCACCTCATGATAACATTTGAAAAAATCAAGGCCCTCCTTTAGAACCTCTAATGGTGACTCATAACTCTCTATTCATGGAGTGCAAGGGTTTGTAATGGATGCCCTTAGTTTGACCTAATTTGTGCTTATGCAAGTACACCATAAAATGAGAGATTCAAAGAGGAAAAATAAGAGTGCTACTCTCCATGATCATCAAATATGCATCCAAATGAAGATGCAAGCTAATCTAAATGATAAAAATGCAAAGCAATGCAATAGAGGAAATAACAATGCAAGATTAATCTATGAAAACAAATATGACTCTAAGCTAATATGAAAATTTGAGGATAAAGCATGATGATGGAAGCCATGGATGCATGAGAGAAGAAGATAAGAAGGGAGAAGTTGCAATGAAGCTCCAATGTCCAAGCCCTAATGCTCAAACTCCTCCAAAATCACTCTCCAAACCTGTAGCATAACTATACTATATCCGCTAATGACACAGGCAAAAGTTGAATAACTAGGGCCAAAGGCTCACCCAGCTATCCAAACCACCCTGCAAGAGTTAACACAATGCAAACAAACACAAGTGGACAACAACCAAAGGAGGAAAAGAGGAAAATACTTCTATTGATTCATCAAAATATCTTCATACATGCCCAGCTGTGAGGCCTCTGGGTTATGGCCAATTCAAATACATTCATATTCAAAGATCCAATAGCAAATTCGCACTTTCAGTTCTGCTCCCAAAAACTTCTTCTCTTCTAAAAACTTCTTAGCTCTAAGCCTAAACTCTTTATTTATACTTGCCAAAATGGCTTATAGATCATTCTAGAATCATTACATAAGAGGAAGGCCGACCCAACAACGGTCTGGACTCATCCCAAGAAAAGGTTTTAAATTAAATGTCATAAATGAAATAATTCTCGCAAGTTGGCTCTTAGAAATCATGTCCAAATACTGGCACTCGGCATACACTGGGTAACTTGATACCTGAAGGAATGCTATAGTAACTCAGCACCTGAAGAGTGCTATAGTAACTCAGCACCTGAAGAGTGCTATAGTAACTCGAAACCTGAAGAGTGTGATAGGAACTCGGCACCTAAAGAGTGCTATAGTAACTCGGCACCTGAAGAGTGCTACAATAACTCGGCACCTGAAGAGTGCTACAGTAACTCCGCACCAACTACAAAAGAAGCAAAAAAGAGCAGGATAACAAGGCAACCCAGGATGCTCCTGCATCAGACAACCAGGGTTGGAATAAATGATTCTCCTAAATCATTGAGATGTCCCAACATGAGATGAATCCAACTCAAATTGAGAAATCCATGAAGCATCTTCAATAGGTCTGTTCTTCCACTTCACCAAATATTCATAGTAATCTTTTCCTCTTGTACTCTTGCCAATTGTTTGATCCAATATCTGTTCAACTTTCTCAATCTGTTTCTTAGGATAATCATCTGGTATAACAACTTCATCCTTTGACTGACTCATGATACTTATACAAATCAGCAATGCTAAATATAGGAGATATATCCATGTCATCAGGTAACTCAACTTCATAAGCATTACCACTGTCAAAATTTTTCAGGATCTTACAAGGTCCAAATTTCTTCATCTTTAGCTTGCTATATGTTCCAATTGGGAATCTTCCTTTCTTTAGATGAACCATCACCTCATCACCAACTTGAAATTTATGGTGTCTTCTAGACTGATTAGAATTCTCCTTATACTTCTGGTTACTTTGTTCCAACCTCAACTTCACTTCTTTATGCAAGGACTCCATAAAGTCAGCAAATTCTTCTCCTGCAGCGCTTCTCTTTTCTTCACCAACAACATCTCTCAAATCTGATATACCTCTAGGATGCATTCCAGTAACAATCTCAAAAGGTGTCTTCCCTATAATCCTATTCACAGAATTGTTATATGCAAATTTAGCTTGTGCCAATACCATCTTCCAATTACTCAGTTTGTTCAAAACTAAACATCTCAACAAATTACCCAAGCTTCTATTCACAACCTCTGTCTATCCATTTGTCTGTGGATGGAATGTAGAACTAAACTTCAATTTAGTACCCATCATCTTCCACAAAGTCTTCCAAAAAAACCAACAAACTTACTATCTCTATTTGAAATAATGCTTCTTGGTAATCCATGCAATCTCACAATCTCTTTAAAGAAAAGTTCAGCAACATGCTCTGCATTTGATGTCTTCTTACATGGTATGAAATGAGCCATCTTAGAAAATCTATCCACTACAACAAATATGGAATCGTAACCCTTCACTGTTTTAGGCAATTCAAGAACAAAATCCATACTAATATCAGTCCAAGGTTTCTCAGGAACAGTAATAGGTGTATACAAACCAGTATTTTGACTCACTCCCTTTGCAACTTGACAAACTCCATAGCTCTTTACAAATTTCTGAACATCCTATACATTTGTGGCTAATAATATTTCTCTTTCAGCAAACTCATGTTTTATCAATTCCAAAATGTTTAGCTAATCCACCACTATGCTTTTCCTTAATCAAATTCAACCTCATAGGACTTCTAGGAATACACAACTGGATACCTTTGAACAACATACCTTCTTGAATGAAATACTCATCATACTTACTTATGTGATCTGTCAAATTTGGTGCTCTGCACTCTCTCCACGCCTCAAAAAAATTAGGATCAACATCATATAACTCTATCATCTCATCAAAACCAAGAACTTCAACCTTCATTTCAGTCAACAAAGAATGTCTTCTACTCAATGCATTAGTAACTTTGTTAGTAACTCCACTCTTATGCTCGATCACAAATGTAAAACTTTGCAAATACTCAACCCACTTCATATGTCTTTGATTCAATTTATGTTGACTTCCCAAGTATTGTAAAGCTTTATGATCAGTGTACAACACAAACTCCTTAGGCATCAAATAATGTCTCCATTTCTTCAATGCTTGAACAATGGCATAGAATTCTTGATCATACATAGAATATTTCCTCTTAGCATCATTCAACTTTTCACTAAAGAAAGCAACAGGCTTACCTTCTTGACTTAATACAACTCCTATTGCATTACCACTTGCATCACATTCAATTTGAAATACTTTGTTGAAATCAGGTAAAGCCAATACAGGTAATTCAGCAACCTTTTGTTTCAAAGTCTCAAAACTCTTATCAGCTCCATGTGTCCACTTGAATTCCTTTTTATCTCCCCTCATTGTTTCAGTCATAGCATTACAAATAGCACTAAAATTCTTTATAAACTTTCTATAAAAACTAGCCAAACCATGAAATGATCTTACCTCACTTACATTCTCAAGTGTAGGCCATTCCAAAATTGCTTTAACATTTTCAAGATCCATCTTCAAACCATCAGCTGAAATCACAAATCCTAAATACACAATCTCCTCTTGCATAAAAGAACACTTTTTTAGATCAATCATCAACTTTTTCTATTTCAACCTCTACAATACTTGCCTAATATGCTCAAGATGTTCTTCCTTAGTCTTGCTGAATATTAGAATATCATCCAAATAAACGATCAAAAACTTACCCAAGAATCTTTTCAGAACTTCATTCATCAACCTCATGAAAGTACTAGGTGCATTAGTCAAACCAAAAGGCATAACCAACCATTAATACAAACCATCTTTTGTCTTGAAAGTAGTCTTCCATTCATAACCTTCTCTGATTCTAATATGATGATAGCCACTCTTCAAATCAATCTTGGTAAAATACTTTGCTCTACTCAAACAATCCATTATGTCATCCATTCTTGGCATATGAAACCTATATTTCACTGTTATCTTGTTAATGGCTCTAGAATCAGTACACATTCTCTATTCTCCATTCTTTTTAGGTGCTAATACAATAGGTACAACACATGGAATCAAGCTTTCTCTGATCAAACCTTTCTACAACAGTTCATGCACTTGTCTATTAAGTTCTTCATTCTCTGTAGGTGTCAATCTATATGGTGCTTTGTTTGGCAAACTAGCTCTAAGAATCAAATCCATACAATGACTTATACTTCTTACTGGAGGTAAACCATCAGGAATATCTTTAGTAATAATGTCTTTATAGTCATTCAACAACTTTGCAATTTCTCCTGGCACTTGGTCAATACTACCATCTGTCACTCGGTCACTACTGACTGGCACTCGGTTAACATTATTTTCTGGCACTCAGTCTCCATTGACAAAACTTGGTTTTCTTGGAATTATAGCAAAAAAAACTTGATTCTTTTTTACTTCTTTTTCAAATTGTTTCCCATTAACCATGCAAATTTTTATAGCAGTACAATTAACCTCATCTGGAACTTCAATCAAAGGCAACAATGTTTGTTTCTTCCCATTTACCCAAAGAGTATATTGATTCAATCTTCCATCATGTACAACATATCTATCATATTGCCAAGGTCTACCCAACAAAATATGACAACAATCCATGGGCATAATATCACACAAAATTTCATCAAAGTAATGTCCAATTTTGAACTTCACAAGGCATTGCTCACTTACCAATATATTATGCTCATCTTTGATCCATGAAACATGATAAAGTTTGGGATGTTTTAGCCTCTGCAATTGCAACTTTGTAACCAGCTCTTCTGATGCCAGATTTGTAGAACTTCCACTATCAATGATCACTTTACAGCATTTTCCAACCATCTTACATCTTGTCTTGAAAAGACTTCTCCTTAAAACAGGTTCCTCATTACCTCCCTTATTACATAAGGTTCTTCTCACCATCAAATTTTTTTAAGCCTCAGGTCCACTTGGTGAACCCTCATCATCTTCTTGAATCACAACATTTCTATTATTCTGCCCACCTTCAGAAGATCTACATTCAAAGGATCTATGCCCTTCTTTGCCACATCTAAAACAATTACCATGAAATCCACCTCTAGAATAAGAATTACCTCTTGAACCTCGGTAAGAATTAGTGCCTCCTCGGTAAGAATTACCACTTTTCCATTCCGTTTTGCCTTTGTCATCATTCTTCCATTTAGATCTACCTTTATCCTACACAGAACTGTCAGATCTGCCACTTCCTCCATAAGATCTACCTCTGCGTCTCTGGAATCTACCACCTCTACCTCTCTGTCTTTGTTCATGCTTCTTTGTCAAGATCTCCTCAGCTTTCAAGGCATATTGATATGCTTCTTCTACACTTTCCAACTTCACAAAACTTATTTCATCTTGTATTCCAGATCTCAATCCATTAATGTACCTTGCAATTTTCTCAACATAATCATCCACATTTCCAGATCTGATGTCCAGTCTATAGAATTCTTCAGTATACTCTTTCACAGTCATGTCTTTTTGTTTCAAATTTTTCATCTTTCTCAACAAGCTAACCTGTAATCAGTAGGAAGGAATTTGTTCTTTACCTTGTTCACCATCTTTGGCCAAGTTCTGATCTTCTCCTTTCCTCTCCTTTGTCTATCAGTTTGCAAGTGTTCCCACCATAATGATGCACGACCTTTCAACCTAGTGACTGCAATCTTCACCTTTCTATTATCAGGACTGTTTTCATACTCAAATAACTTCTCCATATTAGAGATCCAATCCAGCACATCATTGGTGTCCAATTTTCCATCATAAGGAACAACTTCTACAACAGACTTTGAATTCACTCTAGACAATACTCTCAACAATCTTGCTTCATCTTGGTCTTCTTCAGGTTCTGGATTATGGTTTGGTGCTACTGCTTCATCATCACTTACATCATCAAGATGTGCTCCTCTCCTCTAGGTTGTCTCCATAGCATCTAATCTAGCTGCAATTTGTCTCAATTGATCCAATATATCATTATCAATATTATTTCCTCTACCATGAACCATCTTTACAAATTAGGTTCGTACAAGATCGTAATCCTCTGCAAGTTATAGGTCAAATCCACAGATCTGCCACCCTACAACCAAATCCAAATTAGGGTTCTACACGATCCAATCTCTACAAGGATGAACCTCAAGCTCTGATACCAACTGACACAGGAAAAAGTTGAATAACTAGGGCCAAAGTCTCACCCAGCTATCCAAACCACCCTGCAAGAGTTAACACAACGGAAGCAAACACAAGTGGACAGTAACCAAAGGAGGAGAAGAGGAAAATACTTCTATTGATTCATCAAAATATCTTCATACATGCCTAGCTGTGAGGCCTTCTGGGTTACGATCAATTCAAATACATTCATATTCAAAGATCCAACAGCAAATGTGCACTTTCAGTTCTGCTCCCAAAAACTTCTTCTCTTCTAAAAACTTACTTAGCTCTAAGCCTAAACTCTGTATTTATACTTTCCAAAATAGCTTACAGATCATTCTAGAATCATTACATAAGAGGAAGGCCGACCCAACAATAGTCTGGACTCATCCCAAGAAAACATCTTAAGTTAAATGTTGCAAATGAAATAATTCTCGCAAGTCAGCTCACAGAAATCACGTCCAAATACTGGCACTCGGCATACATTGGGTAACTCGGCACCTGAAGGAATGTTACAGTAACTCAACACCTGAAGAGTGCTATGGTAACTCGACACTTGAAGAGTGCACCAGGAACTCGACACTTGAAGAGTGCTACAGTAACTCGACACCTGAAGAATGCAATAGGAACTCGGCACCTGAAGAGTGCTACAATAACTCAACACCTGAAGAGTGCTCTAGTAACTCGACACCTGAAGAGTGCGACAAGAACTCGGTGCCTAAAGAGTGCTACAGTAACTTGACACCTGAAGAGTGCTATAGTAACTTGGGACTTGAAGAGTGCTATGGTAACTTGGCACCTGAACTTGGCACCAACTGCAAAAAAAGCAAAAAAGAGCAGGATAACAAGGCAAACCAGGATGTTCCTGTATCAACTAACCTTATTATTTTTCTGAAATGAGAAGGAGAGGGCTCCTTATATAGTCAAGTGTGGAGATGGGAGGCTTCTCACAACCAACATGGGATAATAGGGTTTGATCCATGTGAGACAAAATTCCATCAATGAGAAAAGAGGAGTGTTCGTCAAGAAAATGGAAACAGGAAATAAGAATCCCACTTAGAAATATGTGCATTTAAGTGTAGAGAAAAGGGATATTTATTTATTTTATTTCCTTTTTTCATCACAAAGAGATATTTAAGTGAGGATTTTATATTTTTAATTAAAAGAGGGATTTTGTTTTAATTTAAAGGGGATTTATTTTATTTAATTAAAAGGGAGATTTTTCTTTTAATTAAATGAGAATATTTTATTTAATTAAAAGAGAAGCTTTATTTTAATTAAATAAGACTTAGGATAAAATGATCAAACCTTAGGACATCTTGAAATAATTTAATTAATTATGATTAGATCAAAAAAAATGATTTGAATTGATTTGATAAAATATTGCAAGGCATTGATTCAAGCAATTGATAAATTGATAAATGGGGCCCATAGTCTAGGTGACCATTTTAGGGTGCATACAAAAGTGTCCTATGAAGAGGAGGTGGCCCCTTTGATCCCCTCCTCAATCCTTGGAAAGGGGCAACTGTCCTCCCCTATTTCAAATTATCCAAATATTAAACCTAGGATGGTGCCTAATGAGGTAGATGTTCAAAAAGATAATGCAATTCAAAATGGATCCATGAGTGCTCATTTTAATCTTGAATATTCAAAGTGCTTAGTAAAGAAATGATAAATATGACACACCCACTCACCTCTTGGACCAAGCTCCACCCTTGATCTTCCCCTTGGACTTCAATCTCCACCATCCATTCAACTTTAAAAGGTGGGCTCTCTCCCTCTCAAGGGACAAAATACTCACTCTCTGAAGGTTATGCTACAAGTTTTGAGACTCCATTGTTGCAATCATCACTCCCTTGAAGCTTTGAGGAGAATTTCTATCTTCTAGTCTACTTCTTATCTCATGCTTGCATCTTAATGCTAGCTTAGGCTCATTTTCATTTAGTTTAGATGCTTTTTCTTATTGTAGTCTAGCTTAATTAGGAAGATTGTAACACTTGTTTTTGCTAGTTTAGGAGTAATTTGCATCTCATTTGGCATAATACATCTTGCATTACATATCTAAGGAATTCTTGGCATCTACACTCTTGTTCTTGCTTAAGAATTTCCCATTTCATGGTTTACTAGCAAGGGGCATGCTCCTACAACTCAAACTAAGAGCTAATTCAACACTTATGCATTCCTTCTTGCACTCCATGAATAAGGAGCTCTATGTCAACATTCAAAACTTATGCATTCCTCCTTGCATTCCATGACTAAGGAGCTCTATGTCGACATATGAGGCTCTCAATCTATGAGGTGACCTTGGATAGAAGGACTTAGAGAAGTGCACTTTTTAGAGTACACATTTTTGGCACCCACCGTGGGGAAGAACTAATTATTTTCCTTTGATTTTGCTATTTGAATTGCTTTCTATTTTGCAGATTGTCAAGTGACTATTTCTTTGAAGGGATCATAGACTGGAGGTGACACTTTTCCAAAAAGCATCACGCAAACATACAAAAGACCATCACTTGTAAGTTATATTTGATGTCACCTCCTTTAGCATAAAATATCGCTTGACAATTATGTTGCAATTGATTGTTTTGATCTTTCTCTAATTCTGTTATAGTGTGTTTCCATTAATTGTTTTAATATTTCTCTAATTCTGTTGCAATTGAATTTCAATCTCTTGAGTTCTCTAGTTTTTGGTAGACTTAATCACTTGTTCTATTTAAAGTGACTATTCTATTCTATTCTAGATTGTTCTATTCTATTTTGTTCTATTTTTCTTAAAGGAACTTGAATTCAAATCTCTCTAGTTCTCTAGTTTTTGATAGATTTAATCACTAGTTTTATAGAGTTTTCTTTTAAATATTTTCGGTTATACTTTTGTTGTTCTAATTCACTGTATAAAAATATAAAACAAAATTTGACTTTTGGTGGTTCTATAGGATTTAGGCTATTTTAAGCCATTTTACATATATATAAAATAACAAAAAAAGTTAAATTTATTTTTCCCCATAGTCAAGCTTTCATTTAGGATGTTATTCATCATAACTCATGTTTGTTATGTAGTTTTGATGCTCTAACTTGTGGTTTTGTAGGGATTGTTATTAAAAAAATTCCTTGCAAAAAAAACAAAAAAACCGCATGTCAAAGCTTCAAATGTAAAAAGGCTACAAATGATTGTTTGCAGGGATGCCTAAAAGCATAAAAACCAAACACTTGCTTGTATTTCTTTTTATTCCATATGCAACATTTTACTAGTTGTTTTAATTTCCTAGGCACATAAAACTTGTAATTGGGATTCTTTGGTGATAGGAGAGTATGCTCTTCACCCTTGCGGTGAATCAAAAATCTTGACTCACCTTTGGATTTTGAGAGAAAGGGGATAATTGAATCTTCTTGGCATGTTTAGGGGAAACAATAAAGATATGAGAGTATGCTCTTCACCCTCAAGGTGAATAAAAAATCTTGACTCTTGAAAGTGGATCCAATCTATTTTTAGTTAGGATCCTATAGAGGTCCTACTCTTGGGAAACCAAGAGGAATGACCCAAGTGGGGACAAAGTGACCCCAACTATTCCAACCCACTATAAACTCAAGGTTATCGAGGACACAAAACCTTGATAGATGTAGCACTTGTCTTACCTAGTTTGATTACTTGTGGGATTGCGACCATGAGGTGATCACTAGGGAAGAATGCTTTAGGTACTCTTATGACTACAAAGTCTATTACTTGCCACAAGGCAAGGTGTACCATTATTGGGTGCAATAGGAATGCTATGAATGGAAACCCTTACTAAGAACCATAGACTAGAAGCTACCCTATTTTGCCACTCAACATTTTGGTGCAAGGATCAATCCTAGTGGACTACCTGAATCACCCCAAGATTTTACACTCACCATCTATGTCTCCTTGGTTGTGCCATTGGCATTTCCATGACAAAGCCAATATCTCTCATGGGTAACCACTTGGTGTGAGGCGAAGAGGCATCAAGTTTGGGCCAAGTTTTTGAGTACTAAGTTGTGACCTCTACGTAGATCTGCCTGGTATGTATTTTCAAAAGTGAAAAGACCCATGTAACCTTTCTTAAACATTGAAAAAAATGGTAGCATGCATAGGATTTTTCTTTGATATCACAAGTGCTTGTGTTGAAAAGGTTGCTTTGTCCCTTGTTCAACTATTTGTGACACATTTATTACCCTTACTATTTTCAAACCATGAATTGAAGTGCTATATTACTACTTCTAAAAAAATTTGTATTACTATTCACACGCAATATTCTATCACATTTCTTTGAATAAATTATCACATTGTCACAAAGTGTCGCATCATTAAAGAAAAACTATCACATGATAGTTTTTTTTGGAAATTTGTCGCACATCCTATTGAAAACTGTCACCTAGGTTCAATCACTTTTATAATTGAGTCATGATTGTACCTTAGTTGGTCTAGGGGTGTCCTAACTCCGTCCTACTTGAACTTGGTTTAAAATCTACATTATTGCTATATTCTTAAAGTCAAAAAGATAGATCCAATTAATTAGACATAAGTTGAAACTATCATCGATAATCACTTGTCAAGTTCTGGTTACCTTATCACTTCAAGCTATTTGCTATTGGGCTTCTTGCTCAAATTCTTAGCTTGAGTCATTGATGTTGTAAGATCTTGAACATCCTTGACAAGCCATTCTTTTATTGACAAGTGATCATTTTTGGTATCTAAGCTTTAATCCAAAAATCTCTATCTATCCCTAGACTGAAGATATATCTTTACATGATGGTCATAACTAGGCTCCAAGTCAGTCAAGCTAGTTGTCCCTTTTCTTTTCAACAATTAACTAATCCCACTAGGTGCCCACACAAGCAAACTCAAAATAAAGAACCTTTGTAAGAAACTAGTATCACTATGTGGCAGAACCCACTTTTTAGTCTTGACAGTTCCTTAGAAACAAATGTTGATAGAAACAATATGGCATTCACCAATAACCATGAGAAAATAAATAGCTCCTTTGATGCACTCTTAACGTTCAAAGAGGAACAAGCACACTTAGATAGGGAAAGGTTGGAAGAAGCTAGACAAATCTCTATTGAAGAAATGCATCGCTTGAAACACAATATTGGTATTCCTGGTCAGGTTTATCATAGCAATCTCTTCATGAATGCCATGGGTTGTGGAAATGATGGAAACAACATGTTCCTAGGACTTCTAGGTTCAACACAACAACATTTCCATCACTAGCTCATGAAAGTGATGATGAAATTAGTAGCAAAGATGTGATGAAGTTCCAACAAGATGAAATCGCACAAAGACTAATGCTTAGAGCCCTAGAACAAAACGATGATCAATATTTTCAGTATATGGTAGAAAAGGGGTGGAAACTCCCCTAAGGCTTTGATGTATAGAGAATAATAAAAAATGAGAGCTCATTAAGGCTGAAATCTTGAGGGAAGAAATGAAGGAACTTAGGGACCAACTTACCTACTCACAAGTTTCTAAAGAACAACCTAAAGCTTCTTTTGTAGAATCCATATGTACACTCCCTTTAGACAAGAGTCTTCTTATGATCCCATTTCATAGGGACATAGAGATTCCTAAGTATAATAAGTATGACAAGAATGATGATCCCCATGACCATGTTAGACACTTCTATACTCTTAGTATGGATTTTATGCATGAGGATACCTTCCTTATGAGGTTATTTCCTAGAAGATTGAAAGGACAAACCATGGAATAGTTTACAAAGCTATCATCACCTCTTAAGACATTTGATGAACTTGTGCATAATTTTATCCAGTATTATTCCTATAATATTCAACATCCTATTACTACGATGGATTTATGTGACATTAAGCAAAAGCAAGGAGAACCTTTTACCACCTATCTACAACACTGGAGAGCTCTATATTCTAAATATCCTCAACAAATGCTTGAAGTTGAGAAAATTGACATCTTTGTTAGCACTTTAGTTCCTGAGCTCTATTTTTACCTTAGAAAATAATTATTCACCTACTTCAATGATATGATTGAAAGCACTTATTGAATTGAGGATCTTGCCATTAAAAAAAGTGACATAGTGCTAAACAAAGACAAAAATGGCAACAACAATGGAAAAGATAGAAACAAGGTTTGGAACAAGAACAAGTATGTTGTCAATGGTGGTGTGGTGGATAACACTAAAGCTAAAGAACTGGTCTTCAATCTTTCAAATGTTATATGTGCTACCAAACAACAAGAGACTTTAAAACCTCTTACATCCAACAAAAACAATAACAAATTTGCAAAGAAAAGACATGTTTACATGCCTATGGTTGAACCCTGTGAGGTAGTTTTGAAGACATTTCTTGATAAAAAATTGATTATACTACTAGATAACTCTCATCCCTATGATCCACCTATCAAGTTTGATTGGTGGATAGACGATCACTTTTGCAATTATCATAGAAACAAGGGACACAATACTGAATGTTGTTTCAAACTCAAAGACATTATCCAAGATCTTAACGATGCTAGAAAAGTTGTCACAAATGGACTAGTTAAAAAATATAATCATAAAGCTTTTAAAAAACTATTACTAGAGTACAAAAAGGGCAAAACCTCCAAAGCTAATAAGAAAAATCATGATGCAAAGATCAATTACACCTATGCTAACACCATCAACGTCATTAAGATGATAGAACTTGTCAAATATCTTTGCATGATGCTTCCACAATTTGACAAAGAACCCAACTATGATATAGATGATGAAAGGCATAAGGTTGTATTAAGAACTCAAAATAATCAATGAAAATATATGGACATGCCACCAAAGGTAGTTCTTAGAGTGGAAAATCCTCCTCCTCACATGGTGAGCTTAATGCTGTCAATAGGGGGCAATCAAAGGTTGTTCTAAAAGTTGCCAATTATCCTAGGAGTGCCTCGTCAACTAAACAAGAAACTACCCCCACCATCTCTAGCTATGATCTTGTTAGTTAACTTAAACAAACTCTAGCTTAGATATCCATTTTCAAATTGTTATGGTTGTCTCCTTTGCACAAGGACATCCTTGAAAAGGCCTTATGCTCTACCAATGCCCCCATAGATATTGATGTAGAATGATTCCAAGCTATGGTGAACCATATTTCTTCACCTCACTACATTACCTTCTCTAAGGAAGATGGTAAGTCATTAAGCCATCCTCATAATCTAGTTCTTCACATTGAAGTTCAAATCTTTTGCACCCTTGTCTGCTGAGTCCTAATAGACAATGGTGCTGGGTTGAACATTATTTCCTACAATGTTATACAACAACTTGGCAGGTTTGAGTTTTCCATTTATCCTCAAAATAAAATAAATATAAAAGCTTATGATGAAGTTGAATGACCATCCAAAGGCCTCATTATGTTTGCTAATCGATATGGGACTAGTTGAGAAATATATAGTATTCCAAGTCTTAGACATCCCATTGGCATACAATTTATTGTTGGGAAGATTGTGGATGCATGATATGCAAGCCATTCCATCAATGTATCATCAATGTATCAAATTCCCATTCAATGGTGTAGAAGTTGTCATTCTGGGTGACAAATCATACGTTGTCTGCAACTAAAACCTTTGTTCCTCACAATAAATCTTCACAACATGGGGCCTTCTCTTAAAGTTTTTGAATACAAATTAAAAATGATGAGTCTTGGCATGGGGGAACACACTCTTGATTCTATTGTTGCTCTACCAGTCTCTCCTAGATCATATGGGAGATTGTCTGAAAAATCAAAGCCCTCAACTTCTACCATGATTATCTTTGGAACTTTTGTTTAGTCCTTTGTCCCTTTAGAAGTGAAAAAAGAAGATTAGGCTATAAGGGATTAGATTTATAGAGAAGAAGAAGATAATAAGGAGCTTATAATCACTAGCCCCATCTCTCCCAAGCGTTATGGGAATGGCTACAAGATGCTACAAAACATGGGCTATCATGGTCAAGAATCCTTAAATGGTGCTGAGAAATCTCTCATAGAACCCTTGAGTCACACTAAGGATCGCAACCATAGAGATACTACTGGCTTAGGCTTCAATCTAGAATATAGACTACCTAGATTGGATAGACAAGCTCCCATGTCTAGTGAATTAGAGGATGAAGATCAACCCTCTGTAGCCACTACTTTATCAAATGAGGACTTTTTGCCTCCCACTTCCCTGCTTTGGGGAGAAGAACATATAACAAATTCTAATGCTGCCAAACCTTCAACTTCTCGACAACACCAATCAGATACATCTGATAATGAAGATCAAAATAAAGGACATATAAGAGAAACTATTTCTTGTTTGATAGCTAGGAACTAGAGTACAAATTCTAGTGAATATGAATGGGATAGTCATTCTGACATATCCTGTGAAATAGGTGTGGATGTTATACTAGTCTATGCTACCCAAACAAGTGTAGGTGAAGAGTCTAGCCTAGGGTTTGACGAGTTTGGTCTACAAACTATTTTAGTGGACCACACTGATCCCTCTAGGCCTATTCTTGATTTGGATCCCTTTGGAAATTTCACTATAGGATCAACTTCTCAGGTCACTAGAGATGACTCCTTTTGTATAAATAACCTTGAAGATTCCACATCACTTTCATTGACTCACCTTGATCTCATAGATTGGTTAGTTCAACATCAAAAACTTGAACTACCATCTTTTCAGAATGATTATGAGATTGCATGCTACCTTAATGCTATTGAACCTTAATGCTTTCAAACCTATAATATCTTTCACCAGTAAACCCATGGTTAATATGATAGAAACAAATATCAAATACCTTAGTCATAAAATCAAAAGAAAGAAAAAGAGTTCAGATGGTGAAAACCACTTTGTGGCAGTGTCTAAACCACACAAAAATAAAAATAAAGATGCATCTAAAGGTGAAAACCTCTTCTAGGCACTAGAAGATGAGGTACTTGGTAGTCAAGGCCAAGTGATTTCCAAGATAGATTCTTAGTTCTCATTAAACCTATGCAACCTATCAACTTGGGCACAAAAGAATCTCCTAAAATTATTCATGTGGCTCAACCATTGTCAACTAAAGAAAAGGAGAGTTTTGCCAAGTTCTTTCAAGAGAAGAAGATCAATTTTGCATGGACTTACTCAGATATGCTAGGTCTTGACACAGATCTAATTATGCATCATCTATTTATTTCCCCTGATGTCAAACTGTTTAAATAAAAGCTAAGAAAGATGCATCCACATGTAGCTCTCTTGGTCAAAGTAGAACTAAAAATACTTCTCAGTGAAAACTTCATTAAAGCCATTGATTATGCAAAGTGGATTTCCAATATTGTACCTATGTCTAAACATGACAAGTCCATTTGAGTGTGTACTAATTTTAAAGACTTAAATAAAGCACACCCTTAGGATGATTTTCCATTACCCAATATAGACATAGTAGCGGACATGACTGTGGGCTATGGAATGTACTCCTTGATGGATGGGTTATGTGGATACAACCAAATCAAAATTGCCCCTACAGATCAAGAGAAAACAACCTTTATATGTGCTTGGGCTATGTTCTATTGGAACGCCATGCCATTTGGGCTAAATAATATTGGTGCTACCTATCAATAAGCCATGAATATTATCTTTCATGACATGATGCATAAAAATGTGGAAGACTATGTAGATGACACATTGGCCAAATCTAGGAAAAGAGACACACATCATGATGACAATAGTTTGATATTGGACCATATGGAACAATCTCAGCTCAGGGTAAACCCAAAAAGTGTATCTTTGGTGTCACATCTGGCAATTTGTTAGGTTATATTATATTTTCAAAAGACATCAAAGTTGATCCTAAAAAGGTACAAGCCATCATGGAAATGCCTCCTCTTAGAAATATCAATCAACTTAGAAGTCTTCATGGATGGCTACAGTTAATTAGGAGGTTCAAATCTCAGTTGGTTAACAATGCTCAATCTTTCAACAAGAACTTACATAAAGGCTCTACCTGTATCTAGAACGTAGATTGTCAGGAAAGCTTAGACTAGATCAAAGGGTATTTGGCTAAATCTCTAGTATTAATGCCACCCATACCAGGAAAGCCTTTGATATTATATATCACAGCTATAGTTCCTCCTTAGGGGTGCTCTTAGCACAAAGTGATGAGACTAGAAAAGAGTGTGCTATCCATTACATCCATCGCACTCTAGTGGCTTATGAATTACAACAATATTAAGAAAGCTTGCTTAATAGTAGTATTTGTTTTCCAAAAGCTCAGACACTATATGTTGGCTCATATAGTCCATCTTATTGCCAAAATTGATCCCTTAAAATATTTATTGAGTAAAGATGCACTTACTAGCCATTTGACTAAATAGATGATGATTCTCTTTGAGTTTGACATTTAGTATGTTGAATACAAAGCTATCAAGGGATAAGCCATAGATGACCAATTGGTTGAATTTCCACCAGAAGATACAACTCATATGCAAATTATTTCTAGATGCTTCCATTATGTACATCACTAAAAGAAGATGCAAGATGTTCTTTGATGGTTCTTACATGTAGAATGGAGTTGGAGTAGGCATTCTATTTATCACTCTTCATGGTTACACACTCCCAAAATCTTACAAACTCAAATTTCCTTGCACTAACAACATTGCAGAGTATGAGGCTTTAACAAATGGGATCAAAGTGGCCTTGGAATAGAGGATCACACAGTTAAATATATATGGAGATTCTCAACTTGTCATAAACTAGGTCAACAATGAATATCAAACCAAAGATGACAAGTTAGTACCCTATAAAAAGTTAATTGATGCTTTACAAAATTATTTCACATTTGTGACATTTGAACAAGTCCCTAGAGTTGAAAACAAGGCTATGGATTCTATGGCCACCCTAGCATCTATTCTATAGCTAAAAGAACATGAGTCATGATTTGAGTTCCCAGTGGAATAATTATGCCATCCTGCTTACGATTCCTCTGATAATCATGTGATTTGCACTATTGTTGGTCACGATTCATCCTATTATGCTCACATTTTCTCATACTTGCATGATTAGATTGTTCTTGAAGACTTCACAAAAAACCAAAAATGCCAGGTCCTTCAAAATGCCTCACACTACATCTTGGTCTCTTTTGACTTGTATAGGAAGAGTCTAAAAAGGCATTAGCCAAAGTTAATGACAACATTTGCAGGGCACATTCTAATGGCCTTGCACTTGCTCCAAAACTACTTAGGATAGGTTATTATTAGCCGACCATGCAAATTAATGTTGTTCGATATACTAAATCCTGTAAGAAATGTTAGTTGCATGGTAATTTGATTCATGCTCTTGGATGAGAGCTCATATCCTCTATTACATATTGGCCATTTCAACAATGGGCCTTTTAATTAGTAGGTAAGATTCATCCAAGTTCTTCTAGTGGTCATAAGTTCATCATAACAACCACCGAGTACTTCACAAAATGGGTTGAAGTTGTTCCTCTATTTGTGGCTATAGGAAAACATGTTGCCATGTTTATACTAAATCACATTATCTGCAGGTATGGTATTCCCTCTTCAATAATAATAGATAATGGAGGGAAATTTAAAAATAAAGACCTAAAGAAACTATGTAATAAATTCAAGATAAAGTAGCATTGGTCCTCCATATACTATCCTCAAGGCAACAACCAAGCAGATGCCTCAAATAAAATACTCCTAAAAATCTTGCATAGGATAGTGAACAAGTCAAGTAGAGATTGGCACTTGCAAATCAACCCAACACTATAGGCATATAGGAATACTATACAAACTCCTATAGGGACTACACTCTTTTCTTTAGCCTATGGTTCTGAAGCTATCTTACCCTTAGAAGTTGAGATTCCCTCATTACAAGTCACCCTGCATGGGTTGATAACTGATGATGACCATAGTGCTATGAGGATACAAGAGCTAAAAACCCCTGATGAGTGTCGCAAGGTTTCTTTTGACCATATAAGGGTTTATTAGAAGAGAGTGTCTACAACGTACAATAAGAAGGTTTGTTCCCATGAGTACCAGGTGGGTGACCTCATGCTTAGGGAAAATACAACAAACAATAGAACATAGAGCAGAAAGGGAAATTTGAACCCAACCAGCTGGGTCCTTATATTTTAATAGTAGCATTTGGGTCTGGTTCCTATCAACTCTATACTCCTGAAGGGGAATAACTCACTGAGCCCATAAATGTTCTACATCTAAAGAAGTTCTATGCTTAAGGCTCACAACACAACTATTTGTAGATATTGATTGATCTTGAAGAAAATCCTAAAAATTAGAAAATGTCCCAAACAAACGATCATCTTAGTTAACACCTAGCAATAGGCACTTTTATGTGTCACCCGAAAAAATTTTAGAATTCAAAAAATACAAAAAAATTGAAAAAAGTCCTGAAAAAATCTCACCAAGTGGTGAAAACCTAGAAATAGGCACTGCTTGAGACCCTTGCACCTATTTCTATCAGTCTCACTTCTTTTCACTCATCCAACAACATTTTTTAGTTTGGAATTGTCTCTTGTCCTCGTCTCAGGGGCATAGCTGCTTAGCTTATCAGGGTTCCCTTGTGCATTAAAGGTCTCTCTAGAAATTCACCTTAAAACAATGTTTTTCAACACCACCCCTTAAACACCAAGTGTTTATCAACACTACTAAGATGCTCCACTTATAGTCTAAGATGTTGCAATATTTCTCACTACCAGATTCAAGTCTTGAAGCAATGGTCATGTGACATACACACACGCACTTGAACATTAAACTTGTTGAATTATGATAAGTTTTATCTTCTTTGTGTGTCGTCTATGATGATTTCTTTGCTAAGTGTTCCCTACCTAATAGTCTTTCAAGGATGTCATGGACTAGAAGACTAGGGGCGTGAGACATATTTTTACTTGCTTTATGCTTGTGGGTATATATTATTAGCCTAAGATTTTTAGAGTATTAATGCTTTTCCTACTCAACACCTTAGGCTCATAGTGTATCATCCTTGTCTATTTTTGCAAGACCACACTCAGGGGTTATCTTGGTGCTTATGCCTTAATATAGGTGTAATCTTGCTATATTAAAACTAGGAAATCTAATCGATTAAGTCATCCTAACTTACATGTCTTCAATTCTTAGATTAGATTCCCACATAAAAGTACACTTTCAAACATTGTTTTAACTTGTACAGATATATCCTGAGCACATTTTGACAACCAAGATAGAAGCTTTTCATTCATATATCTCAAAATTCTCAAAAACCAACACACACTGAAAGGGGGACAATATTTAGAAAATAAAACACATCTTTATTATCACACACAACGTTCCACAAATAGTGTTGCATGAAAACACATCAAAGAACAACACACAACCATTCATTTAAAACCTCCTTGTAGAGGTGACACATCTGGATCCCCATGAGGAGGATTTTCCCCTTGAATAGCTACTAATGATGAATCCCTTGGAGTCACCCTCCCACCAGACTAAACTGTGTCCATCATGATAGGGATATTGCCATGACATAACAAGTTATTTATCTAGGTCATGAACTGAGTATCAGAGAACATATATCCTCTCCTTTGCTCCTATGGCATGGCTTAATGATACAATCCCAAGTAATACGCAACCTCTCATGCATATTTGGTTGATATCTCTATCACCTCCTTCATCTCAGTTTGCAATTGCTCTACCCCAGGAAGAGTGTTCACCTATTGTGCATGATCTTGCTTGCCTTGATAATTAATTGCTACTAGCCTACAAGACTCTCGCTCATGCTTCACTACATTTATCTAGTTTTGATACTAGGTAAGCCTTACATTGGTAACATTCAATTGTTCTTGTGAGCACTATGCCACATCATTGGTCTTTATCATAGTCTCTCAAAAAGCTTCCAACTGAGTTCGCATCAACACCATTTCATTCTGAGTCTTCTCCACAATCTCTTTTTTTGCAACCAAAGTAGCCTCTACTATCTCAGCCCAAACTCCCTCTACTTGAATCACAAATTCTAGGTGCTTTGCCTCAACTCATGCCCTATCTTCCTAGGCTCTTTCCACTAAACCTTAGAAAAATTTGACATCCTCTTTCACATTATCAACCTACTCTTTCTTGGTTACAAGAGCCTTCCTAAGTTCAACGTCCATGGAAACCACTACATCATGAGCTAACTGCATCTCTTGAGGAATGGGTGACATTGAACCCTCAACATGATTCATCATTCCCCCAAGGATATTCTTTGATCACCTCCATGGTGATGCTATCAGCTTTACCACCACTACTAGCTCTACATCTGAGACCTTCTTTTCTAGCACTGCATCCTCCGATTGTCTATCTAAGCAATTGATATGGGCTCCAATAGTCTCACTAAGTACCATTACACTTAGAGATTTTGTTTCCTTACCTGAATTCCTTCCAATAAGTTGCATCACACTTTTGGCTAAGAGTTGGAGTAAGGTAAGATCATCCACATTGGACTCTACTTGACTTTGAACTGATGGTTCCACTTGATTTTCTCCAATCACTTCTGGATTGCCTTTGTGAAACCTTGATGAGCTCCACTTGACTCTTGATGGCCTCACTTTGTCCTCTTTCACTGCTTCCTCACCCATTTCCCCTCTATCAGACTTTCATCATCAACCCATTCTCCCACTCTCATTTCTACCATTTCGAGATCTTGCTACAATTTCTCTTGTGGGTTGGCCATAACTCCACTCTCTAGAAAAATCTTCACAAAGCTCTTCAATGACCTTCAATACCTTAAAGACTTGTGAATTGTTTAGATGGGCCTAGCCATGTATTTATGCTAGAACCCTGATGTAGTTGTTGTATCTACATGTTGCTCCCCCACCCTATTGTCACTATATGCCAAGGGTGTATCGTGAATTAGAAAAGGTGTTGACAAAAAGAATTATACTAAATCCTTAATGGTGTTGCACATTCTTGGGATGATAGATTTTTGTGCACTCCATACCCTATCTTCAGACAAAAGGTGTCCCTATGCTGCACTACTTGATATGTACCCCACATACTATTTTATAAAAGCACCATAATCTTGAGATATTCCACGATTAAAAGTTGAACTTTTTTAGTTGTATGGGAGAAAAGAAGCTTGCAAAAAATAAACAAAAATCATGTGGCCCCTATCTCAGTCATGCATCCCATATTCAAAATGAAAAAAGAAAAAAGATTTGGGTGGAACATTACAGTTTCTTTACTTCCTACCTATGGATATAGTTCCAAATCCATATAAAGAATTGCTCAAGTGTCTAGTGTAATCACATGCAAGAAACATTTTGATCATCATAGTGTCTATGCTTCGATGCTTATGCTCACTTGCTAAATCAAATGGAATAGGTGTTCTAGTCATTCTGACTTTTTGTACCTTAAATGCTTATATCTAATTCCAACAAAACTCTGATTAATGTCATATTCATATTCTCATGATAGCGATATTAGTGAGAATTGTATGACATCCTGTGGCCTTACAAAAAATGCTCAATAATGAAAAATTAGAGTTTAAAAGCTATGTGTCCCTTGCTAGTAAACCAATTTGAATATTAGTGTGCATCATAGGTTCATGCTTAGCTTAAGTCTTGCATTTTTGCATACTGAGAGAGCTCTCCCTTAACCTTTCATGAACATGTCAGCTAAATGCATCCATCTTTTATCTTTCTTCTTAATCATGTCTTTCACTGTGTTGGTGTTTGAAAACGTTACCGATTTTCAATTACCCTGATGAGAATGAAACACATCTAGGGGCAACTAACTCCCATTTTCAACATGCCCATTTAGACACCAGGCCAACTATAAGGCATGACCCTTCTTCTTCTTTAGGCTTTGCAAAACCTAGGCGGGTGGACCTATAGATTCTTTATAGGGTACCAATTATCAAAGCATACACTGAATCTAATATGACGCAGATAAAACCCTTATTTCTCTTGATAACTCATGAAATAACATCAATCTACAATAGCTAAATGCAGATCTAGGAATCTCATAAGCTGAGTGAGGGCATCATATTTAAGTTCTTCAACATTAAAGGGGAAAAGCATTTGATTATTCATGTTGATTTTCAACAAATCCTCAAACATGCAACAATATAACAAGTGATCTTATAACTGATCAGTGCCTAATCCATTGGGCAATTCCATGAATTCAATACATACATCTATGATATTAGGACAATATTACATATACCTAGACATCAGATCTATCTAATCACCTTGTGATTTAGACATCGATGTTCATTAAGACCTCATTCTTATGAAATATCCTTCTTAAGATAACCAGCAACCCTGTCAAACACATCAAGCATTTACTTGGCACTTTGTTCCAACAGCAAAATATATCAGACATACAACCTGAAGGGGAAGCAAATGGATCTTAGCTCTTTGTTCCAAGACCACATAAGACTACAGATTACTAAGATAGGAGACGAGAACCAGAATGAAACTAATGAAATGCTTGCTCATATGTATTCATTTACTTGAAACAATACAAAAAAATGCATGAAATTAAAACATGAAACAACCAAACATATCAAAACTATCTGTATTATCTGCACCATTGCTATTCACATGAGAGAAATATGCTGAAAGAAATGGTATCATAGTCAAGGAAACACATCAAAACTGGATCCAAAACCTGGTATCTCAGTAATGACTGGTCTTTCTCCCAAGACTGGAACCAACTGGTTTCTCAGTGACAAAACTGGAACCCTTACAATGAGAAAGAAAAATAGATATAAAGAAGAAATGACTTCTTGGATTTACTCTGCAACTGATAAGTGTCCACTCAGAATTTCCCCTCTTTTGCACTGAAAAGACTCTCTCTAATCTCTCTCCTTAATGGTGAATCAAATCTTCATCATTCTTACCTCTCAAAGGCATCAAGTATCTCAAAAATTTCATTCACCATCATAACTGATTTTGGTGTAAAAATGAACTCGGTTAAGTAACAAATCAGTTCAATGACTTCAAGAATGTAAGAAAATGGCTTAAGGATGATTTTCTCAACATTCAAATCCCAACAAGCCATTTAGAACAGCCCTCTAACCAACTTTGATGCTTCATGATCAAAACTGCCTGTTATGTTGCTAATGCCCTTGATTTCACAAATTGACCTACAATATGAATTGATGAATAACTATGCATAATCTGACTCCAGAAATGAAAATTCAGCTCTTCCTAGTTCCGACGATATATGATAAGGCATACTTTGGCTTTCGAAAACCTCTTCAATCTCCATTTGAAAATGTCCCTCTTGGTTGAAAACTTAGATATGCACATTTTAAAATTTAAAATTTTCAAAAATTTTAAATTTGTCTAAAGTTCAAACTTCATACTTAAACCTTTTGAATTAAAAAAGATCCTGCACATCACTCCTTTGAGAAAATAATAAAGTACTATTATTTTTCATTGCCTTCATATTTTCCTTTGCCTTGTGATTTTGGGGTCAAACCTCTGTTGACTAGGTGCCATGTGTCAGCATATCATTGGTCTTACTCGCTACACAGTCATCGTCGCTATCTCGTTATGTTAACTGTCATGCACCTTCCTCTTGGCGAGATAGCGACTATCGTTAGATTTTTCATGTGTCGCGATCTCCTCGTTCATGCTACAATCTCGCCACATCATTTTGTGCCGGGATCCCTGCCACATGTCGGCACCACCTCCACCCTCACTATGTCGCCATAGTTAACTAGCGAGCACTTCTGGTTGGCGAGTTAGCGAGGGCTGCTCAATTCTCCACGTGGCACGATCTGATGCACCAGATTCCACGTTAGCATTCGATCGTGATGCACCAGATTCCACGTTAGCCGAGCACTTCTGGTTGGCGAGTTAGCGAGGGCTGCTCAATTCTCCACGTGGCATGATCTGATGCACCAGATTCCACGTTAGCATTCTTTGGTAGTTTGTTCGTTCAAATTTTTATGTCGCCATAGTTAACTAGCGAGCACTTCTGGTTGGCGAGTTAGCGAGGGCTGCTCAATTCTCCACGTGGCACGATCTGATGCACCAGATTCCACGTTAGCCGAGCACTTCTGGTTGGCGAGTTAGCGAGGGCTACTCAATTCTCCACGTGGCACGATTTGATGCACCAGATTCCACGTTAGCCGAGCACTTCTGGTTGGCGAGTTAGCGAGGGCTGCTCAATTCTCCACGTGGCACGATCTGATGCACCAGATTCCACGTTAGCCGAGCACTTCTGGTTGGCGAGTTAGCGAGGGCTACTCAATTCTCCACGTGGCACGATTTGATGCACCAGATTCCACGTTAGCCGAGCACTTCTGGTTGGCGAGTTAGCGAGGGCTGCTCAATTCTCCACGTGGCATGATCTGATGCACCAGATTCCACGTTAGCATTCTTTGGTAGTTTGTTCGTTCAAATTTTTATCTTGCACCAGATTCCACGTTAGCATTCTTTGGTAATTTGTTCGTTCAAATTTTTATCTTCCTCAACATCCATCTAGCATCATTTGGGCCCACTTGCGAGCTTGAGCTTTCAAAAGCCCTCTTGTCTCGTTGACATTAACTCTATTGAGTGCAACATATTTAAAAACATTAAAAAACCCACCCACGGACAATGTGGGATAAAGGGTTCGAACCTCCCTTACCTTGTTCTACTTGTGCGACTTCTATACTGTGGATATCCTTTTTGTGTATTGATACTGCTCTTGTCCATGGCATGAATGGCTTGGTTTGCTGCATACAACATATTTGAAAGTCTCATGTTTGTTCTGTAACTGTGCTCTTTAACATTTTTAAATCAGATATTGCTGGGAATAAATGTTCTATTTTGTTGCCAAGTCTGAGGAAGTGTTTTGAAGAAGGAATGCAATATATCTCAATATGTAAAGACATTCTTTTCTTTATCTACGCCTTTCTCTTTAAAAATAGCAAATTTTTCCATGTTTGTCCCTCTGTTGAAAATGTGCATCTCCTTTAACACATGTGCATTTCCTTTAAACAAGGCATAACGTCTCCCCTGAACAATGAAACAGTTCCTCTGCCTTCATCAGCGATGGGTCTCCTTTTCATCGGTGGCAGAATGCTCCCTCCTATGTTCACTTTCATGCTACACCTCCTGCCCTTAGCGCAAGTGTTCTGCCTTTTCAATGTAAAGTGCTTTGTGCTATTTAATGTTTTCTCCTCCAAGTCTTTGTGTTTTTAGCAAACTTACACCCAACACATCTGTTGTGTTCCTTTTACGAGCTTGCCTTTACTGGGATGTCTCCTATTATGTTGGCGGCTTCATCTTCTTATAATGCCTTGTCCCAACATGGACTGCTCTGTCTGCACTTGAAGCTGCCTGGTATTCTATGCCGTCTTCAGTTAGTCTCCTCATCTTGGAGGTCTCCCCACATGTGCTCCCCTATCTTTAAAACATTGGCTGCCTTTGTTGTTTTTTGTTTGCATTGGATATTCTTTGATAATGCATGGACTGATATTTTTGACAGTGGTTTTCTTCAAAGAAAAGCAGCCCCCCTTTTTAAATTCCAACTGCCCTTTTGTTATGCTCTATTTTTCAACAGACTGCAGTTTTGCTTGCACTGATTCTCCATTTTCCTTGGCAGCTTGGATTGTTCTTTCTTTGCAACTTTGCTACATGTGGCTGCGACTTTTATTCTTTGTTATTTCCTTCTACCCGCTGGTCTGCGGCTTGGTCTTTTGATCCCATATAAATGAAATGGATCTGTATTTCCATCATATGGATATTTTCCTAGAACATATGGTAAATAGATATCTGTAGAAGTAAACCTGGCATGAACGTAATTCCAGTCAGAGCATTCTGGACATTCAATTACCCCCATGTTCATAATACACTTCAACACAATATCTCTTCTCCAACTTTCTCAACATTCCCTAAAGATATTATATCTAACGACATCCTCCAGTTGTTAAACTTTGATGTTTGTCCCATTCTTTGGAGCTCATAAGTTTCCATAGCCATAGTCTTCTCATCACTAAAGTCAACTGAAAATACTGTATGCATATTGCCTATGATAGTTTGGTCTACTCATTCCTTTTGGGACAGGGTCCTTAAACTTTGACTATGTATTCCTTTTTAAAGGCATGGTTCATTGTGGCATGCTTCCCTTTTCAATCATGCTCTGCTGCTCCATAGTCTGCAACTTATTCCATTCAATGCTTTGGTTCTATTTTCTCAATGTGCTAGCTTGTTAAATATAAAGTACCTCTTTCTTTGCTCACACGTTGTGTGGCCTTGCATTTAACATGAGGATCCCTTTTTATGTGTTTGGGCTCATTCCCATATGCATGTTTGGAGATTACTTTTATGATCATTTGTGAATCAGGAAGTCATATAATTCATGTTGATTCACAAAGTTTTGCATTCTTACTAAGATGATGCAATAATCAGGTAAATCTTATTATTGCTCAAATGTCTTTCATTTCTAATCCATCTCAACATTCTGATGCAATTAGTCGGGCCCCTAGTGGGTCCGGCTAAAAAGATTTCATTTTCGTACAACTAAAATTGTCAAATTGATCAACTCACCATTTTGGATCAATTAGAATCCAATTCGACTACTGAATCATCATCCAAAACTCATTTTATCACTGCTCTACAACTAGTCAAATTGATGTTAGGAGGTCCTTTGACTGGCCTTAAAAACTGACTTGAACAACTGACCAGGCTCTGAAAACTGGCACACTGATTCTCTATTCCACACATTTTTACTCTGTCAAATCTTGTCTTATGAAGGATTCCTAGTCAAATGACATTGACTGTCAAAGTTGCCTTATCAAATTTACCTGCAAGAAAACACATCAGAAAACAACAAACTGGGTTTAGATTTGACATTGAAAACTGGTTAAACAAGCACATGGGGAAACAAAAACTAGGGTGTTGGTTCTCTGTCATGAGGATATTATGGATCTATGATTTGGGCTTATGATGAATAATAGGATGCAAATGGCGATCAGTCAAAGTGGGTTACTCAGAATTTGTGGATTGGAAACACTAATAGAAAACACTTTTTGAAAATGGAATTGACTTGGAAAAGTGTGCAAATGAATTCGTCAAGACTTAAAAACTGACACACTTGGAGTATTTTTAGAGAAAAACATAGTGGTTCAATCCATTTGATCTATACAATCACAGATCTCAAGTGATAACGTCACAAACAGGGGTACCAAACAATCTGCAAATGTTGACACCAGTAAAAAGATAGAAATTCCATTTGGAATCATGTTTGAAAACTGATCAATTGGATTCGTCAAAAGTTGAAACTTGAAACCTAACAAGTATTTGATGTTTACAATACAACACAATAGAAATTTCAAGATTTTGGTCAACTGGTCAAAAGTTATAACACGTCAAACAGGGCTTCCCAGAATTCAGAATTAATTGATAAAACATGAAAATAGTAACTGACCAACTTTGAGGGATTCAAAACCTAGATAAATGGACTCAAAATGACTCAAAATTTGAAACATAGGTTCTTGGGTATAGATATTAGGTACTCCCAAAGTGGCGAGTCATGACACAATTCTGGGTGCGAGATATTCACTTGCAAACACAGCCTCCTGTCTTTGACACTTAGGGTAAAAAGTAGATTTGACCTTGACTCAAAACAAGACTTCATCAAATGACTTGGAATGATGTTTTAACTTCATGGAATCAATGGACATGCTGAATGGAGGGTGTTAGAAACATTGAACACAATGTAGGCCTCATACTAATAGCCGGATATAATCTCATCAAAAGGGCATTTATGGGGCTTGATTTAACTCAAAATTTGAAATGGGACTAAAAATGAATCATGCAATTTTTCGTCCCAACACACTCCTCAAGTCTTTTATTCACTTTCACTTGCTATCATCACAGGGGTTTAATCTTGTAAAAATTACATCCCTTGCTAAAATCAACATCCTGGATCCATTTTCAGGATCAAAATCAAAATTCAAGTTTATTTTAAAGGTCAAAATTGTGTTTTAAAATTCATTTCATCCTATGTGGTTAGCTGACTCAATTGAGACTAATCTATTATTGGGGCATTTTCTTCATTTCTACATCATCTCTATCTTCATTTCATTAATGATTTCTCTTTATCTTTATTGACCTATCTATCTTAGATCTTGCTTTATTTGATTGTATCTTGCTAGTCTTTGCACTTCCTCTATATCATTTTGATTTTGATCCCAAGGGGGCAAACATAATCTAGACATAATCTATCATCGCTATTCTTGGAAACATCTTCTCTTTCAGGGGCATATACTTGACCATTTCCATTTGCTCTTGTTAGGTATCTTCTAGTACTCAAGAGTATTGGTAACAGTCTGAGCACTTAATGCTTTCTATATCTCTCTATACTTCATTAAGTGGAGATAGATGTATCTACTAATCTCTCTATTCTATTATTGCATGTATTCCCATATCTATCACACATTGGTTAGAGTATGACTTCGTTTGACTTAATGTGTTACCACATCGACCACACATTATATGAAGAACAACTTTCTATCTACTCATTGCCTACATGGCTCTTTTACTCTATGATTTAATGTGTTCCCATATCGATCACACATGGATTAAAGAGTAACATCTACTTATCTGTTGCCTACTTAGTTCTTTCTATTCTTTGACATCATATGTTCCCATATCGACCACACATTAGTCAAAGAGGGGCAAATGTAATCAACCAAAATTGGCCTCACAATCTCAAATTGCTAAATTCATTACTTCTATTAATCAAATAACACAAAATTAGATAACCATCAAATTTTTTCTAGCTCATAATCGCTCAATTTAAGCTATAGAATGTTAGATATTTGAATTAATTCTAATGCAAGCCATTCCCATTTAATTCAATTACTTGAACCCATTATGAAAATACACATGAATATTAATTCCAAATAAAGCTAACAAGGGTGTTTATCTCTTAAATATTTGGAAAATCTCTATTTCATTTAATATTCATGGTGGAATCACATTTGGATCAAGGAAATTGATTTAAAATTCATGATGTCATAATAGAATTTGAGGTGTCACCATGAAACGGAAAATGTCATAATGAAATGGAAAGTGTCATATAATGGAATATGAAGTGTCATCATGGAAGGGAAAGTGTCATAATGGAATTTGAAATGGATCCATGAGTGCTCATTTTAATCTTGAATATTCAAAGTGCTTAATAAATAAATGATAAATATGACACACCCACTCACCTCTTGGACCAATCTCAACCCTTGATCTTGCCTCTTGGACTTCAGTCTCCACTATCCATTCAACTTTAAAAGGAGGGCTCTCTCCCTCTCAAGGGAGGGGATGCTCACTCTCTTAAGGTTATGTTGCAGGTTTTGAGACTCCATTGTTGCAATCATCACTACCTTGAAGCTTTGAGAAGAATTTCTATCTTCTAGTCTACTTCTTATCTCATGCTTGCATCTTCATGCTAGCTTAGGCTCATTTGAATTTAGTTTAGGTACTTTTTCTTGCTGTATTTAATACATTTATCTTAATTAGGAAGATTGTAACACTTGTTTTTGCTAGTTTAGGAGTAATTTGCATCTCATTTGGCATAATACATCTTTCATTGCATATTTAAGGAATTATTGGCATCTATACTCTTGTTCTTGCTTAAAAATCTCCCATTTCATGGTTTACTAACAAGGGGCATGCTCCTATAGCTCAAATTGAGAGCTAATTCAACACTTATGCATTCCTCCTTGCAGTCCATGACTAGGGAGCTCTATGTTGACATTTGAGGCTCTCAATCTATGAGATGACCTTGGATAGAAGGACTTAGAGAAGTGCACTTTTTAGAGTACACACAAGAGTCTCCCCCTCTCAACCTAGTGACTTTGCACCTAAGGTAACTTCATCTCCTCCTTTAAAATCTCATTCATCTCCAATAAAGGAGGGAGGTTCAAGCTCTTCAAGTGGTGCCAATTATTCTTTCCTAGGGTTGGACTTTAAGGAAAGGGATTCCTTATATGGTAAGCTTACATAGGATTTAATTAATACCTTTATTGATTAAGCTATAAGTGAGGAAATGTTCCTGTAGCAAGAAATGGTAGTAGGCATACTCTTGAAATTAGGAGAAGAAGGATACACCATGGATGATCTCAGGAATGAATCGATCCAAATGGTTAATTTGGAAAACCTTATAGGTATTAACCAATCATAGGAATCTTTGACCTCTTAATTTTAAAAAGATTATTAAAATAAGAGGAAGGAACTCTTTGAATAGGCTAAGATTTGAAGATGCAAGAGTAGAGGGTAAAATCAAATCAAGTGATCTTTTTTTTTTTTTAATGTAGGGAAGGGGAAGTTCCTTCCCAAGGAGAAATGAAGGTCATAACATGGAATGTTAGGGGAATAAATGCTACTAACAAACAATGCTCATTAATGTGTTATAAATTAATTATAAACATGTCATTATTATTATTCAGGAAACCAAGATGAATATAGAGGAACTATTAACCTTTAAAAAGAAATTAGGCTTTAGAGTAATGGTAGGCAATCTGGCTATATGTGCCTCTAGGGGCTTGGCTATTATTTTTAACCCTTTCAATATCAATCTAAGACCCCTATGCATAGAGAAAAATTGGATGAGTGCCCACATTTGTTTTTGATAGGTAATAAACTAGGAGGCCTCAAACTAAAAATAAACATAAGACTTTCACAAACAGAGTCCATAGTTTAGAACTGAAATTATCTTTGGTTATCCATTACTTGGATTAATTTATTCATTTAATCCTTTAGCCCCATCTTTAACATATGTACTTATGATATGTTTTAAGACATCCTTAATTAAAGTACTCATCAATTAAGCTAAGCTAAGATCAAGTTGTTAGACGCTATAAAATTATATTTAAAATGCAAAAATTACTTTGTGATCTTTAACATCTAAAAACATTAGGAAATATAATTTTTTTTTATTTGAGCTATGGATTAGAAGCACAAAACTAGTTAACTTGAGACAAAATCAAAATGCTTTTTAGTCTTCTTTCTTTACATATGAGAAAGTTGTATGCTAACTTACTTAGAAAGAGTATTAGAATCAAAATTTTCATCAAAAGGATTGTTCATTTTAATATAGTCTAGATTAATCTTATCAATATTTTCCCATAAACCAACCTGATCCTCTTTCATGAACTTATTAATCCAATCATACTCAGGAGGATATCTAACATGAAGAAAAACATTAAAAATTCCACATTTCTTCTAATGACAAACTTCCATTTCTTGAATCTCCTTCAATCTTTAGTAAATGCAATAGAAGTCCAGGATCATTATTTCCTCGCAACATATTGATGTCATTGTTACATGGCCTAGGAATCATACATTTTACATTTATATTTTCCAACAATTTTTTGAGATCACCTAAAAATATATTTTTGAAGAGTTTCCTACAAAGAAGTTTGATGCCATACTTTTTTGCTTCTATTGTGTGAACCATTGCTATGAACAATGAGGAAATATCAGTAGGCGCTTTGTATCTATCTATGTTAAAGATGAATTCTTTACCCAATATATGATAGTCTTCTCTTACTAAAAAAAGTATTGATAACAACATATCTCTGATGACGGTTCCTATTATTGGCTCGTCAAAGGTTTTTTGTGTTGCAAGCCCTCATAGTCTGATAATAGTTTCTAAGTTACTTATTAATGAGATTGAGCTTGTACTAAAATGAAATCTAAGAGACCTCGATTTATAGATATCTAGTCCTAAGCATTTGGGATATAAAGAGTTAAGAAAACGAAAAGACTAGAGCATTTAAATTAATACTAATAGAATAATTTGAATATTGGAGGATCACATTTACAAAAATACTAGGAAATATTGAAACCTTTAAACACAACCTATTTGTGATTGAATTCTTTATATAAGTTTTCATTGAAAAATCAAGAGAACTAAACAAACATCTCGCCTTTACTAATTAACTAAAATAAAATTGTTTTTAAACTAGAGAAAACTCTAAAGGTAATGATTGTTCATATCTTGAAGAGGTCTAAGGGTTAGCTTCAAAATTTGATTATCAATGGGATTTAATGAGAAAGAGATCTCACTTGATTAAATCTAAACCTATTCAACATAACATGAGATAGATCTAAATTAAGATGCTCACCTAGAAATCTAGAAATTGGTATTTCAAATAGCCAAGACTAAATCTAGAGGCATACAAACTAAAAAATGATATAGAGCTCAGATTAAGGTCCGCATAGAAGAAAACCTAAGAAGAGAAAAAAAGGGAATCATTCATTTATGAAGACATTGTTATGTTCAAAAGATTATTTTTGAACATATAATGTCGCTAGAAATAAATACCCTTGAGCTACTAATCAGAAAAAACTCAACAAAGAATGGAGAGCACAAAAAAAACTAAGAAATTTAAACTACATAGTCATAATTGATTGCAAGGAATCAAACTAAAATTAGAACGAAATCATAATCAATGTAATATACTATACTGGGGTAATAAACTGGAAAGATATAGAGAGACAAGTGTAATCTAAAAATATCAATTAAAGATGCCCTATCAAATTACCTACCTCTTCCATAATAGTAATAAAAATTACATATCAAATTTGGAAAGCTCTGAGCACCCTTAATGCTAAAGATAAAGAAACATAAGATACAAGAGAAACTTTCTAAATTCCTTTAGATTTAAAATAGACAAAGGAAGAATTTGACAATTACAAACTCAATTTAATACGGTATGTTCATACTATAATTAAGTTTTAGACATTAATGCTTTAAAATTAATTTTTATTTAAAAGTCCTACAAACAAATGGAGAAGATTTTATCAAAAACACATTTGAGAAGAATCATTTTTGCCTTCTAAAATATTGAGACTCCTAATTTCTTCTAAACTCACAATATTAATTTTAAAAGAGGATTGAATTGTCCAATAGTAAAGGCAAAAAATAGAGACTAAATCCAAATCATTTATCAGACTTTTAAACTACAGATTTAAGACTTAATCTACCTGCTAACTCAATTAAATATTTCCTTCCTTCATCTAGTTAAAGAAATGATTGAAAACCAATAAGCCTAAAAAAAATAAGATTTATTCACATGAAATCCATAAGAAAAATAGCTTAAACCATAATAATATTCTAAAATACCAATTTCATTCTATTGGAATCTAAAGGTAGTTTCAATATTTAAAGAGAACATAAAAAATACTTAAATTCTAGCAATTTTTATATATTCATCCAAATTTGTTATGCTAAAGATACTATATTGACATATTGGGAGCCAACCAATAGTAACATCTACTATATATAACAGACTGAACTATATTATCAAAATTTATATAATACAAGTTTGCATAACAAAGCTTAAAAAACCTACCATAATCTAGCTTAAAACCAAAATTCTAAAAAGGAACCCTAACACAATTAATGGAAATAAAACTTAAAGTTGATATGATCTTCATCACTGGTAATAGGTAAGGGATTAATCCTTTCTTTTTTTAATAGATGAAGCAACCAATTATTATTTCTTTCTTTGAAAATATTACAATATTATTATATTACACTAGCACATAAGAAAGTAAACACTTGCTTCAAGCCATGCCTTGTCTAAACTAAACTGATCCCTAATTTTTAGAATGGTCTTTTTTGAACTTTTTCCCATTTTAGGTTGCCAATAGGCCAATCCATATTGTTGGTGTAAATAAGTATTTACTTATTACACTTAAGTTTACTTAGGTTAATGCATTATTTAATTATTTTGCATTATTTTATTATTTATTTAGGTGAGAAACTTAGGAGTTTGTGTACTCTCATAGAAGTACTCAACTCTAATTATGCACATGGTGTCTACAACACAGGAGTTTTCATCATTCACTGAGTTGTCATGTTGACAACACAATTATTCACACTCCTTATTTAGCACATGATGTCTACACCACTGATTTTCGTGCTACACCATTGTAGGCTTATCCTCACATCATTGCACTTAATTCCATTCTTAATGGAGGATAATCCATATCTGGTGGACATGTGCTTGGTTGTATGACTTATCATGTTGTTGACTTCGATGCATTGTAGAAGCTCTCCTGAGGCCTTTATATACAGGCACTCCTAGTGTACTCTCAAGATGGCATATTGAATGAATATATCATCATTCTGATCATACTCTCTCTATTGATCTACTATGTACATGTGTTTGAGTTCGTAGTTCTTGGGTGAATTCTGGCCTAAGCCAAATTCTTACATGGTATTAGAGCTCAGGGAGATTATCTACACATAGCCGTTCAAGACCGTTCATGCTTCAACACCTCGACACAAATCTGAAGGATCCATAGAAATTGGGAGCATGTAGAGCCAAATTTGACCTCACCATTGCATCTGGGGTGTCAATTGAGTGAAGATTGATTATAAATTTGCCTATGTTGGGTGAAAGTTGATCATGAGGCAAATGTTTTTTTTACAAATCAGAACCTGGAGGCCCCAATTTGCAATTTGGGTATGGTCATTTTTAGATCTATTTAATTGATTTTCTAGATCTAAATTAATTTTCTCAGTGCAATTTATTTTCCAATTTTGGTATTTTTAGATTTTTTATTGCCCTATCAAGGACTTTTTTTTGCAAAATCAGGCTATCATCCCGACTTTGCAATTTTTCTCAGAATATTTTATTAATTATAGGGCATTATATTTGGGTGGGCTAATTAAATTTCAAGCGGCCCGTACACCTACAAATTTTGTAGACTGCAGAGCAAGCAATATCCATTTCATGACGGTTGGCTCTACCTAATCCACCGGTGGTCACAATTCAAACTCCGGCAGGCACCTTATCTCCACCGACACTTGTGACTGTTTGATTCACTCGCTGTGGTGTATTATTTTTATACATTGGTAATCCCAAACACCCCATGAATGTGGGACAAAGATTGAAAAAAGTGGCACCTGCAAAGTAAAAACCTGGCGATGATAAAAAAATATTTTAGCATTTGCGGATACCCTAGTGTAGTACATCCCTCCGACATTGCAAAAGTTGAATTTTGGCGACAACATCATTTTCAGGCGATCACTTTTAAAATCTGACAAGACCCTGTCACACGTCACTGCCCACATAGCTTTTGTAACAAGGACACGTGGTGATAGAATACCGTGCCATGCAACGCTAAAGGTCATTTGACACATGGACATACAGTACACCTGTGTCCACCTTAGACCCTACACAGTCACCATCTAACATAAGCGGTCCAGTCAACATCTGAGTACCTACTATGTCATCAATTTTTGTACAATTATGTATAGTCTATATGGTACGGTACTACCGCATAAGCTTGTGACATCATTGCTAATGTCATCACAAGGGAAGGTGTGCTAATGTCATCAAATATACATGCCTAAAATTGATGGACATCTGACCATCATACTTGGGAAAATTTGAACTGCTACAACAACCGTATGATTGTCAAATTTAACCCTATCATTTGCTGATGCAACCCCTCTCCAGATTGATTTTTGATTTTGCAATTGGACTTCGGGAGGCCATAACTTGGACATTCGGACTCCAAATCAGGTGCAATTTTTTTTGAAATTGGGTAGAATTTTCTAAACTTTTTAGTGGTGTAGCTCTTTTCTGGTTTTGGTACATGGATTTGTTAAAATTTGCATTTTTGGTGACTGTACCTACATTTCGCAACTTCAAATGCTCCATACAGGCACATCTAGAGTCGAAAATAGGTTTCATTTATTTTGAAAGTGTGTTATTTTTTGTCTACTTTCTAGATCTGATATCAGATTGTAGGGTTGTGTGGACAAAAGTGTCACTTTCAGCAATAGGGCCTTTCTTTGCATTGTAATGCTTCAGAATTGTAGCACATTGTAAAGTTCCAAATTTGTAATCTATCAAGAGGTTGTAACAAACAAAATTAGAAGTCCATGAAGGAAAAAATTGGCAAGTGATCCATTGTAATCACACTACTAATAAAGTGCTTAAAGCATCTATTTTGGGGGGGTTTCTTGATTTAGTGAAAAGGGCGGGGGGGTGTTCTTGGTGTTGTATTCTCTCTTTTCTGCACTTTTCTTTCATTTATGCATTATGGGAAATTTTAAGTTTCCTAAATTAACTCCTCATAACTATGCTATATGGTCCATAAAAATGTGGTATCACTTTATGCATAATGGAGTTTCACAATATGTAGATGGTACTCTTCCTAAACCAGCAAGTGATAAAGTATCAAAAAGTGATATTTCAGCTTGGGTAGCAATGGATAGGAAAGCCCTAACTGATATATGTTTGGGGGTTGATGATAAGATCATGTATCAAATCAAGAAGTGTTCTACATCCAAGGAAGCTTGGGATACCCTTGAAAACCTCTATGTAAAAGTTTATGAAGAGGATGTTTTCAAAATCGAAGATGAGCTTGTGTCCTTAAATCCTAAGTCATATGATTCAATACAAGATTTCATCATCAAGGTGAATGAACTAAGGACAAAGCTTACTGATTGTGGGAGTTTTATCAAAGATGGCAGATTGATCTATCTCATACATAACAAGCTACCATCAGAGTATTCCACATTTGTATCTTCTTTTAACACCTCAAAGACTACCTTAGGGTTAGCCTACAAGAAAGTCACTTTTGATGAATATACTAAATTGTTAGATATTGAAGAAAAGAAGTTGAAATCAATGGGGATTCTCAACTCACCTAAGTCTAAAGAATTGGTGGCCAACAATGAGGGTTCTCAAAATTTAGTTGGACAATCTTCAAATAAAGGAAAGAGTAAGAAGAAATGGAAGAGTAAATCTACGGATGTAGAAAAGACAACACCACAATCCAATCAACAAGGCAAGTCCTCAAATTCCAACAAGAAGGGGGACAAAAATAAGGAGAAGTGTGCTTATTGCAAGAAATTGGGTCATGAAGAGCATGAGTGTTATTTCAAGAATATTGATGAGTTGCCAAACATCATGAAGAAACATAATGTTCCATTGCCTATGCTTAAAAGGAGAAATGATCTTCTTCATATTCAAAGGGTAAAGGGCAAGCACTCGTGGCTAATTCAAACTCTTCAAAGGAATAGATATTTGACTCAGTTGCATCTTATCACACAGGTTCTTCAAAGGAGGATTTTTCTTTAATGAAGCAATCAAAGGTACCACACATCTTCATGGGACATGATAGGAAAATGGAAGTTGATGGAAAAGGAAACATGGAGATGGAAAATGGAGAGTTTAAAGATGTCTCTATGTTCCAAATCTAAATTCAAATCTCCTATCAATCTACCAAATCACTCACCTTGGAGATGGACATAGAGTTGAGTTCCTTCCAAACTTAGTATAAGTGCATAGTCTTAAATATGACTCATTGGTTGCAGTGGGGAGAGTGCATCATAACAAAAGGTTGTACTCTTTCTCCCATTTTGTGCTCAAGTGTCCTTCAAAGGCCTTGTTATCTCAATCAAATTCAAACATGCAATTATGACATGAACGGTATGGTCATCTTGACTTCCACTATCTTTAGCAACTTTTCACAAATAGAATGGTCAAAGGTCTACCTCAAATCAATTTTTCTAAAGGTGAATGTTCAACAGATTTAGTGGATATGCATCCAGAGGGGAAGTTACAGAGAGGGAAGTCTTCAAGAGCACTAGGTGTTCTATAGATGCTTCACATGGTATTAGTAGGTCCTTTTGCATTCAGATAGGGTCACTACATACTTATCTTCATTGATGACTTTTCAAGGTTCACTTGGGTCTATTTTCATCATAACAAGAATGAAGTGTTGGACAAGTTTCTAGCCTTCAAGACTCATGTAGAATGGAAATCTAGAAAGGCCATCAAAGTACTGCAAATAGATAATGGAACAATGTATGTGAACAAACGACTTATGGACTTTTGTAGACTCAAGGGCATTGATCTTCAGAATTTGCTAGCATTTAGTCCACATAAGATAGATGTTGTAGCCTTGAGGATCCAAACTCTTAAGTCTATGGCAAGTTGCATGATACAAGCCAAGTTTCTAGATTCATCATTAGAAGTCGAAGCAATCTCTAGTGCCACTCACATTCTTAATCATTCTCCTCATCCAACCTTATATGGTAAGACTCCTTTTGAGGCATGGTGCAGCAAAAAACCTATTATGACACACTTCAGAGTCTCCAGTTGTCCTGCATGGGCAAAGATATCTTCCAAGGGATGCAAGGCATAGTCATCTTAGCCTTGTAGCTTCATTGGTTATGAAGACAGTGTGAAGGAATATAGACTTCTAGATCCTAAGACACATTAGATTTTTGTGGAGAAGGATGTATACTTTGAGGAAAGTTCACCAAGCTTGTCCTCTACTCCTCTCTACACATCATATAGTGTGGAAACTGATAGTGACACTAGTGATAGCGCTTCAACAAATTCAGACATGTGGAGTTCTATCGACAGTTACAGTGAGAGGTCACTTCATTAGTTCAATCCACATGCATACATCACCACCGTGATAGTTCTAGAATAGTAGGGTACATCCAGTCTTCCTGGTATAGGTTTAGTGACAGTATTGATGATCTGCCTCTTCTTCTTGATTCAGAAGTACCTGCTTTAGTTGTCACAAGGGCTCCATCTAACTCTCTTGTTCATTCTCTACATGATCAATCATCACAAGTTGAAGTGATTGTGGATACTTATGATCAATAGTTGCAGCAGGGTTCTTAGTCAGTTGTAGAGACAGACAGTTCTTTCAGATAGGTTCTTCAGTCAGTTGAGCAAGTTTTAGAGACATCACTTATCCATGGGATTCTTTCCATGCATAGTGGAAGCATCTCATTTGTACCCTTGACATTGTTTCTTCTTAAGGAGAGAAACACCATTTTGTAGTCTTGGATAGGCTTCTTCATTGAAGCAGTCACTGTTTGGCATTCTTCTTTTGTGAGGGGGGGGGGGAACCTATCCTATCTCTCTTCCTCTTCTCATCATTCTCTTATGTATATACTGTATGTATGTCATAATGGGAGGGTTCTTGATTACTCCATCCATACATACATCATTTTACCTCTCTTTTTGGGGGAGAGTTTTTCCCATGAGGTTTTCCCTCTTTCTCCACTCTATGAGAGATTGGATATCATTATGTACATGGGTACCTAACATGGCCTAGTAGCTGGGACCCATCATGCATTTCATCCTAGATTTTGTAAGCTTAAGGGAATTCCTTTAAGTTGCACTTAAGGGGGGGTGTTGGTGTAAAAAAGTATTTACTTATTACACTTACTTAAGTTTACTTAGGTTAATGCATTATTTAATTATTTTGCATTATTTTATTATTTATTTAGGTGAGACACTTAGGAGTTTGTATACTCTCATAGAAGTATGCAACTCTAATTATGCACATGGTGTTTACAACGTAGGAGTTTGCATCATTTATTGAGTTGTCATGTTGACAACATAATTATTTGCACTCCTTATTTAGCACATGTTGTCTACACCACATTTGCGTGCTACACCATTATAGGCTTATGCTAACATCATCACACTTAATTCTATGCTTAATGGAGGATAATCCATATTTGGTGGACATGTGCCTAGTTGTATGACTTATCATGTTGCTAACTTCTATACATTGTAGAAGATCTCCTGAGGCCTTTATATACAGGCATTCCTAGTGTACTTTCAAGATGGCATATTGAATGAATATATCATCATTCTGATCATACTCTCTCTATTGGTCTACTGTGTGCTTGTGCTTGAGTTCTTAGTTCTTGGGTGAATTTTTGCCTAAGCCAAATTCTTACACATATAATATTTAACAGAAGGGATTTCCATCACATGATTGATAGTGAAATATACTTGATGAAACCTTTCATCTAGGTAGGATAAAAAATATACTCACAAAGTTTAACCGTATCCCATTGTGTTATTCCTGCCCTTAGAACAAAAACAATAAAGGAACCTTTGATTTTACTATTCATCCTTGGGGTATTATTGTAATTGAACTATTTTTCTCCTAATACTCTACCCACAACAAACCATACCATACCTTCTGATACTTGAAGAATGTGTCCCCATCTTTCTAGTGGATTCACCCAACCTAGAAATGCCATTGTTTGATTCTCATGTTGATGAAACAAAATTATAGTAGTATCCATGCTAAATTTTCAAATAACAATCTTAGAAATGAACCTCTTATTACCAAAATTTACTAAAAATAGGCAAGGCAAAGGGGATTGTGAAGGAAATCAAAAGAAAGTGAAATCATCAAAACTCTAGAAGAGAATATGATATTAGGATACAAAAAAGGACTAATAAATGTCATTAATAAAGCTTACCTTGGGAAACTAAAATTACAAATAGAACTGATAGGTGTAGAATTCATAAAGAGAAAAGTACTTTAAAATAGATGAATCCATATAAAGGATTCATAAATGATGAGCAAGGAATGGTCTAGGATGCTACTATCATAGATACAACCGCTCTCTCTTAGTTATGATGGCATAAGGATGCTCCATTTAATCTTATTTAATCATGAATAGAAAAGTGACTGAATTTAGATTGTATGGAGCCTAAGATATCCCCTTATTGGGAAGAAGAACGATGAAATAACTACTTAAAGATCTACCCCTTTCAGGTTAATGTGATTTTGATAGTGTCAGAACTTGATTTATGTATTACTAACATAATTTTGAGTCTTCAAATTTAATTTTAACTTCTCAATTCTTTATTTAGAAGAATTTAGTCCTATATTGCTTGTCTACTAATTAAAGTCTAGTTATCCTAATTTATTGAAACAATATAGAATTTTTTTTGGCGAAACATTATATTTATATTAGTAATAATTGGTTCAAAATAGCCCCTAGAGAAAAGAACCAGATTAATGAATCTTGTTCTAGAGATTCCCAAGTTGAGAATATAATGATTACAAAGAGCCCAAAACTCATATGAATATAATTCATTATTTGGTGCCAGAGACAAAACCAAGAGCCCAACAAAAGTTTTTCATAAAGATTACCATCATTGATCTACATCCAAAAATTCAATTGAGACCATGATATTAGAAATCCATCTAATGCAAGTGCAATCAAAGACCCTGACCTACATATAATATCTCAAAAGAACAAGTGAGATCGACAAAAGAAAAAAAATGCAAAATCATAAAGAAGTCATGATTTAATATCAAATAAAATATGAGGACTCAACCTTATTCTAAACACATTCCTTTCTCACAATATTAACCAAGTCAGGGAGATCAAGGAGGTTAAGTGGGGAAAGTAAAGAGTTAATATAAACCCCGTCAGTACCCAAATTAGCCAGACAATCAACTAAAATATTGTTAGAATTGCTTTAGAATAACTGAGAGGGGGGGGGGGGGGGGGGGGGGTGAATAAGTTATTCAAGGTCCAGATGTCCCTTGTACACTTTTCTTGAAGTGTGATAAATCCATTTAATCATTCATTCATGCAAACTTTAACTTTTCTAATTAGCAAGTTACTGTAAATCAGTATGCAAGTACAACACACATGAAATCAACACATGACATAGTGATTTACATGGAAACCCAATTTGGGAAAAACCACTAGTAACATGCTACTCAATTCTCACCCTTCTAAAGTGATGCCCTATAAAAGGCCTGCCATGTTAAAAGCTTAAGACAAACACTATTAAATGTGACCTTATTGGAGGATTTAACCACCCTGTTAGAAGTGGGCCTAGTAAAAGGACTTTAGAACATTCACTTGGAATGCCACCTTGTTAAAGGATTTACAAATGGCTGTTAGGCCAACCTAAGTCCATAGGATTTTTAGATCTAATACAATTGCTAGAGAGTATTAGAAAATCTTGACCTACCTACAACATACAACTTATCTTGCAGATTTCAGATCACTTCTTAGCTCATATCCTTGCATGGCCTTCTATCTCTGCAACTCTTAACTGCTTGCCTTTTCTTTCAAGCTTTGTCTTTTTGAGTCTCCATACTCAATGTACCAGTGCAATCATCTCTTCATGACCACTTGTAGAAGTAGAGCCTCTGTGCTCTTCCTTCTCCTAGATGTCTCCTTCTTGACACCCTTTCAATCACTTCATAGATTTTGGCACTTCTGTAGCAACATGATCAACAACTTCTTGCTTCTTGGTCTATGACTTCTTAAATAGAAGTCTTGAAGTTCCTTTTCCTGCTCGATTCTTCCATTTTTCAATTTCAATTCGCATGGATTAGGTAGGATACATTGTATCTATCCCATATTCTATTTCCTCTAGAAACTTCTTGATTAATCTTTTAGAATTCACCCAAAAATGGTTTACATAAGATTTTGTGCCAACAACTCACCACCCTTATCTTCCAACTTGTTCACAAAATTCAATGCAACCACTATGTCGGCTTAGATTTGGCAAATCTTCATTATTTGAAATAATGCAGCAACTCAACCCTATTGAAATACTGGTGCTCGACACATACTATGTTACTTGGCATCAACTATGTTTTTCTTGATGCTTGGCACCTGAAGATCACTAGGCACTAACTGAATTTTTTTTTGATGCTCAACACCTGATCTTTTACTTGGCACTTGAAGATCACTCAGCATTAACTGAAATTTCTATTACTTGGCTTCTATTAAGAATTTGGTTGGCTTCAACTGACTTGCTCAGCCCCTTCTGATGATCAAAGTTAAAGCTTTGCAGTCAATGTTGTTACAACTTCTTCTTCCAATGTATCTAAGTGTGACCAACCTCTATATCTTTGAGTATGTCATCAATACATTACTTGACCATTGTCTTAACTGATTCTTGCACTTCATTACAATATCATAACTCAACCCTTCCTTTAGGTGATCTTGTTACATCTTGTTGATCAAATCCTCTTCATCAATCAACTAAGTGATAGTGCATGGATCTTGTATGCTAATATCATCCCTTCATATAGCAGGTTTGACATCAATGGAAAAACAATGATCGAAAACAATCTTTTACAACAATCTCCCTCTTTGGCATTGATGGCAAACCAAATTGATTAGCCATCAGACTAAACTATTCCACCAAAAGCTTACTAGGTTAGAACAGCTAGTCAAATGTCAAAAAGTAAGTTGTAACATCACATCTTCATTTCACTTCTCTCTCTTTGCTATTGTATCCTTTATCTTTATCTTTCTTCCTCTGTATTATTCATCTTTTGCTATTCTGATCAACCTTTGAAATCTCCCTCTACTTCTTTGATCATTTATCTTTAACAATCTTGTTGATCAGTTGTCCACTTCTCCCTCTTTGACAACAATGCCAAAGTCATATTAGTATCTTTAATATGCAAATGTAACTTTTATAGATTTAGTCAGTCTCCCTCTGTCACCTTGCTTGTGATTGATTTGAAGTTTTCAGTACTTGTATTACTTTAGGCATGGATCCTAAAGTAAACATCCTTCACATCAATGTGTAAAATCTTCAACATTCTATTTATTTGATGCAGGGCATTCTTGCTTTTTCTTTAAGTAGCTTTAGCTAGGGATATCACCCCTAACTCACCTCTAAGATACTTGAAAGCATCTTTAGGCAGTGCTTTTGTGAAGATATTAGCAATCTGTTCCTTTGAGCTAACATATTCCATCTTCACTTGTTTATCTTCCACCAGCTCTCTTACATAGTGATACTTAATTGCAATATGCTTGGTTTTAGCATGCATTACTGGATTCTTTGATATATTGATAGCACTTATATTATCACAATAAAGTGTCACAAGCTCAATTACCTCTTCCTTCGTACCTTGTAGCAAGTGTTTGATCCACACAATATTAGTTCAGTTTATAGCGGCTGCCACATATTTAGCTTCAACAGTAGACTGTGAGATGCAACTTTGTTTTTTGCTTGTCCATGTAATCAACCTTTTTCCTAAGAAAAGTGATCCTCCACTGGTGCTTTTTCTATCATCAATGTTACCTCCCTAATCTGCATCAGTATAAGCTCTTAATTCAAATTTCTCATTCTTTTTATAGTACAAACTAAAGTCATCAGTTCCTTTCAGGTATCTCAATGTTCTCTTTACTACCATTAAGTGGTTTTCTCTTGGATTGGCACAAAATCTAGCCACTATTCCAACAACTAATGCAATGTCTGGTCTACTATGTACAACATATTACAGCTTTCCAATCATTGACCTATACAATTTTTGATTTACTTTAGTAGAATCATCATTTTTGGATAGCTTATGTCTAGTTGCCATTGGTGTGCTAACTGGTTTTGAGTCTTCTAGCCCAAATGTTTTGAGTACTTCCTTGATGTATTTGGATTGGGTTACAAATATGCCATGCTTCAACTGATGTACTTGTAATCCAACAAAGAATTTGATTTCTCCAAACATTGACATCTCAAATTCATGCTTCATTTGGTTAGCAAAATCCTTGCATAAAACATCTTTTCCTCCAAATTTTATGTCATCAACAAAGATTTCTGAAATCAAAATGTCTTTACCTTCCTTAGCTTTGATGTACAAGTTGCTGTTATCATCTGTTCTTTCAAATCCTATCTTCACGAGATATTTGTGCAACCTTTCATACCATGCTCTTGGCGCTTGCTTCAGTCCATAGAGTGCTTTGTGTAGTTTGTAGAGCATGTTATTGTTCTTCTCATCAACAAACCCCTCTAATTGTTCCATGTAAACTTCCTCTTCTAGTATACCATTCAGAAAAAGCTTACTTTACGTCCATCTGGTAAACTTTGAAACCTTTATATGCAACATATGCAAGTAATGTTCTTACTCCTTCCATTCTTGCAATAGGAGCAAATGTCTCTTTATAATCTAGTCCTTCTTCTTGCGCATAGCCTTTACAAACTAGTCTGGCTTTGTTTCTTGTTATTTCACCATTCTCATCAAGTTCATTTCTGAACACCCACTTGGTACCAATCACATTCTTATCAGTTGGTCTAGGGACTAGAGACCAAGTTTTATTTTTCTCAATCTAATCTATCTCCTCTTTCATGGCCTTATACTAGTCATCATCTTGTAGTGCGTCTTTGACTATTTTGGGTTTAACCTTGCTCAATAAACATGATTCATTTTTGAGTCTATTCCTTGTCATTGGTCTAGCATCCTTATCACCAATGATTTGATCTGCAGGGTGATGTCTTCTTACATACTTAGCTGATCTGGGTTTAGTCCTTCTTTCCATGTTTGATTCTTCAACTTCAGAGTTGTTTCATTCTTCTTCATTAGATAATTCATCATTCCTTTCATTTATACTATTTTCAAAACTAGTTTGTTCATTCTCTCCATTCTGTAGCTCGACTTCTGAATGTAACTTAGCATTCATAGGTTGAGACTCGGCAGATACTGAAGTTTGTTGCTGATTCCCAACTTGATTTGTAGCATTGTCTTCAATTGTCATTCCTTCATAGAAGTATACAAAGGATATGTAATCCTCTATTTGCTTTGACTCATCATCCTGGACTTTTGCATACTCATCAAAATTTACATTTGCAGTCTCCACAACTTTGTTGTTGTTAGTATTCAAACACTTATATGCCTTACTTTTAGTGGAGTACCCAAGAAATATTCCTTCATTAAATTTTGCATCAAACTTGCCATTTCTAGTGTCTTTTAGAATATAGCATTTAACCCCAAACACTTTGAAATGTTTAACATTAGGTGAATGACCATACCATAATTCAAAGGGTGTTGCATTTGTACCTTTCTTGACTTGAATTCTATTTACCCTGTAGACTGCAATACTTATAGCTTGGCTCCAGTACTTAAGTGCAACATTTTTCTCCATCATCAAGGTTTTGGCACAATCAATTACTGACCTATTTCTTCTTTCAGTGATACCATTTTGCTGTGGAATTCTTGGTGCTAACATTTGCCTTTTGATACCTCTGTCATTGCAAAATACTTCAAATTCTCTTGATGTGAACTCACCTCCTCTATCTATCCTTAGGCATTTCAAGTTCTTTCCTATTTCTTTCTCAACTCTAGCCAGATACCACTTGAATATTTGAAATGCATTAGACTTTTGTTTTAAGAACATAGTAGTCATCATTTTGGAATAATCATCTACGAATAGCATTATGTATCTGTCTCCTAGGTAGCTTTGTACTTCTATTGGGCCACATAAATCTGTATGAACTAACTCTAGAACTTCATTGGAAGTGTATGCTTTACTTTTGAAACTAGATTTAGTCATCTTCCCTAGTTGACATTGTTTACATACTGTGTTTTCAGGTTTCTTTAACTTGTGCAATCCTCTGACTTTGTTCTTTCTACTAATGTTGATCAGATTATCAAAATTAACATGACACAGCCTTTTATGCCACAACCACACATCATCAAGTCTAACAATAAGACATTTTACTTCTTTTGTATCTAGGTAAAATAGATTACTCCTAGTTTGTTCACCTTTTCCTATTAGATTTCCATCTATATCATAGATCTTGGTCATTTTGTTTCCAAATTCCACTTTGCAACCTATATTGCCTACTTGAGATACACTCAACAAGTTGTAGTTCAATCCTTCAACATAGTATGCATTGTCACATGAAATTTTCTTCATAAGTTTGATAGAGTCTTTTCCTTTGATTTGACATGGGGCATCATTACCTAATCTAATGCTATTTCCATTATATTGAGGAAAGGTAATGAACTTACTTTTATCTCCTATCATGTGATGTGAGCACCCACTGTCTATGATCCACTTGTCATTCTTGCTCCCATAGGTAACCAATGCTGTTGCTTCATCTTCATCTTTGTCTGATTCATCCTTCATGTCTACATAGACTACTTCATCAACATTTTGATCAGAATCTTCTTCAACAATGTAGCATCTCTTGCCTTTCTCTTTGCTATCATCTTCTCTTTTGTTCTTGAACTTTCTTCCTTCTTTAAAGTTTTTCTTCTATGGGCATCTTGTAGCTATATGACCTACTTCATTACAATTGAAACATATTATAGGAAGCTTACCTTTGAATTTACCTTTACCTCTATGAAATCTCCTAGCCAGTAGTGGTTCTAACTATTCCACATCTTCCTCATCTATGCTGCTATCACTAGATGCATGTTTTCCTTTTCTTCTTCTTTTTCTTGATGTGTCCTCCTCAACATCTTTTATTGTCATTTTGGCCTTGAAAGTAGATTCAAGGTTCTCAATTTTGTAATTTTCAAAATTGGATAGCTCAAATGCAGCCAGTCTTCCAACTATTCCTTCAAAAGTTAGTGTGTTCCCTTGTACACACCTCAACTCTTGAATGGCTAAAACTCTTATGGCTTAGATAGAAGAAGAGTTCTCAAGTATTTGCTGATGGATGTTTCTTCTTCCACTTGACCACCTAGACTCCTTATTGCACTCACTACTTCTTTTATTCTTACAGCATACTAAGTAGCATTCTCACCTTCCTCCATCTTCATGTCATCAAAATTCCCTCTTAGGCTTTCTCTTTTTGCTCTCTAGACATTTTGATCTCCTCCATAGATTTTTGACAGAGTTTTCCACATCTTGAATGCAGTGTCATAGTCTTTGACATCATCATATTCGACATAGCTAAGTGTAGAGGCAATCTCCAACATTGCTTGATTATGCTCCTTCTTTTTGTTCAAATCATCTGCAGTAAGAGGTCCTTTTGGAGTTACATGTTCTGTTCCAATTGATGTTTGTGCATAGTCACCTATTGATCCGGTGCAACTTCATCAAAATTTTCCATGTAGCAAAGTTGTCTTTGTTAAGCTTGGGAATTTCTCTCTTAGACATCTTGATCTTCCTACTTCGAGTACCTTGAAACTAAATTAGTAGAAGGCTCTGATACCAATTGTTAGAATTTCTTTAGAATAAATAAGAGGGGGGGGGGGGGGGTGAATCAGTTATTCAAGGTCTAGATGTCTTTTGTACACTTTTCTCCAAGTGCGATAAATCCATTTAATCATTCATTCATGCAAACTTTAACTTTTCTAATTAGCAAGTTACTGTAAATCAACATACAAGTACAACACACAATAGATCAACACATGACACAATGATTTATGTGGAAGCCCAATTTGGGAAAAACCACTAGTAACATGCTACTCAATTCTCACCCTTTTGAAGTGATTCCCTGTGAAAGGCTTGCCCTATTAAAGGCTTACAACACACACTGTTAAATGTGACCTTGTTGGAGGATTTAACCACCCTGTTAGAAGTGGGCCTGGTAAAAGGACTGTAGAATATTCACTTGGAATACCATCTTGTTAAAAGATTTATAAATGGCTGTTAGGCCAACCTAAGTCCATAGGATTTTCAGATCTAATACAATTTCTAGAGAGTATTAGAAAATCTTGACCTGACTACAACATACAACTTATCTTGTAGATTTCAAATCACTTGTTAGCTCATATCCTTGCCTGGCCTTCTATCACTGCAACTCTTAACTACTTGCCTTTTCTTTCAAGCTTTGTCTTTTTAAGTCTCCATACTCAATGTACCAGCGCAATCATCTCTTCATGACCACTTGTAGAAGTAGATCCTCTGTGCTCTTCATTCTCCTAGATGTCTCCTTCTTGGTACCCTTTCAATCACTTCACAAATTTTGGCACTTTTGTAGCAACAGGATCAGCAACTTCTTGCTTCTTGGTCTATGACTTCTTAAATAGAAGTCTTGAAGTTCCTTTTCCCGCTCGATTCTTCCATTTTTCAATTTCAATTCACATGGATTAGGTAGGATACATTGTATCTATCCCATATTCTATTTCCTCTAGAAACTTCTTGATTAATCTTTTAGAATTCGCTCAAAAATGGTTTACATAAGATTTTGTGCCAACAACTCACCATCCTTATCTTTTAATATGTTCACAAAATTCAATGCAACCACTATGTCAGCTCAGATTTGGTGAATCTTCATCATTTGAAATAATGCAACAGCTCGACACTATTGAAATACTGGTGCTTGACACATACTGTGTTACTTGGCATCAACTATGGTTTTCTTAATGCTCGGCACTAAATTTTTTTCTGATGCTTGGCACTTGATCTTTTACTCGACACTTGAAGATCACTCGAAATTAACTAAACTTTTATTTATTTGACTTCTACTAAGAATTTGCTTAGCTTCAACTGACTTGCTTGACACCTTCTTATGATCAAAGTTAAAGCTTTGCAGTCAACTTTGTTACAACTTCTTCCAATGTATCTAAGTGTGACCAACCTTTATATCTTTGAGTATGTCATCAATACATTACTTGAACATTGTCTTAATTAATTCTTGCACTTCATTACAATATCATAACTCAACCCTTCCTTTAGGTGCTCTTGTTACATCTTGTTGATCAAATCCTCTTCATCAATCAACTAAGTGATAGTGCATGCATCTTGTATGCGAATATCATCCCTTCATATAGCAGGTTTGACATCAATGGAAAAACAATGATGGAAAACAATCTTTTACAATTATCTCCCTCTTTGATCTTCAACAACAATAAGCTTTTCAATCAGATTTTCAACAAAAATTACCTTTTCCATAAGTATGCATGATGTAACATTCAGAGATTGAATCAAGAAGAGACCATACTTGATGTAATATATACTATATGGACCAATTATGTACATGACATTTAATACACACATTAATAATAATGGTTGAATCCCCTTCAACATGTAACTTAGATATAGCAAGTGATTTTGCAAGTTCCAAACCAATAAGAAAGGCCAAGGGCTAAGCTTTGTTATTAGTACACTAAGGGAGAGAAGATGATTTTGGTACAATCACATGACCTTTAAAATCTCTAATGACTATTCCATAGCTAGATTTGCCTAGATTTCTTCTAGAGGCCCCATCAAAATTGAGTTTGAAATAACCCTCACTTGGAGGAATCCACTTGGTTTGTGCTCATATAAGAGGAATCTTGGATGGACAAAATGTAGCAGGAAGATGAGGAAAAAGTAAACCCTTCCACCGATGAATAACATTGCCATCCCAATGAGAAAAAACATGTATACCCTTATATTTACTTATTGAAGTATTAACAAGGTCAACAATTAATCTCTCTAATCTTTCCAAAAATTGAGGGATTGGAGATGATGTTTGTCTAAAAATTCTCTTGTTTCTTTCCCACCAAATTTCCCATACTATAGATGCAGGGATACACTTCCAAAGACATGAAAACATTGATTTAGAGTATAAGATTAGCCATATAAGATGAACCAATATAGAATTACTTAGATTACTATAGTATTTTATACCATATGCTTAAAGATAGAATAATTTGTTAGAAAGTTTTTTCAAGTTAAATAAAATAGAATTTTAAGGGCGATTAGAAATCAAAGGTTCACACTAGCCTATAAAATGATATTTAAAATAATTTTCCTATTTAAAATAATAAAAATAGCCTATTGGTAAAGCCAAAATGTAATCTGGTTAAGTAATTTAAAGGAAACTTTATTTAGAAGAAAGACTATATAATATTTACTTTATATCATTAAATTCCATAAGTATACATCTTATCATATTGCTAACTTTTATAGTATTTTACATCACTAAAATCCTATATAACTTGAGTCCTTTTATTGTTGTTGAAAAGATCTTAAATAACCTATCCTTTTTAATCCCAAAATACCATATCAATCCAATATATCATATAAATTTGAAATATATAATAGAAAATTATATTACTTTTATATAGTTTAAAATTGCCATCTTAGTTTAATTTATATAATTTAATAATTTGGTAGGACTAAATGGTACTAATAAATAGGATGTGTAATGTTGTATTTTCTATTGAGGGATATTAATATTATACTAGATATTATTTTAAACTTTGATGTCAAATATTTTTGGTGAAATCATAATAAAGCTATTTTAAATAATTACAATTTTGACCCTAAAACCATTAAAGATCCTAAACCTACTTCTTGATGACAAGAAACTATTTATGCTTATTAATTTATTTGATCTTATGGTATTCACATTTCTCCCATTTTCAACATTGAAAATTTAATAAAGTATCATGATGATGGTGCAGATGAGGAGCTGGTGTTAGAGCCATGTCCAATTCCTGCTTCTAAGAAGGAGGAGATAGAAGACATTCTAGATCATCGTGTGGGTAGGAGTACTAGAAACAGGCAGTATGAAGAGTATTTGGTCAAATGGAAAGGACGACCGATTGAGGACTCAACTTGGATTTTAGTAGCTGAGGTTTCCCATTTGGGATTTCCTCTACCATTCATAAAGTGATAGGGTCACTTTTCAATTTACCCTGGGTGTCTGATGCAGGAGCATCCAGAGGTATAAGGGAAATCCTGTGTCACCCAAAAAAATATAATTAGACTTAGTTTTTGTTTCATGTGTTTTCATTTTTGGATACCCATTTGGGTCAAATAAAGGTTCCAACTCTCACAGTTCCAGTATCAGTGTAATTGAGCCATCATTTTGGTGAACTAGAAGGTGTAAATTGGCTAGATGAATGTAATTGTAATTTAGAGCATTTCAAAAAAAGAATCAGGTCAAAAGGCCCCACGGTTTGAAAGTTATTGCAATTTTTTGGGTTGTGGAGACCTCCTAAGAATGCTTCAAAGTCAGGTTAGGGGCATTAAATGACCTCAAAAAGGGCCAAAAAATGGGGGATGAGTGAAACTGGTCCATAGGGCTATAGAGTTCTTTGAGAGCTTTTTAAAAATGTAAACGGTTCATCAATCGGAGCTACGGTTCAAAAGTTATGCCTCCCGAAAGTTCGGTTACCATTTCTGGATTCTTCTAGACTTGCGTCGACTTCTAACGTAGCTTTTGGAACCTTCTATTTGGTCAGTGGATGCCTACTAGCACTTTCTAGAATGTACTCCTAGTCCATAACCCTCTGAGGTCTATTTAAGGAGATTCCTAGCATTGTAAAAGGCAGTTCGGAGTGGAGTTTGAGAGGAGGTACTAAAAGGAGAAATTATCTCCACATTTAGGTTTTTGTAAGCCCTTAGGGCATGTTTTGAAGTTTATTTTCTCTATACTGAATGTACTAGCTTATTTTTTAGTTAATACAATTTCCTTTTTCTGTTGTGTCCATTCTGTTCTTGGGTTGTGTCCCCATCAAGTGGTATCAGAGCTAGTTTTCCTGAGTGTGTAGACAGAGCGTCGACTGTGAGGCAGTTTGCACTAGGATTGTGTGGTTGTGGGTTTGAGTTAAGAAGATGCCTCCACAAAGAGAGCATGGTGGAAGGGCCAGAGCTATTAATCCTAAGGAGGTTAGAGCCCTCCAAAGGCAAGTACAAGCATTGCAGGAGGAGCTCCGTAGAGGAGCAACTGTGGCTGTAGGTGATGAAAGTGAAGATGACAACGAAGAAGATGAAGTTGGACCAAAAGAGGAATTTGATGAGGAAGTTCTAAATCATGCAGAGGAAAGGCTTTTTAGGGCCATTACTAAGTTTGGGAAAAGACCTACAATTGAAGTGGGTGTATTTTCAGGAAACCTGAAATCGGATGAGTTGATCGATTAGATCAATGAACTAGAAGAATATTTTGAGTATGAGGATATCAGGGACCTAGATAGGGTTAAGTTTGCAAAGGCCAAACTGAAAGGCCATGCCAAAATCTGGTGGCAAGAGGTTCAATTGGAAAGAAATAGAAGAGGAAAGGAGAAGATCACAAGATGGGATTGCATGGTGGAAAAATTGAAGAAGCAGTTCATTCTTGTGGACTACGAGCTTGATTTGTTTAAGAAGATGCATGGGTTAAAGAAAGTAGGAAGATCTGTCCAAGAATATATAGAGGAATTTTATCAACTCTTGATTAGAGTAGGGCATGAAAAAGAAAATAAGAAGAAGGTTGCTCGTTATATCAGTGGGTTGTGACCTAGCATCCAGGAGGAATTAAGTCTGGTAAGAATGACCAGCGTTGAAGAGGCATACTAGTTTGCCCTATGAGTTGAAGAGAAGCTGAATAAAAGGTTTGAAGGAAGACAAAGAGGGCATGGTCAAGGAGGAAGGGGAAGTGGTAGATCATCTAGAGGCTGCAATGAAACCCAAAAGAAAAATGAAGATGTGGGTACTAGCAGGAACCAGAGGAATGAGGGTTTCAACCGCTCCCATGATCAAGACTTTGGAAATTAGAGAGGAAGAGGTAGAGGATGTGGAAAAGGAAGAGGAGGCTTCCGTGGTACCTATTTCCATTGCAATGAAGAAGGTCATTGTGGTTTTGAATGCCCTTAATGACGAGGAAGGATAGATAGGAGAGCGGAGGGCCAAGCTAGGGTTGCTCATGTGGATGAAGATGCACAATCATCACATTTAGAGGATGCAAAAAGAGGAGAGACCTTGGTAAATGAAAGAGTCCTACTAAATGGTGAGATTGAACTAGGACAACAAAGGAGTTTGTTTCGTACCAGATGCAAGTGTGAGGATAAATGTTGTGACGTCATCATTGATGGTGGTAGCACTGATAACTTGGTATCAGAAGAGATGGTCTCTAAGTAGAAGCTCAAGAGGGAGAAACATCCCCAGCCCTATCGAATTACTTGGGTAAAAGATGATCATAAGGTCCTAGTAAGTGAACAATGTTTAGTGAAATTCAAAATTGGGAGTTACCATGATGAAGTTCTCTGTGATGTTATTTCGATGGATGTTTGCCATCTATTGTTGGGTAGACAATGGCAGTTTGATAGACATGCAGCACATGATAGGCATGCAAACACATACTCTCTGACAAAGGATGGAGTTTGCCAAAAATTGAAGCCCATGAAAAAAGGAAGATGAAAAGGTATGTAGTAGTGCTAGGATTTGTCTTGTTGATAGAAGGAAGTTTTTAGATGGCATGAAACATCAACATATGTGCTATGCTTTGATTCCTAGGAAAGATAAAGAAGGTAGTAGTGAAATAACACTTGAAGTTTCAGATTTACTAGGGGAATTTGGAGATATTATCTCTGATAATGTTCTAGATGGATTGCCACCAGTAAGGCAAATTAGTCATCAGATAGATCTGATTCTAGGAGCTAGTTTGCCTAACAAGGCTGCTCACAGGATGACTCCTACTGAAATAGAGGAGCTAAATAGACAGGTTCAGGAGTTTTTGAGGAAGGGCTTGATTCCAGAGAGCTTGAGTCCATGTGCAGTACCTATAGTACTCGCACCAAAGAAGGGTGGAGAATGGAGGATGTGTACAGATTCTTGAACTATAAATAGGATAACCATCAAGTACCGGTTTCCTTTGCCAAGGATGGATGATCTTATGGACTGCTTGAGTGGAGATTAGTACTTCACAAAGATAGATCTGAAGAGTAGTTATCACCAAATATAGATTCGAGAAGGAGATGAGTGGAAAATAGCCTTCAAGACCAAGGAGGGTCTTTACGAGTGGTTAGTCATGCCCTTTGGATTGATGAACGCCCCAAGCACCTTCATGCAACTCATGAATGAGATACTTAAGAAGTTCTTGGGAAAATTTGTTATTGTCTATTTGGATGATATTTTAATTTTCATCAAGAATTTGGAAGAACATTTACTGCATTTTTGTAGTGTCCTTGAAAGGCTAAGGGAAGAGAAACTATTAATTAATCTGAGGAAGTGTATCTTTGCAAAAAGGGAGTTAGTCTATTTGGGGTTTGTTATATCACTCGAAGGTCTCAAAATGGATCTGAAGAAGGTAAAAGGCATCTTGGAATGGCCTACTCCAAGGTTTGCTATTGAGGTAAGATCATTTCATGGTCTGGTTAGTTTTTACAAGAAGTTTATTAAGAATTTCAGTGGCATATGTGCACCCCTAACTAATACAATAAGAGGGGATAGAAAAGAGTTCAAATGGATTGCAGCAGCTGTGAGAAGTTTTGAATTGCTGAAGAAGAAGGTAACAGAACAACCTGTGTTGGCACTTCTAGATTTTAGAAAGGTTTTCTAGGTGGATTGTGATGCCAGTGGCAGTGCTGTTGGGGCTGTATTAAGCCAAGAAGGTAAGCCTATTGCATATTTTAGTGAAAAATTGAATGATGCAAAGAAGAAGTATTTTGTTTATGATCAAGAGTTCTATGCAATAGTTCAGGCCTTAAAGAAATGGAGGCATTATTTATTGCCAAATGAATTTGTTTTGTATACTAATCATTAGGCATTATAGTACCTAAATAGCCAAGGTAAATTGAATCAAAGGCATATGAAGTGGGTAGAGTTCTTGCAGAGTTATACATTTGTGTTGAAGCATAGAAGTGGAAAATCTAACATGGTTGCAGATACACTAAGTAGGAGACAGTTGTTGCTTTCAGTAATGCATGTTGAAGTAGTTGGGTTTGATGAACTCAAGAAATTGTACCCTGAGGATCCTGATTTTGCTGAAGCATGGAAAGCTTGTAAAGAACCTATTGCTGTGGATAGAACCAAGTGGTTAGACTATTTGATTTAGGATGGCATGTTGTTCAAGGGTAGTCAATTATGCATTCCAAGGAGTTCCATGAGGGAAAATCTGATTAAGGAGAAACACAGTGGAGGGATGGCAGGACATTTTGGTCAAGATAAGACCATTTCCATTCTTAGAGAACATTATTTTTGGCCTCAAATTTCACGGGATGTGAAGAAGTTTGTACAGAGTTGCCAGGTTTGTCAAGTTGCCAAGGGGTTTAGTCACAATACTGGCCTATATCAGCCATTGCCTCTTCCATCAAGGCCATGGGAGGACATAAGAATGGATTTTGTTCTTGTATTGCCAAGGACACAAAGGGGTAATGACTCAGTATTCATGGTGGTTGATAGGTTCTCCAAAATGGCACATTTCATTCCATGCCACAAAACTCATGATGCTGTCCATATTGCAAACTTTTTTTTCAAAGAGGTGGTAAGACTACATGGTCTTCCAAGGAGCATAGTTTCTGACAGAGATACTAAATTTGTGGGGTATTTCTAGAGGACATTGTGGAAAAAGTTAAGAACTGACTTGAAATTCAGTTCCACGCATCACCCACAAACTGATGGCCACATAGAAATGGTAAACAAAAGTCTAGGCAATTTGTTGAGATGTTTAGTTGGGGATAAGCCCAAGGGATGGGATTATATTCTACGACAAGCATAGTTTTCTTAAAATAGCTCTATAAATGGGAGTACTAGAAAATCACCATTCCAAATTGAATATGGGAATAGCCCAAGGACTGCACCAAAATTGAAGAAGATAGAGCAAGCGGAGAGGACAAGTGCTGAAGCAGAAGAATTTGTTGAACATATCAAGTGTCTACATGAGGAGGTTCAGGCACACATTACCAAGATGAATCAAGAGTATAAAGCTAGGGTTGATCAAAGGAGAAGACATAAAGAATTCCAAGTAGGAGATCTAGTCATGGTACACTTACGAAAAGAAAGATTTCTAGCCGGTACTTACAACAAGCTGAAAATGAAGAAATTTGGCCCCTGCAAAATTTTGAAGAAACATGACTCAAGAAATGCATATGAAGTGGAGCTGCCAGATGGTATTCACATTTCTCCCATTTTCAACATTGCAGATTTAACAGAGTATCATGATGATGGTGCAGATGAGGAGCTGGTGTTAGAGCCATGTCCAATGCCTGCTTCTAAGAAGGAGGAGATAGAAGACATTCTAGATCATCGTGTGGGTAGGAGTACCAGAAACAGGCAGTATGAAGAGTATTTGGTCAAATGGAAAGGACGACCGATTGAGGACTCAACTTGGATTTCAGCAGCTGAGGTTTCCCATTTGGGATTTCCTCTACCATTCATAAAGTAACAGGGTCACTTTTCAATTTACCCTGGGTGTCTGATGCAGGAGCATCCAGAGGTATAAGGGCAATCCTGTGTCACCCAAAAAAAATACTTAGACTTAGTTTTTGTTTCATGTGTTTTCATTTTTGGATACCCATTTGGGTCAAATAAAGGTTCCAACTCTCACAGTTCCAGTATCAGTGTTCGTGTAAATCTCAAAAAAATAGGAGTATGTAATTGAGCCATCATTTTGGTGAACTAGGAGGTGTAAATTGGCTAGATGAATGTAATTGTAATTTAGAGCATTCCAAAAAAAGAATAAGGTCAAAAGGCCCCATGGTTTGAAAGTTATTGCAATTTTTCGGGTTGTGGAGACCTCCTAAGAATGCTTCAAAGTCAGGTTAGGGGCATTAAATGACCTCAAAAAGGGCCAAAAAATGGGGGATGAGTGAAGCTGGTCCATAGGGCTATAGAGCGCTTCGAGAGCTTTTCGAAAATGTAAATGGTTCATCAATTAGAGCTACGGTTCAAAAGTTATGCCTCCCGAAAGTTCGGTTACCATTTCTAGATTCTTCTAGACTTGCGTTGACTTCTAACACAACTTCTAGAACCTTCTATTTGGTTAGTGGATGCCTACTAGAACTTTCTATAATGTACTCCTAATCCTTAACCCTTCGGGGTCTATTTAAGGAGATTTCTGGCATTGTAAAAGGCAGTTCGAAGTGGAGTTTGAGAGGAGGTACTGAAAGGAGAAATTATCTCCACATTTATGCTATTGTAAGCCCTTAGGGCATGTTTTGAAGTTTATTTTCTCTGTACTAAATTTACTAGCTTATTTTTCAGTTAATACAATTTTCCTTTTCTGTTGTGTCCATTCTGTTCTTGGGTTGTGTCCCCATCAGTAATTTATTTGTGTACCCATACAATAGATTATTTTTTTGGTATGGATCTTTAGAAACCACTTTTCAAAATGCCTATTTCAGGACCATACCACGCTCGTGTACAGACACCATAATTTGACACAAATAAATGAATTATAAATCCTTTTAAAGGGAGTTACCTAATACACCTAAGATTGATGACAATATTTTTTCTTAATTTTTTATTGAATAATTTTTTTATTAATTATTAATTGGCTATAGAGGTAAATTTTAAAAACACTCGTGTACGAACACCATAATTTGATCAAAATTTCACTTTTTTCATTATAAAAAACCTCAAAAGAATTGTATGTATATTGATGACATATAAATTAATTTGAGAAAAATTATAAAATAAAAAAGTTATTAAATTTTTAGTGAATGTCACTTTTTAACATTTAAGAGATAATTTTGATTAATAAATAATGAAAAAATAGCAAATAAACTAATAACACTATAAAATTTAAATTTTTGGAATCAGAATAGTAAGACCTATAATGGGTTTTTGTTTCATCAAAAAATTCAATGGGGACGACTATATAAAAATTATGATAGTCCCTGAAATTGTTGATTAAATGCCTTAGAAAAAAATGGATCATAAAGGCATGGCTTGGTGGGACCAAGCCTATGCCATGCCTTTCCCCAAGGAAAAACCCTATGCAAAAATCACGGCCATTCCAAATTCCTGCTCATGTCTCAAGAATTGGGCATCCAATTTGTAATTCAAAAATTGGGTGCCCAATTGCGTGTTAATAGTTGTAAGAATCGAGTACCCGATTATATAAAAATTGGGTACCCAATTCTTTTAAAATTTGGTACCTGATTTGTAAGTGGGTACTCAATTTTTAAATAATCAGGTACCTAATTTTTAAACAATCGGGTACCCAATTCTTATGTACCCGTTGGGCCCCAAAAGCTGCCCCATAGGCTGACTTTCAATGATTCAAATGATTGAATAACAGTTTCAATTTGTAACAGCAAATTTTTTTATAGTTATTCTATTTTCTTGTCTTCTTCTACAATTTTCAAGCTATTGATTCAAATTCAAAACTAGTGCAAACATGGGATCAAAACAACAAAGAAAGAAGAAAAAAAAAGTTCTGACAGATGAGGAGATTGCAACAAATAAAGAGAATGAAGCACGATGTCAACAAGAGAGAAGACAAAGAATTAGAGACTTGAAGAATGTTTGAAAGGAGAAAGACATTGAGGATACCAGGATGGATGAAGAGGCCAAGGATGAGAACCCAAAATAAGAAAATTTAGGTGCACATTCTAATCATGCATTCAATACAGGTGTGTCTCCAAACCCTCAAATTTTTTCTTGTGATGAAATTGGTGATTTTTTAGAAGTAGGTTACGATTTAAAAAATTTAGATTTTATTCATAAGAATAAATTGTCAAATGATCATGCACAAAAATCTCCAATGGAAATGCATGCCCCAAAAGAAATACCAAGAAAAATTGAAAATGAGATTCAAATCCAAAATAACAGTGAAAATGAAATGTCAATTGAAAATAAAAATTGCATGAATGTAGAAATAGAAACACCAAGTACTGAAAAAATATGTTAGAATGATAGTAAAGTGTCTGAACATAATTTTCATTCCTAATGATGTGCTAGATAATCTTGAGGGATTAGTTGCATGGAGACAAATTACGACACATGCTAAGAGATTGTATAGACATTTTTTTTATAATAAGAAATTTGGGTTTCAATGTTAGTTGATGTTGCAACTAATTAAAATGTCTAAAATGTGAAAAGTAATGAGAAGGTTAGGAATGTATGCAAAACCTATGAATAAAAATGAATCTTTAAAAACAAGTTGTATCCACTATTGCTAGTGCCTTTGATGTTATCAGAAAGAGAAGTCGTTCTAAAGATAAGAATGCAACATGATGAGCTTTAGTTAACAAATCAACAATTGACAAAAGATTGATTAGCAACATAAGTGGATATCTTAATGTGAATTGTAAGACTTTAGAAAGAGCAGTAAAGAGAAGGGTTAACTTTGAATGTGATCCAACAAATATTTTGTGGACTTCTAGTGGTAGACTCCTGAGATGTGATATGAAACTTACTAGTGAAGTCAAAAGTTTGGTTGAAATTTTTTGGCATGATAATACAAGAGTGTCACTTAATTCAAGAGAGGTTCTTAAATTGAGAATTGGGTCAAAAATATGTGATCCACATCCTAAACACCTTTTGGACATGACTCAAACTGAATTGTTTAGAAAATTTATAGATGGTTAGGTATTAAATATTATCATTAATCAAAGATCTTTTGAAAAATGTAAACCATAGTATGTAAGGATTAACAAGGAAAGAATCACATGTTGTTGTAAAACTCATATTCATGTTTGTTACCATTATGATGTATTTTGGTCTATACATGGTACCATGCATAGTAAAGAAATGTTGCAGGAATGTGGTATAAAAATACCACCTCAAACTATAAAGGATTTCATATCAAGTTTTTTTTGTAAGCCACCTAATGATCAATACTTTCTTTTCAATGCATGTCATTTTGGTACATGTGATATGTGTGGAAATCTTTCTTTGTTAGATGAATGTTTGCATGAAAATGCTTTGACTACTTTTGGACAACAATTAGTTGAGGTAAAAAGATTCAAAAATATTGAATATCCATTAAATGATGGGAAGATTGGAAGAAGGTGTGATCTAGTTATAGATAAAGTTAGTTTTCATGCATTTATGGATGAGTTTAAGAGTGTGATCATACCAAAATATGTTAAACACTCTCAATATGCTAGATGGCTTGATGGAAAATTTTGCATATGTAAGAATACATTTCCAATTGGTACTATACTTTCAATTGTTGACTTCACAGAGAATTATACACTTGCATTGCAAGAAGAGGTACAATCACAATATTACAATTCAGTGCAAGCAACAATTTATGCTCATTTAGTTATAGGCATGCACCTGATAGTACAGAGGAGGATCAAAAAATATTGAGAGAGTAAAATTTTTATATGAGTGATAATAAACTCCATTCATCTGAGTTTTTCCAATATTGTTTCAAGGTCTTTTATGATATTTTAAAAGAGAGACAAATTCAAATGACACAACATTGGATATGGTCAGATAAGAGTACAGGACAATTCAAGAATCCTAGAATGTTCTATTGGTTGAGTAGGACACATAGGAAAACTAACATCCAACATGTGTGGAGTTTTATTAAGGCTAGACATGGTGAATGAGAACATGATGGTGCTGGTACATGCATGAAGAGAGCCCTTAGTAGAGAGAAATTAAAATTTGAGGAAAAAGCTAAATTAAAAAATGCACATGAGGTTGTCAAATGGTGTAACAAATATTTATACATGGGATCAAGTGAGAACTCTATAATCAAACTTTTCTTCTACCTAGTTGAAGAGAAGAATATCCTTTCAAGATATGATTGTGATACAATTAGTGGGTCAACTAAATGACATTCATTTAGGAGTACAAATTCTAACACGTGGACTATATGGACTAGGGAGCTTGCTTATTTTTGTCACTTTTGTCTTGTAGGTGAATGGGAAGAATACAAGAATACAAAATGGGTTAAAGATTGGCAACAAAAATCATTAGCACCTACTGACACATATTTTCAAGATGATGTAATAAATGAAGGCTAGAATGTTACTTTTGCATCAAAAGACTTTGATCATATTTTAGACCTCATAGAACCTGGTATGCACAATTTAATTAGATTTTGTTGTGATCTCATGCTTCAATTTATATAATTTGCATATGTCCTCATGTGATTAAAGTGTTTCTATACTTTATCTTATCTTTTAGGACATGTTTATGTTGAAATTGCGCCTAGTAATAATGATGAGCAAACTAAGTCTTGGCTAGCTAGATATGTGGAACCTAAGAAAAAATTGATATGTCATCAAGTAGATGATGATGGTTTTGAGTATCCAGTTGGGTCTGTCATTGTAGCTAGCACCTGGCTACATAGATACCTAACAAGAAGAAATGGTTTACTAGCATTTGAAGACTACCAATTTGAAAAGAAGATTTTACACTATTCTAATTTGGTTGTGGCAAAAAATATCAAATTAGAAAGATACAAAGGGAGACCCACCAATAAGGTATTATGGACAATTTCAATGGACAAGCACGAGACAATCATAGATGCATTGCAAAAGAGAGAGGATGTAGATGGTATAGTGGGACGACTACATTTAAATCAAACACATGTAACCTTTTTCTTTATTGTGTTATTTTTATATATGTACTTATATAATTTAATTACATGTATGTTTGCTATGTCAATACCAAACTAGAGAACTTATATATATTCCTCTTATTCAGGTCTCAATTACAATTTATGCAAATTTAAATGTTAAAGTGGATTGAGCATCAACATCTTGTGAAATTTCACATAGTGAGTACATACAAATTACACATATATTTACATAGTTTAGATACCTCATATTAATTTATGCATTTATTAACATGTGTTTTTGTTTTACAATTTTATTTTACAGGACCTCATTTGAAGAGATGTGTTGAACCAATTTTATATTTTGAGTTCACTTCTATAAATTTATCATTGACATTGTCTTACATATATTGTGAAATATGTTGTACAAACAAATTTAAAAATCAGAGTTTACTTCTATTTGAAAGTTAAAGGTGTGCACTTGATATTATAAATTAATTGTCAATTTAACTAATGACCTCCTATTTTTTTCCATTACTTTTACATTCAAGCATGTTTAAAGTAATGTTTGTTTGAAGTTTCAAATTACTATTGATCGTAATATTAAACCCTTCACTTGTACATGATAATTTAAAGATCATTACTTATTGTATTGATTATATGCTATTGTTATGTTGATAATTGGCATGTATGTTTAACCATGTTAACCATGTTAAGTGAGAGGGAGGGAAGAAGGAAGAGAGGGAGAGAGAGGGAGGGAGGGATATGGGGAGGGTTATAAGTGCTTGTAATTTATCAGAAAGGGGTCCCATTAGGACACCTGAAGTTAAATTAGCACCTCTTAAGACCCTTTACAACACATTAGTTATTGTAGTCCTAAAAGTAACCTTTTCTAATGTGTCCTAGTACATTCTAATATTTCCAAGAGGTTTTGATGGGTCATATGTGGTCATAACAAACCTTAGGACCCATTATGACTCCTTGGAACCAATTCATACCATTAACACACTTTATGAACCCTTAGAACACATTAATCATCATAGGATACACTTTAGGGTTGTAATGTGTCCTATTCAATCCTATTTTTTCCTAAGGAGTTTTAGTGGGTCCTAAGTGGTTCTAGGAATTCTTGAGACTAATTACAACCTCCTAAGAACCATTATGACCCATCATGAGCCTTTATAGCGTATTAGTTATTGTAGGACATTGTTTAGAGGTCTAATGTGCCTTAATGAGTCATATGTTCTATTGGGACTGAAAATTGCATGATTAGTTTTCAGTCACATATTGAAAATTTTGAGAAATCGAGCCCTATAAACGCTTTTTGATGAGTATGTACCCAGCTATACCTTTGAAGCATAAGAGGTTTTTAGTGTTTCTAACACCTTCCATTTAGTGCGTCTACTTGTTCCATGAAGTTAAACTGACATTGCAAGCCATTCCGTGAAGTCCCGTTTTGAGGAATTGTCAAATCTACATTTTACCCTAACTGTTAGACAGTGACAGGAAGCCATGTTTGTATCTGAATATCTTGCAACTAGAAATGTTTTGCGACTTTCTACTTTGGGAGTTTCTAGTGTCGATACTCGAGAACATATTTTTTAGATTTTGAGTCATTTCAAGTCCGTTTGACTAGGTTTTGAATCCCTCAAAGTTGGTCAATTACTGTTTTCATGCTTTTGCAATTTGCACATTTTTCTTGGAAGCCCTATTTGACATGTTGTAACTTTTGACCAGTTGATTGAGATGCTAAATTTCCTTTTGCATTGCATTGTAGACATTAGAGACTTATTATGTTTCAAGTTTCAGCTCTTGATGAATCCGTTTGATCAATTTTCAAATGCAATTCCAAATGGAATTTCTACCTTTTTACTGGTGTCAGTAAATGCAGATTGATCGGTACCCCTATTCATGAAATTATAACTTGAAATATATGATTGGTCAAGTCAAATGGATTGTACCCCTGTGTTGTCCTTCAAAAATTTTCGAAGTGTGTCAGCTTGCAAGTCTTGATGAATCCATTTGCATACTTTTCTAGGTCAATTCCATTTGCAAAAATTGTTATCTTGTAAATGTTTCTAGTCTGCAATTCTGAGTAGCTCACTTTGACCGTTCACCACTTATGCCTAGTTATTTATCATGAACCCAAATCCCAAATTCATAATGTCCTCATGACAGAGAACCAATGCCTCAGTTTTCATTTCCCCATGTGCTCATTTGCCTAGTTTTCAAAGGCAAATCCGAACCCAATTTGTTGTTTTTTGACTTGTTTACTTGCAGGTAATTCTAAGAAGGCAACTTTGATAGCGAATATCTTTTGACTGCGAGTTCATCATGAGATGAGATTTGGCAGGGTGCAAAAATGTGGAATAAAGAATCAGTGTGTCAGTTTTAGGGCCTGGTCAGAGGTTTGGGTCAGTTTTTAAGGCCAGTTAAAGGACCTTCTGGCACCAATTTGACAGTTTGCAGATAAGTGATAAAGTGAGTTTTAAATGTTGGTTCGGTGATCAAGCTTGATTCTAATCAGTTCAAGGTGATTAGTAGATAAGTTCAACATTTCAGTTGTCTAAAAATGAATTTTTTTTGAGCCAGACCTAATTTGGGGCCCGACTAATTCCATCTAATTCATAAGGCATGCTGAAGTTTTCAAAGTAATTAAAAATGAGTGAGAATGATTTTGATCTATTTAAACGTTGCAATGTAAAGGTAATATAGATAATCTTGAGTGTTCATTAGTATTTAAAGTGGAGCCAGATCTTATTTTAGTACTTGAGGGCAATATTTCTTTGTCAAGAGCCCGTGGGTTGAATGAGCACTTACTCACATGGAATTGGAATGAATAACAAGCCCAATTCCAACTTTTACAAGAAAAAATGCTAACTGAATATTACTTCCAAATGGACAGAAGCTGAGGGATATTAAAGGGATCATGAAGACAAAATGGGAACATAAATTTTTTAAAGCTAAATAGCTATAATGATTCACTTGACCCATGTGAATATGGTGATGAAATGACTAGGTTGAAGGACTATGTGTTCTAATGCTGTGATGAATAAGCACTAGATTCCTCAAGCCCCTAAATCCATTTAATACAATAAATACATTGTATGAATGGTACACTAAACTTAAAGTAATATTAGAGTGATGATAACTGCAGCTTAAAACATATGAAAATTAATATGATGAGTTTCTAATGTTGGGGACAGTCAACGCAAGTAGAAAAATGAGATCCACAACACAAATAAAGGGAGCCTACAGTAGACAAGAAAACACCAATTATAGAAAGAAAGAGAAGCCCATGCAAAAATAGCGAGCCACATTTTTCACAGAGGGAGCAGCTATAATGGAGGAAGCAGGGGACTTTGAAAGAGGCCCACATTAAAGAGCCAGTGGAAGAAGAGGGATTCTCCATGCCAATATAGAGCATCCATGCTAAAGAAGGGACTGACTTGTGCCAAGGAGAGCCATTGATTTTGAAGTCGTACGAAACCTAAGCGTTTTAAACCCATGCTAGATAAAAGTAAGGAAGCTACTGCATAAAGAGCTCCATGTTAAAAGATTGAAGAATGCCCCATGCAAAGAAAAAGAGTGCCATCAAAACTTACGCCTTGGAGAAGTAAGCCATCAGTCCACAACAAAGAAACAAAGCTGCACATCCCAGAGAGGGATATTGCAGTGATGGGAGGAATATGGTGATGGATTGGAGAAGGAGTAGATCGATAGGAGGGCACACACGTAGGATTAGGTGGTATGTTGAAAAGGCAAGCAACAACTATAACAAGAGGCCAGACTCATGCATAAATGGAGTCAGCGTATTGAAAAAGAAGCCATCAACGCATAATAATAGTGAAGCCGACATGTTACAATGAGGAAATAACCCATTTGAGCAAGAAGAACAGGGGAACATGCTGAGGAAAAAGGCACACAGGTCAATGAAAAGGGAAGCTCATAGAACAATGACAGTTATAGGAAAAGATCATGCAAGCAAAACAAAATAGGAGGAACCCACATTTTGGAAGCCGCTGCGAGTAGGGTTGTATAACCCATATCCAACATTTGTGAGGGGAAGGTTTTTTAAGACCTTTAAATACTCAAAAACTTACTTTATAAGTGTCTGTAAAAGGCACTACTTTTGAAGGGCACAAAGGAGCCCATGGCCTCAAATTGGGGTGATGTTAGTTTGTGACAGAGGCATAATTTTAAATGAAACATCAATAATGATGACATGGCTTGATGCAGGGAGATTGCACCACATGGCAGGATCAACGATAGACACATCCCTACAATTTGAAGATGCAAGCAGCATAAATATTGCGGGAAAGTTGGCATGTGACAAGTGGCAGCAGGTCCTGCTCAGAGATGACATGGTAGGTCTAATCGATGTGGCACTCTAAAGCACCTGATGATGTGGCATAGGGACACGTGTCATGATGGCACATTCTTGCATGTGACATGGCAGCTGCTACATGCGAGAAAGCAGGCAAGCACCACATGGAAGTGGGTCCCATATGTGATGATGTTGCAGATGAAGTAGATTGAGCAACCAATTGGAGACTGCCATGTGGCAATCGGTCAAACATGGGTTGACCCAAAGTATAGGGTAATGACAATATTGAAGGATAAAAAATAATAATAATATTATTATATTTGTTAAGGATGCATGTCACAAGTTTTAAATTCAAAAAGGGTTTTAATATGAAGTCTAAACTTTAGATTCATCTAAATTTTTGAATTTTAAAATTTCAAGAATGTAGACATGAATTTCTACCAGAGGAGTCTTTTTCAAATCAACTTTCTGGAGGTTTCCAGAAGGAAAAATAGGCAATGTTATATATTGCCAAAATTGGGAGAAGATGAACTTTTCGATTCTGGAGTTAGTTTCTGCATAGGAAGTAGTGTGTTCATGCTACAAGAGGTTTTCTTCCAATTTTTAAATATGCAACCGCATTCAGGTACTAATGTTTCAATTTTGATTTCTAAAAGGGTAATAACTTGAATGTGGGTAAAATATGGTGAAAATGTAGTTGGGGTGAATTGTAACTACTTTCAAGTCATCTGAAACTCAAATTTCACTAGAATTTCATAAGGTTTCAGATATTTTGATGACTCAACAAGGGATTTCATCATTCAACAGGAGATATTTTGCTAGTTAGTTACAGAATAATGATGAAATCAAATCAGATCAATGGTAGAAAGATGAAAGAGGTTTTCAATGGACAAGAAAAGGAATTTCAAATGGACACATTTTGATTGCACTCCAAGAATTCATCTTCATCCTATATTATTCTTTCTTTCTTCCATTGTAAGGGTTCTAGTCTTTGTCACTGAGAAACCAGTAGGTTGGCAGTTTTCTCTAGGTAATACCAGCTTGTGAATATTCTAGACTTGCATTTAGCTACTACATATCTGTGTCATTTCATGAGTTACTAGGGGATATAAGGGTTTTCATTTGCTTAATACATTCAGGGATATGTTTTTTTGCACTGGTATGGTATCGATTGAATCTTAGGTCCACCCACCTAGGTTTAGCAGAGCTTGAAGTAAAAGAAGGGTCATGCCTTATAGTTGGCCTATTGTAAAAAATGGCATGTTGAAAATGGGAGTTAGCTGCCCCTAGATGTGTCACTTTCTCAGTGGGATAATTGAAAACCCTCCAACGTTTTCAAACACCAACATGTTCTAAGGGGACATTAGGGATTTTTAGGACCCATTAGTACACATTAGCTCTCATTAGAACACATTAGGGTCCACTCACACACATTAGGACCCATTAGACCCCATTAAAACCTCTTATAACACATTAACCATTGTGAGACATAGTAATGTGTCCTAAGTGGTCCTAATATCTCACAATGGATCACGATTGTTCCTATGTGGTTTGAAAACCCATTAATACCATTTAGGGTGCACATTATGACCATTTAAAACATATTAAAATCCATTAATGCCTCTTAGATAATTTTAAGAGGCATAAGACACACTAATGGGTTATAATATGCCCTAATGGGTCCTAATGTGTCTTAAGGGGTTCTAATGTGTTTTAAGTGATCCCATGACCTTTTAGGATCTATTAGGAACCTCATAATCCATTAGGTACCATTAGGACTCATAAGAACCAATTATAACCCCTCTAAACACATTCACCATCATATGATATGCTACTATGTCCAAAGGCATTATAATAGTTCCTAAGTGGTTGTAATTAGTCCTAGTGTTTCCTCTTGGACTTTAAACATTGGTCTTAATATATCATGAAGGGTCATAATGGGTTCTTAGCGGTCCTAGGACATCTTAGGGTCTATTAGGATCCCTTAGAACACATTAACTATAATAGGACACACAAATGGGATGTTAATTATTCTAATGTAACATAAGGGGTCATAATGGATTGTAGGTGGCCTTAGGACCCACTACAAAACCTTTGAATATATTAGGACCAATTAGGACACATTAGAACTACCTCAATCGATTATTTAATTACTTGGGATGTAAGAAAACCTAAGTCAAAGTTACAAGGAACCATCTAGGTACATGACTTTCCTAGGTACATAATTGTATGAACATATGTACATAGCCTTGATGAGAAAATGTGTGAAAGGAAGGGTATCATCCATCATTTCATAAAAAAATCTTCAATCTTTACCTAAATTTTATAAATTTGAATTTTTAGGATGAAAAATATTTATAATACTAGGTCAATTTTATTTGTCTGAATCTCAATGCATAAATTTGATGTGATATTTATCCAATAATATTTTTGATATCAATAATAATGCTCTATAAATAGTTAAAATTATTGTTCATGTAGCATATATACTTACAAAATGTGTCATATGTTCATGAATAAAATATGTTGCAATAAAGAAAATGGTTTGAATACTTAAAACATGATGAAAAATAATAATATATACTACACACACTAGCATGATAAGAAGTTGTAAAAAAAGAGTACACGGTCTAACATGTCATAACATGATCTATGAAGTCAAAAAATACATATAATACAGTTAAGTGTCCTAATAAAAAGTGTATCAAAATAAACATTATGTGTCATAAAAACACAATCTAAAGGTGCTAACAAGACCTAATCTATCTAATTGAATGTCCTCATTACTCCATGTGAAGAGGATTCAAATGGATCATCTTATGTAATATGAGCTATCTCATCATGTGGGACAACCTGTGAGGTAGATGGATCATCCAGTGTAACATGAGGCACATCTCATCATGTACATGCTTAATTGAAATGGGTTTCAAAATCTAGTTTGCAAATAAATTAAATATTTACTACATAATAAAATAAATACCACACAAGATGGTTGTCCCTCTATAACAGGAGGAGGTGCACTATGAAAGCTACCAAATGCAGCAGTGGTGAGGTCCTGTAATTTACAATACATACATTTTAAAAATTTGATAAAGAGCATAATAAACTATGTATGCACATAAATCACAATACTGACCTCAAAGGATGATGTAGGTACCTCCATCTAGCTAAGTCCCGTACTCTCAGCAACACTCATGGTGACATAGTCCTAAAATTATGGATACTTAAACGTTGAGTCAAAATTATATATACATGAATAATTAAAAAGTATGTAAACTAAAAAGTACATAATTTGTACACTACATTTTTTATACACTATAAAAACATGTATATATATCATACCTGAGTAGTAGCCAATGTCACAGATGTGTCAACAAGTATGCTAGCACGATAATCAAAAGATGGAGTTGAAAATAAACTATATCGAGGCCTATATGGATGAGTACGATCAATCTCCTATTCATAAAATCAAAACATATAAAATATATACATGAGTCAAAATTGTTTAGATTATAAGTTAATAACAATGTACATACATAAAAATAGTACAAATTATTTTTCTTTAGTCAAAAGTTCATACTATATGTATTTGAGGTTGTGCCTCAATGGTAACTAGATGAGGACCTATACTGAGATCAAACTGTGTAGCAGTGGACAATCCCTACAAAATCAGATAAAAATTACATATGAGCACATGTTATTAAATTTTAATTTGAATGTATGTTTTTACAGTGTAATTCAAAATGCATATTGTATGAGGGATGCCAATGTCTATAGGTCTTGAAAAAAGACTATACTGCCTCCTAGGAGGAACAATATCATCCATCCTCTGTTATTGTAAAAGTACAAATTAATATGGTTAATACAATTACACATGTATGTAGAAAGTAAATAATTATGTTGTGATGCAAAATTAGTTCTTGTGGTGGTATTGAGCTGTAAGGGATTATGGATTGTAATTATGTTGTAATTACTAGATTGTAATAATATCAGACTTGCTATTTGGTGGATGTAGCCCAGGGATTGGGTGAACCACGTTAAATCTTGGTGCCTTGTGTTCTTTTCTGTGTGGTCTATTATTTTTTTGTTATTGGTTATATTTGCATGTAATTTTTATTTTTTTTTCGTGGTTTAATCCTAACAAGTGGTATTAGAGTGAGGTTTCTTTTTCAATTATCCTCTACAGGAAAGTCTCACGGTTAAGTGCAAGTGTCATGGTTGAGTGGGAGTGATGGAAGATGAGGGTAAGTTGAGGGTTGATAGGTTTAATGGGTAGAAATTCTAGTTATGGAAGATGCAAATGAAAGACTATCTTTATTAGAAGGATTTATGGAAGCTGTTCAAAGGCAAAGCCAAGAATTAGGGATCTATGTCAAATAACAAATGAGATCTTTTAGATAGAAAGGCACTTAGAAGCATTCGGTTATTCCTAGCACCATCAGTGGCATTTAATATTACAAAAGTGAAGACAAAAGAAGAATTGATGCAAACCCTAGCTAAACTATATAAAAAGCCCTCCACTTCAAATAAGGTATTTCTCATGAAGTGTTTATTTAATATGAAAATGGCAAAAGATGGATATGTCACAGATCATTTAAATGAGTTTAATACTATTACTAGTCAGTTATCTTTTGTGGGTATCAATTTTGATGAAGAGATTAGGGCTCTCTTGATTTTGTGTTCTTTGCCTAAAAGATGGAATGGCTTGGTAATGGCTATGAGTAATTTTGTTCCTAGATCTAGTACCCTAAAATTTGATGATGTGATCGGTGTTGTTTTGAGTGAGGGAAATCATAGAAAAACCTCAGGTGGATCCACATCAAGAAGTGCTTTGAATGCACAAAGTAGGGGAAAAATGATTGGGAGAGGAAGTGACTCTGGAAATCATGGGAAATCAAGAGGAAAGTCAAAGGGGAGGAGGTCTCAATTGAGAGGATCGAATGACTTTTGGTACTGTGGAAAACCAAGGTACAAAAAGAAAGATTGTTGGAATCAAAAGAAAAATGGAGGAGATAAACCAAATGGAGACAAGGACGCAAATGTGGTAAGTGAAAAATCCAAAGAGGATTCTTTTCTTCTGTCTTTAGAAAGTGTTGATGATTCATGGGTTTTAGATTCTGGTGCTTCATTTCATGCTACACCTCATAGAGGTTATTTCATTGATTATGTCCAAGGGGATTTTGGACTTGTTTATTTGGGGGATAATGAACCTTGTTAGATTGTTGGAAAGGGAAACTTTAAGCTTAAGTTTCAGAATGGGAATCATTGGCTACTACACGAGGTAAGACATGTTCCAAGGCTAAGTAAGAATTTAATTTCAGTAGGGTAACTCAGTGATGAGGGTTGTGTAGTTAATTTTAATGATAAAAATTGGAAGGTTTCAAAAGGTTCCCTTGTAGTAGCAAAAGGTGTGAAAGTAGGTACCTTATATCTTTATATAGGTCATATTGTTCCTTCTACTTTAATTGTTCCAGAGAAAAATGAATGTTTAGGAATAGTTGTGCAGTTGAGCAAGGAGAACAAATAGCTATTGTAAATTTTGATACAACACTGTGGCATAATAGACTTGGGCACATGAGTGAGAAAGGTTTGAAAGTACTTCATTCAAAGAAAGTTTTACCAGGTCTCAAATGTGTTAATATGGATTTCTATGAAAGTTGTGTGTATGGAAAACAAAAGAGAGTGAGTTTTGTAAAGACTAGGAAGGAAAACAAAAAGGAAAAAATAGAGCTTGTCCATACCGATGTATGGGGACTGGCTCAGGTATCTTCCCTTAGAGGCTCTCATTATTATGTTACATTTATTGATGATGTAAAAAGAAAGGTATGGGTTTATTTACTTAGACAAAAATTTGATGTATTTCAAACATTTAAAAAATGGAAATGCTTGGTTGAAAATGAGACTGATAAGAAATTAAAATGTCTCAGATCTAATAATGGTGGTGAGTTTTGTAGTCATGAATTTGAATATTATTGCTCGACCAATGGTATTCATAGAAATATAACTATTCCAAGAACTCCATAGGAAAATGGAGTGGCTGAACACATGAATAGGCCTATAATGGAACATGCAAGAAGCATGAGGTTGCATGCTAGGTTGCCTTTACACATGTGGGAAGAGGCTGTCAATATTTTTGTACATTTGATTAATAGAGGTCCCTCTAATCCATTGAGTTGTGGTATTCCAGAGGAAGCATGGACTAGTTAGGAGGTGAGTTACTCTTTTCTCAAAACCTTTGGTTGTGAAGCATTTGCTCACATAGATTCTGAAAATAGAACCAAGCTAGAAGCTAAGTCAAAGAAATGTGTATTTTTTGGATACGGCATTAATGAATTTGGTTATTGGCTTTGGTATTTTGAAAATTAGAAAATTGTAAGAAGCAGGGATGTCATATTCAATGAGAAAGTGTTGTACAAAGATTTGTTGCAGCAACATGAGAAGAAAGAAGATGATTTTGTATTGCTAGATGATACTCCAAAAATTGATGTTTCAGCCATTCTTCATGATGTGCAACAAAAAATACCACACACATTAGTGCATGTTAGATGGTCAATAAGGTAAATTAGACCTCCAGAAAGATTTTACCTTTTTTTATTCTATTTTACTTACTGATGCTAGTAAACCTGAAAGTTATGATAAAGATGTGCAAGTGGATAATAAGTTTTAGTGGGAGTCTGCAATGCAAGACAAAATGGACTCTTTGCTGAAGAACAAGACCTAGGATTTGTGCAAGTTGCCTGCAGGTAAAAGAGCTTTACAGATTAATTGGGTTTACAAGTTAAAAGAAGAGGATGGAGGTAAGAAAAGATTTAAAGCTAGGTTATGTTAGAATTCTTTTAGAATAACTAAGAGGGGGGGGGGGGGGGGGGTGAATCAGTCATCCAAGGTCCAATAATGTCCAATCCAAACTTTTTGTCAAATCCTTAATGGAATATAATTGAAATTAACATGCATGCAATTAAACATTAAACAATCATGAAAAGTAAACATGCATCACACCATAAGACAAAGGATTTTGGTGACCCATAAACCCTCCAAGAATAAGAAGGTAAAAATGGGGTGGGGATGACACCCACAAAATAATTGGGCAATTGATTTCAACCACTTCTGATGGTTTTCCCTGTTAAAGGTCTTCCCTGTTAAAGGCTTTACACACTATAAGATGTGACCCTGTTAAAGGATTTCTACACCCTGTTAGGAGTGTGCCCTGTTAGAGAACTTAATAAAATTCAACTTAGAATGTCACCCTGTTAAAGGATTTACATAGAGCTGTTAGGCCCACCCAAGTCAATGGGATTTACAGTCACCTTCTCAAAAGAATCTTTTATCCCTCTCTAAGGATCTCCTATCCTTCTCCTAAGGATCTCTTATCCTCCTCCCGAGGATCTCTTATCCTTCTCTTGGGGATCTTCTATCCTTTTCCTGAGGCTTATCCACCTAGTTGTTAAGCTAACCTAGTAATGTAGGATTTCAATGTCTAATACAATGGTAAGAAAGTATTAGAAGGGTTTTGACCTGATAAAGATTGCAACTCTAACCTTGCAGATTTTAGATCACTCTTCAGTTCTTTTCTTTGCTTGGATTTTCTTCCTTGCAGTGTTGATAGCTTGTACACCCTTCAAGATCTATCTCCTTGAGTTCTTCAAATCATTATGCCAATGCAGTCTATGGTCACTTGATCAACTTAGAGTCTTAATGCTCTGTACTTACTCTTCACTATGTCCTCTTCTTGATACTTCACACTAGCCTTCTCTTGGCTTCTCTTACACGACCACACTTATGACCAACACCCTCTCTTCTCATTATTGATCTCTAAGCTGTAACTCCTTATAAAGAAGTTCTATCCTACATTTCCCGCTCAAGTCTTCCTGCTCATCAATTTGAATTGATTTAAGAAAATGATATTGTTTTCCCTCCAAATTGTTTCTTCCAAAAACTTAATGATAAGTTCATCAACATTTTCCTTGAATTGGTTTGCATGGTTTACATAAATTTCTATGACATCTACTCATCATCCTTATCATCCAACTTATTCACAAAATTTGATGTAACAAACTTATCGTTATTGATCTGGTGAATCTTTTGACTTAACAAATAATGCAGCAACTTGACATCATTGGTTTACTAATGCTCGACTCCTTCTATGTTACTCAACTTCTACTACATTTACTAATGCTTGGCACCTGAAGAAATTTTCTCGGCATCCATTACCTTTTTCTGATGCTCGGCACTTGAACAATTCTATGTTACTGGGCACTGAAAAATTCTATGTTACTTGACACCTGAACAATTCTATGTTACTCAAAACCTGAAGGATTTCTCAGGGCACACTGAAGTTGAACTTTCTTGGCTTCAACTAAGAATTTTCTCAGCTCTCACTAGCTTGCTTGACTCAACTTAGTTAGGCTTTACGAATGACTTAGTTAAACATTACATTTTGAGTGTATCTGAGTGTGTCCATTCCCTTTGTCTTAGAATATGTCATCAATACACTATTTCATCAATGGATTAGTTGATCCTTATACTTCATTATAACATCATAACTTCAAACTTTCTCTAGGTGTTCTAGTTACATCTTATTGATTGCCTCCTCCTTGTCAATCAACCAATTGATAGTATTTGGATCACTGAAGCAATTGTCATAGTAGCAAGTTTGACATCAATGACAAAAAAATAATTGAAAACATTCTTTACTAGTTCCATTATTTTTCATTCATGATATTTTCAATCATTTTCAACAATCTCCCTCTTTGACATTGATGGCAAACCAAACTGATCAATTGATCAATTTAGTTACCACCAAAATTATATATGTTTTCTGTTTGGTATATAACTCCCTGTTTTGCTAATACAAACTGAGTCCTTTTTCTACTTCCCCCTCTTGATTGCTACATCCTTACTCTATATTTTTGATCCTTCCTTTATAGCTACTTGCTGATCAATACCTTATCTCTTCTTAATATTCTTATCTTCTCTGAATCTCCCTCTTTCATATACATCTCCCTCTTACTTTGTGTTAATCAGTTTCTAATAAATCTCCCACTTTGACATAAATGCCAAAGATGTAGCATCTTCAACATGCTAAATATAAGCTTTGCATCTCATGTTTTCTCCCTCTATCACCATGCTTTTGATTGATCTGGAGTTTCTGCTCCTATTGTCATCCTCTGCATCATTCTTTTGATATTTCAATGATCTACTCCTGTTGATATAGGGTAGCTTCTTTGTTGCTTTAGACTACTTGAGTTAGGGGTATTACCCCCAACTTGCCTCTAAGATATTCATAAGGATCCTTGGGCAATGGTTTGGTGAAGATATCTGCAATTGGTTCCTTTGTGTGAATGTACTCCATCTTCACTTGTTTGTCTTCCACTAATTCTCTGACATAGTGATACTTGATTGCAATATGCTTGGTCTTTGCATGCATTACTGGATTCTTGGATATGTTTATAGCACGTGTATTATCAGAATACAATATCACAGGTTTGGTTACCTCTTCTTTCATTCCTTTTAATAGATGTTTAAGCCACACAATGTTTGTGCAATTGACTGCTGCTGCCACATATTTTGCTTCTACAATGGACTGAGATGTGCATGTTTATTTCTTGCTAGTCCAAGTAACTAGCCTTTTACCTAAGAATAATGCTCCTCCACTTGTGCTTTTCTTGTCATCAATGTTGCCTTCCCAATCTATGTCAATGTATGCATTGAGCTCAAACTTCTCATTCTTTTTATAGTATAGGCCAAAATCATGAGTTCCTTTGGGATACCTCATTATCCTTTTTACTGCCATGAGATGATTTTCTCTAGGATTAGCAGAGAATCTAGCCACTATTCCAACTGCTAATGCTATGCCTAGTCTACTATGTACAATATATTGTAGTTTTCCAATCATGGATCTGTACATTGTTTGATTAACTTCAGCTGATTCATCATTTTTGGATAGCTTATGTCTTGTTTCCATTGGTGTGCTGACTGGTTTGGAGTCTTCCAATCCAAATTTCTTGAGTATCTCTTTGATGTACTTTGATTGTGTCATGAATACACTATGTTTTAGTTGATGTACTTGCAATCCAACAAAGAACTTGATTTCTCCAAACATAGACATCTCAAACTCATGTTTCATTTTGTCAGAAAAACTTTTGCAAAGTGCTTCCTTTCCTCCAAAAACTATGTCATCCACAAAGATTTTTGATACAAGGATATGCTTACCTTTTTCTAATTTGATGTACATGTTTCTATTATCATCAATTCTTTCAAATCTTATTTGCACTAGATACTTGTGAAGTCTCTCATACCAAGCTCTAGGTGCTTGCTTTAATCCATATAGAGCCTTATGCAATTTGTATAACTTGTTTTTGTTATTTCATCAACAAATACTTTGAGTTGCTCTATGCAGACTTCCTCTTCAATTATACCATTCAAAAATGTAGACTTAACATCCATTTGATAGACTTTAAATTGTTTGAAGGCTGTATATGCCAATAAGGTCCTTACTCCTTCAATTTTGGCAACAGGAGCAAAAGTTTCTCCATAGTCTGGTCCTTCTTCTTGTGCATACCCTTTACAGACTAGCCTTGCCTTGTTTCTTGTGATTTTACCATTCTCATCTAACTTGTTTCTAAACACCCACTTGGTTCCAATCACATTCTTGTCAGCTGGTCTTGAGACTAAGGTCCATGTCTTGTTCTTTTCAATTTGTTCTATTTCTTCTTTCATAGCATTGTACTAGTCATAATCTTTTATGGCTTCACTTATTGTTTTTAGTTCCATTTTGCTGAGAAAGCATGTATCACTTCTAAGTCTATTCCTTGTCATTGGTCTTGCCTCTTTGTTTCCAATAATTTGATCTTCAGGATGATGTCTTCTTACATACTTTGCTAATATTGGTTCTTTCCTTGTTAGCATGCTGTCTCTTTCAGAATCTGAATCTTCATGTGTATTTTCATCAGATATTTTTTCATTTCCTTCATGTTGATAGTTCTCAAAATCTAAATGAACATTCTTTGTATTTTGTAGCTTGGCTTTTGAATGTGTCTACTACTTGACATTCACTATCTGTGACTTGGCAGATACTGTATTTTGTTACTAATTGTCATTCTAAGTTGCAACTTCATTATCATTAGGCATAACTTCATAAAAGTATACAAAGGTCTTGTATTCTTCTATTTTCTTGGTGTTCTTAACATTTTGAACTTCTGCAAACTCATCAAATTTCACATTTGTGCTTTCTACTACTTTGTTAGTGTTAACATTCAAGCACTTATAAGCTTTGCTTCTAGTAGAATAACCAAGAAATGTGCCTTCCTCACTTTTTGCATCAAACTTTCCATTTCTAGACTCTTTATATATATAGCATTTGCATCCAAATATTTTGAAATTTTTATATTAGGAGAATGCCCATACCATAATTCAAAAGGTGTTGCATTTGTACCTTTCTTGACTTGAACTCTGTTGAGTGTGTAGATTATAGTACTTACAACTTCTCTCGAATACTTGAGTGCAACATTTTTCTCCATCATTAAAGTCCTGGCACAATCAATAACTAATCTATTCCTTCTTTCTACTATACCATTTTGAGGTGCTGTCCTAGGTGCTAATGTCTACCTTTTGATTCCTCTTTCATTGCAAAATTCTTCAAATTCTCTTGATGTGAATTAACCTCCTCTATTAGATCTGAGACATTTTAGGCTCTTTCAAGTCTCTTTCTCAACTCTAGCCAAGTACCATTTGAACATTTGGAATGCATCTGATTTTTGTTTTAGGAACATGACTATCATCATCCTTGAATAGTCATCTACAAATAGCATTATTTATCTGTCACCTTTGTAACTTTGCACTTCAATAGGACCACACAAGTCAATATGAAGTAGCTCTAATACTTCATTAGAAGTATAAGCCTTTCTTTTGAAAGTTGACTTGGTCATCTTCCCTAGTTGGTATTGTTTGCACATGGTGTTATCAGGTTTCTTCAACTTTGGTAGACCTATAACTTTCTTCATTTTGTTGATGCTTATTAGATTGTCAAAATTTACATGACATAGCCTCTTGTGCCATAACCATACATCATTAGTTTGAACAATGAGACAAGAAGCATCTTCCATGTCTAGGTAAAACAAATTACACCTAGTCTAGTCACCTTTTCCTATTAGACTTCCTTGAGAATAATAAATCTTAGCAACTCCTTTTTCAAATTCAACCTTACATCCTATCTTGCCTAACTGTGAGACACTTAATAGATTATAATTCAGGCTTTCAACATAGTATGCATTATCACATGATATCTTTTTAGTAAGCTTGATACTACCTTTCCCTTTGATTTGACATGGTGCATTATTAGCAAATCTAACACTATTTCCTTCATATTGAGTAAAGGAAATGAACTTACTTTTATCTCCATTCATGTGATGAGAGCATCCCTTGTCTATGATCCATTTGTTATTCTTGTTCATGTAGGTTACCAGAGCAGTTGCTTCATCTTCATCTGATTTATCTTTCATAGCCACACAGACTACTTCATCATCATTCTTGTCAAATTCTTCTTCAACAATGTAGCATCTTTTTCCTTTACCTCTGTAGTCCTTGTTGTCCTCTTTCTTGTTCTTGAAGTTGCCTCCATCCTTGTAATTTTTCTTTTGTGTGCATCTAGCTACAATGTGACCAACTTCATTACAATTGAAACAAATGATTGGCAGCTTACCTTTGAATTTGCCTCTTCCTTTGTGAAATATTCTTACTAGTAATGCCTCCAATTGGTCTACATCATCTTCATTAGTGCTTCTATCACTAGATACATACTTTCCTTTTCCACTCTTTTTCTTTGTTTGCACCTCCTCATCTTTTAGTGTCATCTTGGCTTTGAATATGGATTCAAAGTTTTCTGGCTTGTAATTGTCAAAGTTGGATAGCTCAAAGGTAGTGAGTCTTCCAATTATTCTTTCAAATGATAATGTGTTGCTTGGTACACACCTTAGCTCTTGGATGGTAGATACTCTTAATGCATAGATAGGAAGAAAATTTCTCAAGTATTTGTTACATACTATTTCTTTTGCTAACTGTCCTCCTAAGCTTGTTATGGCACTTACCACTTCCTTCATCCTTGCACCATATTAAGTAGCATTCACTCCTTCTTCCATTTTCATGTCATCAAACTTTCCTCTTAGGCTCTCTCTTTTGGCTCTCTTGACATTATCATCTCCTCCATAGATTCTTGATAATGTTTCCCACATCTGATGTGCAGTACCACATTCTTTGATGTCATCATATTCGACATAGCTTATTGCTGAAGCAATATCTAACATCACTTGATTGTGCTCCTTCTTCTTGCTCATGTCATTTGTAGTGAGGCATCCTACAAGGTCTACATGATCAACTATGATTGAGGTCTATGCATAGTCACCTATTGATCCAAGGTGCAACTTCATCAGACTTTGCCATGCAACAAAGTTGTCTTTGTTTAGCTTAGGAACTTCTCTCTTGGACATCTTGATCTTCCTGCTGCTAGTACCTTGAAACAAATCGGCAGTGGGCTCTGATACCAATTGTTAGAATTATTTTAGAATAACTGAGAGGGGGGGGGGGGTCATGAATTAGTTATCCAAGGTCCAATAATGTCCAATCCAAACTTTTTGTCAAATCCTTAATGGAATATAATTGAAATTATCATGCATGCAATTACACATTAAACAATCATGAAAAGTAAAAATGCATCAAACCATAACACAAAGGATTTTGATGACCTAGAAACCCTCTAGGAATAAGAAGGTAAAACGAGGGTGGGGATTATACCTACAAAATAACTATGCAATTGATTTCAACCACTTCTGATGGTTTGCCCTATTAAAGGCCTGCCCTGTTAAAGGCTTTACACACTGTAAGATGTGACCCTGTTAAAGGATTTCTACACCTTGTTAGGAGTGTGTCTTGTTAGAATACTTAATAAAATTCAACTTAGAATGTCACCCTGTTAAAGGATTTACATAGAGCTATTAGGCCCACCCAAGTCCATGGGATTTACAGTCACCTTCTCAAAAGAATCTTTTATCCCTCTCTAAGGATCTCCTATACTTCTCCTAAGGATCTCTTATCCTCCTCCTGAGGATCTCTTATCCTTCTCCTAGGGATCTTCTATCCTTTTCCTGAGGCTTATCAACCTAGCTGTTAAGCTAACCTAGCAATGTAGGATTTTAATGTCTAATATAATGATAAGAAAGTATTAGAAGGGTTTTGACCTGATAAAGATTGCAACTCTAACCTTGCAGATTTCAGATCACTCTTCAATTCTTTTCTTTGCATTGCTTTTCTTCCTTGCAATGTTGATAGCTTGTTCACCCTTCAAGATCTATCTCCTTGAGTTCTTCAACTCGTTATGCCAATGCACTTTGTGGTTACTTGATCAACTCAGAGTCTTGATGTTCTGTACTTACTCTTCACTATGTCCTCTTCTTGATACTTCACACTAGCCTCCTCTTGGCTTCTCTGACATGACCATACTTATGACCAACACCCTCTCTTCTCACTATTGATCTCTAACCTATAACTCTTTATAAAGAAGTTCTGTTCTACATTTACCACTCAAGACTTCCCACTCATCAATTTGAATTGATATAAGAAAATGATATTATTTTCCCTCCAAATTGTTTCTTCTAGAAACTTCATGATAAGTTCATCAACATTTTCCTTGAATTGGTTTGCATGGTTTACATAAAATTCTGTGACATCTACTCATCATCCTTATCATCCGATTTATTCACAAAATTTGATGTAACAAACTTATCATTACTGATCTGGCAAATCTTTTGACTTAACAAATAATGTAGCAACTTGAGATCATTGGTTTACAGATGCTCGACTCCTCCTGTGTTTCTCGACTTCTACTACATTTATTGATGCTCAGCACCTAAAGAAATTTTCTCGGCATCCATTACCTTTTTTTTATGCTCGACACCTAAACAATTCTGTGTTATTTGACATCTGAACAATTCTATGTTACTCAGCACCTGAAAAATTTTGTGTTACTCGGTACCTGAACAATTCTGTGTTACTTGGCACTTGAAGGATTTCTCGGCACACACTAAAGTTGAACTTGCTTGGCTTCAACTAAGAATTTTCTTAGCTCTCACTAGCTTGCTTGGCTCTCTCAAATGAACTTAGTTATGCTTTACAAATGACTTAGTTAAACCTTACATTTTTAGTGTATATGAGTGTGTCCATTCCCCTTGTCTTAGAATATGTCATCAATACACTATTTCATCAATGTTTAGCTAATCCTTCTATTCATTATAACATCATAACTTCAATATTTCTCTAGGCGCTCTAGTTACATCTTATTGATTGCCTCCTCCTTGTCAATCAACCAATTAATAGTATTTGGATCACTTATGCAATTGTCATCCTTGCAAGTAGAAAATTTGACATCAATGACAAAACAATGATTGAAAACATTCTTTACCAGTTCCATTATTCTTCATTCATGATCTTTTCAATCATTTCCAACAGGTTAGTTGTAAAAGGATTTGCATAGAAAAAATGAATCAATTTTGATGAGATATTTTCTCCTGTTGTTAAAATGAATTCTATCAGTACTGTTTTAAATATTGTGGCTAATAAAGATTTTCATTTAGAGTAGCTTGATGTTAAAACAACCTTTCTTCATGGTGATTTAGATGAAGAAATATATATGCCTTAGCCATGGGGATTTGATGTCAAATGTAAGGAGAAATTAGTGTGCAAATTGAAGAAAAGAAGGCCAAAGGTAAGGAGAACTTAGTGTGCAAATTGAAGAAAAGTTTATATGGCTTGAAGCAAGCACCTCAACAATGGTATCTAGAATTTGACAGTTTTATGCATTAGCATGGATAAATTAGGTGTCATTTAGATCACTGTTTTTAATTTAAAAGGTTGGATGATGATATTTACATTATTTTATGTTTATATGTTGATGATATGCTTGTAGCTGGGTCTACATCGGTCACATTAAGGGGCTGAAATTCTAGTTAGCACATGCATTTGCTATGAAGGATTTGGGGGAAGCAAAAAAAATCCTTGGTATGAAGATTTGTAGAGATAGGAAGAAGAGAACATTGATGCTATCTCAGGCTGATTATGTGGAGAAGGTGTTGCAATGTTTCTTTATGGAGAATGCTAAAGCTATCAGCACACCTTTACCTAGTCATTTGAAGTTGAGTAAGGAGATGTGTCCCAAGACACAAGAATAGGAGAATAAGATGTCCAAGGTACCCTATGCTTTAGCTATAGGAAGTTTGATGTATGCTATGGTATGTACCAGGCCAGATATTGTACATGCAGTGGGAGTCATTAGTAGGTATATGAGTCATCTAGGAATTGAGCATTGAAATGCAGTCAAATGGATTCTCAGATATTTGAGAGGTACATCCAATAAGTGTTTACATTTTAAGGGCTCTAATACTAATTTACTGAGCTATGTTGACTTAGATTGGGTAGGGGATATTGATAATAGGTGGAGTACTACAGGTTATGCCTTTACTATTAGTGGGGCAGCTATGAGCTAGGTTTCTAGGTTACAAAAGATTAATGCTCTATCCACTAAAGAGGCAGAGTATGTTGCTGCTACAGAGGCAACCAAGGAGATGATATGGCTTCAGTTCTTCTTGAAAGAATTGGGACATCTTTAGAAGGATAATTATTTGTTCAAAGATAGTTAGAGTGCCATTCATCTTGGCAAGAATTTAGCTCTGCATTCAAAGACCAAACATACACAATTGTGGTACCATTTCATTCAGTCAGTATTGGAGGATGGACAGTTAAAGCTAGAGAAGATACATACAAATGAAAATCCAATAGATATATTGACAAAGGTAGTAACAAGGGAGAAGCTAAACTCCTCTTTAGCTTCAGTTGATCTTCTAGACTGAACATGAATAAAAGAATAGTAGAGTCCAAGGTGGTTTGATCTAGTGGGAGCCACATGGTGTAGTGGCATAGCTATAGGATCAATCTCCAAGTGGGAGATTGTTAGTTTGTGGTGACTAATCAGGAAAGTACTATACATACTTGTATAAAAGGGCTTAGGGTTAGGTATTTTCATTATGTTGTGATGCAAAATTGGTATTTGCGGCAGTATTGAGCTGTCAGGGATTACGAATTACAATTAGGTTGTAATCACTGGATTGTAATAATATCAAACTTGCTATTTGGTGGATGTAGCCTAGGGATTGGGTGAACCATGTTAAATCTTGGTGCCTTGTGTTCTCTTTTGTGTGATCTATTATTTTCTATTACTAGTTATATTTGCATGTAATTGTTATTTTCTATCCGTGGTTTAATCCTAACAAGATGGGAATTTTGGCATGTGTAATATGTTTCTACAATGCATCCATGTTTGGGAGAATCATGCCCTATATATTTATCAATTAACCCTTATTTTGGCTTCTTCTCACAGTAATTTTTCCTACATATTAGTTAGGAATCCGATCTTGTTGTAGTGGGCAGAGTTGTAACTCGGGTCAAGTTGTAATTGTTGTGCACTTACCTTCAGATCTTTATTAATCTTTGATAGTTTATCTATTATTTACTTGGTGAAAATTGAAATAAATCTACTAAGAAATTAGTTCTAAAACTTTATTCACAAATTTCTTCTCAGCTCTTTGCAACAATTTCTTCTATCCATTCAAATCTTCATTGAATTTTTGGACTACCTCTACTAACTGATTCAAAATTGGTTGAGAAGTATCAACCTCTATGTTTAGTGCCTCTACTAAAATATTATTTGCATCCTCAATTATTTGGAATTCCTTATTTCTTTCATCTTTAAGCCTCTAGTACTTAGATTTCTTCTGAAGAAGTTCTCCAAATATGTGCATCTAATTAGGAATAAGGTTGGGGATGTCCCAATTTGGAATAACAATCTCCTCATCAAGATTGATTTTTTCTTCCTTTTCTTTGCCTTTACCCAAAAAATTTGTACTCAATTGAGACTTGGTCTCAACTATCCTTGCACTTATTATTTGCATGCTAGGAATGGACACAATTCTACAAATAGTAAGACTAGTTGAAAAAGTAGATGCTACACTTATTGTAGAAATACCAATTGTAGAAATACTTGGTGTAACCAAAAATGATATAGAGGGAAGTGCTATTTTCTTGGTAGATGAAGTGCTTGTCATTTCTATCAATGAGGTGCTGAGTTGGATAGGTGCAAAAATTGATTGAGTTCTTGTGCTTATAATGTTTGACACAATCAATCCTATAGTAGCCTTCTCTATGCTTGATGTTTTCAATGTTCGACTTGGACAATGAGGAAGTGAGGCTATGATTGCTACAAAAATTTTCTCTGGGTTAGTCTCCTTAGTGTTCTAAATTTTAGGTAAGTCTTCCTTGGCAGCTTCCTATCCCTATTCCTCTTCCTCATCATATACATTATCAAAATGTGTAACTTCTTCATCATCAATTTCCTCATCCTTTTTATGCCCATTATCATCCTTGTCACTTACATTGACAACAAAATCATTTAGCTTGTGAAGAAGATAAATGTTCTTCCATGTGTTTGTAACATTCTTCACCACATGTTCAATGTCATTCAATAATATAAGACAAGTGTTGAATCTCAAAGTAAGCTTTTCTTCATTCTTCTTTGGAGATTCTTTCACTTCCTTATCACTTAAGCTCAGCATAAGTTGCCTCAAGATCTGCTCATAACTATCTTTTGTAGTTTCCATGACATTCTCCCATCTTGGCTTGACCTTCTCCATTAGTTTACTTGGAATCTAGTAAGCAAGCTGGTCTAGGGAATACTTCCACTTACCCATTTTAGATATTATTATATCTTCTATTTTCTTTTGCTCCTCTATAGTCCTTGTTTCATACTTTAGTCCTTTGAAATTTGGTATGCCTAATCTTGATTCTATTTCTTTTAGCGTTTCCTAGAAGGTGGGTGGAGGCTTTTTAAAGATTACATCTCCTCCTTCTTTGTCCAGTTTCTTCCTAGATGATCTCCTTGTAAAAAAAATAGTAGATGGGTTGGTAGGCTTGGTAATGATTACCTTACCTTTCTTTTTTAATGGCTCTTCTTCCTCTAATTTTTCTTCATCTTTTTCTTCTTCATCCTCAATATCATCTCCTTCTCCTTCAATCAATAGAAGAGTGGTGCTAGTTTTATGTTTAGCAATTCTCTTCTTCCCTTTGTTGACTACATGAGAGAGTTTGATTTCCAATTCAATTCTTGCCTTAGCTTCATCATAAGTTCCAAAGTATGAAACTTTAGGTTCAATAGGATCATTAATTAGTGTGTCAATAATGTCCTTGGTTTCATCTATGTTTACCTCATAACCAAGAGGTTTAACCCATACTATTCTTTGTCCAACTGCCTATATATATACTTTTTCACTATCAACCATGAAAAAAACATCATCTTTGTAATCATCAACTAGTTTCTTTGGAATCTTGAATCTATTATTCATCTTATGCTTGAATGCATCAAAGTAATTGTCCATAATACTCACATAGTTTTCTCCCATTTTAGCTATATATTCATTGATCTAATAAAGAACAGGTACACCTTCCTCCATACTACTATACCTTTAGATGGGAAAAAAATTTTCACATAGAAAAATAGACAAGTTAGGAGTGAAGTGAACCTACAAGGATTGTTTTTTGAAGTTCTTATACTTTCCATATTCTTGTTGAACTGGTTCAACATCAACTCAACAAGGTTAAGTGATAGGTTATTCTTGACCACTTTGTATGCAAGATCCACTACTTAGCATGACACACTATTGAGTCTACTCAAGCTATAAATTTTTTGAGTGATTATATGTATCTCAAACTTAAGTTCCATATCTGTAATACAACTAATCTTCACTCCCCTTCTATCCCACTCGGCAAGTGTTTTCTTTTCTAGCTCAACTTGACTTTGGGTTTAGGTTGTTTTTGCTTTTGCCAACCTAAGAAGACCAGTGATCCTATGGATCATTTTTTTGGTTATCAAGATATGTTGTTCCAACCATAATTGACCATTATGCACATGATTAAGAATGAATCTTATCCATTTGATTTGAAAATCATGTGGCATATGTGAAATGCGAGTTAAACCCTTTGCTTCAAGATGTTGATGCTCTAGTTTTAACACACCATTCACACATACTTCTTTCAATGATTCATCCATTTCCAATGTTCTGATATCTTGAAGAACACACTTAAAATGTGAACAAATGCCATTGATTAATATTACCTTTTATGGAATTTTCAATTGAGCTCTGCTCAAATCTAGGGTTTCCACAATAGTAGGACTCAACTTAAAATTTGGTGCCTTCCATTCCACACCTCGAACTAACATCTCTGAGCATTTCTTTGATTTTCTAATGGTGGATGACATTTCACTTAGTAGGGTTTGAGAGAATATGAAAATCTTTAATAACTCACTTGAATCACTTGAATGCTCTAATATCCGCTCTACATAGATAGCTCTTGAAAATTTGTGGTGAGAAATGACTTCAATTCACCCTTTTCGTCAAATTTCACCTTTCAATTGCCATAAATACTTGGTGTGATTATTTTGTCAAATGATAGACTATTATCCACTTCACTTGCATTGAGTGCTTGGTAGAGTCATCCATGACTCGGTGTCCACATAACAATTTTAGTAGCTCCCAACCTTGCTCAATAGGTTCTTATAGCCCAACCTCACTCAGTAAGGTCTACAACCCAACCTTATTCAATAATGATTGGTATGTTTTGAATATTTAGCGATCCCTTTGCATCTTGAATACTGATATGGATCCTTTCATTCTACTAACTAGAACTGATGTGAGATGTCTTCTTCAAAATCCTAATTCCAATTCTCCTTGCAAGAGATCAAGTAGAAATGTTGGAGTCACCCAATTCTTGAGTGACATGTTCATTATTGCTTGGACTTGTATTCTTAGTAGATTTAGGAATCCATTGCTGTCTCATCTGCTTTCTAATGTTATCAAATTTTGTCTTCTTTTCAATTCTTTTGGTATTCATATAATTCTTGGCAAGATGACCAAGTTCTGTACAAATGAAACATCTTCTTGTAGCATTTCTTGTCCTCATGTGATGTTTTACACAATTCATTCCAATATGTCCAAATTCTCCATAGAAATGACATATGCACCAAGTGTTATAGTCCCAACCAAATATAGCTTTTACAATATGTTCTGCTAGGTTCAATAACTTAGTTTTGCATTCTGAATATATATGCCCATGCTTCTTACATTTGTGACATTTGCCTTCAAATTTTGGTTTCTCTTTGCATTCATTAGCTCTACGTCCATGCTGATTGCAATTGTAGCATTTACCATTGAATTTGGCTTTCCCATTGCTCCAACATTTTGTTTGATGTATGACCTATCTTACCACAATGGATATAAATAGGTCTTTGATTCTTTTAAGCTCCTTGACTGGATGATTCACCTTCTTTTATATATCCAATTCTTACTTTTCCTTTTTTTTTTTTAATGACTTTGCTCATTCAATTGATTCATGTCTAATTGAGATTTCATCATCCTCTCATTGGTTTGCCTTTCAGTGTTTAGATCATTCTACAATCTTTCATTCTCTGATCTTGGATTCATGATTTCTTCATTTGCATTGGTAAGCTAATCAATGAAGTCTATTTACTGAAGGGATAGGTGCTGAATTTCATTATTCTTTACTTCTATCTCTTATTTTATCTTGTTTTTCTCGTCCATGACTTCACACAATCTTACTGATTGAATTTCTTGATCTCTTCTTAGTTTTCTTACTTCTTCTTGAAGATTACTATTATTTTCTAATAGTTCTTTGGTTACCTCATTTGCTTCATCTAAATTTCTTGAATGGATGTCTTCAATTCTTTCTTCAATGTAGAGTTGGTCATTCATCTAGATTGCAAGATATTTTCTTCTTGTCAGGGATCGAGAGAGTTGCTCCTTTGCTTTTTTGAGTTATCCAATAGCCAATTCCAAATATAGCTTCTCATTGTCAATAGCCTTTTCAAGTTTGAATACCTTCATAGCCTTTGATCTTTACTCAAGTTGTTAAACTTTTCTTTGAGAACCACAAAGCTCTAATACCAATTGTTGGAAATATATGTTATAGGCTAAGTTACTGAGAGGGGAGGGGTGAATTAGTAACCAATAAAACTTAATCCTTAATTAGCAATTAATCCTTCATGAGTATTCTGATCTAATTCCATGCATGAGAAACTAAAAACATAAAAGCATTTATAACACTTATGACACAAAATTTGGTGACCCATAAAACTTCCAAATATAAAGTAAAACTAGGGTGGGGATGATACCCACAATCTTTATTACTATAGTATAAAGTTGGTTTGTTAAGGCTTACAATGATCACTTTTGATGATCTACCCTGTGTTGGCTCTTGATTTAATAGAGTTTGAATAAACAAGTATGCAAGGAAAGAATGCATCTATGGGTAACTATCTCCAATAATGGACACAATTCACCAAGAACTTGGGCCAACTATAAGGCTACACTCCTTCACTTCAGGCTCTAGAAAACATAGGTAGGTGAACCTCTTAAGATCTGATTATGTGACCAGTGCAATGAGAATAATTAAGATCTAGAATAACAGATGAAACCCCTAAATCTTCTATACTTAACCAAGAAATCACAAGCATGAAATAGCTAATAGCATGACTCATGAAACTGGTAAGCTAAGTGAGGGTTAAACTTTGGATAACTTTTAACATAAAAGGGAAAATTGATTTAATATGTTGATATCAGAAAGACCAGGTATGAACAACAAAACCTAATGATCCTATCTCTGATCAATGCCTTATCTATTGGGAAATTAAATGAATTAAAACCATACATCTTCTGAAAATCTTTGACATAATTCCTAAATCAAGATCCCTAATCTATCTTTCACCTTATCAATAAACATCTACTTCAGATTTGAATCTCATACCCAAATTATCCCATCACAAAATCTGCAAACCCTGTGATAAAAACCAAGCAATTACATGGCTCTTTGTTCCATAAGCAAGACATTTCAATCACATACATCCTTAAATAGAATGCAACCTAATTCATGCTCTTGGTTCAAAAATTAGAAGAAATTGCATATCCATGAACAAGAGACAAGATTCAAACCAAATTAAAAACCCTTTTCTGTATTTTATTCATTCTCTTTGAAAATGAATACATGAAAGATGTACAAAAAATAACTTAGAAATCACCTAACAAATCCAAACTATATGCATTAAAACTTAAAAGCTGCTATTCAATACAAGAGACAATGCTGGGTGTGTGGCTTTCATAGCCTGAGTAGAGCTCCTAGAATTGGAAATTGAAAACCAACCAACAACCTTTTTCCAGAGAAAAAGAAAGAAGACGTATCAAGAAAGAAACTCCTGGATTTGATCAAAAAATGACAAGTGTCCCCTTAGAATTCTTTCCCAAGAAGCTAGAAAACCTCTTTCTACCTTCTCTCATCAACTGCCAATATCAAATCCTCATCATTGGGTTTCCAAAAACAAGAAATATCTAGGATATTTGATTGAACATCATAACTAATTTTGATGCCAAAATGAACTGAAGGCAAAAGTTAGTTAAAATGACCCTTAAAGGAAATAAAAACTTATCAAAATTACTTTTTTGCACATTCAAGTTTCAAATTTCTTTTACATTTGCTTTCTAACCAATTTTGATGCTCCATGGTGAAAAACACCCATTCTACTTACAATACCCTGAAATTTACAAATTCTCTTATAGCATGAATCGGTAAGCACCTGTGCAAAAACCAACCTCAGAAATGGAAAATTCAAACCATTTTGGTTCCAATGGTATATTGGAGCACCTATTTTGAGCAAAAATTGCCCCTATTATGACCATTTGAAATTTAGGCTCCTGCTTATATGCTTTCAAAGCAATATATTGCACAAATATTTGAATTCTTCAAAAGTTAAAACTATATAATAATCTCCTACTCTATTTAAAAATGAACTGCACATGATTTAGGAAGATATTTAAAATAATATTTTAAAAATCATTTTATTTTTTTGCCTTATCTTCCATTTCGGGTAAACCTTGTTGACCAACCCTAGTGACATGTTTCAATACATGATTAGATAAGACCTACACAATCATTTGTCCCTACCACCTAGATGCCATGTGGCATCATCTCATTGGTCCAACACTGCCATGTTAGCACACCACCTGGATGCCACATCATGGTCACTATGTCGCTATGTTAACTAGTGTGCAACTTTGCTTGAGTGACATAGTGACATCTATCAGATCTACCACATGGCATGATCTGGTGCATCATGAGATTTGATTGCCATGTCACATCTTGCCTTGAAGTTCATGCCATGTGGCATTTTGGTTGGTCCAAAATTCCACATCATCACTACATCATCATCTCATTGCTACACACATTGCCTAGCTACCACTTGTCATTCACTGGTTCACTAACTACATTGTGCAGGCCCCGCAACAACTCCTGCTAGATTCCAAGGTTTTTTGGTAGGTCACTATGTCGCTACCAAAAAACCTTGCCATTTTTCAGTGGTGACATAGGGACCTGCTAGATTTCGGCCACTTTCAAGCGATGATGTCAGTGCTCTTACTTGTTCATTGGTTCAAAATTCAACTTTCATACCTCCACATTAGCTAGATGAGTGGGCCCCTCCTCTTCCTTCACTACCTTTAAAAGGTGTGTGTCTTTAAGACACTTAATGAATGTGTGTGATTGTATTTAAACTCTAAAAGTCTTGCCACCTAGGCAATGTGGGATTAATATCTTGCATTGATTCTCCTTTTTTCTCTATGCCTCTTTTGTTCAAGATCTTTGAAGGTGTCTCTTGCAACTTGCTCTTCCACTACATTCAATCCAAGTAGTCCATTGCGTCTTCCATAATTCAGGTCAAGCTCTGAATCAACAATAAATTTGAGCCCATGGAATGTAACTAACACAAACTCTATATGAATGTCTTGAGAAAAGGGGATGGAAACAAAGGACACCAGTATATGTCTGATCAGATATAGTCATGGCAGATATTACATTAGCTGCCTTATCCATGTTGGTGACGGCTTTACCATTCTGTTCCACTGACGCAAATGATGCCACCCATGACTTAAGCACTGAGACAATCGTTGACTTTGGAACCCATCTTTACCATAGCAGCTACCCTTCCTTTAATCTGCGTGGACCTATTCTCTTTCAGTGGTTTCTATTTTAGTCAGCCCCTACTCTCCTGTGACTATCTTCTTTTAATGGGGATTCTTTACTCAACATGGATGGAATCTTTTGTTCATGGTGGATAGCATTGGTTAGTGGGTTCTTTGTTATGGATTTCCTCCTCTTAGGCATGGAGCTCTATTTTGGGTGGGTGTTCTATCTATGTCATCTTCCTGCATCTAACATGGAGTTCCCTACTTAGCATCATAGTTTGTGGATTGAGCTTTTACTTGTAGCTTTGGCTTCTTTGAGGCTCCCTTTGCTTGAAACATGTGGGGCTCTCTTGCTTTCATGGCGCTTCCTCCTTTTACTTTGACTATGGCTTTTTAGCATTGGGGCATTATCTTGAGATGCCTCTCCTGCTTCATATTGCAACTTCCTTTGCTTCTTGATGCCATAAAAATTTCATTATTACTTTCCATTGAGTTGTCTCATCCAGTCATCTTCTTTACTTCAAACATCAGTCACCTTTACCTTTCTACATCTCATCACTACCATCTTGTACTCTACTCACCTTCCTCTTAACAACATGATGGTATTAACACTCATGACCATCCTGACTGCATGAACACCAAACTATTTTCTCCTTGTGACTTGAACCAAGGATTCTCCTCTCATCAGGGGTTCACAACTACCCTTACGTTATAGGCTCATGCCCATTGACTCACCATTTTTCACATGTAGACATTGACATAATTTTTTTTTTGCTATTGGGCTAGCATGTATTTGAAGATCTACTACAATCACACAGAGTAGGGAATCACTTAAGATTATTTAATGTGAAGGGTAGAAACAATGTATTGATATACTATTTTCTATTTTAAATTCTTTTAGTATGTTGAAGATAGAAGGTTCAAGATGAAAGAAGAATGTGCATTAACAATAAACATTGGTTTGAAGGAGAGGGCAGTTCAAGTTCTCTGAACTTTGTTTTAAGAAAGATCACCCCAAAAGGTTGGCTATATAAGCTATGTCATTCATAGGGGTAATATCATCCATATCCATAGTTGCATCTATAGGGATATCTTGATATGAAAATCTCCCTTATCCTTCTTAGGAGTTCTACTATTAGAATGAGCACATATCAAGATGTTCATTTATGATAATGTGTCTTCCTCATATGATATTTCCACAAAATGGACATAAAAACTAGTCTTTATCATCAATGTTCCACATAGAATTCCTTCAACATCTTCATTTAAATTTCCATGTGAAAATGGAGCTGTTTTAACATTCACAAAACCATCTGCATCTTTTGTAATTCAAGCTTGTATTTGTTTGACCAGAAGCTACCCAGTGTTTTGTCTCAATGCTTTCATCAAATGTCATTGATTTTACCAAGCTTGCAAACATAAGAGCTGGTGTAAACACAATAAACACAATCTTATCAATCTGATGGGATTACTCGGACCCCAAAGTGGGTCCGACTAATTTTTTTTTCATTTTTGAACACTAAACCTTCAAACTGATTCATTCACATTTTAGCATTGATTTGAAAAAAAATTCGACCACTGAAAATGAATTTTAAGCTTATTTTACATCTTTTTGCAAACTGTCAATTTTGCGTCAAGAGGTCCTTTGACTGGCTTTAAAACCTAACCTGAACAATTGATCGGGCTTTGAAATTAGACACACTGATTCTTTGTTCCACACATTTTTACCTTGTCAAATCTCATCTTATGATGAATTCTTAGTCAAAAGATATTGACTGATGAAATTTCCCTCTCAAATCTGCCTGCAAGAAAACATGTTAGAAAACCATAAAACTTGTCCAGATTTGGCTTTGAAAACTGGGTAAACGGACACTTGGGAGAACAAAAATTGGGGCATTGGTTCACTGTCATGAGGAGAGTATAAATATATGATTTGGGCTCATGATGAATAATTGAGCAAAAATGGTGGGTGGTCAAAGTGGGCTACTTAGATTTTTCAAATTGGAAACAATGGCAGAAAAGTGATTTTTGCAAAAGGAATTGACCTGGAAAAGTGTGCAAACAGATTCATCAAGATTTAAGAATTAGCACACTTAAAGTATTTTTACAGTACAACATAGTGGTACAATCCATTCAATCTAACCTATCACAAATTTTGAGATATAACATCACAAACAAGGGTACTGATCAATCTACTCCTTTTGACATCAATAAAAAGTTAGAAATTGCATTTGGAATCGCATTTGAAAACTAATCAAATGGATTCGTCATAACCTCAAACTAAAAAAATAACATGTCTCTGACCTCTAAAATGTAACACAAAAGAAAATTTCTCATTTTGGTCAAGTGGATCAAAATAATGGCAAGTCAAACAGAGCTACCTAGAATTTAGAACAAATTGCATCAGCATGACATTGATAAATGACCAACTTTGAGGGATTCAAAACCTAGTCAAACAGATTTGAAATGACTCAAAATCTGAAACATAGGCTCTTTGGTATGGACACTAAATATTCCCAAAGCAGCAAGTCATGAAACATTACTGGGTGCGAGATATTCAATTGCAAACATGGCCTCCTGTTGTTATTTGACAGATGAAAATGTAGATTTGACAATTGCTCAAAACAAGACTTTATGAAATGACTCAAAATCTCAATTTAACTTCATGAAACAAGTGGATATACTAAATGGAAGATGCTAGAAGCATTAAACATCTCTTATGCCTAAAATGGATAGTCGGGTACATATGCATCAAAAAATGTTTATAGGGCTTAATTTTCTCAATGGTACTTAAAATTGGGGCTACAATTTTAAGCACTAACACCCTATTAGGAGCACTAAGGATTGCTAGGTCCACCTTGCAAAAGGATTTACAAATATACAATGGAGCATGCACTTAGTAAAGAGATTTACAAAAGACTATTAAGTCTACCTTATGAAATGATTTAGTTGATCCACTTGTTAGGATGAAATAGTGGCTGATCTTTGATCTGAAACTTGGTTTGCTGAATGAGATTTCATTGAGTGTAATGATCACCTTGCTATGATAAATACATATTATTTTCTCCTTATATTTTTGTAGCCTTGTATGTTGGAATTCACTAGTGGGAAGAATACTTAATCTTTAATTGCTGATTTCAGATCCTTGTCCTGTCCAATATGATCTGATCCTTCTTGATCTGATATAACTCTATTCAAAGTGTTGATGTTTTGATCTAATGTTCACTGATTTGCTGACTGATACTAAAATGATATTCCTCTTCTTCTAAGCCTTTAGACCCCTTTAAAATTTTCTAGCATTCTCTTCTTGCATTCTTGTACCATACTGAGATAATGGGGTTTTGACCTCCTTAAAAAGTTTCAAGACTTAGAGTTAGGTATGAATCTAAGATTGAGATTCATCCATTTTCCTAGTCAATTCTTTCCATTTTTTGATTGGTCACATGTTGATTTTGTATGGAGTTAAAAAGATTTGATCTTATCTTTTAGATCCCTCGAGATTGATCTTGAGTCAACTCAAAATAGTTTACATCTTAGTTTGTGAGGGCACAAACTCTTATGTTGATTCTGTGTTACTCAGCACTTACTGATTATTGATACTCAACACATAGAGGAATTATGTCTTTCTCAACTCCTATAGTAATTTACTCTTGCTTGGCATCTATACTTTATTTGGTACATATATTCGCTCGACATCAATTGTCACTCGACAATTGAAACTTGCTCGACACTATCTATCTACTCGACATCTGAATAACTTGGCACCTATTGAATTTTTGGCTTAGCACATACTATAGATTGACATCAATATTATATTCAACATCAACTTAGAAATTTCTTAAGTGTGTTGAAACTCAATTATCAAAACCAATCTAAGATCAACAATCTCCCCCTTTGACATGAGTGTCAAAAACACTTAACTAAACATTATGAATCTAACCTCTATGAGTATAATATACATCTTGTTTGTCATATGTACAAAACTTCAAAATTTTGTGAAGATATGTCAAAATTTATATCTCCCCCTGAGTTGATGTGCCTTTGTTGTACCCAAAACTTCTCATGCTAGATTTTTCTCATGCTAATTATGCTTTTCCTTATCATTCTGCCTTATCCATCTTTTTCTATCTACTTTATTTTTGCTCCCCCTTTCACACATCTTTCCTTGTAGTTATTGTATCCTTTTGGATTTATTATTTCTCAAAATCTATCTCCTTATCTCCCCCTTAGTTTTATCTCCTCAAAAAATGTTATCTCCCCCTTTGTTGATACTTATGTCAAAGGGTGCTAAACATTAACCAAATACTTTGCCAAAAATAATTTATTTACCTCCATAATAATCTTCAAAGAAACATCCCAATTGTCTAGTGTAATTTCCAGTGCTTTAAGCTGGATGGCTATCTTTGTGCAAGGTGAACTAGGCCTTCAAGTGTAGAAAGACTGGGGTCTTTCTTTAAAACATGCTCAACATAGGCCAATTCCTTCTGCAAAACTTCCATGTGAGGGGTGATAGCAGATTGTAGTTGTATCATTTTGGCTTTTGTGTTTACCTCATCTACTGTTAACACAACTAATTCCTTCTGAGTGTGAAGCTTGTAGAAAAATGTTTCTCACTCTGAGATGGATCCTTGGGTAGCTACATGCTTAATATTTTAAGGTTCCTCTCCAAGCTCATTATCCTTTGGCTAGTCTCTTGTATGAAAACTGATGGATCACATAGTTTGGAGTACAATGAGAATATGTTCTCAAGTATTGCTTTTACCTTTTCTATCCTTTTGGCCAGGTCCACCTAAGATAGTTCTATTTCACTTGATATTCATTCATTTACTTTCATTTGAAACTTCCTTTTGGACCATTCTAATAATTTTGCATTAGTGTGCAGGTCTTCATTCCGTACCTGGTCCACTATATTGGATAATTGTTCCATAATTGGCTTGGTTTGATCAGGTACTTGCAATCTGAATGCATGTAAAAAGATGTCTTTGATTTCAATTAAAGCTTGCTTGTATTTATACTCATTTATAAGTATTTCTTATTTCTTCTTCTTCTCTAGTGCCTCTTACACTTCATTTATCTATTCTATATTCACGATTTTATAGTATGACTATCTTTTCATCAAGAATAGGGTCTCCAAAGTGAAGTACCTTTGCAAATTTGGCAGAGCTTGAGCCTGGTGCTAAAACTTGAAGTGGTACTACTTCAGTGTTTGGCTATTGTGTTGTTCTTGTAGGGGTCCTTGTTGTAGGAAAATTTATCAGTGTTTTTATTGCCTCTTTTTCTTTTTCCTTAGGGGTCTTCTTCTCTTTTTTTCTTCCTTGATCAATTATTGTGATATGAGGTGGTGCACCTTGTCCTTGTGTAGTAGGAACAGAGGTATCCTTCTATCTTGTTTGATCTTTTACTTGCTCCTTAGTAGTTGTTGTGACTATAATTGTGGAGTCAACCCTAGTTGGTGTGTCTTGTGTGGCTTTCTCGTGGGGTTGTCCACTTGTAGCTATTTGGATATGTGAAGGTGGTTCTTGTGGATTCAACTTCTCCTTTGTGATATCAGCTACTACCTTTTGTAGTTCTTCCACACCCACCAAGACTAGGTTAGTACATAACTATTATTGTAGTGTGGTCTAGTGAAGGATCTTTTATAAGGTCCTCTATAGTTAGTGGATTTATGTTCTGACTAGTACTATTAGGAACGTCCTTTACAATTACTATATTTGTAGGTGTGGGAGTTACATGTGGAGGACATGGTGGTGGTAGTTGTGTGTCTTGCACACTTTGATCTATCTGCTACTATTCAGTAGTTGCCATGTCATCTTTTTGTGTCTCCTTCTCCACCATTACATATACTTTATCTTTTTCTCCTTCTTCTTCCTTATCATTCTCATCCTCTTTTCCTCTCCATTATTTCTCCCTTCAAAGGGATCTTCTTTCCTTCCTTTACAGTTGTGAGGCCATAGATTACTTTCCACATTAGAGTGGACTTCTTCACAATATCCTCAATTTTATTTTACAAAATACTAAATGCTCTATATTTGGGTGCAAATTTGCTGCCATGCTTCTTATTTGCCTTACTTATTTTCCCTTTAGTAAGTTCAGGCATAACATGAGCCAATGTTGACTATCTTATTTCCTTTTCCATATTTAGACAATAATGCCATTTATTCTCTGTAATTGAATATAACTCCTTAGGCATTGTATTGTCTAGTTCAAGTGGAGTATTCTTGAATTTTGCCATCATGGTGTAGATTGAATCTTCCACCATGTTTTGTTCCTCTCTATTCAACTTATTGAAATCAATACCTTTTAATCCAAACAAGTCTATATTATCTCTAATATTGTTAAAAATATTCTCTAGATTAGACTTAGTGGTGTGATTTACCACTCTAAATTGGCTATTATCATCTGATTCGATTATCTCCTCATCTAATTTAGGAGGTGCACATTACTTTCTTCTCAGCTTCTTCTTAGCTGGTCCTCCCCACTATGTGACCTTCTTCTTTTCCTATTCCTTAGCCACCTTTGTTGAAGCTCTTGTGTCTGCCCTTGTAGTGGGTTTTTTTGGGCTAGGTTTAGCTATTTTCTTTCCTCTAGGCTGAGTTGTAGGCTATTTTTGTGCCTTTCTCTTCTTTGTCTCTACCTTAGGTGCTTCCTTGGTTTGCTCCTACTTGGAACCTTCTTCTTCTTTAATATCTTCACCCATTCCTTGGGTCAATGAAAGTGGCCCTTGATCCTGCTCTTCTTCTTCATCATCATCATCTTCTTCTTCTGCTTCTACTGCACCTTCACCAAATTTTGCCTTAAGTTTCTTCACCAATTTGTCCTTTTCCTTCAAGGTTGAAGTAGTTTTCAATTCCATATCCACTTTGGATCTTACAACATCAAAAGTGCCAAAGGGTTGGGCACTTTTATCAATATCCTCTGCTACCAATGCTATTATTGCTGCTGATGCCTCTTCGATATTGATCTCATAATCAAGTGGCCTTAGCCATCTCACCCTTGGTACTGCTGCTTGAATGTATGTGAAATCATGATCTACTAGAAAATATATGTCATTAATGTGCTGCTCAACAAGAGAGACAGGTATCCTGAGTCTTTGTTTCATAGACTTCTTGAAGTCTTCAAAGTAGCTGGTCATTATGGTCTCAAAATTTGCTCCCATCTATTCTATGTATTCATTCACCTAGACTACTATGGACCTATTTGTCTTCTAGCTTATCTTTCCAAAAGAGGGGAATTCATTTTGAACATAAAAAAAGTGCATATCAAAATTGCTCCAAATTCTCTTTGAGCCCCCTTTATTCTTCTTATAGCTCCCAAATTCTCCATAATTTGTTGTAGTTGCAATTCAGCTAGATCATAAGTATGATCCTTTTTGACAAGTTTGTAACCAACATCTACTGCAATGTAGGGAACATTTTTGAGTTAGCTTGATTGGTAAAATTTGTGGGATATGATTCTAACTACAAATTCAACAAGAGGATCTTTGATTGTGTCTATTGTCATCCCTCTCTTGTTCCATTTTTCCCTAATGTTCTTGTCTATGGTTTCTTTCGAGTCACTCCTTAGGATTTTGGGCCATTCTAGGGTTGGATACTTGGTCACCCTATGTATAACTTTTTTAGATATTTTAATAGGTCCATCCTCTAACCAAAGGTTTCCATCATGGATTTGCCTCAACACAATTCTATCTGTTCTGTCTTGAACACAGTAGGAAAATCTAGGGCATGAGTTAATCCCTTCCTCTCAACAATTTGAAATTCTTCCTTCAAAACTCCATTCTCACACAATCTGTCATATGACTCCCTGATTTCCATATCACCTATTGCACCAATCTTGTAGTTGTAACATTTTCTTACATCTTGCACCATCACCACTTTAGGTGGAATCATAGATAAAGCTCTAGTAGGGTCATTTTTGTATGCAAGATCAGGGATTGGTCTAAAGTTAGGTTTCTTGGCTTCATTATTCACTAGTTGGACTTCAAAAAACTCCTTTTCTTGAGGTTTCCTAGAACTAGAGGCCATTTTTACAATCTAGAGTTTCAAAACTTAGAAATAGTGGAATTGCATAGCTTGGCACAAGTGTAAATACCTTAAAATTAATGAAATGGTGCTGAATCTATGTTGGAATCTGCTCAAATACTTGAATCTCTACTTGGAAACCCTTTCTTCTCTCTTCTTTCTTTTTCTCTATGATCTTGATAATGAAAAATGATTGAAAACTCAACCATATACCTTTCATTTCATAACATTTAATGGTTTGTGCTTGTACAACTATCCACTTGGCTCCTTAAGCAATTTTTCTTTACTCAACTTCCATTTTCTTTTCAGCACTCAACATATACTAGAGTTTTACTTACTTGGCTTCAATATAAATTTCCCTTCTATCGACATTAACTAACTTTGGTAGATAACTCTGAATGTACTAGGTCTTTACTTGGCATTTGAGGACAACTTTTCTTAGTCAGCAACACTTGTGAATTTTTTTAACTTTGCATCTTTATTCATGCTAATCATTCCTTTTTCAATACTTAATTGTCTTGGAACTTATGTATGATAAAGCTTTGTATATCAGTTCAACATACCTTCTTTTGCTTAGTTGGACAAAGTGTGACCACTTGATCTTTTGGGTAAACTAATCCCTCCATTGGATGTGTTTCCTTCATCTTTCTTCTTCCATGTTTTATTCATTTCTCCTCTGATGTGTTCAACATCAACTTTTTCTTTTCCTTTGTTGAACTTTGAGTTGAGTACCTTTGACCTTGTTGGGTAGTTCTTGCTTATGTGTCCAGTCTTCAAACAACTAAAGCATGTAGTTTGGCTCAACCATCTACTGTAGCTTCCACTAAAATGTGTTCTTATGCAATTTTCAGGAATGTGTCCATATTCTTGACAGTAGTGACAACTTTTCCTAGTGTTGTAGTCCCAATTGTAGTGATGTCCTTGAATTTTGGTCTTTGTTAGTTGGTTAAGTGTCCACATAGGCTTTGGTCTGCACTCAAAAGATCTATGTCCATACTTCTTGCAATTATAGTAGTGATCTTCAAATCTTGGTGTTTTGATGGTTCTAGTCCTGCAGTCATGTGCCTAATGTGCTTGCTTGTTGCACTTGTGATAGTAACTCATGTTTTTAGGTTTGTCATGCTGATTGGCATTCTTGCTCCTATACACATTATAGGTATGCCCCTTTTTACCACAAAAATGACAAGTGGGTTTAGTATTCTTACCTTTGTCACTTCTTTCTTCTGCAATCTTTGATGACTCTCCTTCTTTAGTGCTAGTGTATCCTAGTCCTAAAGTGTTATTACCGGGTCTTGGTGATTTTAATAGCTATTCAAAGTACTTGATAGCTTTGTTAGGTTTGTTGAATCTCTCTAAAAATTTCTTCTTGTTCATTTTGCATCTTTAGTGTGAAGATCTTAATGTCCATAACATTCAACTCATGATGGGCATTCATCATTTGGGTTGGGGTGCCTAGCTGCATGTTGGAAATTCTTGCAAGCTCAATTGACTTTTCCTCCAGTCTGTTGGCAAGGTTTATCTTATCAAATTCTATCATAGCCTTATCTTCAATATCTCTTTTCTTTTGTTTAGTCACTTCACAAAGCATCATGGCTTGTGATTCTTGTTTAATCTTGAGAGTTCTGATCTCTTTTGCTTGAGCTCTATTTTTCTCCATTAGGTCTACTATTGCTACATCAAACTCCTTTGAATCTCCATTTGCAAATACTTTTGAGATGTCAATCTCCTTGTACTCTATATCATTTTCAGCTATGGCAATCTCTCTTCTTCTCTTTAGGGATTTCCTCAATTCTTTCCTAGCTTCTTCTAGAGAATGTAGAATGAGATGTATCTCAATCTCTTGGTTCTCTATGATCTTCCCAAGTTTGTAGACATCCATTTCTAGATATTTTCTTCAAGCTGTAAGGCTTCTCCTTAGAAGAGCTTAGCTCTGGTATTGATTTTTGGAATTCACAAGTGGGAAGAATACTTAATCTTCAATTGCTGATTTTAGATCCTTGTCTTGTCCAATTTGATCTGATCCTTTTTGATCTGATATAACTCTATTTGAAGTGTTGATGCTCTAATCTAATATTCATTCATCTTCTGATTGATACTACAATGTTTTCCTCTTCTTCTAAGGCTTTACAGCCCTTTAAACTTTTCTAGATTTCTCTCCTTACATTCTTGTACCATATTGAAATTATGGGTTTCAACCTCCTTAAAAAGATTTTGAGACTTAGGGTTAGGTATGAATCTACGATTGAGAATCATTCATTTTCTCACTCAATTATTTCCATTTGTCCGATTGGTTGTATGTTGATTTCATAGAGAATTAAAAATATTTGATCTTATCTTTTAGATCCTTCAAGATTCATCTCGAGTTGGCTCAAAAATGGTTTACATCTTAGTTTGTGAGGGCAAAAAACTAGTATGCCAATTCTGTGTTACTTGGCACTTACTGATTATTAATGCTTGACACATATAGGAATTTTATCTTGCTCGACTCCTATAGTAATTCAATCTTGCTTGACACCTATACTTTACTCAACACATATACTAGCTCAGCATCAATTGTCACTCGACACTTGAAACTTGCTTGACACTATCTATCTGCTTGACATCTGAATAACTCAACACCTATTGAATTTCTAGCTCAACGCATACTGTAGCTTGACATCTATATTATACTTGACATCAATTGAGAAATTTCTTAAGTGTGTTGACACTCAATTGTCAAAACCAATATGAGACCAACATTATATTTTGCACTTCTACCTTTGTTTGCTTATTATCTTACTTCCATATATTCTATCTTGAATGTGATACAATATATTTCATTAATACCAATCCAATTACAAGTTAAAAAAGTCAACTACAATAAAGTTTACACAGAATACACAAAGTTGACCCAACTATAGAAACTCAAATTTTGAAGACTAGCTCGGTGAGGTTATGATACTTAACATCCATTGTCAATCCTTGGCATCATCATGCACTTGGTAGATGTAGAAGCTTGGTCCATACAGATCACTTCCAAATAGTCTTGAACTCGGTCTACATTGGTGGCTCAATGAATATTGTGAAACTCGATATATAAATTGAATCACTAGATTCATACTACATAGCTCGGTCAGTGCTATTACTACGAGCTTGGTATAAAATAAATCACTCGGTTAACATTGAGTGGCTTGGCTAACACTAGATTCACATCATAGTAACTATGAACTCAGTAAGCATTGCACAATTCAATTTTCACTGAGAAACTTGACATACAATGAGATGCTTGGTTTACACTACTAATCAAAGACTTGGTGGGAACTGCTCGGTGTAAATTGAATACTATCCCTTAGACTTGGTAGCAACTATAGAACTTAGTAGAGTCTAAAATTCTTGGTTAACACTATTAATTATACAATATGCTCAGTAGATACTTACAATCTAAATAAGTTTATGTCACTAATAACAAACATAATTGTAATGTCAACAAGAAGATCACTATGAAAGCATTGAAGTGGTTGAAAGTAAATTATTGAAGGTTGGTAAAGTCTATACAACAAAGGAAAAAGTTGAATTTATTTATTTATATAAGGAATTTCCAAATGTTTTTGCTTGGGAAAATTTAGATCTAAAGGGTTTTGATCTAGAAATAACTCAACATACTATAGAACTACTTCCAAATACCAAGCCCACAAAGAAGAAACAAAGACCTCTCAATCCTATTAGAACCTTTAATTTTCAAAGAATTGACTAAATTAATTGAAGGAGGTATCATGTATGAAATTAAGCATACTAGCCAAGTTTCTAATTTGGTTCTAGTGAGAAATAATAATGAGGAGATTAGATTATGTGTTGAATTTAGAGATTTGAGTAGAGCATCATTGAAGGATCACTATCTGCTACCCTTATTGGAATAAATACTTCAAGTGGTTTCTAGTTCAGAAAGGTTCTCATTGTTAGATATTTTTTGAGGGTATAACTAGATACGTGTAAAAAGGAAGATGAAGACAAGACAACCTTTACCAAAAAATGGGGCACAATGTCCTATCAAAGAATGCCTTTTAGCCTATCTAATGATGGTGCCACATTTCAATGAGAAATCGACATGCTTTCAAGGGGCTACTATAAAAAATGGTCTTGTATACCTTGATGATATAAATGTGATTTTCAAAGAATACTAATGATCATTTTGATAATTTGGAATATCTTTGAATCCAAAAAAATGCAAATTTGTGGTACACAAAGGCAAGCTAATGGGACACATTATATCAAAAGAAGGCATAGTAGTTGATCTAGAAAAAGTTGAAGCAATATTTGAGTTGACTTTACCCAATCACAAAATAGGGCTTCAAAGCTTCATTGGGAGAATTAATTTTGTAAGAAGGTTTATGCCCAACCTTGCTTCTTTACTCAAGCCTCTCACATCAATGCTTTAAAAGAATGCAATTTTCACTTGGACCAAGGAAGGTAAGAAAAGTTTCCAGTTGTTAAAACAAGCTCTATCATTAATCCCAACCTTGGTTCATCCTAATTTTGCTAAGGATTTTATTTTATATGCACATGGGAGTATTGATGTTATTTTAGCTGTTCTAGTATAGAAGAATGATAAGGGATATGAACAACCCATTTCTTTTTATAGTAGGGGTCTTTAAAGTTATGAACAACATTATAGTCTTCTAGAGAAATGTGTATTTTCTATCATCAAAAGGCTTAAATTTTTTACACATTTGTTGTCTAATAACAAAGTTAACCTTATGGTCTCTCACCCAAGTGTCAAGGATTTATTTCTCAACAAAGATCTTAATGAAAAGTGCACAGGTTGGATTACTAAGGTGATGGAGTATGATCTTGACATGAAAATCACCAAATTGGTAAGGGGTAATAGACTATGTGAACAAATGGTGGATCAACCATCACAAGATACATAATAGGATGATAAGACATGCTATGAATGTAAAACTAACTAATTTGGCTAGCTGAAATGGTCCATTTCTTACATACGAGTGAATGCTCTCCAAGGCTAGATAGAGCCAAGAGATGGTATTTTTTCTTACAGTCTATTCCTTACATTCTATTTTTTCTTAGAGCCAAGAGATCACAATGGGATATTGTTGAGATGTGTTGTTGTTGATTAAGTTAGCAAATCCTTCAAAGAGTTTCATGATTAAGGGGGCCATTTTTCTCCAAAGACAACAACCTATAAGATAATGAGGGTCATGTATTATTGCCCTAATATGTTCAAAGATTCCCATGCTTGGGCAAGTAAATGCAAACATTATGCATTGTTTTCTAGAAAGGAAAGATTGGTTGCATTACCTTTGCAACCTATACTAGTTGCTCAACCCTTCATGCGGTCAGGCATTGATTTTGTTGGTCTTATAAACCCAAATTCTAGCACTGGTCACAAATGGATCATGATTGCCACATATTACTTCACTTGCTAGATGGATGCTATAGCACTAAGGGAGGCAAAAAAAATTTCTATTTTGAACTTTTATGGTGATTTGGCTACCAGGTTTGGGGTCCCTAAATTTACAATCTCTGATAATACTTTAGCATTTGTGGAGGCTAAAGTAGCTGAATGGGCATTGATAAATGGCATTTATCTAAAAAATTCATCAAATTATTATCCTTAGGGTAATGGTCTGGCTAAAAGCACCAATAAGAATTTGTTGAGGATATCAAAAAGACCTTCGAGGAGAAATAGTGTGATTAGCATTCTAAGATAAAATCAACCTTATGTCTTGATAGAATTACCCCTAAAAAAATTCTTGATAATTCACCTTACATCTTAGTATATAGAAAAAAAAAATAAACTACCTATTTCTATAGAGTTCCATCAATTGGATCTAGCTGGCCATTTGATGCTTTTTGAAGAGGATGATCTGTTAAAGTTGAGGTATGCTAAACTACTAGAGCTATAGGAAGAAAGGGGAAGGTGATTATAGAAAATCGAGTACCAACATGTTCAAACTAAGAGGGTGTTTAATAGGAAGTCTATTCTCAAAAAATTCAAGGAAGGAGATCTAGTTCTAAAGTGGGATGTCTTGAAGAGTCAGCTAGGTCACCATAACAAGTTTTAACACATGGGAAGAGTCATTTTTGAAGGCATACTTTTTTTTTTAAAATGACCATATCTGAGCTAGAAGAAGAAGTATGAGCTAGAAGCATGGATAATAAAAAAGTGAAGATGCCACCAACTTTTCAAGGATTCCAAGCATGTAGGTTTTTTAAAGTCATTAATGTCACACTCCCTTTTATAGAGGTAGATAAATTCTAGGAATAATAGAGATTTTCATTACTAGTTGTGCAAATATTTGAGTTTTTAGAGTAGAGTTAGAGTTGCAGAGTGAAGTTAAGAAAATTTATAGCATCCAATAGTTAGAATTATTGAGATTATTTTTTGAGATGGGAAAGAAAGAAGGTGAACTAATATCACAAGCTATAATTGAAGAGTCCTCTTCAAATGGAAAAGTCCTAGCCCATTCATAGATGAATGGATGCAGATTCTACTATTAATATTAGATTGTTTTTGACAAGTTAGTGTCTATACACTTAAGTCATTTACTTAGTTCATGCCAAACAAGTAACATATGCTGAGCACAACATACAAATTAGAGCATGCTAAGTAAATAGTAAGTGCCAAGTCATTCAAGTGATGAGCAAATAGTATGTGCCAAGTGATTCAAGTGCCAAGTAGATAGTGCATGTCGAGTCATTCAGATGTTGAGTGACAATATTGAGGTCATAGTTATTGCCAAGCAATAGGGACTTTATATGTTGAGTAATATAGTTTTGACATAGTTGTTTGTATTGGCACTGTGGGTGTAAATAAGTATTTACTTATTACACTTACTTAAGTTTACTTAGGTTAATACATTATTTTGCATTATTTTATTAGGTGAGACATTTAGGAGTTTGTGTACTCTCATGAGTTACACAACTCTAATTATGCACATGGTGACTACAACATAGGAGTTTACATCATTCACTGAGTTTTCATGTTGACAACATAGTTATCCACACTCCTCATTTAGCACATGTTGTCTACACCATTGATTTGCGTGTTACACCATTGTAGGATTATCCTCACATCATCACACTTAATTCTATGCTTAATGGAGGATAACCCATATCTAGTGGACATGTGCCTGGTTGTATGACTTATCATGTTGCTGACATCTATGCATTCTAGAAGCTCTCCTGAGGCCTATATATACACACACTCCTAGTGTACTCTTAAGCTAGCATTTTGAATGAATATCATCATTCTAATGATACTCTATCTATTTTGGTCTACTGTGTGCTTGTGTTTGAGTTCCTTGGCCTTAGGTAAATTCTGGCCTAAGCCAAATTCTTACATGGTATCAAATCTTTGAGGGAGCTCCTCTACAATAACTATGTGAGATTGTTCATGCTTTAACACCTCGACATGAATCTAGAGGATCTATAGAAATTAGGAGTGTCTAGAGCTAGATTTGACATCACCATTGCATTTAGAGCATCGATTCGGTGAAGATCGACTATAAATTTGCCTATGTTGGGTGAAAGTTGATCGTGAGGCAAATTGGAACTCGAAGGCCTTGATTTGCAGTTCAAGTATGGTCATTCTATTGATCTGATTATTATTATTTTAGATCTAAATTATTTTTTGTTCTCTACATTTTTGGGTATTTTTTGAATTATTATTTTTAGAATTATTTTCCCAATTAGGCGTATAGGAAGATAAATTTTTTTAGCCGAACTAGGTAGTGACACCTTGGCTTAGCTCTGTATTTTTTGGCAGATATATTTTATTATTGCAGGGATTATTATTTTATTCAGCGGGCAATATTATTTTAAATATTGGGCATAGTACTATGCATTAAATCATATTGCGCAGGCCATACTGAATAATCGACCACCAAATTATGGGATCAACTAAAGCAAATCTGACAAAGATCTCACCAGATCGGTCAAGATCTAATCATCTGACAGGCTCTTTATTTTGGTTTTCAAAGCCTTGTGCATATAAAGTCTGGACTATTTTGCATCCCATGGAATGTGGGACTTTTAATTGTAGCTTTGATGATGGTTTTATGAAACCAGCAAAGCCCAAAATTTTTTTGGCACCCACAAAGATATAAACTTTGACCCCTTCTTGCATTTTTGGTAAACAACAAATAAAACTTGACGAACTCTGCATTTTCAGTCTAGTAGTCTGAGTCCATGCAGACCAATCTATGGTTGTCACATAGATAGTGCAGGGTGCCATCTACTCTGCCACATTCATAGTCAAACAACACCCAACATTTTTTGAGTAGCCACATAATGATCTCACAATTGCACACTCTAGACACATACAAACATATCTGCAACCAATCTAAGCTCACCATGTTGTGCAAACCTAGCATCCATGTCACGTACATAGGGATATTTCCACCACCTCATGCAGTGACTCATACCTATGTCACTAGTACATGGTCTGCCCAGTCATCACCACGTAGGGCACCCTATCTTCAGCCATGTGGACAAAGTCATTGTCCAGTCACCCAATAGCCCTGTGACATGTGGCAAAAGTCATCCATAATGTCAACGCTTATGTGGTGCATAGTTAGTGCCAACTCATCCACTATACCCTACCTAGTCATCTTTTTCTGTATAGTTCATATAAAGTGATGCCATCTTAACATCATCATAGGCCAAGGGGATGCTGATGTCATCAATCTATTGGCTTAAATTTGATGCCCTTTTGGACATCATTCTAGGAGAATTAGAACTACTATGATAGCCATATGACTGTCAAATTTAACTTTGTCATTTGCTGATGCAACCCCTCTCCAAATTGATTTTGGTTTTTGTAGTCTGACTTCGAGAGGCTACAGCTCAGACATCCAGACTCTAATCAAGTGCAATTTTTTTTGAAATTGAGTAGAATTTTCTAAAATTTTTAGTGGTACAACTTCTTTCTAGTCTTGGTGCATAGATTGTTCAAAATTTACATTTTTTAGTGATTGTATCTACATAATCTTGCATTTCGCAACTTCAAATGCTTCATATGGGCACATCTAGAGTCAAAAATAGGTTTCATTTTTTTTGAAAGTATATTATTTTTCATCTACTTTTTATATCTACTATCAAATTGTAGGGTTTTGTGGACAAAAGTGTCACTATTTGTAATATGACCTTTCTTTGCTTTGTAATGCTTTAGAATTGTAGCATATTATAAAGTTCCAAATTTGTAATTCATTAAGAGCTTGTAACAAGAAAAATCAAAAGTCCACAAAGGCCAAAATTGGCAAGTGGCCCATTGTAATTGCACTATTGATAAAATTCCCAAAGCATCTATTTTGGGGGGGTTTCTTGATTTAGTGAAAGGCGGGGGGGGGGGGGGGGGGGAGGTGTTCTTGGTGTTGTGTTCTCTCTTTTCTGCACCTTTCTTTCATTTTTTGCATTATGGGAAACTTTAAATTTCCTAAATTAACTCCTCATAACTATGCTACATGGTTAATTAAAATGTGGTATCACTTAATGCATAATGGAGTTTCACAATATGTAGATGGTACTCTTCCTAAACTAGGAGGTGATAACATATCAGCAAGTGATATTTCAACTTGGGTAGCAATGGATAGGAAAGCCCTAGGTGATATATGTTTGGGGGTAGATGATAAGATCATGTATCAAATTAAGAAGTGTTCTACATCCAAGGAAGCTTGGGATACCTTCGAAAACCTTTATGGGAAAGTATTTGAAGAGGATGTTTTCAAAATTGAAGATGAGCTTGTTTCCTTAGATCCTAAGTCATATGACTTAATACAAGATTTCATCATCAAGGTGAACAAACTAAGGACAAAGCTTACTGATTGTGGGAATTCTATCAAACATAATAGACTGATCTATCTCATACATAACAAGCTACCATCAAAGTATTCCACATTTGTATCTTCTTTTAACACATCAAAGACTACCTTAGGGTCTGCCTACAAGAAAGTCACTTTTGACAAATATGCTAAACTGTTGGATGATGAAGAAAGAAGTTGAAGTCAATGGGGATTCTCAAATAATCTCAATCTAAAGAATTGGTGGCCAACAATGAGGGTTCTCAAAATTTAGCTACACAATCTTCAAATAAAGGAAAGGGTAAGAAGATATGGAAGAACAAATCAGATGATGTAGAAAAGACAACACCATAATCCAATCAACAAGGCAAGTCCTCAAAGTCCAACAAGAAAGGGGACAACAATAAGGAGAAGAATAAGTGTGCTTATTGCAAGAAATTGGGTCATGAAGAGCATGAGTGTTATCTCAAAAAGATTGATGAATTTACCAATATCATGAACAAACATAATGTTCCATTGCCTAATGCTTACAAGGCGAAAGGGTATTCTTCAAATTCAAAGGGAAAAGGGCAAGCACTCATGGAAAATTCATACTCTTCAAAGGAAAGTATATTTGACTCAGGTGCCTCATATCACATGGGTTCTTCAAAGGAGGATTTTTCTTCAATGAAGCAGTCCAAGGTACCACACATCTTCATGGGGAATGATAGAAAAATGGAAGTTGAAGGGAAAGGAAATGTGGAGATGGAAAATGGAGAGTTTCAAAATGTTCTCTATGTTCCAAACCTAAGTTCAAATCTCCTCTCAATCTACCAAATCACTCACCTCAGAGATGGACATAGAGTTGAGTTCCTTCTAGACTTAGTAAAGGTGCATAGTCTTAAAGATGATTCCTTGGTTGTAGTGGGGAAATTAAATTATAACAAGAGGTTTTACTCTTTCTCTAATTTTGTGCCCAAGTCTCCTTCAAAGGCCTTGTTATCATAATCAAATTTAAACATGCAATTATGGCATGAGCAGTATGGTCATCTTGACTATTGCTATCTTCAACAACTTTACATATATAGAATGGTCAAAGGTCTACCTCAAATAAACTTTTCTAAAGGTGAATGTTCAATAGATTCAATAGATATGCATCTAGAAGGGAAGTTACAGAGAGGGAAGTCTTCAAGAGCACAAGGTTTTCTACAGATGGTTCACATGGTATTAGCAGGTCCTTTTGCATTTAGCCAGGGTTGCTACATACTTACCTTCATTGATGATTTTTCAAGGTTAACTTGGGTCTATTTTCTTCAGAACAAGAATGAAGTGTTGAACACATTTCTAGCCTTCAAGGCTCATGTAGAATAAAAATCTAGAAAGGCCATCAAAGTTCTTCGATTCTGAAGTATGTATGTGAATAGAAGAGTTATGGACTTTTGTAGACTTAAGGGCATTGATCTTTAGACTTTTCCAACATTTAGTCCACATAAGACAGATGTTGCAGCATTGAGGATCCAAACTCTTAAGTCTATGGCAAGTTTCATGATCCATGCCAAGTCTCTAGATCCATCATTAGAAGAAGAAGCAATTTCTAGTGCCACTCACATTCTTAGTCATTTTCCTCATCTAGCCTTAGATGGAAAGACTCCTTTTTAGGCATGGTATGGTAGAAAACCTATTGTGACACACTTTAGAGTCTTTGGTTGTCCTACATTGGCAAAGAGATCTTCTAGGGGATGAAAATCATAGTCACCTCAGCCTTGTACTTTCATTGTTTATGAAGACAGTGTGCAGGCATACAAACTTCTTGATATAGAGACACATTAGATATTTGTGGAGAAGGATGTTCACTTTGAGGAAAGTTCATCATGCTTATCCTCTTGTCTTCTTTGCATATCATACAGTATGGAAACTGATATTGACACCAGTGATAATGCTTCAATAGATTTAGAAATGTGGGGTTCTATCGACAGTTGAAATGAGAGGTCACTACCTTAGTTCAGTCCACATGCATACATAGCCATAGTGACAGGTCTAAAATAGTAGGGTACATCCAGTCTTCTAGATACAGGTTCAGTGATAGATTTGGGGTATAGTATTTATGATCTACCTATTCTTCTTGATGCAAAATCACCTTCTTCAGTTGTCATGAGGGCTTCAAACTCTCTTGTTCATTCTCTACATGATCGGTCCTCATAGGTTGAAGTGAATGTGGATACTTATGATCAACAGTTGTAGCAGGGTTCTTCATCAGTTGTAGAGATAGAAAGTTCTTTGTGACAGGTTCTTTAGCTAGTTAAGTAGGTTTCAAAGACATTACTTATCCATGGGATTCTTCCCATGCACAAAAAAAGCATCTCATTTGTACCTTTGGCATTGTTTCTTCCTAAGGGGAGGAACACCATTCTGTAGTCTTCATCAGAGTAATCACTATTTGAAATTCTTCTTTTGGGGGGTGGGTGGGAGCCTATCCTATCTCTCTTCCTCCTCTCATAATTCTCTTATGTATATACTAGATGTATGTCGTAATGGGGGGATCTTGATTACTCCATCCATCCATGCATCCCTATTTATCTCTCTTTTTGGGGGAGGGTTTTTCCCATGAGGTTTTCTCTCTTTCTCCACTTTATGAGATATTGCATATCATTATGTACATGGGTAACTAACATGGCCTAGTAGCTGGAATCCATCTTGCATATCATCCTATTTTTTGTAAGCTTAAGGGCATTACCCTAAGTTGCACTTAAGGGGGGGTGTTGGTGTAAATAAGTATTTACTTATTATACTTACTTAAGTTTACCTAGGTTAATGCATTATTTTGCATTATTTTATTATTTTATTAAGTGAAACTTAGGAGTTTGTGTACTCTCATGAGTTACACAACTCTAATTATGCACATGGTGTCTACAACACATGAGTTTGCATCATTCACTAAGTTGTCATGTTGACAACACAATTATCTGTACTCCTCATTTAGCACATGTTGTCTACACCACTAATTTGTGCGGTACACCATTGTAGGCTTATCCTCACATCATCACACTTAATTTTGTGCTTAATGGAGGATAACCCATATTTGGTGGACATGTGCCTGGTTGTATGACTTATCATGTTGCTGACTTCTATGCATTCTAGAATCTCTCTTGAGGCCTTTATATATAGGCACTCCCAGTGCACTTTTAAGCTGGCATATTGAATGAATATCATCATTTTGATCATACTTTGTCTATTTTGGTCTACTATGTGCTTGTGTTCTAGTTCCTTGGTCTTCAGTGAATTTTGGCCTAAGACAAATTCTTATAGGCCCAAACTACTATGTAAACCATTTTTGGTCTGACTTAAGGATTAAACTATGATATTTTGTTCATAAGCATGAATCTTATATGAAAATTCTTATGTGTTGCATGCATTCAATTAGATAAAGGGAAGGTTTAAGTGGTTATATGGATGAATCAAAGATGTTGATTCATACCTAATCCTGAGTCACCTAAGTCTTCTTAAGGAGGATAAAACCCTAAATGTTCTATGAGTGTAGAGTATGAGTAAGAAGGAGAGTATGCATGTGTAAATAAGATAGTCATCGTGACCAATGTATTATGATCTAAGATATATTAAAAAATTAGTTGAAGGAGAAAAATAAAGAAAAGAGTGAACAAAAAAGAAATGTCTAATGAAGAAGGATCAAGAATATATTGGTTTAGAGGTGATCTGACCTCAAGAAATAGAGTGCTAATCATAGTATCATTTCTAACACATTCTAATAGGTGAATCAGTCAAATATCTTAACAAAGTAGTCCTAATAGGCTATATTGAAATCCTCTAACAAGGTGCTTACTTAATTGTGAGTTAAAGTCCTTTAACCAAACACACTTCTAACAAGATGTTGAAATCCTTTAACAGGGTAAGACCTAATAGTCTTTGTAAGCCTTTAATAGGGCAGACCTTTCACAAGGTAGATCATGTTTCGTGATCAAACATTGTAACTTCATTGGATACACTTTATTAGTGTATTAGTGAGGATTTGTGGGTGTCATCCCCACCCTAGTTTTACCTTCTCACTAGAGGGTTTCTAGGTAATCATATCTTGTGTCATATATGTGTGAATGTTTTGTTTACATAATTCAAATGTATATGATTTACATGGTATTTTGGTTTATTTGTTGAATTATGAGATAGATGTGTAGTGAATATTTTATGGGTTAAAGTTGGAAGAACTGATTGACCCCCCTCCTCAGAGTTTACCTTTCCTATTGTAATTCCAACAATTGGTATTCGAGCTAAGTTCTCTAAAAGTAAAGCTTTGTAACTTTGATGAAAGATCTTAAAAATGGAAGTCTACAAGTTGGGAAAAGTTATTGTGAACTAGGATATTGAAATACAACTCATCCTACATTAGTTGAATGAAGCAAGAGAAGATCTAAAGAAATCATTGAAAAAAGAAAGGAAATTGCTATTGAGGAGAATGACACATAATACCAAGAGATCTAAACTATTTGTAGATAGAAACTCCATTAAATTTGATGCAATAGTTATAGGTCTAATGGAAAAAAACAAAACCTAAGCTAAAGTGATTAGAAATTTTAAGTTAGAGCAAGAATCACAAGCCATATTACTATGTGAGGTGACAAAATAGAAAAATAAAACTATGGAAGAAAAAGCTATGATTGAAGATGAGAAAAGAATTTTGACCAACAGACTGGAAGAGAGATCATCAAAAGTAACTAGGATTTCTAACATACAATTCAAAATCTTGAGCCAAATGATGATTGTAAATCATGAATTGAATGCAAAGGATATTGAGATCACAACACTGAAGTTGCAAAATGAACAATTGAGCAATGATCTAAAAAAAGAATAAACCCAGTGAAGCCATCAAGCTCTTTCAAAAATTGATGAGATCCCCTATATCTAACAATGATACATATGGACTAGGATACACTAGTACTAAAGAAGGAGAATCATCTAGAAGTGTTGAAGAAAGAAGTGACAAAGGTAAGAACTCAAAACCTACTTGTCATAATTATGGTAAGTTAGGACATACTACTAATGTGTGTAGGAGCAAGACTATAAATTAGAATGTTAAGAAAAAGAACATGGGTCACTACCACAAGTGCAAAAGACAAGGTCACCAGGCATATGAATGTAGGACTAAGACCATGCACACTCAAAGATTTGAAGGATACTATTAAAACTATCAAAAGTATGGACATAGAGATTTTGAGTGCAGATCCAAATCTAACTGGTCAGCAAACAAGTAGACAAAGGTAAAGAACAATGCCAACTCTTATAATTGGGATTATAATACAAGGTATAGTTATCACTACTATGAAGAGTATGGACATGTTCTTGAGAATTGTATTAGAACACATTTTAGAAGTGATTACAAAAGGTGGTTGAGTCAAACTACACATTTTAGCTATTTGAAGACTAGTCACATTAGTAGATACTATCCAACAAGCTTAAAGGCACCAAGTTGTGAGTTTAACAAAGGCAAAGGCAAGGAAGATATTGAAAATGTCAAAAATGAGATGAACAAGACATGGAAGAGAAAGGAGGATTGTAGCACACCAAGTGCAAATGTGATCACTTCACCCAATGGGTTAGGTGATCACACCTCATCAAACTAAGCAATCAAGAGGTATGTGGGATTGATATTTAAAATATTTACCATACATCAGTTCCAAAGATTTTAGTTTTTGAAAAGATTACATATGAATGAATAAAGATGTAAAGTGGTGTTAGAAATTAAGGAAAAATCTTTAAGTTTTGTTAGTTTTTCATGTTACTTCCAAGCATGAAAAAGTTTCATATTGTTGCCAAGTGAAATATTAGTGGATGTTGAGTTATCAAAATTTGTTAGTTGATTCTAAGCTCATAATGGTTACCAAGCATATGGAAATACATGTGGATGCCGAGTGAGTCAAAAATTTAATTAATGCTGAGGCTACACCTGTGTAAACATAAAGAGTCAAATGCAATGTTTTAAGGGCTATTTGATTAATTTCTCATTCATTTGACATCATTTAAATTCAAAGAAGTGCATGAAGAGCTAAAGGTGAACTGTAAAATTTGATCTAAAGTATTTGTATGAGATTTAAATGGCTATTAGACACCATTCAAGTAGATTTTATAAGGTATTTACCATGTGCTGAGCTACACAGTTTCAAATTTTGTAAACCCTAGATATATATAATGGCATCTAGTTCTTCAAAAGTGAAAGGTGTAGAGAGAAAAGAAGTTTTGAATGTTCAAGGCAATTCCAGATATAGCATATAACTAGGATCCCTTTGGTGCATTGTCTATAATACCACCATGAGTCTTGATGATTCAAGATGATAGGAATTGTTACACATGTAAGATAGGAAGGATATGAGACATGGAAATAAGAGAAGCATATGGAAAGTTATGCAAAAATAGAGTGTTGAAGGAAGAATTTAAATTGTAGAGAAGAAAGGGTTAACTCGTGCCCTAAATTTCCCCAATGTCTTCAAAATTGAGTGGATTAAGATTGTCTTAAGAAAAATTCATGATAGCTTTGTATGGTTAGAAAATGGGCTAGTTAAAATCACAAAGAAGATAATTCATAGGGTAACAGGGTATCCAACCCTAGATCAGCCAAAGACTGTGAGAAGTGAGTCAAAGGAGATTATTGAAAAGATTATAGGGGTTGTATGGAATAAAAGGGGAATGACTATTGATACTATTATAGATCCCCTAATAGCATTTGCGATGAGGGTAATGGCACACAAATTTTATCAGTCTAGTAGATTAAATAATGTACCTTGCATTGCAGTAAATATGGGCTAAAAAAAGAAGGATCATACTTATGATCTTGCCAAGTTATAGTTGAAACAATTGATTGAGAATCTAGGAGCTATAAGGATGTTGTGGTTCCATAATGCACACCTCATTCCCTAGTAGAAATGGGGATTCCCTACTTTAGTTTAGGCTTTTAGTCTAGGATTCTTGCCAATTTTGAGAAATTCCCCCCCCCCCCCCTAGTCACAATGAGATCCTATCAAGGAAGCTCAAAGGTTAGAAAGTTAGAAAGAAGCAATTAAAATTTGAATTTATGGTAGGCACACCTAGTTGAGGTGCACTAGTACACTCAAAGAGGTGTTTCACATTAAATATGCATAGCTAAATAGGTGTGCAACTGTGCAATTGCACAATTGTGCACCTACACAGTTGCACCAAGTCCCAAGAGGCTATATATGTAAAGGGGGGTCCTCATACCCTCCTACCTTGCATTTGTCTCAAACTTCCTCTGTGTTTCACCAATTTTGCAAACTAAGCTTTGCTCCAAGTTGCAATCCAACTACACCTCCACACTTGATCTAGTGCACATTCTTCACAATCCATCCCTCTATGCCAAACACAACAAAGACAAAATTTGGTGCACACTTGTTCACCTATCTTGGTGCATTGGTGCACACCAGATTTTGCCAAATCCTTGCTTAGATTTTGGAAAAACTTAAAGAAACATCAAAATTGCAAAAATGAATATGCACATGTGCACCTAGTTTGGAATGTTGGTGCACACCCCCACACATACACAAAAAATAAAAAAATGAAAACCTTTAAAGGGTACATAGTTGTGCACCTGATTTGGTGTGGACTTGTGCACCCACCCAAAAAAGGACATGTTAAAACACAACAGGAAAAAAAATGGGTGCACACTTGTGCACCTAATCTAGTGCACCAGTGCACCCCCACATAAATAATTCAAAATGCCAAACGAGGTGTGCACTTACGCACATGATCTGGTGTGCAAGTGCACACCTTATATTTTAAAATTTGTTTTAAGAAAAGAGGGATATAGGGTGTTTTCTTCATGCATTTAACTTTGGGGTTTTTGTTCGAGATGAGACTAAAAATTATCATAATATTCTCATTCTTGATTTTGAATTAATGGGCATCTTTATTTTGTCATGTAGATATAATGGCATCTTCATCCGGCAAGAAAATGGCACCAAAGCCCATTGTGTTCAAGTTCCAAGGTGTACCATCAAAATCAAGATTCCAAGATGACTATGCCAAGATTAAGGATACAAACTTGGGACACACTAATTTGGGAGAGTTCTTAAGGATTTGCAACAAGCCCAAGGAGAGATTAGCTATGGTATCTGCATTGATTTGATTGGGGTTGGTAAATGCAACTTCACACCTGACATTAGTGTAATCCTTAGAACTCATAATGACACTTGAACAACATTTTATCCCCAAGGAAAGGGTGGTAAAAAGTGTGACTGGAGAAGTTGTCCTAGACCTCCAGCTTGACAACATTTAGAGGGTATTTCATCTCCCTAGGATAGATCAATTCATCAAACTTACCTATGAGGTAGGAAAAAAATGGTATAGGGAACACCTAAATGAGGTTACTGAGATCATCCAATCCTCTTATCTTATTGAGAAGACTCCTCTAGGGAAGGCAACAAGAAAGGTGGATATGCCAAGGGAGTACATGAAATAATATATTAGATACTCTTTCATTCTTTTGAGTAGAGTAATGTATCTACCAGTTGCTGGACACTTGAATGTTTTCATGATAAAATTTATTGAGACTATCAAGAGGGAAAGGATGCCACTTGACTGGGCGACCACATTGAGCAAAAACTTACGTGAACAATTTTGGGAAATTAAGGATAAGAGAAAGTTCTATATGATTTGATATTTGGTGTATCTTCTAGTTGCAAGGGAAAAAAACTATCCCAGGTTATATAGGAAGGGCAACATGTAGGATACCAATACTTCTCTATATGTCATCTACCCTCAATTGGTGAAGAAGAAGCTCTTAGGATAGAAAAAGGAATATAGAATTGTGAATGATGCATTCATATTTGCTCTCATCCAATTTATAGAGGGAGACTATACAAAAAGATTATCTAATGATGTAGTAGCTCAGATAATGACACTTGGAGCCTATTTCATTCAATTTAAAACATTCACATATCTAAGGGTAGCTAGTGCCACTTTGAATCTGAAGAAGCTCCCTAGATATCCTAGTGATAGACTTGTTCTATTGGAGATTGCACGACAGATTAAATTTACATATGACAAGATTAGGAGACAATAAAGACCCGATTGGACATGGCCCCTAGTCATGGGACCATATCAAGTTAAGCAAAAATAGGATATTCCATCTTTTGTATGGGAGTTAGATCAATATCCCCTTGAGGAGTACAATTCTCCTAGGCCATGTTTTCACAATATTGGGAAAGTCCAGAGTCTGGCAGGCAGGGAATTTCAACACGAAGAAGCTATTGAAGTTCATTGGATGAATGCGACAAAAAAATATAATGTTTGAATTAGGGACTATTGTAGGATGACTTTGTATTTGGCTAAGAATGCTCTAAATATAAGCATTCCTGAGGAGATATTACAACAAGATTCTAGGGAGCTGCTCGACCCTTTGTTCAACATGGATAAAATTGGGGAAAGGCCCATAATGAATGCTAAGGTTGATAGAGAGGAGAATGATGACATTAATCATTGGGAAAGGCATGTCATAAAGATGACACAAGATTGGATCAAGAAACCATTTCAACTTGATCCAATACCTAAGACTATAATTTTTCATGCAGAAGCTCACCCAGTCAAAGGAAGAGGGAAGAAGATCACCATCCCTACCTTTGCAGTCTAGTCACCAATAAGGCTATAAATAGTATACCAATTTGATCAGCCAATTGGATACTATCACCATCTAGAGAAGAAAGGAAAGGGAAAGAGAAAGAGGAGTTCTCCTTAAAGAACCAAAATTTAAGGGGGTGAAGTCTAGGTACCTCCTTAACAACAAGCAGTAAATGTGCAAGGGCCAAAAGATACTAGAGCTTCTCAAGACTAACCAAACTCTCAATTACCACTAGTTACACCCAACCAAGCAGTAATAGAGGGTGAAACCCAAAAAATCTCTCCTCCTTCATAGGTAGAACTAGCATCCCCTTCCACCTCTAAGAAAAAAAAAAAGATTAAGATTCCTATACAGAAGAGGTAAAGGGTGATCAGAAGGATGGTTCCTTTCCCATCTATCTTACAACCTATTCCTAAGGTAGAAGAATAAGAAGAGGAAGATGAGGAGGAAGATGTGCCTTTACCAAGAACACATCTAGCTAGAGCCACATAACAAGAAAGGAGGAGAAGTTCCACAGTGACACCACCATCCATCCCAGAAGAACCTTTGGAAATAAGTACTCTAGAGGATAAAGTACAACAATGGGTAGATGAGAAAAATGAAGAGGGCGATGACATATTCATATGTCATATTTTGATTTTATGCCCATAGGGATGAAGCTAATTGGGGATAAGATTAGGGATACCCTAATAGGTGAGCCCAAACAAGAGGACTGGATGCAGATGCCTCTAGAATCATAGGGTCTTGATCTTACTCCTTCATCCCTAGTATAGGTTGTAGTGGCAGATAAAGGTTCTATTACTCCTCTACCTCCAAGTTTAGAAGAAGAATAGGCTCAAAGGGAGTCTTTACAAGAGGAAGAACCACAAAAAATTGAAATTGATGAAGTGTCTAAAGAGGGATGAATGGTCAAGTATTCTTAGCAAGCCTCCTAAGAGATTGAGGTTCAAACTATAGGCTCTACAAAAACTGAGACCCTTGAGGGGGAGCCATTGCAGAGAGAAAGAACTCCTGAGAGAAGTGATAAGGTGAAAGTAGTGGCTGAGTATACTCCTTCATCTTCAAGAGGTGGGCCTTCAGTTGAATGAGTTCCAAGGTGGTTGAGGAAGGAAATGATGAGAAATAGGAAGCCATAATTCTATGCAGATGAAGAGGATATGATCAAGTTGGCTGAAGTTCTGAGCAAACTTGAGTCCCCATCAAAGGAAGCAAGACCATTGGAATTCATCAATAGTACTTAGGATCAAGATTTATTTTTAAAAGTGGCTATCCCTCCTCAGGATGCAAGTGGAGAAGACTTAAGCCCACATGATTATCAAATCAAAGAGGTGATGCTCGGGAAGCCCACATTAGATACTACTAGATTAATGGTGACAATGGGATTAAAAGAAGTTTTTAGAAGCCTAGAGGAAGAAGAGACCAAACCTAGGACACTTCATAGGAAAAATGAAATGCTACGAGCATATTTAGCTAAAGTTGTTGGTCCTTTGGATCTTGATCACCTCAAAGATACTCTAACTGCTATACTTAGAGAAGGGGAGGTGTGCATCTAAATCCATTTTTGAAAGCCTATCAGCAATGGCAGGACAATTTTGAGGAAAAAGGTGTTTTAATCATCTATGGAAATTTGAAGTTATTGCATGCTATGCAACAGAATGTAGACAAAATGGTAGCAATTTTGAAGCAAGATTTTAGTATGATTGATGAAGTACGAGCATGGAGTAAGGATTTACAAGTTTTACAAGCCATAAAAGGGTAGAGATATAGGAATTTGGTAGATATGTATACAATAGAAGAGTTAGATTTGATCGATTATTTAATTGAGAAGATATTAGAAAGTAATAAGGTAATGGAAACATTACATGCAGAGATCCATTGGCTCAAGGACCAAGCCTGAGAGAAAATTTTGGAAGCAGAGAAGTACTATATTGATGCATGTCTTGATATTTTTGAAGATAATGAATGGAAGAAACTAATGCCCATAGAGGTAGTAGTAGAGATGTTTTGGAAGATTTTTGAGGAAGCGTCTAATGAGGATGACATCAGGTAGGCATTTAGAATAGAGGAAGCCTCGCTAGAGTTGGATACAAAACTCAAGGATTTTGCAGAGACCCAAATTGAAGTAGACAACTATAGAAAGAAGGTCAAAGACAAGTATGATTCTCTAGATCTTCTGGATGTGGCAAAAATTAATGAGATTATATAGAAATTAAAGGGCAATCATCCAGACATAGCTTTGGGATGAAGAGCAACAAAACCCAAAAGTCAAAATTTTAGTTTTGACACTTCGTAGAATTTAGTATTTTTGGACCTTTGAGGTGCACAGGTACGCAGGTGCATAGGTGAGCTGGTGTGCTTTTCCAGAGGTGCACTGATAGTTAACTTGTAATTCCAAAAATAGAGCTTTCCATGCATCAGAAACATATTCTAACAACAATTTAACTCTTGCAGACATCCAATGAAGGATCAACTTCTATTTTTGTCACTTCTAGACACTTCTACTTTGACTGGAGGCTTTCTTATTCTTTCTCCTCTCATAAATTCTTTATCTCATGACATGTAAAGGCATGCATCCAATTAATGAATAAAAAATGGATGGCATCCTATTAAGCATTAGTTAGATTGTTAGTTTGTATATAATTGGTTTGTTTTATTAAATTAAAAACATTTTATTGCATGAAGATATCTCTCACTCTCAAAAAAAATTGAGGAGATGATTTCTTATAAATACTCCATTGTAATATGTAATTGGGGCCAATATTATTTTGCAATAAAATTATGCTTTTGGTGCTCACATTTGGAGTGTAGTGGTTCTTGCCTAAATCTGTCATTGTTTTGTGGATTTATGTTCATGGAATTGTGATTGAGCCAAAAGTTTACAACTTTGTTCCTAGTTGTGTTACAGTTTTAACAAATTTTGTTGATGTATCTAACTTGAGAAGAAATCATCAAATTGTGTCTACATGACTCCTTGTCTTGCATGAGTGCACTTTCTATGGCTTTGTGATATGATGAAGGGTGAAACATCATACAATTATTAAATTTTCCTATCAACGATTGCCTCAATGGAATCAAGGAAGCACTGCTCTTGTTTTCATTGGTTATCAACCAATTTCTTTGAAAGCTTAACTTGCAAACGTGTTGTTTTTGTAGCTTATGTCCATTAGGATTTTTATTTCATGTTATTTTTTAAAAAGTTCTTGTTATTTTCTTTACTAACCCCTTTTTAGATTAGGAATTCATATTGGTTGCATTTTTAGATTGCATTCATTGAAAAACATGAAATTACAAAAACATAGTTCTTTTTTGCATGTTTTATTTTGAAATAACAAGCAGGTTGTTCATTTTATCTGAAATTGGTTCAAACTAGCAAAGGCCTCTTTGTGAATACTCACATTTATCTTCAACTGAATAGATTCCAGTAGGTCACAAGATCACCTAGAACCTTGGAGATGATCTCAAGATTGACTTTTCAAGCGAGGAGTTTGAAAGGATTCTTGCTATTAAGCATCATGCAAAATGATCGCTCAACAGAAATGACGCTAGAAGGAGGGCCGATATTTTGATTTTTTGAATAGATGAAAATTTTCCCATGTTTTGAAATTCTACATTTTTTGCAAATTCAAAAACTTTTTTGAGTATTTCAAAAATTCAGGTGCATAGGTCCACAAGTCCATAGATCCGTAGGTTCACAGGTGTGCAAAATTCTATGGTGGATTTCATTTTGTGAGAAAGTGTACTTTTGTAGAGGTGCACTTTTCCTAGAGTTGAGGCAAACTAGAGTGTTTTGATCTAGAATCCCCATTTTTGTGAGCATTAGGATCTTCATGAAGTGCCCATGAGTTTCTTGAGCTTACCCACTTCTGCAAACCACACAATGATAAAGGAATACCCCAAATTCAACCACTTTCATTTGAACTTTCATCATCTTCTTCAACTCCACCTCCATTCCAACCACCTAGTGGACCACCATGTATTCCAATAGTTTCACCTCAACAATCACCCTTAGATTAGCCAAATCCTCTGATGGCCTTCTTTGCAAATGTTGTAGACTAACCAATAAACTTGAGAGGTGCACTCCATGACCTCCCCAAAAATCCTAAGAAGTTTTTTCCAAGGTTCATTTATTGAGAAACATGTACTACCAAAGACCACATTAAAGTATTAAAAGAAATTTACAACCAAAAATAGATTTCAAATGAGGATGTGGTCCTTCATTTATTCCCCTACTCTTTGGGGGAAGTTGCCTACAATTGGTAAACCAATTTTCCACCTAGATGTATTGGAGATTGGGACACCTTCAAGAAATTGTTCCTATTACAATTTAAAGCTTTTGTCAACTTAGCACTGATACATCAACAATTCATATTGATCAAAAGGGATCTAGCTAAGATAGTTTTACACTTCAAGCACTGCTTCCATATGGTGTATCACAAGTTGGAAACACCATATACTATACCAATTGAAGTAGCTATTCAGATTTATCTGAATGCTATGGACCCTCTTACTACTAACTTTCTAAGAAGGCTTCCTAGAAAAAATATTGATACATTGGAAAAGGTCTTCGTAGAAGCAATAACCTTTACTAAGCAAGCCAATCCTAATGGAGGAGGATTGATGCTTCTAGCCCAAGCTATCATAGCAATGCCAACATACCCTGTTGGAGTACCCACTATGCCTAGTCAATTTATACCTATGAATTTAGTTCCATTATAATAGGCACCTACTCCACAAAACCCCACTCTAACATATCCAGAGTATGAACCTCTGAAAATTTCCTTCTTTGAGCAAAAGGAAGTAGTACCCGCTGAGATAAAAAATAGCCTTATTTCCAAATTTGGTCAGATGAAAAAGACTATGTCACAAATGAACAAAAAATTGACTCATCTTAGGTTGTCAAAGGATAGAATAACAACTTCCAAAGAAACAATGCTAGTCCTTACAACAATAATTATGGCCAAAATTACAACATGAACTTCAATGGAAACAACAACAATGCAGGAAACAATAATGGAGGGAACAACTTCAATCCTCCTAATTGAAATAATGGATTCTAGAGATAGAACGAATAGTGGAACACTCATCTAAATAATGGAAGTATTCCTACAGATAATAATAATAGCAACATTTAGTATGTAGTTATCAATCAGTATGATGATGGTCAGAATGCACCTAAAAATGATGGTTCGTACTATAATGGAAATCAAGAGATGGCTCAAAGCTCACAAGTAAATGACAATGCTCCTCCTATGTAATTTAACATTATGCTATTAGAATCCTATGATTCCACATAGAATGCATAGGTAGAATAGTCAGTTGATGAAGAGTTCTCATTTCCATTTAGCCAAGAACCTGACCTTAACCATGAAGAGATGTTTGCTTTTTGCAATGACAATCATAATAAGTAAAAATTGAGAAGTAGAAAGGAACCTCTTACAGATGGGATTCCCCCAGTGCTACAACCAACTCCTCCTAATCCAAGGGTGAGAAAGAATCCAACACTAGCTAAACCACCATCTAGAGGACAACAAAATCAGAACCAAGTGAATGTACCAACAATATTGAAAAATATTACTTGGTCTACCAAAAAATATAGTGTGGTGGAGGACTTGAAATGAACAAAGGAAAATATGTCCATGTTTGACATGTTGCAAAACTATCCACAACAATAAGAGGTGCTCATGAAGACCCTAGATAATACAAAGACTTCTCACAATGCAAATACTACCTGCCAAAAGATAGTGTCGCAACAAGTTAATGCTACAGAGGCATTGCCCACTATGTTTAAAGACAAGGTAGAGGTACCCCCATTTTCACTCAGCATTAAAATATATGGGAATAATTTTCACAATTTCCTTATTGATTTAGGAGCTTCATGCAATGTCATGCCATTATCCATAACACAAACGTTAGGGGTCAACCCTCAACATACCAACTAGATAGTGATATAATTGGACAAAATAGAGGTGAAAGTCATAGGTGTATTGAAGGATGTGTAGATACAATTAACATTCAACCCATGAATTCAAGATGTCATTGATATGCATGTGGTTGATATCCTAGAGACATATGGATTACTCCTCAGTAGAGAATGGACGAAGTGTCTAAAGGGATGGTTTTCAATGAATTTCACTTAGCTTTGGTTACCATGGAAAGGTCTGAACAATCAAATCAAAATAAATGCTAAGCCAAAGTTAAAGTAGATGATCACATATTACAATGCTCCTAACAAGGTAGCCTTCTTACAAGTAGATTTAGGCTCCTACAAGGTGATGGTTTTCAATTCAACTTCAACCGGAAAACTAGATGATCAAGATATGGACTCCATGATTTCAACCCTGAAAGATGAGGTTGTAACATTATTCATAGACCATATGATGGCTAATTTACAATGTATAGGAGAAGAAGATAACTCCAATATCCTCCTCCTTCTAGGATTTTGTGGATTACATAAAGTTAGCCATTCAGAGTTCGAATGTTCATCATGTAGAGAACCAATTGCTAAGGTGTTGACACAAATAATAGGAGTAAAGAAAGTTGATGACCTACAAAATAAACCTACAGAAAACCAAATTCTTGCAAACACATCCAATACTGTTGAAGTGATTGAAGGGGAAATTTGAAGATCAAATTGCATCGTATAGCGATACCTCTTCAGATGATAGAGGTTTGTCTTCTCCTCCACCTGGAATGATTAAAGTATAAAAAAGAAGATGATACATAAAAGGCTAGGGATGGACTTTAGTGGTCATTCATCCTCTACCCAAATTTTAAGAAATTAAACAACTGATAGGGGAAATTCAAGACAAATAAGAAAAGCACATACTTCCTCTATCAGGAAGTCACAATTGAGAATCATCAAGTCTGCCTCTTGGAAAATTACAATGGGTTCCTAAGAAACAATCCTTTAAAGCTCAGGTAAAATAAAAATTGAGGAAAAATAAGCATAAGGTTAGAAAACCCAAGGAAAGTCCAATTTGGACACTTCACTGCAACAGTTTCAAATGCAAATCAGGAGTTGGTGCAAGTATTGAGTTAATTGGTCAAAAAGGCAAGTCTTTCTACATATCATATCAATTGCAATTTAGATGTACTAATAATGTTGCAAAATACAAAGCATTGATTCGAGGACTTCTCTTTGCATTGGAGAAAGGAGTTATAGCTCTCATCATTGAAGGAGATTCTTAGTTGGTTATTCAACAAGTGAAATCATTGTATTCTTGTAATGATAAGAGGTTTCTTACCTATAGGAAAAAGGTATGGGATCTATTAGATGATTTCAAAGCTTTGAAAGTAAAGTCTATTCATAGAAAGAAAAACATGGTAGCAGACACCCTTGCTATTTTAGTAAGCACATTGTAGCCAGTTGAAGGGACAAAGTTGAAATGATTTTTAGTTGAACTGGTTGCTACTCTATCTATTCTTGATAATATCACAAACTGGTATTCTATCTAGGCATGCATTTAGAATAGAGGAAGCATTGCTAGAGTTGGATACAAAACTCAAGGATTTTGCTAAGACCCAAATTGAAGTAGAAGATTATAGATAGAAGGTCAAAGAAAAGTATAATCCTCTAGATCTTCTAGATGTAGCCAAAATTACTGAGATTATTAAAAAATTCAAGGCCAAGCATCTATACATAGCTTTGGGATTTAGGGCAACAAAACCCAAAAGCTAGAATTTTAGTTTTGACACTTAGTAGAATTTTTCATTTTTGGACCTTTGAGGTGTGTAGGTGCATAGGTGCATAGGTGCACAGGTATGCAAGTGCACAAGTGTGTAGGTAAGTTGGTGCACTTTTCTGTAGGTGCCCCGATAGTTAACTACCAGTTCCAAAAATAGAGCTTTCCATGCATTGGAAATAAATTCTAATGATAGTTTAACTTTGATAGACACCCAGTAAAGGATCAACTTCTATTTTTGGCACTTCCAAACACTTCTACTTTGACTGGAGGCTTTCTTATTCTTTCTCCTCTCATAAATTCTTTTTCCTATGACATGTAAAGGCTCATGCATCCAACTAATGAATAAAAAATGGATGGAGTTCTACTAAGCATCGGTTAGATTCTTTGTTTGTATATAATTAGTTTGTTTTATTAAATTAAAAACATTTTATTACATAAAGATATCTCTCACTCTCAATAGAAATTGAGGAGACAATTTCTTATAAATAATCCATTGTAATATGTGATTGGGGCCACTATTTTTTTTGCAATAAAATTATGCTTTTGGTAATCGCATTTGGAGTGTAGTGGTTCTTACCTAAATGCGTCATTATTTTGTGGATTTATGTTCATGGAATTTTGATTGAGCCAAAAGTTTATTGCTTTATTTCTAGCTGTGCGATCTCTTTTAGTTCTGGTGTTTGCTATGATTTTAATGAATTCTGCTGACATATCTAGCTCGAGAAGAAATCATCAATTTGTGTCTGCATAACTCCTTGTCTCACATGAGCACACTTTATGTGTCCTTGCAATTTGATGAAGGGTGAAACATCATATGATTATTAATTTTCCCATTGATGATTGCATCAGTGGAATTGAGGAAGTATTGTTCTTGTTTTCATTGGTTACCCACCAATTCTTTGAAAGCTTAACTCATAGACGTGTTAATTTTGCAACTTATGTCCATTAGGGTTTTGATTCCACATTATTTGTTTTAAAAGTTCTTGTTATTTTCTTTACTAACCCCTTTTTAGATTAGGAATTCATATTGGTTGCATTGTTAGATTGCATTCATTGAAAAACATAAAAATACAAAAACATAGTTCTTTTTTGCATGTTTTGTTTTGAAATAGCAAGAAAGTTGGTCATTTTATCCGAAATTGGTTTGAACCAACGAAGGGCTCTTTGTGAAAAATCACATTTATATTCAATTGAGTAGATTCTAGTAGGTCGCAAGATCACCAGAAACCTTGGAGTTGATCCTTAAGGTTGACTTTTCAAGTGAGGAGTTTGAAAGGATTCATGCCGTTAAGCATCATGCAAAACAACCACTCAACAAAGGAAAACCAAGAGTGCACAATGTAAATTTGGATCTATTTTAGTGTGTATTTTATTCTTTGTGAAAAATAAATTTCCTACATTTGGTAAGGTTGCATGGAAGGTGAATAGATCAATTGTAGTATAACTAGGAGAGTTCATTGAACAATTAGGTAATAACTTTTAGTCAGTAATGACTAGTTATTTTGAAGATTTTAAGCAATCTATGAAGAAGAGATTAAGGATACCAATCTCACTAGTGGAGGAACATTTTGATGATATTTTTTTCCTAGTTGATACTGATTTCAATTATGTGCAAGCATCAATTCCTATGGTAAGATGCCTAAGGCCATTAGGATATGAAATCAATGTTGATGAGGCCTCTACATCAACCACAACATTACTTACAAAAGAAGTGGACAAAGAAGCCCAAACATTTGGTAATTATGACTTGGCCAAATCAAAGATCACCATGTGTAATTGAAGATTGCCTTTGTAATTAGGAAGAACAAAAAATTGGTGAAGAAACTGAAATTTTTTTTTGGTGAAGGAGCCAAGGAAGAGGAAGGAGAGGAAGAAGAAGAAGACACACAAGCTCAAGCACCATTGGTACTAACACAAGGTCAAAGAGAGAATCAGGAAGAGGAGGAAGTAGAAACTACAAAAGCTGCTAAGGAATAAGAAGTTGAGGAAGCACTTATTACTATTGACAAGAAGAAAATAAAGATAAAGACTCAAGCAGTGACAAAACCAAAGAAGGTTGTAAAACCTAATTAGCCCAAACCTAAAGTACCTATCACAAGGGATAATACAAGAGTCATTGAATAGAAGGCTAAAGAGGTAGCCAAGCTTAAAGAGTAGGAAGGTGGAGCACTGAAAAGACCAAGAAGAAAGTATGTTGCTCAAGTTGAATTTGATGAGGAGAAGACTGAATCCAATGAAAATAGCCAATTCCAAGTGGTGAGTCACAATCCCTTCTCAGACTTAGATAATTTATGTGAGAACATTAGAAACAATGCTGACTTATCAAGTTTCTATCACATTATGTTTGATAATCTTGGAAATATTGAGAAGGATCAAGTAGAGGAAGTAGCATATGCCATGATGGCTACATTTAAGAACACTCCTCTAGAAATTGCCAACAACATATCTAAGAGTTTATATGATAGAGTTGAGTAGAAATGACACTATTTTTTAGACATAGAGAAGCAAATTAGGGAGAAAACCCTTGCTCAAGTTATGCTAGAACTTAGAAAGGTAGAAATGTCTAAAGACATTAAGAAATATGCTATCAAATTTGTGCCAAAGGATCATGCATTTAGCGTATTATAGAACAACATAGAGAAGGTTTTACTAAAGTCCAAACAAATGTGGAAGATTATATATGGACTAGCCATGTCCAAAGTAGTTAACCAAGAGCCTATTGAGGTAGGAGATGATGAAGAAGATGATAATGATCAAGGCATAGTAGAGGGAGGCACTATTATGAATGTTGATAATCAGGCAATAGCTGAGGAAGGGCAAGAAGAAGAATAAAGTGTACAAGATATACTAATGCTGAGTGCCAACCCTCCACAAATGATCCACTTAGAAAATAAGATTTGAAAAGGAAACTTGTCCAATCCACTCTCCAAGCCAGATTATGTGACAAACATGTATTAGTAAGTGTTGATGAAATACAGAAGACATAATCTAAAATTGCAAGGGAGGAGATGAAAACACAAGAAACATCTATAATCACTCGTCAAGTCACAAGTGTACAACCTTCACAATCCATTGTTGTTTATCAAAGGAAGGATACAAAAAGTTTCACTGTCAACACTGTAAGGAAACTCAGATGTGGAAACAACTTCCTACACTAATCCCTTAAGGAAAGTATTATGCAAATTTATATTAAATCCTTACATTGTCAGATTTGATATTATCTAAATAATAATATTGTAGTCAACCATGAATAGAGAAAAAGGAAACAAAAAGAAAACACATAAACAGAAAGATATGCTAGTAGGGAAAAACCTTTCAGTAAATCAACCCCACCCCTTCAAAACCTACACAATGTATTATCTTCAACACAAAGCTTACAACACACTTGCAATGCAAGTTCTTTCAAGACATGAAAGACAAATCTGGTAGCAACCAACAATACACTTTTTACTCCCTCTTATCTGCAACTCTAAAAATTCTTAAATCATGCACTTTCCAATTTTAGGGAAACTTCCAAAGAACAACTATGTTAGGGTTTTACCATTCTCTAGAAAAGAAGGAACCCAAAAAATTTTCTCTAGTGATGCCTCAAACCCCATGCACTACATGGTGACTTAGGTGTACAATACTCAATGATCAACTTCCACATGTCTTCATGTCTTCACCCATCATCAAATCTTCCAGAGATAGGTTTGACACATCATAGGAATCTGTCATACCCATTTCAGCCATCATCTCCTTACACACAATTCAAGACATCGACACATACAAGTGGAGTGACATATTAACATACCAACTAGACATGTACACTCACACTTAATTAAATTATTTGCAAAAAATACATTTACAAAAAAAAGAAGAATAGGAATTATCCAAGGTTAAGACACCTTATTCCTAACAAGTACACTAATACAAGACACTCTAGTCTCAAAAAATGCACAAAAAGTTGAAATAGACAAGGTTGAGATAGTTGGAGTAGACAAGGGTGAATTACTAGGTAATGATGGGACTCCAAGCCAAATAGGTCAGGTAGATGTACTTGTACCTCCAACACAAGATCAATGTGCAACTAAAACCAAAGAGGTAGAAAAGGATAGGCCCGATGAGACTATTTTGACACCCAAGCCTAAGGAGCTACTCACAATTCAAGCACTGGTGACATTACTCGAATCTAGTAATCCTTCCACTCAAACTCTTCAGAGGCTGAACACAAATGCTACATCATTACACTACTCAGTGTTGAGTCCTAGCTCATCTAAGGCAAAAGAGGTAATTACTGATGGAGATGTTAGCCTAGATGAGGAGATTATATTATCAAAATTTGATTATTCATCAATCATAATTGAGCAAATGGGTATGCCACAAGAGGCCCTAACAAAGAAGAAACATCAAGAATTGCTTACAAGGGAGCAAAGGTAGAATCAAGCTTTGATTGATATCAAAGAGATTTTCTTAGATGCATTTAGTCTGCCTACTCTAGATGAAACAAAGCCAATCATGAAATCAATATAGTGGAGAGAGTTAGTGAAACATACTTGGATACTAATGTCAAACTATTAGAATGGTTTGAAAAGAAGTTCCAAAACAAAGTGAATGAGAAAATATCTAGTGATATTACACTAACAAACATTGAGCTACCAACCGAGATAGATAGTATGAAGAAGGTACTAGAGAATATTTTCTCTTTGTACACCAAACTGTGTAATCCTACACTCTTCAAAACAAGAAATAAGGAAACATAACATGAGTTTGGAGAGCCAAATGTAGTCATCTGATGCTCTATTGCCCAAGTCTCTAGCTCATAGTGAGAAATATTTTAGGACCCTCTTACAATCCCAAAGTTAGTTAGCAACATTACAATCAAATAAAGCAAACATTAGGGCTAAATTAATAAGTCTTTAGTCTACATTGACTCCTCATATTGAAATTTTACAAAATGAACTAGGTTGTGCAAAAACACTTATGAAGAAGGACCCAAATCTTTCTACATTAGATGGATTAGTACACCTTGCTACTAAGTTGGCCATCCAAATTAAGTCTTTGGAGGTAGCTTTTGATAAATAGGATGTAGATATTAAGATTATACTTGAGGTCCATAAATATTTTATGGATAGATACACTATAAGTGTATAACCCATTGACATTAGTGTCAAAAAGGGGGAGTACAAGCGAAGGGGGAGTAAAGCTAAATGGGGAGTAAAGAGAAAAATTGGGGAGAGAAAATGAGTATAGAAATGAGATATCTATACCAAAGGGGAACAAGAAACAAAGATAACTATAAGAGAACAACAAAATGCAAAAATAAATTTAGTATAGAATAGAGAAAGAGTATCAGTTGATAACAAAGTACAACACATTAAATCAACAACTTAGGGGGAGTTATGAAATTTTTAGGTATAAGTCATATTGCAAAATTTGATATTTTCATATTCTATATAGAAACTATAAAAACATCTATGTTATCCTCATAGGAATAGGATTATTAATGTATGACCAAGTGTTTTTGATACTCATGTCAAAGGGGGGGATTGTTAATATTATATTGGCATTGACAAGTGAGTGTCTATACACTTTGGTCATTTACTTAGTTTATTTCAAACAAGTAACATATGATGAGTACATCATAAAAGTTAGAGCAAGCCAAGTAAATAGCGAGTGCCGAGTAACTCATGTGCCAAGTGATTCAAGTGCTAAGTAGATAGTATGTGCTGAGTGATTAAAGTGCCAAGAAAATAGTGCATGCCAAGTCATTCAGATGCCGAGTGACAACATTGAAGTCATAGTTAGTGCCGAGCACTAGGGACTTCAGATGCCTAGTAACACAATTTTGACATAGTTATTTATATCAGCACAAAATACTATGTAAATAATTTTTGAGCCAACTTAAGGATTGAATTATGATATTTTCTTGATAAGGATGAATCTTATATGCGAATCCCTATGTGTTTCATGCATCCAATAAAATAAAGGGAAGGTTTAAGAGACAATATGGATGAATCAAAACCATTCATTCATACCTAATCATGAGTCACCTAAGTCTTCTTAAGGAAAATAAAACCCTAAATGTTCTATGAGTATAGAATACAAGTAAGGAGAGTTTTCATGCGCAAATAGGACAATTATGGTGACCAAAGTATTATGATATGTGATATATTGCAAAATTAGTTAAAGAAGAATAGAGGAAGAAAAGAGTGAATAGAAAAGAGATATTTGATCAAGAATGATCAAGAATACATTATTTTAGAGGTTATTTGACATCAAGCAATAGAGTGCTAATCATAGGATCATTGCTGAGATATTCTAATAGGCAAATTAGTCAAATCTCTTAATATAGTAGTCCTAATAGGTTGTATTTAACTCCTCTAACAAGGTGCTTACTTAATTGTGAGTTAAAGTCCTTTAACCAGACACACTTCTAACAGGGTGTTGAAATCCTTTAATAGGGTAAGACCTAATAGTCTTTGTAAGACTTTAATAGGGCAAACCTTTCATAGGGTAGATCATGTTTCATGATCAAACATTGTAGCCTTCATTGGATAAACTTTATTACTATAGTACTGAGGATTTGTGGATGTCATGCACACCCCAATTTTACCTTCTCACTAGAGGATTTCTAGGTAATCATATCTTGTGTCATATATGTGTGAATGCTTACTTATTTACATACTTCAGATGTATATGGTTTACATGGTATTCTAGTTTATTTATTGAATTATGAGATGGATGTGTGGTGAATGTTTTTATAGGTTAAATTTGGAAGCACTGGTTCACCCTCCACACACCCCCCCCCGCCCCCCCACCCTACCCTTACAATTTACCTTTCCTATTGTAATTCCAACATCTACTTGGTTCTTTTAATGCACAATCTAGAAATGACCATGCTTTAAGGGATCCCTATGCATTTTATAGAGATGCAAAGGTGCTTGATAGGAATTGTAGTGACATATTCTAGTATTTTGACAAGAATAGGACAAATAAAGTCCCAAATTACAACCATTGTACTAGAAACTTGGGAAAGTTAATTATGTAGAGATCTTCATGGATGTTGACCTAAGTGAAGGCATTAATAAAATATTAAAATCTAGTTTAATCAAGTCTTTCCATAGGAAATATAGAAGTATTTTCTTGGTACTAGATAAGGATACTTTTATAGAAGCATTTGATTTAGGAGGCCCTATGTCACTACCAATTGACATAGAAAAACATAATGAAAATTTCAAAAGCCATAAGAATTTCTACATGGGCAGGGTTATGACTAGGCACATCCCTATGGAAAGAAAAGAGAAAGGGGAAATACCAATGAAAAAGGAAGTGGATGAATCCATGCTTCTTGGCTTTTTTTAGAGGTATATGTAGAACACTAGTTTTACTTTGAACAAAACCCTAGCTTTAGATGGAACCATGTATGCTATTGGTACACACTACATCATGGGATTAAACATTTAGAATCCCAATAAAAATGTGGGATATGATTTTTTTGAGTACATTATAACCAAGATCCATGATGAAATTGTTGCTATATAGGAAGGAAGATTGGAGAATGTTAGGTTTTGTCATTACTCCTTGCTCATGCATCTGATCCTATTAAAAAATGTAGATTTCTTTGATTAGAGCTTCTCTGAGTGTACATAGGAATAGGGAGAGAGATTACTTGTGAAAATATGGACAAGAGTATGGCAAAGATTCTACCCATACTCTAATACTATTTCTTTTTATAATGACTTTGTGCACTCCGTGTTAAAAATGATAGGAGCTGTTAATGAAAGAATACCACATAATGTGAAGAAGGTAGTTAAAACCAATTTATGCTATGATGGGGGAAAAAATAGGACATAATTGGGGTAATAATTTTCTTTTTGAATACTATACTATTATTAGGATTTTTGGATGCTCTCAGTGCCCCACACCCCTCCACCATCTTCTTCCAAAGTTTTTTCTAGAGAGGTTAGGAATTGTAGAGATATTTTGGAGATTAATTTCAATTAACAGAGACTACTTAGGTAAAAATGTCAAGAAGGGAATTTTCCTATGTAGGCATACCAAAATAAGATATTTTGAGATAGGGAAGAATGCAATTGAGGAAAATGACACTTAGAGACTACAAGTTTCCAATGGCCCCTGCTAGAATCTTTGACCCCTTTAATGTAGTAAGAATTTCTTTGAAGCAGATGGGGAGATATACTTTGCCTCCAAAAAAATGTTTATGGGAGGAGGATAATATTGCAGATTATTTGAATGAGGATACCTATAGAGAGAGGATGATCAAATTTAGGGATGTAGTAATGATTTAGAAGCATCTTGCATGGGAAAATTAAAATAAAATAAAATTGGAGGAGAGAGAAAGTGACAAAAATTAGAGGGAAAAAATAAAAAATAAAAAATAAAATTAAAAAAGGGGAAAAAGGAGAAAAAAAGAGAGGAATTTCTATTTTCAAGGTGCATAGGTGGCATAAATAGAAAATAAATAAAAATGGTTATCATTCCATTTATCGAGGTGTGTAGGTGGAATTCTAGAAGGTTGTGGATATTTTATTAAATCATGTATTTAATATTTGTTGGGTCACGTGGTGGTACTTAGTTGTATTTTGGTGGGAATTAAATATTTTGTGGACATTTTATTAAATCGTGCATTTAATATTTGTTGGGTGTTTAGTTGTATTTGGCTAGGAATTAAATATTTGTTGAAAGGTAGTTGCATTTACCTTTTATCCCACATTAGTTGTGTTTGTGACATCTTAGGTGCTAAGTGCCTATTTAAGCAAGGCATATGAGCATTTCTAATCAAGCTTCAAGGTGTGATCTCTTCTTAGTAGAAGCTTGAAGAGAAGGAGGAAGCAAAGAGTGAGTTTTCTTGAGTCTATGGATAGAGCACTGAATGTGAGGCAGTTTATAGTAGGATTGTGGTGGAGTTGTAAGTTTGTGAGAAGAGCTAGTGGCTATGGTTTAGAAACAAGGAGGTTTCTTGGTGGCTTGCAAGCACAAGTTGAGATCTTGGAGGTTTCTACCAGAGTGTGGATCTAGACTAGCTAGTGTTTGGATTAGATCTTGAGAGATAGAACTATTATTGTAATTGATTTTTATTTGGTTGTAAGTGGGAAGGCCTTATAGCTCAACACATTGCATGTAATAGTTATTTTATGAAATAGAGTTGTGATTTGATATCAGATTGTGCACTTTTATTTTATTCTATTGTGTGGTTATTTGCTAGGGGCTAGGACATCTCCTTTGGGGATTCTCCTACCTTGAGCTACATCAAGTAAGTTTTGAGAAAGAGATGAAGAAGGCTTATCCATCTTTTAAGGAATTTTATCATGAGATAGAGTACTAGGCCAGATTAGATAAATGCATTAAATTTTTTGATGAAATCTCATCTCAAATGCTAGAAAAGATAAGAAAGACAATGGATCCTAAGTCCTCTAATTAGGACATTATGGTAGAGGTCAGTGATGATGAATAAGACCAAGTAGAAAGTTTTTATTAGGCTCAATAGAGGAACAAGAAATAGAAAATGGTGGAAATTCCATAAAAGGCTACACAAAAAGTCTTGGAAATCCTTCCAAGAGGTAGTCAGTATTTTGATACTATAAGAAGAAATTTTCTAATCACCCAAGCCACTGAGGATGAGAAAAGGGCTAAAAATTTGGAGCTTCATTAAGGCCAATGAATTCAAGAGTGATGACAATTTCATCAAAACAGAGGAATTCAAGAACTTTCTATTCAAATAGAAGCAAAATGAATCATCCCTATAGATGAAACCAGGTGACTAAAAAAAGTAATTGCTAAGATGGTTTATGAATTACAAGAGTATGACCCTACCAATCAAACCCTCACTATAGAAGAGGCCAGAGAATTGGTAAAGTGGAGTGGGATGATGGTTTTCCTAGGATGGGATACTAGTTGTTCATTTTTATTAGATCAAATGAGAAGCCAAGAAAGGACAATATATTTTGAGGATGAAAATCAAATGGGAGAGTTGAGAGGCTCTGGGTATAACATTGATACCCAAACTATGGAAATATGGAGTTTAGCTCTAGAAAAATAGAAGCCTACTCTGATGGAAATTAAAGAGTCCCCTCGGTGAAATGTTATATTTGGAATTACACTCTACTTCTAGTAGCTATATATATGGATTGAAAAATTCAGCAACAATGTTGGGAAAAAATAGGATTGAAGTGCTTGAGGAACAAATAGAAGGAGCCTATGAGTGGTACATTAAAACCAAGAGGCATAATGAAGAGGAAATGAAAAAGAAATGTGTCTTAGAATGGAAGCCTCTAGTTGGAATATAAAATAGTGGTTTTAGAGAGCACTACTAGATCCACTATTGAAATTCAAGACCAGGGTATACAAATAAAAGGATATTCACCTGAAGACAAGGAGGTCATATGCCAAGCTATGGTAGTTGATGAAGAAGAACTAGAGTCTAGCAAGGAGATTGAAATTAAAACTATCAAGAATTTTTTGCTTCACAAGATAAATGCATTAAAACTTGTTTCACAAAATGTGCATGGTTATTATCTTGTTTTGTAGGGGGCTAAATACAAATTGGTGTAGGAGCACCTACATAAAGAGTTTTTTAATTTCATCTCAACATGTACATATGTCCATCATGCATTAGGATAGATCATGTTTTTCATGTTTGATAGGTTGTGTTCATGTCATCTAGTCTTTTAATTGTATTTAGTTATAATAAAGGCTTATTGTGTAAGGCACTTACCTGATTTGGTACACCTATAATCCATGATGTTCAAGTTGTCAACTAAGCTATAGGCATGTAATTAGTTAATTTACAAAGTTGCACTTTTAAAACTAGGAAATTCTAGAAATTTTAGAAGTATAAGAGTCTTTTAAATACACAAAAACTGAAAAGGCCAAAAGTCACATTTATATATGCTTTTTGGGTCAAATTATATCATAGGGAAAATGTATGAACAACTAAAAAGGTTTTTTTTTGACAAGTTTGGATATAGAAACAAGAGAGATTTTCTAATTTTTGAAAAAATGTTTGATGCTATATGTTTCCCATTTGTATATGTGACTTGGTTAAGGTATAAATCTTATATGGTTGGATATATGTTCAAACTATCTTTCCAATGAATCTAGTTGGAGGTTCTAACTCTTCCATATGAGGGAGAAAATTGAAATTTATTAAACAGTGGTTAAAATTTTGGGTATTGTTCTCCATGTTTTTTTTTTCTTGTTTCCAGCTTTATCACGTGTTTGTGTGGAAGGATAAGGGTTTTAATCCTTCATAAATGTTTAGGGAGTTGGAATATGTTTCAAATGAACCAAATTTGAAGTCTTGAGATGCTAGGATGTGTGAAATATGATAAGATCTTTGACAGAAGGTCTGAATTTTCTTGAAAACCAAGGGTTTTATAAAGAATTTTTTTGTTTTTGATATATCTGCATACTTATTAATATTAGAGCTTGGAAAAAGCTCCTAAAAAATTTGGGTTTTATGTTAGAATAAGAGTTTGAAGTTGAGACATTAAATATGGTCACCAATGCTGAATTGGCAAAGACGATAAAAGAACATGAGAAAAGCAATAAGTGGTTATTGGATGAACCTAAGAAGTTGAAGGGCTAGATGGAGTAAAGAGTAAAGGTTTCCTTAGAGAAAGAGAAAGAAGGGGAAGAAGAAAATTCCCTTGAGTAGGAGGTGGTTAACTTTCCTACAAACTAGAGATACTTCATAGAAGCCCTAGACAGAGTTGGCAAGAAGGATGCCAAAGGTGATCTACCCATCTTTTTAGAAAAAATGGATGCTGATGCTATTGTGGATTGGATAGAATACTTGAAAAATCACTTTGAATGTAAAAATGTAGTAGAAAAAGATAAGGTAAATATTTCCAAGTCAAAGTTGAAGGGAGCAGCCCTCACTTGGTGGAATTTCACCTAGGGAGAAAGGGTCAAAGAAGGTAAGAACATGATAAATTCATGGGGCAAGATGAGTGCCAAGGTAAGAGAAACTTACCTACCTGAGGATTATGAAATCCAACTACATAGAAGAAGACAAAGTTTAAGACAAAAGGAGCTAGATGTCACAGCCTATACTAAAGAGTTCCAAAAATTGAACCTAAGGGCAAAACAAAATGAATGTGAAAGTGTAAAAGTTGCTAGATACCTCAATGGATTGAGGTTGAACATTCAAGAAGAAATTAATCTATTGGGTCTTGATACAATTCAAAAATATTATCAAATAGCATTGAAGGTGGAAGCCAAATTGAAGAGAAGACAAGAGAAAAATAGCAGAGGAAGAGGAAGAAACCAAAGGGGAAGATGAAACTTCCAAGAAAGAGGACAAATCCATGAAGATCATAGGGAGATAAAGCAAGAAAAAAATCAAAGTGAAGGAAATTTTAGAGTTAATTTCAAAGGTAGAAGAGGCAAATCAAGAGGTAGGTTTTGTGGTAGAAGGGAAATTCCAATAACTTGCTTCAATTGCAATAAGGAGAGACATTATGCATCTAAGTGCCCATATAGAGCTAGTTCAAGTTCATAAGGAAAGAAGAACACATATGATACAAGATGATGAATACCAAGAGGAGTAGATAGCTGATTTAGATAGTGTACCTAAAAGAGGAGACAATTTGATGATGAGAAGAACACTTTTGAAGGTGCCTACTACCATGGAGCAACCATGAATGAAGACCAACTTTAGGATTACTTGCAAATTAAAAGGTAAGGTATGTAAAGTTATTATTAATTCAGGATCTACTAAAAATTTGGTTTCTCTTGAGATGGTTCAGAAGTTAAAACTTAGGAGAGTATCTCATCCTTTTCCCTATAAGATTTCATGGCTAACAAAGGGTCAAAAAACTCTTGTAAATAAGAAAGCATGGGTTGGTTTGTTTGATATAGTTGACATGGATGCATGCCAATACGATTTGTAGGCACAACACAATGGAAAACTTAATGTATACACCATCAAGAAGGATGGAAAGGTGATTATATTGATTCCATTTGCTGATCATTAAGAAGTGGAAGAGAATAAAGAGAGGGGAGCCAAAATTATGATGGTTGATAAGGAGTTCTTACAAGACATGAAGGATGAACCTAAGCCTTGTTTTCTTTTAATACCTAAACCAAAAACATAAGGATCAATTGAAAATGACAAGAAGAAGGCTGAAACAAAGAAGGTAATTCCTAGTGAAGTGAAAACACTTTTGGATAAGTATGAAGGTTTTATTTTAGAAGATATGCCAATGTCTTTACCACCTACAAAAGACATTAGTCATTGTATTAATTTCATTCATAGATATACTTTACCAAATAAGGCTGCATACAAGATGACACCTCAACAAAATGAGGAGATTGCTAGACAAGTAAAGGAGTTGCTAGATTCTAGTTTAATTGCAAAAAGTTTAAGTCCATGTAGTGTACCTACTATTTTGGTACCCAAGAAGGAGAGAACATGGAGGTTGTGCACTGATTCAAGAGCCATTAATAAGATTACAATTGGATATAGTTTTCCAATGCCAAGAACTAAAGATTTTCTTGATTGCTTGGGAGGTGCAAAGTATTTCTCCAAGATTGACTTAAAGAGTGGGTACCATCAAATAAGGATAAGGGCTGGAGATGAGTGGAATATAGTGTTCAAAACCAATGATGGATTGTATGAGTGGAAGGTAATGTCATTTGGACTCTCTAATGCTCCTAGCACCTTCATGAGACTTATGAATGAAGTGCTCAAAGAATTCAATGGTAAGTTCATCATAGTATATTTGGATTACATATTAATTTTCAGCAAGAAAAAGGAAGAACACCTAAAGCACATTGACATGTTTTTGAGAAGACTTCATGAGGAAAAATTGGTGATAAACTTGGAAAAGTACTTGTTCATGCAAGAGGAGTTGACATATCTTGGTTTTGTGATCTCCCAAGCTAGCTTGAAGATGGATAAAGATAAGGTAAGTGCTATAATATCTTGGTCACCTCCTAAAACAATTGGAGATTTTAGAAGCTTTCATGATCTTGCTATATTTTATAGGAAATTCATAAGAAATTTCAGTCAGATATGTGCTCCTATGTTAGAAACTATTAAAGGTGGAAGGAAGTCTAAGTTTTCATGGAGTCAATCAGAAAATGAAGCTTTTTAATTGCTTAAGAAAAAGGTTTGTGAGCAGCCAATTCTTTCTTTACTTGATTTTAACAAAGTTTTCCAAGTAGAATGTGATGCTAGAAAGGTTGCTATAGGGGCTATTCTTAGTCAAGAAGGAAAAATAGTGGCTTTCTCAAGTGAAAAGATAAATGAAGCCAAGAAGAAATACTCTTCATATGACTTAGAAATGTATGCTTTGGTTCGAGCCAACAAAAGGTAGAGATATTATATTTTAGAAAGGGAGTTTGTTGTGTATATGGATAACCAAGCACTTAGTATTTTGAATAGCCAAGACAAGCTAAGTCATAGGCATGAAATGGGTGGAGTCTTTGTAGGCCTATACATTTTCCATCAAGCATAAGAAGCATATAGAAAACAAGGTTGTTGATGCTCTTAGTAGAAGGAACATGAGTATCTCCCAAATTCAACTAGAAAGTGTGGGAATTGAAGCACTAAAGGACATGAATGTAGTAGATCCAGATTTTGGTGGAATCTACAAGGTATGTATGTAGTTTGGTGATAGATACCACGTTGATTTTTCTAATTTTTTGATACAAGACAAACTTCTTTTCAAAGGAGGGAAACTATGTGTACCTAGGTGCTCTATGAGGTCAAATATTATAAAAGAGAAGTATAGTGGAACAATGGGTGGACACTTTGGTTTGGATAAAACCTGAGAATTGGTTAGGAGGTATTAATATTGGCCTAAACTTTAGACTAATGTTAGAAAATTTGTGGAAACATGTATGATTTGTCAAAGAGCCAAAGGGAGGACTACAAATGCAGGGCTCTATCAACCTTTGCCAATACCATCTAGGCTATGGGAAAGCATAATAATGGATTTTGTAATGGGGCTGCCAAGAAAACAAAGAGGGCATGCTAGTGTGTTTGTTTGAGTGGATAGGTTCAGCAAGATGGCTCACTTCTTACTATGTAAATCAACCAATGGTGCTTCCCATATAGAAGATCTCTTTTTCAAAGAAGTCATAAGGATTCATGGGCTACCTCTCAGCATAGTTTTAGATAGGGATGTGAAGTTTGTGGGACAATTTTGGAGGAATTTATGGAGAAAAATTTGAACCAATTTATCATTCTCATCAGACTATCACCCTCAAACTAATGGCTTAAAAAAGGTAGTTAATAGAACATTGAGATTTGGATAAAGAAATAAGAGAGATTTTCTTATTTTTGAAAAAACATTTGTTGCTGTTTGGTTCCAATTTGTATATGTGACTTGATTAAGCTTTTAAAATTATATGGTTGGATATATATTCAAATTATCTTTCCAAAAAATCTAGTTGGAGGTTCTAACTCTTCCATATGAGGGAGAAAACTGAGATTTACTAAATAGTGGTTAAAATTGTAGGTATTGTTCTTCACATTTTTTTTCTTGTTTCCAGCTTTGTCACGTGTTTGTGTGGAAGGATAAGGGTTTGAATCCTTCATAAATTTTTAGGGAGTTGGAATATATTTCAAATGAATCAGATTTGAAGTCTTGAGATGCTAGGATATGTGGGATATGATAAAATCTTTGATAGAAGTTCTGAATTTTCTTGAAAACCAAGGGTTTTACAAAGAAATTTGTTGTTTTTGATATCTTTGCATCACAAATGTTTTGAGGTAGTTGCTCTATTTTCTCCCCTTTTTATTACATAGAGTTCTTATATCTATTTTTTTGATAATCTTGTACCTACATTAACACAAAAGAAAGAGTTGCCAAAGGTAGTGATTATCAATGTCAGAAAAATGACAAATAAGGTAAAGGATTTGAATGATTTCTTTTCTAGAAAGTTATAGCTAATTCAGAATAAAATGAAAGAAATTTCCATATGAACACCTAAATTTTTTCCCACCATTTTATATAATGATGGAGGAGTTAAATATTGGATGGAATGGTCATCTTCTTTGAAAATATTTGAGTCATCCCAGATTTTTGGGATATTGTAATGGTGAGGCAAGTGTGGTGGTAGTATATGATTTGATAGATGTGTTAACTAAGTTAGAAGCTGAGATGTTAAAGATAACTATAGAGGTTAAGGCTATAATAGATGCAAAGTGGAACAAACAGCTTGAAGAATTAAATGGAGCTAGGGATGCCACCTGGCTTGATGTGGAGACCGATATTGCTATCTGGGAAGTTATAGCAAATATAAAGGCCCTACCATTCAGGGAAAGTGATTAGGCAATTCAAAGATGCAGTTAAAGGTATAACAGACAAAAAATGAAGAAAAGGCAAGGAAAGTGATGGGATATTAGAGTACAAACAAATTCAAGCTAAAGATACCTGAAGAAAGTGCCACCTGCCAATCTTGCAACAACATTGCCAATTTTGATCAAAGTACAAAGAATGTTTGAAAAGTAACAATATAAAATATCTTTGTATTTTCTTTCTAGTATTTTTAAAACATTTTTCCTCCCATCCAAAGCTTTTTTCAATCATTCTATAAAAATATTTCCAAGATGTGAAGTGTTTGTTCAAATTTTGTAGAATTTTAGTGCCTATGTTATTTACACTTGGTCTAGTTTTTGTGTTAATTTTATGATGTATTCAATTTTAGAAATCTAAGAATACAATGAGTCTTGAATAACAAGTTTTTTCGTGTCTTGAGTTTTTTTTTGGGCTTCATACTAGTAATGTATTGTTTTCAAGGAGAATTAATACAAAGGAAAGTTTTGCATATCCGTGTCTCTAATTTTTGTCTCCATTTTCATGTATCTATTATTTTGAGATTGAAATGAGCAAAGTTCTTTAAATTTAATGTAGCTTGGATGGGTTGTATGTCCTTTCATTGATTTCTTTTACTTCAAAGAGTTAAGTAAATGCTTTCATTAATTGATAGGGTTTCTAGGTATATGGGAGGGATATCATAAGAATGAAATTTAGGGTTAACAACTGATAAGTTTAATTGCAAGCCAATTAAATAGGTCTAAGGTTACTAGTTTGACTTTGTGTAATAATGGACAAGGAATTGGTCATTAATTCAGATGCAAATTGATGTAATCATGTGGTTGTACTATATATATATATAAAATCAAAATCAATTTTCCATTTCTTCAAAGAAGAACTAAATTGCTAGTCATTACTTATTTGTAATAGCTTTCCTTTGAGTTATAGTTAGTTGGTGTAATCAATGAGTTAATTACAAGTCTAAGAATATTATTGACCCCTTTTTGCTATAGGGGATAGAATTCTAGAAGAAGAATATTAATGAGTAAATAGTTGAAGAAGAATATCAAATTAAAAATTAATTTAATCCCTAATGTGCACCCGCCTTGGCCCTGTAGAGCCTAAAATGTAGAAAGTCTTTGTGATGTGTTGATGCTGGTCTAGATCTGAGATAAATTTGGTTGAATATGGGAGTTAGCTAATCCTTATGCTAAGTTTTATCTTCTATATCCTAGTATTGGGTTTCTACAACTTGCTAGTTTTGAAACACCAACAAAATGGTGACTCTATTAGGGAGTCTATGAAAGAAATTAACTTTTAAGTGCTAGATTTTTTTCTATAAGTCACATATCTAGAGTCATATACCTACTATCTTATAAATCCATGTTTTTGTATTGGTTTTTTTTGAGTGTCAAGCATTAAGAATCTACAAAATTCCCAATACCATAGAAGTTGTGTGACATAGAGTGGGCTTGCATATTGCCTTATTTACCATATAGAGTTTGCATTCCCAAAGTATACAATATCAAAATCATCTAGGTTAGGTCCCTCTATCAAATTTATTTTTAGAAAAAATATTCCCAAGAAGTTTCTTGTCTCTTAGTCATTATAAAGGGTTTTTCCCCCAATGGGCGGTGACTCGATCTCAGGTTTTGTTAACTAGTGCTCATATTAAAGTAAATAATGGATAATATAAGGATGAATACACAAGCATATGTAAGGGAAAACCTAGATATCCATTTGTATATAGAGTTACCAAAAGGTGGTAAGAAGAATTGGCCTAAGAAGAAGGGAGAAAGAAATCATGCATGGAAACCCAAAGATAATTTTCAGTTCCAACCTATCGTTGAGAAAGAAGTCTTATCCTATTGCTTGAAATCTAAAAGTACTAGGCTTCTAGGTAACCTTTTTGTTACACCTTTTCATGAAGAGCATCCCTACCAAGGAAAAATAGTGTCATCCATGGGGGATACTACTTTTATATCTAATGATTTAGGAGGAATAAATCAACACCCTAGACCTAGAAGTGTTCAATCAAGTAGATCTCACCCTCATCATATTCCTTTCATTGAAAGAAACTTTATTGATCTTAGTGACCCTATAGAATCAGAAGCAACAACCATAGATCTTGAAAAATATAGGCAAATGTCATTTGTGGGCACTCCTAGCTTTCCCCATCCCTTTTTCAATGATTTAAGAGATAAGGTCATAAAATTTTTAGGCAACAATGCCATAATTGGTGAAGATCACCTTAGAAGGTTCATTGACATGCTTAATGATTATGTGGTAGAGCATGAGGATGCGGTAATGAAGTTTTTTATATAATCGTTAACCATGGATGCTAGGAATTGGTTTATGAGATTGCCCAATGACAATGTTGGCTCATGGAATGATTTGGAGAATCTCTTCAAAGAGCAGTATGGTGACAACACCAAAATTGGTTTTATGTTGAATGAATTCAAAAACATTAAAAAGAACCCAAAAGTGTCAACCTTTGATTTCAATGTAAGGTTTCAAAAGGGAAAGTATAAATTATTCCATGTGATGAGACTTGGTGAAGATGTGTGTCTTACAACTTACTTCAAAGAAGTTGATAGTAAGATGGTTTATACTCTTAGAGATAAGGACCCTAGGACATTGAGAGATGCTTATAAGATGGCATTCAAAATTGAGAATAAGAAAAAGGTGGTGAAATAAGGGGAAATAAGAAAGATGGTGACAAGCTTGTTGTAACCAAGAAAACTGACAATGGGTCAAGTCTTGAATCCACTAACATACCATGCTAATAAGCCAAATACTGGTGAGAAGCTCCAATTTAATACCCATTACAATAGAAAAAATAGAATGCAAATTTTTCCCTATACCACTCGATGGAAAGATGGGAAGCCCATTGTTCCTCTTGCTAAGAACACTGGTGAGAAAAGTACACCTGATCTCTTACAAAAAACATCCATAAATATGGTTGATGGTTGTCAATGGTGTTTAGTCTATCAATTACTTTGTGCTCCAGAATATTGTGCTGTTGCATTGTCATTTGTTGTTGACCAAGATAAAAATGAAGAATAACCTAGTTATGAGGGTGGTGTTGAAGATGTTGGGTGTAACATGGTTGAATTATATTATGATGATGCTTCTAAATGTGATGACAAGGAAATGATGTTCATGATAGAAGACATTTCAATAGTATAGTAAATCAGCAAATATTCTCAGATGAAGATGAAGAGGAGGAAACTACTTATAATATGACATTATCAAAAAATGAAGTGACCTTAAGGATGCCCACTAAAGAATAAATTGATTAGATTACTGCAAACATGGCTGCTCAAGTATAAACCTGAGATATGTTACAATTTTTTTAAGGAAACAAGATATCTAGTGTTTTATCAAGAAGATTGATCCAAGGAAAATAGAGATTAGTAAGCCAAAGAATAAAAGTAATATCAAGGTTAAAACTATTAATAAAAAATGAGAAGCAAAGAAAGGAGATATTGCAAAAGGTCCCAAAGTTTAGACTAGTGATAGTAAAAAAGAAAAGGGATAATTAGTGATCACCATTGTACATGAGAAACATAAAAATCAAAATACTGCAAGTTCATTTGACAAGCAAAAGAGATAAAAGGTATGGAAATTGATAATTCTATTGTTCCTCCTATTGATATGTTTTCATTGTTGTCACATATCACAGTAAAAGTTCCTTTGTCAGAGTTATTAAGAATCCCTTAGCATAAGAGAAATGTCATAGCATGGGCCAAGGGTGTAGATAATAAGGTTTCTCATGATTGTAATACTAATCAAATCCCTAATGAACCCAAGAAGAAATTAGAAAATGAGGTTATTGTGTCTCAAATTCCACCTATGTATTTAGATGATTCTATAAATCAAAGTTTAGGAAGTGTGGATCCTTTCTTCCTAAGTATTATTGTCAATGGAAAAACTTTGAAGAATTGTATGATTGCCTTTGGAGCATCTAATATGATAATGCCTTTTGATGTAATGAAGGAATTAGGATTGAAGCTGGATACTCCTCAGGGTAGGTGTAGTGTTATGGAAAAAAGGGAAGTTACTATCATAGGGACAATAAATGAAATGCCTTATAAATTAATTACTTATCTCGAAAAGGAAAAAACCATGAGTGTGCTAGTTGTAGATATCCCACCCCAATATAACATATTACTATCTATAAAATGTAGTGTAGCAATGGGGGAAAGTTTGCAATGTGATCTATCATATGCTACTTTTCAAATTGATGACAAGTTGGTGAAAGTGAATAGAGAGCCCAAGATTGTCTACATGATTGAACAAGAAGTTGAAAATGATATGACATGTTTTGTAGATACTAATGTAAATGCTTTAGGGATGAAGTGTTGGTACTAAGTAAAAATAAAATCAAACCACCCATTGTAGAGGAAGCTGAGATAGAATTAGAAAAGGGTGACTTATGGATGACGTATTTTGATGGAGCCTACTACAAAGAAGGATCAGAGGCATGTATTCTTTTGATTTCTCCTAATGGCCATACTTATAAGTTCTCATTTACTTTGAACTTTCCATGTACAAATAATATACAAGAATATGAGGCCTTACTATTAGGATTGAGGGTAGCTCATAAACATGGTATAAGGTGCTTGCATGTTATAGGATACTCAAAATTGATTGTTTCCCAAGTAAGGGAAGTGTATGTTTCTAAGAACAAAAGGCTAAAGCAATATATAAATGTTGTTTGGGACATGATAGAGTTTTCTGATGCCTTTAGAATCACATGGAATGATAGAAATAATAATAAGATGATAGCTCTATTGGAAAATATTTCTATCAAACCTGATGATATAACCTTTGCTAATCTATCAAAAGTATAGGCACAAACCAGACCCTCAGTCCTTGTTAATATCCAAAATTGGCAAGTCTTTGGAGAAGATAGAGATATAATAAGATTTATAAATTGTGAAGACCAATTTTTTGGGTGCAAGAGATTGATTATGCAGCTCTTGTAGAAACCATAGATGGTAAGGATACTATTTTTGGTGAGGAAGTTGTTTAGTTGAAAACAAATAGAATTCCTAAGGTTCTGGTTGTGTTGGAGACTACTTTTGATAATCATGATAGATTCAAGAGAAGTGAAAAAGAGCATGATGCAAAGGAATTAGAGGAGGTAAACCTTAGAACCATAGAAGCACCTAAGAAGGTGTATATAGGGAAGAAATTATCTCCTAAAACCAAGTAAACTTTGATTGAATTGTTGAAAAAATATAGACATGTGTTTGCTTGGTCCTATGATGATTTAAAGGATTATAGAGAAGATCTTTTCTAGCATGAGGTTCCATTGAAGGAAGGAGCTAAGCCCTTCATACAAAAATAGAGACCCATTAACCCAACCTTGGCACCAAAGATGCAAGAAGAGCTAACAAAGTTACGAGATGCAGGAATTATCAAACCAATTAGGCATTCTTCTTGGGTGTCATTCTTGTTAGAAAGAAGAATGGTGATATTAGATCAGGTGTTGACTTCAAGAATTTGAACATATCATCATTAAAGGATAATAATGGTTTTCCAAATATGGAGGCCATGTTGCAAAGAGTAATAATCATTGACATCATTTCTACTCTAGCTACCTTTTGTAACAAATGTTCCATTATGGGGAGCACATTGTCATCCTTGAGGCTAGCTTGATTTAGATTATGAAAGTCTACACAAATTCTTATTTCTCCATTTTTCTTTCACACTAGAACAATGTTAGTTACCCAAGGAGAGTGGTGAATAGGATAAACAATCCTCTAAAACTTTAGGGTTATAACTACTCAACTTTTGTCTAAAGGGGATAGCTTTTGGTTCCAATAGGATAGAATGTTTGTATTCTCCATTCCTGAATTTTTTTAGATCATCATAACTCCAAGAAAAAATGACTTTAAAATTAGTTAATAATGATCTAAGTTTACCCTTGTCTTCTGAGGAAAATTTTTTCCCAATAGAAATCTATTTCTGATCATCACAATCTCTAATGTTAATCTTATTGTACTCTTTACTCACTTGAAGGTTTGGTCCTTTTTTTGGTATAAAACCTTCATTCTTTAGTGATAACATATTTCCAAGTGAAACTAGGCCATGAGGAATTCTATTACCTTTTAATTGAACTACTTCTTGCTCATTAGGGAAAACCAATGATTCTTCATCTAAGACCTTCAAAGATCCCTCAAAGTAAGACTCAAAAAAATATCCTTCACAAGTTGGGAATTGTTCAATTTGTTTATCATTGTCAAAGACTTGCCAATAATTTCATTATCTAGTTTAAAAATAAGTGCCTAAAGTAGTACCGAAATCTAGTATGGGACAATATTGAATCTAATTCCTTACGATTTATTTTTAAATAATCAGTAGTTGATATAGTAATAGTAGAAGATTTACAAAACTAAACTATATCAAAGGAAGCAAAAGAACATGGATTCAAAATTTTTTTCTTAAAGGGAGCATTTTCCATACCTTTGGAGGAATCTTTAATAGGTTGAGATGAATCTTTCATCTTCGTAACTTGTGAGCTTGAGCTTGTCCTAGGGGAAAATTTGGATGCCCTCTATCCTCTAGTTAACATGGAACATGAAGGATCATTCATTGCTAAAAGAACATATCCATTTCTATCAGAATCAGACTCATATTCTAGGAAGAAAGTATGTGAGGTGCTTGCTTTGGGAGAATCTATTTCAACTTTAGTAACAATTCCATGTTGGCCCTCAGTCTCTTTCATTTGTAAATGCCTCAACCAATCTATGTATGTTTCACCATCATGATTAGTGGTGAGATGATAAGAGCACATTACCTCTTTACAAGGAGGAGCTTCAATCTGTAGCCTATTCTATGAACTAGACAACTGATAAGCACCTTTTCCTTTCTATGTGGGGAAAGTGTTTCATCCAGATTGGTTTTGGTATTGGTTTGGTGATGACGGGCCACACCACCCGTACCAACTCACAACCAAAAATGCAACAATATGGAGACAAGAGAGATGATAAAATTCTTCATAAAACTTCCATTAATACTTGAAATCCATTAAAATATTCTCCAAATGAAAGGACTCCAAATTCTTACAATATAAGAGAGATTCCTCCCTAAGAACTTCCAACTAGAAGAGCTTCACTACAAGAGCTTACACTTGAAGAGCTTCTATTTCTCCAACTTCCTTTAGAAGAGCTTCCATTCCTTGAACTTGATTACAAACAATTATAAGCCTTGCTTAAATAGGCACTTCTAACCCAAGACATTACAAACACAAGCAATGTGGGATAAAAGATAAATACAACTACCTTTAAATAAATATTAAATTCCCACCCAAATACAACTAAGCACCCAACAAATATTAAATGCATGATTTAAGGAACTTTCCACAAACTCCTAAATTGCCACCTACACACCTCGATTAATGGAATAACAACTATTTTTATTATTTTTCTATTTATGCCACCCATGCACCTTGAAAATAGAGATTCCTCTTTTCTCCACTTTTCCTATTTTCTATTTTTAATTATTTTCCTTCCATTTTCGTCACTTTCTCTCTCCTCCACAATTTTTTTTTTTTTTTTTTTCCCCTTTTCTCTCTCTCTCTCTCTCTCTCTTTTTTTTTTTTCTAATAATTTAATTTTCCCATGCAAGATGCTCCTGCATCAGACTCCCTTGGTAGATAGAAAAGTGTGTCCCACACTTTGATGCCAAAAGAAAGATATACATCCATCTTCATCTTCACTAAAGGCTTCCACATTTTTTATTTTTTTTTCCTGATGCATGATGCTCCTGCATCCGACTCCCATGGTAGGAAAAATTTTGTGAGTATGGAGTCACAAAATGAAGTAGCCATTGTTGACATAATTTTTTTCCTCTTCCTCCAACACATAGCTGGAACAAGTATCCGATGCTGAAATTTCTCCTTTGCAATGAACTCTATCCAAGCATAAATCTCATCCTCATTCAATCTTGTTGAATTAATCACACCTGTAATAAATCCAGCAACACCATACCAATCTTCCTTTGCATACCACACATGACTAACAAGATCCTCATGCAAACCATCATCAATATCTTTTAAACTCATATCAAAGACAACATCCCATGATTCATAAGAATTTACCTGTTTGACATTTTCATTTTCGCTTGCCTCTTTTATGTCATCAACAATGCACGTAACTATTCCACTTGCTTGATCTCCAACGAAGGCACTATATTCTTCCTCCATTGTTGCAATCTTCAAATCATCTTGATCTATTTTAGGTTCATAAATCTTGCCATCTTCATGCTCTTCCTCTTCTCTTTCATCTTCTTCAACTTTAGGTTCACAAATGATTTCCTCTTCATCTGCTTGCTCTTCCACTGAATCATCTTTCTTTTCCACATCCAAGGAATTATCAGCATCTCTTTTCTGGTCACATGCTCTTTGTTTCCGCAACTCAGCTTCTAATTCATTCACTTGCTTCTGCAAATCAACTAGCAATGATTGTTGATTTCTTGCTCTAAATTTCTCAAGTCGAGGAATCCTCAGAATCCATCCAATCACAAAAGTCATCTTCTTCTTTCTCTTCTCCATAATCAAGTCTTTAGAAGAAAAATCTCATCCAACACAAGAACCTTGTGCAAACTGCCTCACAGTCGGCGATCTGTCTACACAATCAAGAACTTCTTGAAAAACTTCACCCAACTCAAGGTCCTAGTGCAAACTCTATCCACACGCTCAGGAACTCCTGCTTTGATACCACTGATGACGGGCCACACCACCCGTACCAACTCACAACCAAAAATGCAACAATACGGAGACAAGAGAGATGATAAAATGCTTCACAAAACTTCCATTAATACTTGAAATCCATTAAAATATTCTCCAAATGAAAGGACTCCAAATTCTTACAATATAAGAGAGATTCCTCCCTAAGAACTTCCAACTAGAAGAGCTTCACTACAAGAGCTTACACTTGAAGAGCTTCTATTTCTCCAACTTCCTTTAGAAGAGCTTCCATTCCTTGAACTTGATTACAAACGATTATAAGCCTTGCTTAAATAGGCACTTCTAACCCAAGACATTACAAACACAAGCAATGTGGGATAAAAGATAAATACAACTACCTTTAAATAAATATTAAATTCCCACCCAAATACAACTAAGCACCCAACAAATATTAAATGCATGATTTAAGGAACTTTCCACAAACTCCTAAATTTCCACCTACACACCTCGATTAATGGAATAACAACTATTTTTATTATTTTTCTATTTATGCCACCCATGCACCTTGAAAATAGAGATTCCTCTTTTCTCCACTTTTCCTATTTTCTATTTTAAATTATTTTCCTTCCATTTTCGTCACTTTCTCTCTCCTCCACAATTTTTTTTCCCCTTTTTTTTTCTCTCTCTTTTTTTTTTTTTTTTTTTTCTAATAATTTAATTTTCCCATGCAAGATGCTCCTGCATCATTTGGGTAGGTACCAAGTCTACCTTGCTACCTTTTTAATGTAATGACATCATTAACTAATCTTTGGACCACAAGATCTGTGCTTGTGGAAGTTTGAGGATTAGAATTTTGCACATCTCTTCTCCATTTCCTTTCTATTATTAGATCATCCACCAATTCAATGGCTAACCTTTGGAAGGGGCCAAATCAACCAATACATTTCTTCTCATATGAAAAGAGATATTAGGAGGCATTTCTTCTATGAAGAAACCCTTTCAATTTTTTTGTATTGGGCCTGGAGGTTACAAGGATCCTTTTTAGAAGTTTATTATATTTATCCAAGAATTCTCTCATGGGCTCATGCATTTCCTTCTTAAGTTAAGAAAATTGGATAAGGAAAGGCACAATTCATGGTATCCCAATTGGTTATAGAAGCATGAGGGAGGTGGTTAAACCAATCAAAAACAACATTAGTAAATGTTTGAACAAAGAGTTGAACCACAACATCTTCAGTAGGGATATCTACAGTTCCACAAGCTGCTTTAAACAATCTTAGATGATCCTCAACTAGAACTTTTTGATATCCACTAAATTTAGGTAAAATATCTTTAGCATCTTTGGGCATGGCCTCAAGGTTCACTCCAAGTTGGAGAGGTCCATTTTGTTGACCCCAAAAAGCCATAGCAGGGAGAACAATATTTAGAGGTTGGATGTTTAAAATACTAGAAATATCAATATCGAGAATATCAAGAGCTTATAGAGACTAGGAAGGCTATGATGGGGGTGGGGAAGTAGGTCTACTAATCGAATGTACTTTATTTTTCCTCTTATTAGTATGATCAGGTTTAAAATCAATTAATTCCAGAGCTTCAAAGTCATCATTGTTCAGACCTATTTCCCTATTAGCTCTTGTGAATCTCTTCTCAACCAACTTTCTTGGCTTCTTTATCTAGATTCACTCTGGACCTTGAGCCAACCTATTCACTACCAAAACTTCTTGAATCATAGGAACTCCTCTCAGTTGTTCACCAGTTTCTTCTTCTCTTTCAAGGGCTCTGGCCACTTGAAGGTATTGGTAATTGTTTTTTCTTTCTCTCCAAGCTACTGCATTCAAATTAGATATGATAACTTCTTGAGTGTCATTGAAGCCAAGATTAGGTTGAAAAATGGGGAAGATATCATAATGAGGGAGCACTATATTGAAGCATAATATCAACTTTTTAAGTATCAAAATACTAGCTCTTCTTCGATCGACTCCCTAGTAGAGTTGCCAAAAATCTGTTGGTGAATAGATTTGTCTTTAAACAAAAGAAAGAAATAAAAGATTCTATGCCCAAGTTCACAAGACAAATACAATTTCCAATAGTTGAGGAATTTCTACTTTCTCAATTCTTCTCTAAGTTTTCGTAAGGTTCAGCTTCCTTATTAGATTTTCAACCAAAATTTCCTTTCAAATAAGGGTTACAATCTAATTAACAATAGTTAAATAAATAAAAATGTATACAAAGGAGAGAACACACAATTTCTCTATTAGTCACCTTTAAAAAAAATGATCAAAATTGATACATATTCACCATAAAAAGAAATATCCAGCATCAAAGGAATTTCAACAATTCAATATTGATCCAATATTAAACTAATGATGAGTAAATTCAAAGCATATATCTTTGAACATTCAACCATTCCTTTTCAAAAAGAACAATACTATTCAACTATGATACTAGAAAACTTAGAAAATTTTCATAACTATAAAATTCAGATAAAATGGTCACATCATGATGACCATCAAAAATTGTGAACCCGTAGCACTACTAAGTTTCAAACTTAAATATAAAGCTATCTAAGAATCTCCCACAAAACTTGATTCTCAGATAGTTAGAAGTAGTTATGAAAACCAATCATGAAAAAGGGTACACAGACCTAGAGTGTAACTTTTGAAAACCATAAACTAATTTTTTTGAAAGAAATTAAATAGAAAACACTAATCCTCCACTGCTTGGTCAAGCCATTCCTCTTCCTCCTCATCTTCAGCATCACCTTGACCATGTGCCAATTTCCACATCCTAAATACATTCATGAATTTATTCAAGGTAGTCCTATTTGGGCTTTTGATGCTTTTTTGATGGTTCTTCTAGATGTCCTTATCTAGCTTCATTTTGTTCATAGTATCCAGGAAACTTGGGAGTCATAGAGTGCAGATTTCTGACATCACTTCACTTTTGGCCACCTTGGAGAAGTCAGATGATGTGAGATGAATTTTGTCTTTTAAAAACTTCATGCATTTTTCATTTTCTCATTCTAAAGATGTTGATATCCCTTCCCACAATCCCTTTACATCTTCTAAATCTATCCTTGGTCCTTATCCATCTAAGCTAAAGCATTCAAACCTTACATCCATATTGGGGCCTTATGTTCCTCCATCTCCTACATTTACTCATAGCTCATTCCCTAGCTCTCCTATAATACCTCAAATTCAACAAAGACACTCATCCTTGATGACTTTTCACCCATCTATACTTCTAAACCAGTCATATCATCCTTATTCATCCACAAATCCCAAGTCCTTTGGAAGTGAGAATAAACATAAGAATCCATTGAAAAATAAAGATCACTATGTCCCATCTAATCGACATGTGAATGCTAAGAAGGAGAATGCACAAAATAGACTGCAAAGGTCCACTATTAAAAAAGCTAAATCAAAGAAAATATGGGTTCCTAAACCCATTATTGAAAAAATGTGTTTTGAAGTATCCAAAGGAAAATCTAAAGCTATATGGATTCCCAAGTCTCTTTTAAAAGACTTGAATATTGAAAATACTTCAAAGTTGACATTCAAGCTTCCAAAGGCTTCCATTCCATCTTCTTCCAAAAATATTCCTTAAAATATTCCAAAGCCTTCCACTCCATTTTTTTCCAAATCTCTTCTACCACCTCATACATCTAAATCTCAAGCTACTTCATCCATGATTCCTCCATTGTTCCAATACCCTTCAAGGTGTGTGTCAATGTTGATCTTGTCCAATATTTCAACTACCCTCATGAAATCCTCTAAAGCTTACACTTACTTTCTATACACGAACTCTTATCCTCAATATATTCTTCCTATTACCATTTCTCTTTTATCACCCTATCAACATCTTTGAGCATACCTGTCTATGGTCTTGTCTTATCATGACTTATCTTTCCTATAGGAGCACTATCTACATTCAAAAGGCTTGAGCTCTTTCTAAAAATTCAAAAAATGAAAAAAAATAAAAATGAAAATGTGCCTTGGTGAAAACCACTTCTTGTGGCACCTTGGTAGCAAAAGTAAAGAGAAATAAATGCATCCTATGGTGAAAAATATATCTTTTGGCACCTTGGATAAGTACCATGATGAAAACCTAGTAAACAGGCATCATGCGTAATTCTTCCATCATTAATCTATCCCCTCTTCTCTCTTTGATCTTGACAATGTTGAGCTATCTTTGCATATTGGCTATCTTATCCACCAGATTTTCTATTGTGCTCTCCCATTCACTCATAGCCTCTATCTTGAGCTTTATTCTTATTGCTCTATCCCATTGCTATACTATCTAGTTGACCCCCTGGTCTTGATCATAACAAATGAAACATTGTTCTGATAGGTCTCTTGACATGGCTACTCTTTTGGACTACACACTTCATGCTATCTCACTTGTTGGCTTCACCGATTATCCTACATGTTATCTTGCTCATTTCTTCTATTTCTTATCCAAAACCTACTTTATATGGCTATCTTTCCCTAGCTTGGGTACTCTTGAGGAGTCAGTCCTTGAGGATCACTTTCACTTGCTTCACATTCCTTTCTTATGCATCTTTGCTTATCTATCGACTTGTTTCTCCATCGTGTCCTATACCTTGCTAGACATTGGGAGAAAATGATGTGATCTTGCTTGAGAACTAGTGATCTCTAAAACCTTCTAAAAAATTCCAAAAAAAATCATATATGATGCTGAAAAAATCCTAAAAACTAGAAAATGTCTTGAAAAAAAGATCTTCTTAGTGAAAACCTAGCAATAAGCACTTTGATGTATCACCAAAAAAATCAAAAATACAAAAATATAAATTTTTTTTAAAAAGTCCTAAAAAAATCTGTCAAGTGGTGAAAACCTGGAAACAGGCGCTACTTGAAATCTTTGCACCTATGTCTATCAAACTCAATCATCCACTTCGCTACACATTTCCTAGCTTGGAATTGTTTCTTGTCCTCATCTATGGGGCATAGCTACTTAGCTTATTGATGTATTCTTGTGCATTAGGGTTTCTTTGACACCTCACAAAACAATGTTTCTCAACACTACCCCCACCCACTTTGACATCAAGTGTTTTTCAACACTTTACAGATAGTTTACCTACGGTCTTTGATGTCGCGATATTTCTCACTATCAGAATCAAGTCTTGAAGAAATGGCCAAGTGACTTACACACACACACTTTAACACTTAAACAACTAAGCTATGCTGATCTTTATCTACTTTGTGTGCTGTCTATGATGATTTTTTTTCTATATGTTTCATCCCTAATAGTCTTTCAAGGATGTCATTGACTAGAAGACCGGGGGCATGGGGCATGTTTTCTTGATTTTTTCTTGTGGGTATACTTTGTTTGTCTATAGTGTTGTAAGCATTCGTGCTTGTCCTATTCAACACTTTGACTTATAAATGTATCATCCTTGACTATTTTGCAAGACCACACTTGGGGTTTATCCTAGCGCTTATGCCTTGATACAGGTGTAATCTTGCTAAATTAAACTTAGGGAATCTAATCGTGTAGTTATCTTGAATTACATGTCTCTGATGCTTAGATTGGATTTCCACATACCTATCTAATATCGATCATATTCATATCCTCATAGTTATACTAGTGATGGTTGTATGATCTCATGATGTCCCTAATAAATGCTCAATGATGAAATCATGAGTCTAAATGTTATGCACTTCTTGCTGGTAAACCACTTTTCATATTAGCTTGCATTTTAGGTTCATTTTCTAGCTTAGTCTTGCATTCTTGCATATGGGGAGAGCTCTCTCTTCATCTTTTTGTGGACATATCAGCTAACTCCTTTCATATATTTCTTTACTTTCTTCTTGTTCATGTCTTTTCACCTTCTTAATCTTTCACTTCATCTCTTTTCTATCTTATCATCACATTATATAAAGTTTTGACCTCTTAAATAATTTCAACATCCTGGATTCATTTTCGGGATCGAAATCCAAATTCGAGTTCATCTTGATGGTCAAAATTGTCTTTTAAAAATTCTACTTTCTTCTAAGTAGTTAGCTGACCTTTTGAGGTCTAATCTCTGAATCATCACTGGGGCATCTTCATTTCTTCATGTCTTCATCATTTTCATACTTCATATCTACTTCAATTCATTGTTTCATGTCTAAAATCACCTTTGTACTCATTTTGACCTAATTTTATGCTATATCCTTCAAGGTCAACTCTAGTCAAACTAGGGCATTTTATCAATTTTTTTTATAGTCATTCTTGGGTTCTAATCATCTATTTCTCATCTTGGACATTGCTATATTCTAGTTTTCTCATGTCTAGCCAGTTTTTGCATCCCCTTCATTTCCATTTCGATCCCAAGGGGGCAGAAATACTGTATTGCTGATTGTTACAGCTATCTATTTCTTAGGAGCATTTGTTTGACCTTATCACTTTCTCTCGATCTATTTGCTTTGCTAGATGTTAGAATTCTTTTCAGATCCTAACATCATCTTCCTAATGTTCAGTACTACCGCTATCAAGCTGTGCATTCAGGACTTGCTATCTATTTCTGCATTTCATTCTTCAAAATTAGATATCTATATCTATCACCACCTACTTGGCTTTCTATTTTCTTTGACATAATGTGTTCCCAGATCAATCACACATTAGTCAAAGAGGGGCAAATGTAATCACCTAAAAATGGTCATCTAGACTATTAGCCCCCTTTTCAACATTTTGGCTAAATTAATTTAATCATTTACCTAGACCAAATTGCTAATAATCAATTTTTTTGATTATAACCTATAGTTTGACTATGCTATCCTAAGTTCATTATTTGATTAAAAGAACATGTCCCCTTTTAATTAAATAAAAGACCCCATTCTTCTAACCCACTTAAAGTGCACACATAAAGTCCTTTTTCTATTTTGCAATTAAAAGAAAAGGCTTTGTGACTTTTGTCTTATATGACAAGTCAACTTATATTCTATTGGTTGACTTGTGTGTGCACATGGATCACTCCTCTTTTTTAATTCCACCGTTTATCATCCACCATCTTCATCTTGATCTCTACCATCCATACATCTTTAAAAGGGAGAGAGCTTTCCCCTTCAATCAATCCTCATTTTGAATATTGTTATGCTGCAGGTTTTCTAACAGGTTTCTTTGGAGCTTTGTGGAGAACTTCTATTTCTTGTCTACATTCTCTTATCCAAGGCATCATGGCATTCTAGCTTAGCTTAGCTTTCATTTTTACATGTAGCTTAATCTCACATAGCTTAATAATGGTATTGTAACACTCTCATACATGCTTAGCATAGCTACATTTTACATTATCATCTTAGCTTAGTTTCCATACTTGCATTGCGTTCTTGAAGGATTCTTTGAAGATATTTGCACTCTTGCTCTTGTCTTAAAGAACCTCTCGTTGCATGGTTTACTAGCAAGAAGTACATTTCTAAGGCTTGGCTGAGAGCCTTCATGCTTGAATACTAACTTCTTGCACTCCATGGATAGGGAGCTCTACCTACCCCTTCAAAGGCTTACAAGGACTATTAAGTCCCACCTTGTTAGAGGATTTCAACACTTGTTAGAAGTGTGCTTGGCTAAAGGACTTTAGAACATCCACTTGGAATGTTACCTTGTTAAAGAATTCACAACAACCTATTAGATTGTTTCAACATAGATCTTGTGATTGGCTCTAGTTGCTTGATTAAAGATGAAATCTGTATAGTGTCCTTCTTGATCCTCTTTGATTTGATATAAAAATTGATGTATCCTTCTATTCTTTGTTCTCCTCTAACTAATTCTAAAATTCACTCTTATTGCTAAGTCACCTTGAATGCTTTGTAAACAAATTTGATCATTCACCCCTTGTTACCTCCTATAACATGATCTCTTTCATTCTCTTGATTCATCATAATTGTTGGGGCTTCATCTTCCTTATAAAGACTTTGGTGGCTTAGGGTTACCTATGAATCTATGACTAAGATTCATTCTTTTTGCCACTTAATCCTACGTACTTTTTGATTGGTTGCATACAAATACATAGGGACTCTGCAAACATATTCGTCCTTATTTAAAAAAAATTAAAATCTAACCTTATGTCAGCTTGAAAATGGTTTACATAGTTGTTTGTGCAATGACAAACAAATATGTCCTAACATCTTCTAGCTTGTTCTAGAAGTCTCCTTGAGGACTTTATATTTGGGCTTTCTCATTGTATTTCATAACTCATTTTCAAGGAAAATTGTATAGAAATACATTTTTCTTTGTTTACAATATCGTCTCTCTCAATCTGTTTAGTTTTTCCAAGCTCCACCTCTTCCTTCTTTGGTTTCCTTTCATCAAGTTATTTGCACACATGTGATCTTGGTGAACTATGAAGTTGGCTTTTATCAAATTCTACATGGTATTGGAGCCTCCATACTGCTTCTTGGCTAAAGGATTTTTGAAGCTGTAGTTCAAAGACACAAACCCTAGTTTGTTTGTATTTTTTTCTTCATTTCAGGGGAAGAGCATTTTTTTTTAGATTACTTTGGGCCTAAGCAGATGTTGGCATTAAGTTTAGAAGGTTTTTTATAGTCAGAATCCATATAAATTTTTTTAATTTTGGAGAAAGTCACTCTGGGAGGCAAATTTTTTTAGTCTGGAAGCTGTACAGGCCTGTATGGATGATGTCATATGAAAAACAAAAAAATTACAATTTTGGCACCGCTACCTATTGGCCACTAGAGCTCCATCATTGCACGACCTACTTGCATTTGGTGTGCAGCTCGAGAGCCATTGCATCTAGCTGCACCATTGTAGAACCATGATGACAACACTAGAGCTTGACCACTGCTAGTGGGCCTTCCACCTGCCACTCTAGCCAGTGGTGCCACCAGTGGTAGCTACCCTTAGGACTATTGCCATCGATGAAAATCACCTCCCAACCACACACCTATGGCCCCTACCACATTTACAACCCACATGGCCTATTTGCATAGTTTGTGAGTTTAGTGGGGGCCACGTGGCATGGGTGCCAAATTGGCATTTGCCACATGGCCCCTGCCATGTCAACCTGACAGCTCAGCTTTTTGCCATGTAGATGCCATGTGACACCTTTTTTTGCTGTGATGATTGGCAAGCCATCAATTTTAACCTAGTGGTTTGCTGACATTAGCATGATGTCATCACTACATCATCACACTTGTAGGCTCTCCAAGGTCCTTTTTGTCTTACTTGCAATTTTTTGGCCATAACTTGAGCATTCAGAGGTATTTTTCTGATCTAAAAGAAGCACGAGAAAGCTGGTTTTGAGACATAAAGATTGGTGCAAATATTTTTTGGTTTTACTATAGTTTGGTGGCTCATTTTTGTAGTCAAATTTTGAAATTCTTTTTTTTCACTCCTACAAACATATCTTTTGTGCCCCATATCCATTTTTTGAAAACATTATATTTTTGGAAAGTTGGTTTTGTCGTCTTTTTAGAAATGCTGTCATTTCATTTAGATTCTACCCCATGCTCTTTCTATCATGTTTTTGGAATTTTTTCTTTATGGTGGATATCTTGGGTGTTCCAGGTTTGAGGATCATTTTCATGGCATGCGATCTTTTGTTTTGGGCTATACTATTTTTTGTATCAACTTTTTCCCCTATCTAATCATTGTTGATATCATTTGCAAGCATTTTTATGCAAATGCATTGAGATAAAGTGCCACTCTTGCATTTTTGGTTCATGAACATTGTTTTGAAACAGTTGTACTCATACCATTTTATAAAGCACCATGGGGGGGATAGTTGTTTGCCACTTTTGTGCCCTTTTCCTTTTTTGCCCCATGCAGTGTCAGTGACCATGCCTTTATAGGTGTTTGTACATCTTCAGCTCTCTCTTCATTCTTGGTTCTTTCTGTAGAGGATTTTGGCCCACCTTTTTAGTTGTCTATTATCTCACCCTATTTGCATTAAGGGGGGTTATTCTATTATTCTAATCCTTCCTTGGTTCGATAGTTCAATAGTGTGAACTATGTATTCAATATTTGATCCTATATACTAGGTGACTACAGTGGCTAGCTATCTATGCATTTTGATGAGATGGATCATCTACCATATAGACTTACTCGGTTCATGCTTTCTTCTTCCATGGAGGTTATTTAGATCAATAGATTCTTTTTGATGATAGCATTTGTGGCTTCTTCATGCTTTAGTGATGCTCTTCATGATCTTCTCTTGTTCCTACTTTTTGAGACATACCTCTAGTTGGAGGCTTCGTCAGTCCTTCACTAGGTTTTCTTACCTTTTTTTGGGAGAGGATTTTTCTCATGAGGTTTTCCCTCTTTCCCCATTTTTAGAGGTTGCATTTCTTTGCATTGTACATGGGTACCTAACATGGCCTTATTGTTGAAACCCATTCTGCATTTCATCTTAGCTTTTTTGAGCTTAAGTGCATTCCCCTAAGTTGCACTTAAGGGGGGGTTTAGGTTAAATAATTATTATTTATGCTTTTACTTAAGTTTACTTAGGTTAATACATTTATTTAATAGTTTTAGTTTAGGAGTTGTTGATAACATGGGTGTTTGTTCCTATCTAAGTCATACTTATCTTCTCACCTTGATCGAGGATATCCCACCTTTTGTGGACATATGCTTAGTTGTCAACCTTATCTCCTAGCATCTTCTAGCTTGTTCTAGAAGTCTCCTTGATGCCTTTATATTTGAGCTCTCTCATTATATTTCATAACTCATTTTCAAGGCATATTATATAGAAATATATTTTTCTTTGTTTGCAATATCTTCTCTCTCAGTCCATTTAATTTTTCCAAGCTCCACCTCTTCCTTCTTTGGTTTCCCTTTAGCAAGTTATTTGCATACAGGTGATCTTAGTGAGCTGTGAAGTTGGCTTTCATCAACTTCTATAGGGTTTATACACTTAGAGTGTATATTTTTCCAAAAAGGATTTGTGGACTTCCATAATTATCTTCAGAGCTGCATCCTAGTTGTCACATGAAAATCTAGTGATTTGACTTGGATTTCCATCTCAATTGCTATGTGAACTAGTCCATTTGATGTAGAAATATGAGGATCTTTCTTTAACAAAGTTTCTATATATCCTAGCTCTTTATGGAGTATTTCTATAAGAATTTTCCTTAGGGAAAAATTCACCCAAGAACTAAGAACTCAAACACAAGCACAACTATAGACCAGAAAGAGTATGATCAGAATGTCGATATGTATTTGATTCAATATGATTGAAAGTACACTAAGAGTTCCTATATATAAAGGCCTCTAAGATACATCTAGAATGCCTAAGAATCAACATCATGATAAGTCACACAACTAGGCAAATGTCCATCAGATATGGGTTATCCTCCATTAAGCATAGAAGTAAGTGCAATGATATGAAGATAAACCTAAAATGGTGTAGCAAACAAATTTATGTTGTAGACAACATGTGCAAAAAATGGAGTGCAAATAACTATGTTGTCTACATGACAACTTAGCTAATGATGCAAACTCTAGTGTTGTAGACACCATGTGCTGAATTAGAGTTGCATATTTTGTGTTGTCAACATGATAACTCATAAAGGTATGCAAAATCCTAAGAAGGTGTCAAAAAATAAATAATAAAATGATAAAAAATAATAAAATAATGCATTAACCTAAGTAAACTTAAGTAAATGTTAATACTAAATACATATTTACACCAACACCTACCATTAAGTGCAACTTAGGGGAATGCCCCTAAGATTATGAAAACTAGGATGAAATGCATGATGGGTCCTAGATACTAGGCCATGTTAGGTACCCATGTAGATAATGAAAATGAAATCTCTCATAAGGTGAAGAAAGAGGGAAACCTCATGGGAAAAACCCTTCCCCAACAAGAGAGATTAAAAGACAAGATGCATGGATGGATGGAGTAATCAAGACCCCTCATTATGACATACATCAAGTATATACAAAAGTGATGAATGAGAAAAACAAGATCTCATAAGAGAAAAAAGTACACCCAAAAGAAATAAGAGGAAGAGAGACAAGGTAGTCCCACCCCCCATGAAGAATGCCAACCAGTGATTTCTGTTCTAAGGAAGAAGTTGGTCTATGAGTGCAGAATGATGTTCCTTCCCTTTGGAAGAAACAATGGTAAAGGTACAATCCTAAAGATGTATGGTGGCCTTAAAACATGCTCAAGTGTCCCTATATCGATGTTGATGGTTTCCCCTTACAACTATGCTAAAAAGAATGAATGCAAATCTGGCAAGGATGTCTATAGAACCTGCCCCAATGGGCCAACTATCTCCTCAATTGATAAAGAGACCTCTGACAATTCCTGTACATAAGGATCCACAATCACACCAACTTGTGAAGATTGATCATGTAGAGAATGGACATGAGGGTCAGAGTGATCCCTTTCAACAACTATAGAAAGATAATTTTCATTAAAGAGAAGATGTGAATCATCAAGGTTGTCTCCCAAATCTATAGTGTGTGACTCCACGAACAAACCTACAATGTCTGTCATGTAGTCATCTTCTATTGCTAGAGCTAGAAGACAAAGTGTACCTTGCTGTGCTGGACCTATCACTATGGAAATGTATGCATGTAGACTATTTTGATCTCGTCACTGTAGACACCTAAATTTGATTACACTATTTTAGTAATCCTATTTAGTTATCTAAAAAGGCATTATTAATTAAATTTCTATTTAATTAATCCTTTGTCATCCCCTAGTTGATTAATTTAATTAATCATCTGTAGTCCTAATTGATAAATCAAATAATCTATTATTTATCAATTAAATCCTTTTCTCCTATCTAATTCCAAAAATCCCCATTTATTAAATAAATCTATTTGATAAATGAAATCCTCAAATTCAAAAACCCCTAACCTATCTCTAATCCTCCATTTAGCCTAATCCACCCCATCCACCCATACTAACCAAGCTTAGCCACTAACTCACCCACCCTCATTAATGCCATCCACTTGCACATCTCTAACATCCCTAATATAATCCTAAACCCAAGCCTAATCCACCCCCTAATGTTGTCACATTCCTTAAACAAGTTTAAGACTTTCCTAATCCAAACCAAAGTCTCCCCTCAAAAAAACCCAACCACTAAGTCATGAGTGCTCTTACAAAACATAAAGACTCTTACAAGCCCACTCATGACTCTTACACCCATCTTCCACACTCTTCCCTCTTCCACACTCATTCCTCTTACATCCCTCTTACATACTCAACCCCACTCATCATGACTTTAACCAACCCTTTACCCTACCCTCTCACACTCATCCTCCTTGTGACAAGTGTCACCTTTCCATTGGTGCTAAATAAGCACAATCCATGTGCTCCCCTTTGAGTGCATCTTAGCCCTCCTTAAGCCTTCATCCATCCTTGCATCTAAGCCCTCCATCCCTCTACCCCTTAGCCTATAAATTGAATCCCATCCCAAGCCATTTCATCAACAATCTTTGAGCTAAAGTTACCATGCTATTTTGAGAACCAAAGCCATCAACCATACCCTTATAATGCCAAATTGAGAGCTCACAAAGCTACCAATTTGCCATTACCCATCTCCATTGAAGCAACTTTTGAGCATCTTGAGCATACATCCACAGCAAAAGGACACATCTACAGAATCAAGAAAGCATGGATTGTTTTCTCTTGTGAGGTTTCCACTTCTTGTTTGCTTTCTTTGTCTAAGCATATATGTGAATTTAGTTTTTGGTTTGTGAATGTTTACTTTATTTGTTAATGTTCTTTGCACACTGATTCTGGTTCTACATTTTGGCATGCCCGGTGGGACCCCACTATGGGTCATTTAATCATCTATTTTCATCTATATGTCATTTTTCTAACCATCTAATGTTTGCTGTTGTTTGAGTGTGTTGTGAGGGTGTTTTGCTTGTTTTTGTAGGTTAAAGAACGCACTTAGGAAAAAGAAATACCATCTAAATTTTTTTTTTGCATTTTCAGCTTTTTTGGCATAGTTTTGGCATCTGCAACCTGTTCTGTCTGCGAAAATCGACGTCTGCAAAAATTTGCGTTTGCGCAAATCGACATCTGCGAAAATCCGTGTCTGCGAAAATTGACATCTGTGAAAATCTGCGTCTGCGAAAATTGACGTCTGCGAAAATCGACATCTGCGAAAATCTGCGTCTGCAAAAATTGTCGTCTGCGAAAATCCGCATCTGCGCAAATCGACGTCTCACCTGTGTCCTGTGCTACAAATCTATTCTGTCCTCTTCATATTTTGGCATCTCTGTATTTCAGCGTCTTCATATTTTGACAAACTGTCTTCTCTGCTTGCTTATGTTCCATTTCGGCTTTATTATTTTTGCACTTTGTAGCTAAAAAAAAAAGAAAAAAAAAAAAAAAAAAGAAGAAGAGTATAAATCAAAATTTGACTTTTAGTGGTTCTGTAGGATTTAGACCATTTTAAGCATTTTTACGCGTAGGAAAAACAACAAAAAAAGTTAAAATTTTTTTTCCCATAGTTAAGCTCTCATTTTTGAAGATTTTGGCTAACTAACTAAATTGCTTTTTTTTTGTCTCATTGCAGGTTGGAGCACATATGGAACCACTAACCATGTTTCTTGCAGATTTTCATGTTGCTAAAAAATGAACTTGAATGTTTAACCGTTTGTCTTTGAATGCATGTTGCTAAAAAAAAAAAAAATCAACTTGAATGGTTAAACACATTTTTCATTGAACGAATGTTGCTCAAAAACACACTCTTGAATGTCATGGATTAAAATCAACTTTCTTTGGAATGCATGCTTAAAACAAAAAATCCAATCTTGAATGCCAAGGATCAATTAACCATTACAAATCTCTTTTTCACATGCAATCTAGGTAAAGTTTGATTTTTGGACATTTAAGAAACTTTGTTAAGTTAAAATACAAATTTACAAAAATCAATTTGAGTAGTTCCTTGGACTCACCTCTTTTCTAATCACCCATCAAATATTAACCATTGGTTGCAATCTCAGTGCCATTTATGGGGATGGGTCTACTTAAAAAAGGTGTTAAATGTTCCACAATCTAACTCACTCACTTGGTCTTTGAACGTTTGCTTTAACTTTATCAAAATTCTTAAATGGCCAAAACTCTAGATTAAATCGATCACACTTCAAGTTTGGGAACTAAAATTGAACAACAACTGACGTGGAGAGCCTCCAGGCGCGCGCTTGAAATTGAATCTCACACACTTTTGTTTTGGGCTTAAAACAAACTCACACTCAATCTTGAATGCCTTAAAGAAAATTAATCGATACTTGACGTGGAGGGCCTCTGGGCGCGCGATTTTGCTTTTGTTGACCCTAACTCTTCTTATTGTTTGCATTCTTCGATCGATTTACTTTTGTTGGTGCTTCAAGTTAGAATTGAACATTGTCTCTTAAACATGAGTGCTTGCAAAGTCTAGATTAGCACACATAAGAGTCAGTTGGTAAAAGAACAAGCGTGTTTTTTAGCCCAAGGTCATCCGAGTCTTCTCTCCCCTTGTCGTCTTTCGAGGCCATCTTGGGTGCATAAGATTAGGATCCAAAACCTTGTTTCTTTTTAGGAGGCCTGCTTGGGGATTTCATCACCCCTTGGACGACCTCAACTCTAGTGCTCCGGCGGAGTATACGAATCGAGAGGTGAATCGAAAGACACCTCTCTTGGGATCAAAATTTTGTCATTCAGGCTAAGCCTCAAGGAACTTTATACCCTTGAGAAGTGAAAGAGGAGAAGTGGGTTACCGCTCCTCTCGGCTGTGTGACATTCTTTTGGTCTCATCTACGGATTTGGGCCTCACGTACCTTGCGTATATCGAGGACTCCCTAGCTAAACCAATTGTCAGCCTTGCAGAAAACCATCTAGGATGTTAATGTGTTTGGATTGACTGATCGAAACATTTGTAGAACATACACACTCCTTGGCACAAGTATCACATTCTGAGAACCAGAAACTTCTATCTGGGTGTTCCTATCTATTGCTTATTTTTATTTTACTTGTTGAATGAATGTTTTCCAAACTTGGTCAATCCTAGCTTAGGGCACACTTAGCGTAGTCACTGCCTATTTTGGAAGTTGAACAAGTTGAAGCAAAACAACTGAGTTTTTTTCCAAAGCCAAGCAAATTTAGGAATTTATGTCAGAACAATCCAAACCCAAACAGAAGTTTCACAAGGTCAAACTCAAGCCATCTCTAGCATACCAAGAACTTTCAGCCAAGAGAAAAGAAATAACACCAAGCCCACGAATTTCCAAAGTCCACAAAGCAGAGGACAAAGCTACCGACAAAGCACTTCAAGAGGCCTGGTTAGAGCGCACCATCAAATTTAGCCAACATCCAGGAGTTAATCCTGCTTATGCTTTACCAACTAGGCATGATTTCTATGATTAGACACCCTTGTTTCTCCACATCTTCTTGGATAAGCTTCACTTTAGAGTCATCTTTGTAGAAAAGCCAGCCATCTTAGGTTATCCCCTTAAGCATTATTAGCTCATCCATATCATTTAGAATCATACCATCTAGACAGTAATCGAAATTCTACATATCTAAGCTTTCAAAATTGTTGTCACCTTGCTAAAAGTTTGCCATTCCTAAAATCTTCCAAATCCACCAATCTCACCAAGGTTATCCCTTTGACATAGCTTTGTCTAGGGTAATCTAGCTTTGTCACTTGTTATCCCTCATCACCTTGAGCTAAAGGTTGGGATTCACAAGTGGTCAATCTCGTGTTCTTCCTAAAGGATCATCAGTCTATCCTTAAGTTGACACAATCACCACCAAGCTTGCACATAGGAAAGCAGACCTTTTGTAATTTGACAACATATCTTTGAAGTTAGAATCCCCAACCCAATCCTCCTTAGGTTTTGTCATATAGCTTTTGCCTCAACCTAGGAAATCATTTGCATAGAAAAGCCTTCCCCCTTTTTGCATCCATCAGCATTATTGCATCTCATCCCTAGGAGCATTTTTCATGCCACCCGTCACTCGTTTAGCCAAGAAGAAAGAAACAATGGAGCCCTATCATTTGGATCGAACAGCCTCACCCCCCTTGAGCACTCAGCCATCCTTCAGCCCAGAGCAAGCTATGCCATCACCTACTGACATTGAAGCTTTCATGAACCAACCAGGAAATGCAGTATTGGTAAACGCCATTATAGACAAAAACAAAGAGACAATCATGGCTAATTTTCGAAGGGACAATGTAGGAAACTTTGACTTTGGAAGACCCCCTCCATTATCAGATCCATCTCACCCATTGTTTGGGCAGCTACCACCACCCATAGGCTCTTATGATCCAAATTATCCTCAATATATTCCAAAAGAAGAGCCTCCAGCCAATCCATATGACCCAACAGACCCAAACATACCATCATCCACCCAAGTTGAAATCTCCATGCCGCAAGCCAACCCAGCCACCACCACTCCATCCTTGGTTCATACCTCTCCACTCCAAACCCCCTTTACCCAAAACATCTCACCATTCACCCCCTTCACTATTGCTGCTGCTCCCACACCTAGCCTTCCAAATCCACCCATCTGCCAAATTAGTGCTAGCATCTTTGGCCAACCTCAACAATATACAATAGGGTTGCCACCCATGGGGCCAAGTAATCAACCATTCATTGCCCCCAGCTTGTTCACCACAGCCCAAAGCACAATCCCATCATTTCCATTAGGTCTCGGGAGCTCAATACCACCAGCCACAAATCCACAAGCTACTACCTTCACTCCACAAAGTTATCAAAACCCACAAGCTACTGCCAATCTTCTACCAAGCTCCCAAGTGACCCTAGCTCCTACCACCACTCTACCAAGCTTCCAAATCCAGCCACAAAGCTATCAAACCCCATCAGTTCCATTCCCAAGCTTTCAATTCCCACCACCTCCACCACCAACTAATCCATTACCTCCAATTACCAACTACTTTTCAATGCCACTTCTAGGAGGTAATCCACCACCCCAGCCAACCACCAATTATTTGCAGATGCCATCCCAAATGGGGGCACAACCCACATATATTGGTCAAACCCCATAAGCCCTCCAATCCTTTCCCCAAGCCTCACAACCATCTTATACCTTACCTCCACAAAGCAATCCATTTACCCCACAGCCAGCTTATGTTCCTCAATCCCAACCTCAAATCCCATATCAACAGCTAGCCTCGCAGCACATGCAGCAATATGCGCCACCTCCCCCTCAACAACCCGTCATCCACCATGCAGCTGCCCAAACAATGTACAATCCCTATCAGAAAATCCCTCATAACCATCCATATTCAATGGCCCCATCCAGCACATACCTACCTCAAGGCACTCCTACATTGGGGGCACCCCAACCATCACCTATCAATTCAGAGTGGGAGCAAATGAAGACAGCTTTGAAAGCCATCCAAGAAGGGAATGATCCAAAGACATTCAAGTTTGAGAATGTGTGTCCTTACCCATTTGACAGAGCCATTACCATGACACCATTTCCCAAACACTTTGAGGTACCTAAATTTGACAAATTCAGAGGAAAAGGAGACCCTGTCACACATATCAAAGAGTTTTACATGCATTGCCAGGACGTGGCATACAATGATGTCTTCCTCTTGCACCTTTTTCCCAAAAGCTTGGCTGGACCAGCTCTTGAATGGTTTTATAGAATCCCCTATGGCACAATTAAAAACTTTGCTGAATTATCTGAGGCATTTGTAGCCCAATATGCCCATCTTGTTGAAACAGAGCTATCAATAGTTGATCTTGTCCACACCAAGCAAAAAGGTGGAGAAAGCCTTGCCGAATACCTGCAAAGATGGCAAACCCTTACCACCCGCATATCCTGCACCTTGCCAGAATGCCATGTGGTGAAAATGTTTATTGATAATGCACATCCCAGCTTGGCTCACCACATGACCATGAACTGTATGCAGACCTATACGGATATCAAAGAGAAAGGAATGATCCTTGAGCAAGGACTCATCAAAGATGGTGTGGTAAAGATTTACAAAGAGGCCAACCAAAATAAATCACATTCCAATGACAAGTCTAGGTATTGGAACAAAAACAAGCATGTTGCAACAGATGGGGTTACTGACACCAGACATGTGAATATCGTTGGTCCTTCTCAAAACTAGTCTAACCCACCATATCAAACAAACAACCAACAAGCTACCAATTACCAACAACGAAATAACCAAAGCTATCAAAACCACAATACAAGACCCGACTTTCACGGGTCTAACAATCAAGCTAATGCCATCAATGTAGCTGCAGGGAAAAAGCCCAGATTCCAACTTGCACCTAGAAACTATACACCCCTTGGTGAGCCATTGGATGTTATTTTTGAGAAATTGGCTAAGGAAAACCTCATCAAATTTCCTCCTACCCAGCAAATTGATCCAAGCCAATCCAAAGCTGCATGGTACAAGGACAATGAGTATTGCAAGTTCCATAGGGTAAATGGTCACACCACCCTCAGATGCATGAAACTGAAAGACTATGTGCAAGACCTCATTGATCGGAAGGAAATCACTGTTGGTGCCCAAACCTCTCCCAATGCAGGCTTACAGATTTATCAAAATGCTTTTCCTCCACACAACAACCAAACTCCTAGAAAAGCACCTATCCAAAACAACACCAACAACCGCCAGCCAAACCAACAGCATGGGAAGAATAATGACCTCACTTCATCCTATATAGACTATGGTAGCCTTATAGGTTGTATATCTGAGAAAGAGCCTTCTGTCAATGTTATCAATATCCGAGGACCAGACAATGAGTGTGCGGTCACCACTCGAAGAGCGCAATTTAACATCGCAGGCCCACCAGTTTCATCAACACCATCAGCTCCATCAAAAAGCCGGTACAATATCTTGAAACACCTTGGGAACATGCCAGCCCAAATATCCATTTTAGACCTTCTCCGCACTAGTCCTGTGTACAAAGACATCCTTGACAGTGCTCTCATAGAATCTCGTGTCCCTTCTGATATCAATGCTACTGATTTTCATAATCTTGTTGGACACCTTTCATCCTCATGTGCCCTATCTTTCAAACCCACCGACATACCCCCAATTGAGCCAGATCATGCCCTTCCGCTTCGCATAGCCATCATGGTATCCAATTTTGCCGTGAAAAGAGTAATGATAGATAATGGATCAGCCTTGAACATTTGCACCCTAAAATTCATAAAACAAGCTGGGTATACTGAGGCAGATATGATCAGTGAGGTTATCACCATCAAAGCTTATGACAACTTGGAAAGGACCATAGAAGGGACTATTTTGCTACCAATCAAGGTTGGGCCAGTCATTCAAGAGACAGTTTGCCATGTTGTTGATCTAAACCTACCATTTAACATCCTCCTCGGTCGCCCATGGATTCATGCTATGAAGGCCGTTCCATCCACCTACCATCAGTGCATCAAATTTCCGCATCAAGGCACTGAGGTAACCATCCATGCCGATCCAGAACCCTTTGCTTACTGCAATGCGGTTGAAGCTTCATATACAAACCATTGCCCTAGAATAGACATCGGCACAGCCATCGCCAGCTCATCCCACACTTGTAATGACGCAGAAACCATCCTTGCCTCCACCCTATCTACTGTAAAGATCAACAACAAAGGATGTGGAGAATATAGTCTATCAGATGCATTTGCTGTCAGAGCAATCCCACTTGATCCACATACCCATGGACGACCAACATATCACAAAGCTAAGGAGATTCCACCTCCTCGATACAAACAGTTTGGCCCAACCACCTTTGTGTTCTCAAAAACCCCTCTTCATGAGGAGCTCACTCTAGATATCAACAATTGGCTACATAAGGATGCACCTCCAAGAAATCAAGCACGCCTTGATCACTTCAGCCAGAAGTATCCCCAACAACATAAGCTCGTCACTGAAAAATGGAACTATCAAGGAGGTGGACTAGGACTAGAAGAAAGGGGCATGCAATGTCACATCGAAGTACATGATTGGGAAATAAAGTCAGGTCTTGGCTTTGGCATACCCACAACTGGGGGCACCAATGAGAATGGTCACGCTTTTTCGAACATCCACCGCGACCTTGTCGAAATTGAAGACATTCCTAAGGAAGTTGAAAAGAGAGCCTACGACGATATCCCAGACCAAATCTTCCTAGGAGACTCTGTTCTCTGAGAACTATCCATCCATCTCATTGACCTACCACTTGCTCATCCACAACTCATAGATTGGGACCAACCAAGTGTCATACATATTGATGAGTTCACATCAGAGGAAGTGCTTCTAAGATTCATGGGAGCTGAAACTCCTCATAAGAAGACAAAGCTAGATTCTGCCTACATCTACAAGCTAGATCCTAAGGGGTATTTTGGAGAAAATCCCCAACCTAGTTTCGATACACCCAAAACTGGAACTAAGGTAAATCTGGGACTAGCTAAGGTAGCGAAGAGAACCCCTCAGCAAGAAAATTCAGAGCCACAAGCAGAACATGAGGATTTAGTATTGCCTCCTCAAGATAATCGACCAGAGGTGTCTTCTATTCTAATAGAGGATACTAGAGAAGTCAACATTGGTTCTTCAGAGATCCCTAGAATTGTTCACATTGTTGCATCCCTATCACAAGACCAAGCTGACCTCCTCTTTGAGGTTTTACAAGAAGACATTGGCCAATTTGCATGGTCATATCAGGACATGCCAGGACTTGATCCAAAGCTTGTAGTTCATCATCTTGCAGCTGATCCAAAGATCAAGCCCGTCAGACAAAAGCTTAGAAAAATGCACCCCAAGGTGGCATTACTAGTCAAAGCTAAACTAGAGAGAATGTTAGCTGCTAAGGTTATCCGACCTATGGACTACTCAGAATGGATCTCCAACATGGTCCCTGTCACTAAGCCTTCTGGTGACATCAGAATCTACACTGATTTTAGAGATCTTAACAAAGCTTGTCCAAAGGATGATTTTCCCTTGCCCAACATAGATATGATTGTAGATCTTACAGCTGGACATGAAATTTTGTCCCTTATGGATGGATTTTCTGGGTATAATCAGATCAAGATTGCAGAAGAGGATCAGCATAAGACAGCATTCACTACCCCCTGGGGAACCTTTTGCTACACCATGATGCCTTTTTGCCTAAAGAATGCTGGGGCTACCTATCAAAGAGCTATGACAACCATTTTCCATGATCTTATCCATAGCATTTTAGAAGATTATGTGGATGATATCCTGGTCAAATCTCACACCTTCATGGATCATCTTGCTGACCTGGAAAAAGTCTTTGATAGGTTGGCCCAATATTATCTCATGCTAAATCCCAAGAAGTGTGTCTTTGGGGTCACATCTGGCAAGCTTCTAGGCTTCATAGTTTCTAAACGGGGTATAGAGATCGACCCCAAAAAGGTCAAGGCTATCTTAGACATGCCTCCTCCCCAGACACTGCGACAGCTTCGCTCTCTTTAGGGAAAACTTCAATCTATCCGGCGCTTCATCTCCCAACTTGCAAATAAGTGTACACCATTTTCACACTTGCTAAAGAAGAATGAGAACTTCAAGTGGGATCTTTTATGTCAGCGCAACTTTGATCAGCTCAAGCAGTATCTCACCAATCCCCCTATCTTGGTTCCACCAGTTCCTGGTCCTCCCTTGATCTTGTATATATCAGCAACACCTACTGCTCTAGGGGCACTTCTAGCACAACATGATGATTATAGCAGAGAGAGAGCCATCTACTATATTAGTAGAACCCTAGTTGGTTATGAACTCAATTACACTCCTATGGAAAAAGCTTGTTTGGCAGTTGTTTTCTCAACTCAAAAGCTTCGCCACTACATGCTAAGTCATACCATCCAACTAGTCTCCAAGATTGACCCTCTCAAGTGTATGCTCTCCAGAACAGCACTTACAGGCCGTTTAGCCAAATGGGTTATGCTACTAAGTGAGTTTGACATCCAGTATGTGGACAGAAAGGCAATCAAAGGGCAAGCTATAGCAGATCACCTAGCTGATGCACCTCTAGTAGATGCATATCCTTTGCTCACAGAATTTCCAGATGAGCATATATGCCTAATTGAAGAACAGCCCCCATGGAAGCTTTATTTTGATGGCTCATACACCTCTCATGGATCAGGGGCAGGAATATTATTAGTTACACCTCAAGGAGATTATATTCCAAAAGCCTTCAAGCTACAATTCCCTAGCACCAACAATATAGCAGAATATGAAGCTCTTGTAGTAGGATTAAAGATAGCTGCAGAATGGAATATCACTGAGTTACAAGTCTTTGGTGATTCCCAACTCATCATCAAACAAGTCTTAAATGAATATCAAACCAAAGATGAAAAGCTATTACCCTACAAAGAGCTAGTTGATCAGCTGACCCAGCATTTTACAAAGCTTCAGTTTACACAAGTGCCTCGAATGTAGAACAAGGCAGCAGATGCCATGGCCACTATCGGCTCGCTCTTGGAAATTCCCCAAGAAGCTACGCAGTATGAGTTTTTAGTTGAGCAGCTCCTCACACCTGCCTATGTGAATGAGGATTCAAACCGTGTTTGTATCTTGGTTGGTCCCCAATCCCCTTGGTACCATGAAATTCACGCTTACCTTAACGATGGTATCATATCCCCTCACCTCACACGTACCCAACGCTAGAACCTCATCCAAAAATCATCCTGCTATGTTATCATAGCCAATACACTATATCGTTGAGGTTATCACGATACTCTCTCTCGATGTTTAGATGAAAATGAGGCCGCGATGGCATTAAAAGAAGTACATTCCAGACTTTGCGGTGCCCACACGAGTGGTATTGTCCTAGCACGAAAAATCCTTAGAGCAGGCTACTATTGGCCTACCATTGAAGAAGAATCTTGTGACTTTGTCAGAAAGTGTCTCCCATGTCAGCAGCATGCAAATCTTGTGCACGCTCCAGCACAGGATCTACAGCCTATTGCACCACCTTGGCCTTTTGCTTGTTGGGGCCTTGATCTAGTTGGAACTATCACACCTCTCTCATCTGATGGACATAAATGGATAATAACAGCTACAGACTATTTCACTAAGTGGGTGGAAGCAGTCCCCCTAGTCTCAGCTACAGGAGTTCAAGTCTCCAAGTTCATCTTGTACCACATTGTTTGCCGCTTCGACATCCCATCCACCATCTTCACTGACCATGGAGGTAACTTTGAAAATCTCAACATGGAAGAATTATGCACTTCCCTCCACATCCATCACCGCTTTTCTAGCCCATATTTCCCACAAGGTAACGGCCAGGCAGAGGCAACTAATAAAACCCTCCTCAAAATCCTAAAGAAAGTTGTCAATGATTCCGGCCGTGATTGGTACCTTCAAATAAATCCGGCTCTATGGGCCTATCGAACTTCCTTTCATACATCCACAGGCACAACTCCATACTCCCTAGTCTATGGTGTCGAAGCAGTATTACCTATAGAAGTTGAACTTCCCTCACTACGCATATCTTTTCGAGGGCAAATCTTAGATGAAGAATACAGAGTAGCTCGACTCACCCAGCTAGATCTCTTAGATGAGAAGAGACAACAAGCCTATGACCATCTCACAGTCTATCAAACTCGTCTCAAAAGGAATTTCAACAAGAAGGTGCTCCCATGACACTTTCAGCCAGGTGACATGGTCCTCAAAGAAAATATGAAAGTCCAAGCAGATCGAGAAAAGAAAGGCAAGTTTGAACCTACATGGCTTGGTCCCTATGTGGTTACTGCCACTTTGGCTCTGGAGCCTATCAATTATCTACACCAGAAGGAGAACTCTTGAATGATCCCACTAACATCATTCATCTCAAGAATTTCTATGCTTGAAGATCCTTGGTATACCCAGCTTTTGAAAAAATACAAAAAAAAAAATAGTAAAGAGAAATAAGCGTCCAATGGTGAAAACTTGGCAATTCAAGCGCCTTGGATAGGTACCTTGGTGAAAACCTGGTAATTTAGGCGCCTTGTGTGCTAAAGACTAATCCATTATCTATCACTATCCTATCCCTCATCCATCCACCCACCATCCCATAAAACACCTACTTGTTCCCTTGGTGTTCCAATCAAATATCCAAAATCTGATGGAGCTTGTCAATACCTCCTGTACAACTTGTAAATCTTGTACCAAAGCTTGTATTATACCTTGTAAATCTTGTACCATACCTTGTATATATTCGAATCTTGTCCAAAGCTTGTACCATATTCCATCTTGTAAATAATCTTGTATCCTAGCCTGTATCCTATCACATGCACACACAGAATCCTATTTTCCTTAAGCTTTTCACAAACCATCTACCTATCCACCTATCAACTATTATAGACACCCCATCCTTCACAAACATTTCCATCTCACAAAAAACCAAAACATGAACAAACTTGTACATTTGTAACATATCTTGGTCTGTTAGCTTGTACATCCTCTTTAGCTTAGTATCATTGTATCTATCCGGCTTTCATGTTAGTTCATCCTTGGTCAACATCTTGCACACATCGCACACCTTGGTTAGATATTCCAATAGCTAGATCTCCTGTCACCAAAGTGTTATCCTTCTTAGTTCAGCTTTCCAGACGCATCACTCATCCTGATCCATCAGCTTAGGTGCTCTCCGATAGGTCCTTGCAGGATATAGCTTTCCTCATGTCTAATCTTGGTCCGTTAGTACCTCGTCCTACCCATCTCGTTGGCAAACAGTTCTCTTTTGGATTTTCAGTTTCTTTTGATTTGGGATCTTCCCTTTTGGGTCTTGAAATATCTTTTCCAAGCAATCTCCTTGTTCCCTCCTCAAGGTTGCCACAATCTGCCATATCATGGTATGCTGCGAATGGGGCAATTAGAGCGTAAGGTCTTGATCAGGTCTTTTGCTTGTTTTCTTTTTCTGCTTGTGGGTTACCTAGTGTCGTTTCCACGCTGCTTCCTTTGGGATTCATGTGTGATACTAGGGCAATCCTTGCGTGTTTGTTTCGAGTCAGTTCATCAGTCCTCTGGATAGTTGGTGAAAAGGCCTTGATGTTCTTGGTAACCTTGGCAATTAACCAACAGTCCTATAGCAAATCTAGTGCTCAACTACATGGTGGTACTTCTCTTTGAAGTATCCCCCCGCTCAAAAAAGCTTCAATGGTTTTCCTTCATCTCCATTATCCCCCATCCATATCCAGCATCCGTCTCTCCTACCCCAGCTTATGCATCAGTATCTCTTTGAATCACTCCTCACGCTTAGCTTTAGGGATCCACAATCCTAGTCTTAGGGATCCACCAATCAAAGCAATCCACCAAGCCTCATCTTTCGAGATCCACAATCCTAGTCCCAGGGATTCCCAAAACCCATCTTCCGCCAATCTGACTCTTTGAAATCTTGTTGCATCAGCTCCGCTCCGCCAATGGATTCCTTTAATAGCGCTCCGCTCCTCCTCCCCCCCCCCCCCCCCCCAATCCTGGAAAGTCTTAAGCTTACTTTACTATTATGCCTCTAATTTCCCTTTATCATTCTCCCGTAGTGAGAGTTTGAGCTAATTCAGCCCCTTCTCTTCGCCAACCTGCGTCTCAGCTCGTCTCAATTTCTTGTACTTTTCAAGAAGTTGTCGAGCCTCATTTCTCTCCCCGTCGCCTTCTTGAGGGGGCATCATCTAAGTCTAGTCTCTCCTCTTCTTATCCGAGACTGGGGCAACCTTGTTGCTAAAACATCTTCCTCGTGTCGTCTTCATTTAGACTTCTTTGAAATAGTGTTGTCTTAACACTATGTCAAAGAGGGGCAAAATGTAGACACCTAAATTTGATTACACTATTTTAGTAATCCTATTTAGTTATCTAAAAAGACATTATTAATTAAATTTCTATTTAATTAATCCTTTGTCATCCCCTAGTTGATTAATTTAATTAATCATCTGTAGTCCTAATTGATAAATCAAATAATCTATTATTTATCAATTAAATCCTTTTCTCCTATCTAATTCCAAAAATCCCCATTTATTAAATAAATCTATTTGATAAATGAAATCCTCAAATTCAAAAACCCCTAACCTATCTCTAATCCTCCATTTAGCCTAATCCACCCCATCCACCCATACTAACCAAGCTTAGCCACTAACTCACCCACCCTCATTAATGCCATCCACTTGCACATCTCTAACATCCCTAATCTAATCCTAAACCCAAGCCTAATCCACCCCCTAATGTTGTCACATTCCTTAAACAAGTTTAAGACTTTCCTAATCCAAACCGAAGTCTCCCCTCAAAAAAACCCAACCACTAAGTCATGAGTGCTCTTACAAAACATAAAGACTCTTACAAGCCCACTCATGACTCTTACACCCATCTTCCACACTCTTCCCTCTTCCACACTCATTCCTCTTACATCCCTCTTACATACTCAACCCCACTCATCATGACTTTAACCAACCCTTTACCCTACCCTCTCACACTCATCCTCCTTTTGACAAGTGTCACCTTCCCATTGGTGCTAAACAAGCACAATCCATGTGCTCCCCTTTGAGTGCATCTTAGCCCTCCTTAAGCCTTCATCCATCCTTGCATCTAAGCCCTCCATCCCTCTACCCCTTAGCCTATAAATTGAATCCCATCCCAAGCCATTTCATCAACAATCTTTGAGCTAAAGTTACCATGCTATTTTGAGAACCAAAGCCATCAACCATACCCTTATAATGCCAAATTGAGAGCTCACAAAGCTACCAATTTGCCATTACCCATCTCCATTGAAGCAGATTTTGAGCATCTTGAGCATACATCCACAGAAAAAGGACACATCTACAAAATCAAGAAAGCATGGATTGTTTTCTCTTGTGAGGTTTGCACTTCTTGTTTGCTTTCTTTGTCTAAGCATATATGTGAATTTAGTTTTTGGTTTGTGAATGTTTACTTTATTTGTTAATGTTCTTTGCACACTGATTCTGGTTCTACAGTCACCTCTCACTACAACTATTGATAGAACTCCCAATGTCTGAATCTGTTCAAACACTATCACTGGTGTCACTATTAGTTTCCACAGTGTATGAAGTGCAGAGAGGACTAGAGGATAAGCTGGATGAACTTTCTTCAAAGTGTACATCCTTCTCCAAAAAGATATCATGAGTCTCTAGATCCATAAGTCTATATTTTTTAGCACTATATTCATATCTGATAAAAGCACAAGGTCTAGGTGCTTCCTTGCATACCTTGGAAGATATGTTTGTCCATGCTAGACAACCAAAAACTTTGAAGTGACTCACAACTAGTTTTCTACCACACCATGCCTCAAAAGGTGTCTTCCCATCTAAGGCATTATGAGGAGACCTATTAAATATGTGAGTAGCACTACTAATGGCTTCAACTTCAAGTGTAGGATCAAGAGACTTGGCTTTAATCATGCAACTTGCCATGGTCCTAAGAGTTTTGATCCTTAGTGCTGCAACATCTGTCTTGTGCAAACTGAATGTTGGTGGATTCTGAAGATCAATTCCCTCAAGTTTGCAAAATTCCTTAAGTCTTCTATCCACATATATGCTTTCATTGTCCATCTAAAGAATCTTGATGGCTTTCCTTGATTTTTGTACAACATAAATCTAAAGGCTTGAAGCTTGTCAACCACTTCATTCTTATGATGAAGGAAGTAGACCCAAGTGAAGCATGAAAAATCATCAACAAAAATAAGGATGTAGAGACCCTGGTTGACTGATGTCACTGCAAAAGGTCTTACTAAAACCATGTGAACCAATTGAACAAAAATTGGTGCCCTAGAAGACTTCCCTTTATCATACTTCTCCTTGAGATGCATATCCACTAAACATGATGAACATTCACCCTTAGAAAAGTTGATGTTAGGTAGACCTTTGACCATGTGTTTTAAGAAAAGTTGCTAAAGATAGCGGAAGGCAAGATGACCAAACTGCTCATGCCATAGTTTGATTTGTGAATTAGATTGAGTTAACGAGGCATATGAAGGAGACTTAGGCACAAAGTGGGAGAAGGAATAAAGCCTCTTGTCATGATTGACTTTTCCCACTACAACCAATGAATCATTTGTAAGACTGCGCATCATCACTGAATCTAGAAGGAACTCAACTTTATGATCATTGCCAAGGTGGGTGATTTGGTAAACTGAGAGGAGATTGGAGCTAAGTTTTGGAACATAGAGAACATCTTTGAATTCCCTATTTTCCATTTCCACATGTCCTTTCCCTTCAACTTTCATTTTTCTATCATCTCCCACAAAGATGTGCAGTATTTGTGACTACTCCAATGAAGATAATTATCCCTTTGAAGAACCCATATGATAAGAGGCACCTGAGTCAAGAATCCATTCCAAAGAAGAACTTGTATTTACCATAAGTGCTTGTCATTTTTCGTTTGAAGAGGTCGGAGTTGAATCCTTGGAAGTACCTAGCACTTGAATTTTTTTCTTCTTGAGTAGGTTTTCCAACTCATTGTTTCTTTTAGTCTTGCAATGATGCTCATCATGATTTGGATTTTTGCAATATGCACAAAAAAGTTTGTCCTTCTTTTCATTACTCCCCTTCTTGTTGGAAGAAAAATTGCCTTGCTATGAGGAGGATTGTTGTGTCTCAAATTGTGATTTTTGCTTCCACTACTTCTTCTTGTTGTTATTAGAACTTTTTTCTCCTTGACTTGATTGGTGCTCATCATGAGCCACCAATTATTTGTTCTTTGATGTCATGAGAAGTCCCAAATCTATCAAGTGAGAATGTTCAACAATCAACATCTCTACAAATGCATCAAAGGTAGGCTTCTAGAAAGCACTTCCCATGGTCAACCTGTGAGTATTATAACTCAAAACAAAGCAAGCATACTCTAAAGGTAGCCTCCTTATGATGTGATGAATCAAATTTTCATCCTTCATGGGATTTCCACAATCTTTAAGTAGTGCCCTATACTCATTGGCTTTGTTTATATAATCTTGAATTGTGTCAAAGTTCTTTGGATCCAAGAGAAGTAGATTGTCCTCAATATGAAAACCCTTTTCCTCATCCACCTTACCGTACAATGATTCAAGTTTGTCTCATGTAGGTTTGGATTCCTAGAAACTAGAAATATGGAAGAAGAGATCTCTATGTACACAACTCTTGATAATTCCTAAAGCCTATTGGTCTTGTTGTTGCCAATTAATGAGTTCTTTAGAATTAGTGGGTTTGTGTATTGTACCATCAACATAAAGATTTAAACCTTTTTCCATTAATCTACCCCATGTAATATATTTCCATGTAGAATAAATACGTGAAGTTAGAAGTGGACATTTAGGTGAACCCATTATGCTGAAAATGAAAAGTGCACAAAAGAGACACACAAGAACATAGTACACCCCCCCCTTTTCACTCAATCAAAAGATCGCCCCCACCAAAAAAAGGATGCTTTTGGCACTTTATATGTAGTGTGTGTACAATAGGCCACTTGTCAAAATGTGCAAAGTGGACTTTTGATTTTTCTTTTTACAACTATCTTTGAGGCTCAAATCTATCACTAAGCATTGTAGCTTAGATATACAACAATTCTGAAAAGTAATCAAAGCAATATAATGCAGAAAAAGCCCTAATTCTAAAAGTGAGATTTTTGTCCACACAACCCTACAATCTGATTGTAGATCTAGAAAGTAGATGAAAAAAATGCACTTTAAAAAAAAATAGAACCTGTTTTCATGTACAGATGAGCTCGTACAGAGTGTTTGAAGTTGCAAAATGGAGGATCGAATAGGTACAATTGCCAAAAAATGAAACTTCTCAAAAATCCTTGAACTAAAACTAGAAAAGAATGCCACCACTAAAAAATCAAGAAATTCTACCCAAAATCAAAAAAAATAACACCTGAATTGAAGCTTAGATGATTGAGTTATGGCCTCGCAAAGTCAAGCTACCAAATCAAAAAGCAATCTGGAGAGGGGTCTGAAAAGAAAACTGCATGCTTAAATTTGATGGTTAAATGGGAGTCATAGTAGTTAGAAAATTCTTGGAAATGATGATCAGATAGTCATCAAATTTAACCTCATGTTCGGCTGATGTCAGTGAAAAAAGTCACCCAGGGTGACATGGCAGCTGACTGGACCATACATCTATATGGATAGGTGACACATGGTAGTACTGTATGCTTAGATGGCAGTATATTGATGTGTTAGTCTATGTGTCTCCTACATAAGTTATACTATACAGTTGCTGAGTTTTTAGTCCACCATGGTAGACATGTGTCGAAGCTGACGCGTCTTTCTACTGACAGATGTCTGCACTAATTCAGCCAACGTGGTAGTTTGGATAGGGCCACATTATGAATTGCTTGGGGGTTTTTGTGGAAGACAAAAGATGGGTTCCCATGTGAACATGGCTGTCACTTTATAGCAGATGTGACAGAGTCATAATGGGGTCAAATTTGCAGAAGGTGGTGGTTGGAAAGTGAAAGTCTAGTGCTGAGAATTGTAGACAATGTCATCAACAAGGCTTTCAATACTATAGGGATGGAAGAGTGAAGGCTGACACCAGAGGAACTTTGTAGTAATTGGGTAAGTAGGTGTCACCAAAGAATGGTTCCTGCACTAGTGGGTTGGGATAGTGGCCAAGAAAACTCTTTTTAAGGCCAAAGTTTTTAAATTGTTGCTGATGATGTATGTAAAATGTCCAACATGCAAGAAGATGAGGGCATTCATTTAGTTTAAAAGTAAAAGCCACACAACATAAAGTAAAACACCTCATTGTAAGTGTATGGGCCAAATGTGTGGTGTTGCCGGCTAGACAAGGTTGCCTGAAAAACTTTAATAAATCCTACCAAACTAGAATTAATAAAGGAATATCTAAAGATGCCACAGAATATTCTATAATTGTATAGGGTTGGGGTGTGATTGCCCAGTACCTATACAAAAATTTTTCTCTACAACCCGAAGGGTAAAATTTTTTTGAAAAAATGGGGATTTAGAAAATACTTGCAGAGAATTTAATAGATTCGAATTGAATGAAATTGCAGATCTAAAAAATCATACCCAAACTTGCAAATCGGGGTCTTCAGGTGCCAATTTGCAAATTTTTTTTCCTCACAATCGACTTTTTCCTAGGATAGGAAAATTTATAGCTGATTTATACTAATTCGATGTTTTAGACACAATGGTGAGATTCGTTCTAGCTCTAGATACTCCTAATTTCTACTATACTCCATAATTGGGCCAAGGTGTTGAAACAACAATGGTCTTGAACAACTATGTGAAGAGAGATTCTCCAAGCTCTGATACCATGTAAGAATTTGCCTAAGGGAAAAATTCACCCAAGAACTAAGAACTCAAACACAAGCACAACTATAGACTAGAAAAGGTATGATCAGAATATTGATATGTATTCGATTTAATATGAATAAAAGTACACTAGGAGTGCCTATATATAAAGGCCTCTAAGATACATCTATAATGCCTAAGAATCAACATCATGATAAGTCATACAACTAAGCACTTGTCTACTAGATATGGGCTATCCTCCATTAAGAACAAATGTAAGTGTGATGATGTGAGGGTAAGCCTACAATGGTGTAGCATGCAAATTTATGTTGTAGAAAACATGTGCAAAAAAAGGAGTGCAAATAATTATGTTGTCTACATAAAAACCCAATGAATGATGCAAATTCTAGTGTTGTAGATGCCATGTGCTGAATTAGAGTTGCATACTTCTATGTTGTCAACATGACAACTCATAAAGGTATGAAAACTCCTAAGTGTCTCACAAAATAAATAATAAAAAGATGCAAAATAATAAAATAATGCATTAACCTAAGTACACTTACGTAAATGTAAATAGTAAATATGTATTTACACCAAAAATTTCTATATGCAGGGTGAGGGAGGCTTAAATTTGTGTCAACTTGGCTCTTATATTAGCCTCTTCTGCTATTAACATAGCTAGTTGCCTTTGTAATTGAAGCAACGCATGAAAATGCTTCTCACTCTGAGCTTGGTTTTGAGGTAGTTGCATACCTAACACATTGAGATTTCTCTCCAGACTAAAATTCTATGTCTTGTTTCTTGAGTGAAGAGTGTTGGGTCACATAGTTTAGCGTACATTGAGAAAATATTCTCAAGTACCTTCTTCACATCCTCAACCTTTGTGGTTAGTGCAACTTGAGTAAGTGTAATCTCATTAGATATTTTTTCATTCACTTTATTCTAGAATTTCTTCTCTGACCATTCAAGAAGTTTTGCACTTGTGTCAATATATTCATTATTGACCTTTTCAACAATTTCTGACAATTGTTCCAATAGAGGCTTTGATTCTTTAGGTGTACGCATGTTAAATGTATCTAAGAATATTTTCTTGATGTCCTGTAATGCTTTCCTTTTCCTAAATTCCTTTTTGAGTATTTCTTGGTGTTTCTTCTTTTCTAAGTCTTGTTGCAACATGTTTATTTTTTCTAGTGTCATTGTTGCATAATGAAATTGAGATATTACTATTTATTCATCTAAAGCTACATCACCATAGTGAGTTACCTTGTCAAATTTTGTAGAGCTTGAGCTTGGTGCTGAAATTTGCAATGGTATAGCCTTTGTGCTTATCTTTTGAAGGATTTTGTAGGAGTTTTTGATGTTGGTAATGTTACCAATGCTTAAATAGCTTCTTGCTCCTTTTTCTTTGGTGTATCCTTGCTTGCTTCAGATTTTCTTTGGTCAATCACAATGATTGGACTTGCACCTATTGGAAATATAAGAGGAGTAACTGAGAGGGGGGTGAATCAATTACTCCTAAAATAAATTCTAGATCCCTTATATGTCAACTATAAAATTAAAACTGATAAAATTGTTTACTATTGATACTCAGTAAACACACAAAATTTTTTGTAACTTGGTAAATATAGAGTGTGAATTACTTTAGTGAATCTTAAGATGTTATTAGTAATTACTTGCAAGCATCAAAGAAATAACATGAACACATGAGACACCAGGATTTAACATGGAAATCTAATTTGGGAAAAACCACCAATGTAACTAGCTACTATTTTTCACTCTTTTGAAGTGAGTCCTGTTAGAAGCCAACCCTATTAAAGGTTATAAAACACATTGTTAGGTGTGACCCTGTTAAAGGATTTAATCACCCTGTTAGGAGTGACCTTGAAAAAGGTCTTAAGACAATTCAATGAAATTGTCACCTTGTTAGAGGATTTACAAATGGCTGTTAAACCAAATTTGCTAGGAGATTTTAGTTCACTGGTATAATGGTTAGAGAGTAACAATGAAATGACCTAATTTTTAATGCAACTGAATTGCTGATTATAGATCTTTGCTCTGGTTTATAGTTAATCCTTCCTAATTGAATAATACTTTTCTATTCCATAATGATACCTACTTATCCTTCATATTTGCTTCCTCTTCTTATCTCCTTCAACTCATTCAACTTGCATCTCACACACTTTGAAATCACAACTTGACCTTTTACTTATACCTTTTAGATTGACAAGTATGCTCAAATAAACCTTAGAATAGTCAATATTCATCACCTTAGTTGGCTAGAATCAATAGATAAATTAATTAAGCTTTGATGCAAAAATAAGAAAATCCTTTAGTAGCTATCCCAACTCGATAGAAACTAATTCTAAAGAGATTTCTTGTGTTAACCAACATAAGCTCAGTTAACGCTACAAATTTAAAAAATTCCTATTGAAACTGAGTGAACTCAGTTAACATTGACTCAGTTCAACTTTTTTTTTGTTAACGGAGTGAGCTCAGTTAACATTCTTTTCTACTTAACTTCCTTTGACGCTTGAGTGAGCTTGGTAGAAACTACCTTCTACATATATTAAACTTAAGAATGCTTGGTAGACTAGGAAAACTATCTTGATTGACCAGGTGAGCTCAACATGCATTGACTACCAACTGATATGACATTTGTGTAACATCAAAGACAACACACAATTAATCAATTGTATCCAAAAATCTCCCTATTTGGCATTGATGGCAACACAACATATCATAGCATAATGAAATTTTGAGAAAAAGACTCCCTCTTTCAAAAAGTTTCTCCCTCTTTGATTGATGTGTAGAAAAATTCTCTTAGTGTTCTCCCTCTATGAATGAACTTCTTAACTTCTCCCTTTACAAACTTTTAGAAAGATATGATAGTAAACTTCTCCCTCTTTGATAACACATGCCAAATACAATTCTGATTAGTGCCAATGTACCTTGAGTACATGTTCATTTGCAATATGTCCTTGTCAATATTGTATCAACTGATTGATCTTCAACTTGGTTCTTGTTGATGCATCACTAAACTTTATTTAGTGAGCTTCAGATAGGGGAATGACCCCTAGCTTACCTCTTAGGTACAAAAATGCATCCTTAGGTAATTACTTGGTAAACATATCTACAATTTGTTCTTTTGTATGTAAATATTCCAATCTAATTTCTTTGTCATGTACTAATTCTCTTAAAATGTGATATTTTATAGCAATGTACTTTGTTTAGGAATGCATCACTGGATTCTTTGATATGCTGATTGCACTAGTGTTATCATAACACATCACCATTGGCTTTTTGATTTCAACCTTAATTCCTTGCAACAATTGTTTGAACCAAACAATGTTAGAGCAATCCACTACTGCTGCCACATATTCTACTTCTGCTGTAGATTGAGATGCACAATTTTGCTTCTTGCTTGTCCAAGATACCAATTTGTTACCAAGAAAGAATTTTGCACCACTGATGCTCTTTCTCTCATCAAGATTTCTTTCCAAATCAACATCAGTAAATACTTTTAGGTCAAGGTTGCCTCCAAGTTTGTATCATAAGCCATAGTCTTTATTACCTTTTAGATATCTCAGTATTCTTTTTATTGCCATCATATGGTTTTCTCTTGGTTTAGTTGAGGATCTTGCTACTATTCCAACTGCCAAGGCAATAATAGGCCTTGTATGTACCACATACTATAATTTCCCAATCATTGATTTGTATAAGGTCTGGTCTACTTCTTTGGAGTCATCATCTTTTGTAAGCTTGAGTCCAGTACACATAGGGGTTCCAACAAGTTTTAAATCCTCCATTCCAAATTTCTTGAGTATCTCTTTGATGTACTTAGATTGAGTGATATAGATACCATTTCTATTTTTCTGTATCTACAATCCAACAAAGAATTTTATTTTACAAAACATGGACATTTCAAATTTTTTATTCATTTGTTTTGAAAATTCTTTGCATAAGTCATCATTTCCTATGAATAGAGTATCATCCACAAATATTTATGCCAATACAATTTTCTTATCTAGTTTTCCTTGATGTATTGGTTGCTGTTATCATTTGTTCTTTGAAAACCAATCTATATCAAATAGTTATGCAATCTTTCATACTAGGCCCTAGGAGCTTGTTTGAGACCATATAGGGCTTTGTGTAATTTGTAGACCATATCCTTTTTGTTTGGATCAACAAAACCTTCTAGTTGTTTAATGTAGACTTCCTCATCAAGAATTCCATTCAAGAATGCAAACTTAACATCCATCTGATATACTTTGAATCCTCTATGAGCTGCATAAGCAAGTAAATTTCTAACACCTTCTAATCTTGCAATAGGGGAAAAAGTTTCACTGTAATCAATACCTTCTTCTTGAGAATAGCTTTTACATACCAACCTTGCTTTGTTTTTTGACACTTTTCCATTGTCATTTAGCTTATTTCTAAATACCCATTTTGTACCAATCACATTTTTATCTTTGGACCTAGGTACAAGAGTCCAAGTTTTATTCAATTCTATCTATTCTATTTCTTCATTCATAGCCTCAATCCAACTTTCATTTTCCAATGCATCTTTAACACTTCTAGGTTCAAATTTAGCAAGTAAACATGTACCTTTTAATTTGCTTCTTGTCATTGTTCCATCAGATTTGTCTCCAATAATCTAATTAGGTGCATGATGCCTTTTGACATATTTAGCCAATATAGTTTCTTTGAATTTTGAATGAACTACACTGTCTTCATTTTGAATTTTAACTTCTAGCTTGAGTCCTTCTATTTGTGTCTTGGGTTCTTCAAATTTGGTATGCACCAACTTAGTAGCCTCTGAATGTGAGTCGGGTCCCTGTGACTCAATTTTTTTCTTGCAACTCTATAATTGATGGACATTTGGAGAACTCAAGAGATGAAGTCTCCTTTTTGTCAAATGTGTTTGGAAATGTGTCAGGTTCATAGTAGAAAAATCTTCTATAATCGTCTGGCTCCTTTTGGCTCTCTTGTTCAGGCTTTCTGCAAAATAATCAATTTTTACATGTGCACTTTCTATGGTTTTGTGAACAAACAAATTTAGACATTTGTATGCTTTACTTCTGTAGGAATATCCTAGAAATATACCTTCATCATCTTTTACATCAAATTTTCCTTTTCTAGATTCTTTCAAGATATAAAATTTGCTACCAAGTACTTTCAAGTAACTTACATTGGGTTTGTAGCCATACCATAGTTCATAGGGAGTTTTGTTTGAGTCCTTCAAGTGAACTCGTTCAAAGTATAAACTACAATGTTGATAGCTTCCTTCCAGTATTTGATAGAAACATTCTTTTCAATCATTAGTGTCCTTGAACAATCCATGATGGATCTATTTCTTCTTTTAGCTATTGCATTCTACTTAGGAGTACTAGGGGATGATACTTGTCTTTTGATTCCTCTTTTAATCTAGAAATTGTTGAATTCATTTGAGATGAATTGACCACCTCTATCTAATCTTAAGCATTTCAATCTTTTTCCAATTTATTTTTCTACTCTAGCAAGATACCATTTGAATTTCTCAAAAGCTTCTAGTTTTTCTTTTAGATACATAACAGTCATCATTCTAGAATAATAGTCAACAAAAAGAATAAAAATCTTTTCTCCACTATAAGTTTCTATTCCAATGGGTCCACATAAGTCAGTATGCACAATTTCCAAGACATCTTCTAACTGATAGTTTTTGCTCTTAAAACTAATCTTTCCGATTTTACCAATTTGGTAATTCTTGCATAATCCAACATCAAGTTTCTTCAAACTAGGAAGGCCTCTTACTCTTATGAGTTTGCTACTCTTGATCATATTATCAAAGTTTACATGACATAGTCTTTTGTGCCATAACCAACTTTCTTGTACTTGAGCAATGAAACATGAAAAATCACCAAGATTAAGATAAAATAGGTTACCTTTTGTTTGCGTGCCTGATCTAATCATATTTCCTGTGTTATCCAGCAACATTTCCTTGCCATTCATGAATTTCACCTTGAATCTAATGTTGTTTAGCTATGCCACACTTAGTAAATTATGTTTTAGTCCTTCAACCCAATATGCATTGTCACATACAAGTTCATTGGTTAATGAGATATGACCTTTCCCTTTTATGCAACAAGGTTCATTATTTCCAAACCTTATACTACCACTATCATAGTGTTCAAAATGTTCAAACTTAGTTTTGTCTCCAATAATATGGTGAGAACATCCACTATCTATGATCCATGTATCATTTTTACTAACATGAGATACAAGTGCCATCTTCTCTCCTTCATCATTAGATTCATCTTTTATAGCAATATATACTATTTCATCTTCACTGTTATCAGAATCTTTAGCCATAAAATAAGTTTTCTTACCTTTGTCTTTGTAAGATTTGTTACCTTTGAATTCCTTCTTACCTTTTTACTTGTGACTTTTCTTCTCTTCCTTGTCTTGTTTGTTTGGACACCTAGCAATAATATGACCAATTTCTTCACAAGAAAAATAGATTGGAGGGATTTTATCTTTGTACCTTCCTTTGTTCCTAGAGTATTTCTTTGCAACTAGAGCTTCAACAATTTCAAGATCACTATCTAAACTTTCTTCAGTTTGTTCCTCGCTTTCTAATTGATTATCTTTTATTTTCTTGCCTTTTTCTTTGAGTGAGAGTTTAGCTTCAAATGTGAACTCAATATTCTTGGAAGTAGGAACATAGTTGTCAAAGTTGTCTAGTTCAAAAGCTTTCAATCTTCCTACTAGGACATCCAAACCTATCGTATTATTTGGATCACATCTCTTTTCTTGAATATCAAACACTCTGATTACATATATGGGAAGAAAAGTTCTAAGAACTTTACTTACAATAGTTTCTTCTTTGATTTCTCCTCCAAATGCTCTGATTGCACTAACACTAGCCTTGATTCTTTCTACATATTTTGCAACATTTTCATCTTCTCTCATCCTCATTTGATCAAATTGTCCTATAAGGCTTTCTACTTTGGCTCTTCTTACATTAATATCTCCTCCATGGATTTATTTCAGCTTTTTCCACATATTAAAATAGTTTTTCAATCTTTGACCTCATCAAATTCAACATAACTGAGAGCATATGCAATGTCAATCATCATGATGTTATGGTTCTTCTTCTTAGCAATATCATCAACTGATAATGTTCTAGTGGGAGTTTTATATTCTTCATCAAGATATTTGCATCCTAAATCACTAATCATAGGTAGATGAAGCGTCATAAGTCCTTGTCATGCTACAAAGTTATCACTGTTCAACTTTTGAATCTCTCTCTTGTAAGACATCCTAATCTTCAGGTTAGTTCCTTGAAACTTTCTCTACAAGCACCAAAAGCTCTAATACTAATTGTTGGAAATATAAGAGGAGTAACTGGGGGGGGGGAGGGAGGTTGAATTAGTTACTCCTAAAATAAATCCCAAATCCCTTAGATGTCAACTATAAAAGTCAAACTAATAAAACTATTTACTATTGCTACTCGATAAACACATAGAATTTACTATAACTTAGTAAATGTAGAGTGTGAATTACTTTAGTGAATCTTAAGATGTTATTAGCAATTACTTGCAAGCATGAAAGAAATAACATGAAAACATGAGGCTCTATGATTTAATGTGGAAACCCAATTTGGAAAAAACCACCAATGTAACAACTACTATTTTTCACTCTTTTGAAGTGAGTCTTGTTAGGAGCCAACCTTGTTAAAGGTTACAAAACACACTGTTAGGTGTGACCCTGTTAAAGGATTTAATCACCCTGTTAGGAGTGCCCTTGCAAAAGGTCTTAAAATAATTCAATGGAATTTTCACCTTGTTAGAATATTTAAAAATGGCTGTTAAACCAACTTTGTTAAGAGATTTAAGTTCACTGTTACAATGGTTAGAGAGTAACAATGAAATGACCTAATTTATGATGCAACTAAATTTCTGATTAGAGATCTTTATTCTAGTTCATACTTGATCCTTCTTGATTGAATAATACTTTTCTATTCCACAAGGATATTTTCTTATTCTTCAAATTCCCTTCCTCTTCTTATCTCCTTCAACTCATTTAACTTGCATCTCACACACACACTTTGAAATCACAACTTGACTTTTACTTATACCTTTCAAAATATCAAGTTGGCACAAATACAACTTATAATAGCCAATATTCATCACCTTAGTTAGCTAGAATCAATAGATAAATTAATTAAGCTTTGCATGCAAAAATGAGAAAATCCTTTGGTAGCTGACCCAGCTTAGTAGAAATTGATTCTAAAGCGATTTCTTGTGTTAACCAATAGAAGCTCAGTTAACACTGCAAACTTACAAAATTCCTTTGGTAACTAAGTGAACTTAGTTAACACTGACTTTGTTCAACTTTTCCTTTGTTAACCGAGTGAGCTCGGTTAACACTCTTTTACGCTTAACTTCCTTTGACGCTAGAGTGAGCTCGGTAGAAATTTCCTTCTACACAAAACATAGGAACCCTTGGTAGACTAGGAAAACTAACTTCATTGACCAAGTGATCGCAACATGCACTAACTGCCAACTAATATGACATTTGTGTAATATCGAAGACAACACATAATTAATCAATTGTATCCAATAACACCTTGTGGTTGTGCTGCAGGTATAGATTGTTTATTTGTCCTATTTGCTTTATTGTTGTCTCCTTTTCCTCTTCTTTGGTAGTCTGCCCCTACTCAACTATGTCTTCTTTGACACTTGTGTCAACCTTGATAGATGTATCTTTAGTTGTTTGAATCAAGAGTTGATCACTAGTGGTTGAAGGGATGGAAGAAGGTGGTTCTTGTGTGTATTCACCTTATCTTTTGTGATGTTAGCTACTACCTTTTGAAGCTCATCTACATTAACCAATACTAGATTTTCACTCAATCTTGATTATAGTGTAGATTGGTTAAGAATCTTCTACAATTAAAGGATTGATGTTTTGAACTGAACTATCAAGAACATCCTTAATAGTTATGGTTTCTATAGGTATAATAGTGTCATGAGGAGGGCTCATAGTTGGTATTTGTGTATCTTGCACACTTTGTTCTTCCTACTGCTCTTTAGCTATAGCCATGTCTTCATATTTCTTTTGTGTCTCCTCCTCAGTATTATACTTTTCTTTATCTTCCTCCTTGTCATCCTCCTTATCAATGTTATCATCACCATTATTTCTTCCCTTAAAGGAATCTTCTTTTCCTTGTTTGATAGTTATCAAACCATAAATCAATATCCACATTTGAGTGGATTTCTTTACAACATCTTCAATATTTTTCTAAAGAATGTTGAATGTCCTATATTTTAGTGTAAACTTTCCACCATATTTTTTGTTGGCCTTGATAATCTACCCTTTTGACAATTCTAGAATTACCTAGGCTAATGTGGATTCTATAAGTTGTTTCTCTAGGTTTAAATAATAATGCCATTTATTTTCAACAATAGTATATAATTCCTATGGCATAGTGTAATATAATTCAAGTGGGGTGTTGTTGAACTTAGACATCATTTCATATATTGATTCTTCAATCAAATTAAGCTCTTCTCTACCAATTTTTTCAAAATTAATACTTTTCAAACTAGACAAATCTATATTATTTCTAACATTTTCACATATATTTTCAAGATCAGACTTTGATGGATTATTTAACACTCTAAATTGGCTTGTATCCTCTAATTCTATTCTCTAATCATCAGTTTCTGGTTGTGTGATGTATTTCCTTCTTTTTTCTTTTGTTCCTAACTTCCTGGTTTTGTAGCCTTAGCCTTTTCTTTGGCTTTCTCCTTGGCCTTTTGTGTGGTGGCCTGTATGCTTGCCCTAGTTGTTGGTGTTGTTGGCTTTGCTGGGATTGGCTCAACAATCTTCATTGCCTTTGTGTTCATCTTTGCCATAGGCTGTGCCTTGGCCTTTCTCTTCTTAGGTTTTGCTTGTACTAGTTCTTCCTTGGTGTCTTCTTCCTCTTCTTCATCCTTATGTTCTCCCGATCCTTGGGTTAATGTAAGAGGTTCTTGAGCTTGTTCTTATTCTTCCTCTTCATCCTCTTCATCATCTTCTTCTTCTTCACTTGTGCCTTCACCAAATTTTGCCTTTAATTTCTTCACTATTTTGTCTATCTTCTTCAATGTGGAGGTTTCCTTCAACTCTGTTGGTGCTCAAAATTGCATACTCAATTTTGAGCACCATTGAAAAATTGAGCCCTATAAACGCTTTTAATGCCTATGTACCCGGCTATCCATTTGAGACCCCTATGGTGTTTAATGCTTCTAGCACCTTTCATTCAGCATGCCTAAGCATTTCGTGAAGTTAAATTGAATTTCTGAGTCATTTGACGAAGTCTTGTTTCAAGCATTTGTCAAATTTGCAATTCTGCCCTAGTGTCAAATAGCGATAGGAGGTTGTGTTTGCCAATGAATATCTCACACCTAAAAATGTTTCATGACTTGCCACTTTGAGATTATCTAGTGTCCATACCCAAGAACCTATGTTTCAGATTTTGAGTCATTTCAAGTTCGTTTGACTAGGTTTTGAACCCCTTAAAGTTGGTAGTTTACTGTTTTCACACATTTGCAAAATGTTCATAAATCTGGGAAGCCCTGTTTGACGAGTAATAATTTTTGAGTAGTTGACCAAAATGTTAAATTTCCTTTTGTGTTACATTTTAGATGTTAGAAACTTGTTATGTTTCAAGTTTCAACCTATGACGAATCTGTTTGATCAGTTTTCAAATGCGATTCCAAATGGAATTTCTAAAGTTTTACTGGTGTCAGTATTTGCAGATTGATTGGAACCCCTGTTCATGACATCATATCTCCTGATCCATGATAGGTGAGATCGAATGGTTGTTTCCTTGTGTTGTCCTCTAAAAATACTTTAAGTATGCCAATTTTTAAGTCATGACGAATCCGTATGCACACTTTTCCAAGTCATTTCCATTTGCCAAAATCACTTTTTAGTTAGTGTTTCTAGTTGCAAAATCCGAGTAGCCTACTTTGACTGATTGCCATTAGCATCTTGTTATTTTTCATGAGCCAAGATCATGGATCCATAATGTCCTCATGACAGAGAACCAACATCCTAGTTTTCATCTTTTCAAGTGTCCATTTGCCCAGTTTTCAAAGCCAAATCCGAACCTAGTTTGTTGTTTTCTAATGTATTTTTTTGCAGATGATTTTGAGAAGGCAACTTCGATAGTGAATATCTTTTAACTGGAAATTCGTCATGAGATGAGATTTGACATGGTGCAAGAATGTGGAATAGAGAATCAATGTCTTCAATTTCAAAGCCTGGTCAAGTGTTTAGATCAATTTTTAAGGCCAGTCAACGAACCTTCTGGCACTAAATTGGCAATTTGTAGAAAGAGGTGAAATGAGTTTTTAAAAAAAGTTTGAAAAGGTGATAAAAACTGATTGATTCTTCGTCAATTCAGTATTAGATGTTCCATGGATCAGTTTGGCATCTCAGGTGTTTGAGTTCGAAATTTTTTTTAGCCGAGCCCGCTTTGGGGCCCGACTAATCTGTCTTAAAATAATTAGAATTTGCAAGTTTCCAAGGTTTCCAAAGTATTATAAATGGTTATAATCATTTAACTACTCTGAGGTACATATGATTTTTTAAAGTTCAACCTTTTACCTATAGAAGGATCCTTCTTCACTCTTTGGTGATCTCATTCCAAAGCTCTCAGTCAAAAAATCATGGTCAAAAGGAGGGAGTAGGCCGAATTTTGGTTGTCCGCTGCTTTTTCTCAGAAGCCTCTGAAGGATTCTTTTGTTGTGCCAAATCCATATTTGTCATCAAATCCAATATTTTCTTTGCGCCCAATTTCTTAGAACAATTGAAGATATCATCTACTCCTATCAACATTAATGAAGTTGGAATGGTAGAGCACAATGTATCTGTGGATCTGATGGCCATAATGGTGTTCTTAAATGAAGAAGATGCCAAAGAAAAAATAAGTATTTGCAGTACACATTGCAAAATGGCATTTTGGTATTGGAGAAGCCATAGTAGATATATGGTCAGTTGCCAACCAAAATAGAAGAAGCCGGTTTCAAAAGGAGATCTCCACGTTAAGAGTAGAGAAGGGCAGCCTATGTCTGAAGTTCCCCTTGCAAAGAATGCTCATGCATGCCATAAGAAAAGCTTCCATGCTAAACAAAGGAAGAGGGATCTCTCACATAACCCCTAGCACATTAGAAAAAAGCCCTTACGTTAATAAATGAGCACCCACGGTAAGGCAGCAACAAATGGAGACGCCATGCAGGAAGAGTTTGCTTCATCTCTACACCGCTGCATTTCATATGTTTCCATTTTTAATTGTGAAACGAGCCAAGCAATGTTGGGATACTATTAGAGATTGGACCTCAATCCATTTTCCAGAAGTTGTTGATACCTTATCGCCTGGTGCAAATGAAGAGAAAATCAACGAAGTTGAGAAAAGCCTTGGTTTTAAATTGCCCGTGCCCATGCGGGTTCTATATCATTTTTGCAATGTCCAGAATACCCTGAAATGCCACTTTCCACATAATGAGCAGTTAGCAGCCTTGGGCCTTCTAGGGAGTTATGAATTCTATGACTATAAGGCTAATGTTCATTTATTATCCTTACAATATATTTTGCAGCTAACTAAACGTCATATTCCATATTTAAAACATACACCAAAGTATGATGTTGTTGTTGTTTCCTCTTATCAAGCTAAGTTTTTGTATCTCAACTATTCTGATGGTCAGCTTTATGCCACTGGTATTGAGCAGAAGCAATTGATGCCCTAGTCCCTCATACGTTAGATAGTATTGCCCATAAAGATGCCATGCTTCTGTGACTAGAAGAATATGGTAGAATGTTACAAGATGGAATGTTTTCTATTTGCAGAGATGGTAATACACGAAGTATCAATTTAATTCCTGAAAAAGAGCCTTTGTGTAGTAAGGCTATCACAAATGGTGTACAGGTTTGTGCTAGTGCTGTGTTTCTACTAGAGTATGAGGCTCGCCACAGTGATGACGGAAAATATCTCTTCTGCTATTCAGTCCGTATGTGCCTTCTACATCAAGAAAATATCTCTCAAAAGAGAATCTTAAGTTCATTTCAACTATCTAGAAGGTGTTGGATAATTCAAGAAAATAACAAAGTCATAGAGGATGTTTCCGAGAGGTGAACTGGACAACATCTCCATGTTTTTGGTAAGAGGGGTCGATGTCAATTATCCCACATTCCTCTGGTGGTTACTTTTCATATTTACTTAAATTCTATTACACACAACCTTAATGGTGTCTTAAGACAAAGAGCTTTTGGAAGCTCACGCTTGTGCAAGGGCCCACTGATGATGTCAGTCAGATGAGACAGAAGTAGAATTTTGACCAAACATGTAGTGATGATGACATGGTGCTCATAGGCAAGATGCATCCGATTGATGACACATGGCTTGATCGTTTGGTTGGCACATTCCTGCAAAATGGAGTTGCGCAAAATTTAAAAAATGCAAGAAAGCGAAATCGTGCCACGTGGCATGGGTTGCAGTTGGCAATGACATGGCATCATAAGAGCAGGATTGTGACAAGTGGCATGGGTCTCAGTGGCACTGACATGGCGGGTGATGCAAAGAGGCAGCCAATTGGAGACTGCCACATGGCAGTTGGTGAACTAAAGGTTGACCCTAGATTTAAAGGGCCAGGGTGAAATAAAAAAATAAAATAATAATAATATTTTATTATTACTTTTGAATGCATGTGATTGAGTTTTAAATCAAAAGGATGGATATTATAAAGTTTTAACTTTGAAGCATTTTAAATTTTTCAAAATTTAAAATAGTCAAGTTGTAGGCTTGACCTTTATAGCAGAGGGAGGCAATTTTCAAACGAAGATTTAAGTGGTTTTTGGTAAGCGAAATAGGTGATGTTATATATCGCTGAAATTGAGAGAAGGAAAAATTTTCGATTCCGGAGTCAATTTTTGCACAAGAAGCAATCGGTTCAAGTTACATGGGGATTTGTGTCAGATACTTATCTTGCAACCAAATTTAGATGACAAAGTTTAGAATTGATTTTTAACAAAGTAATGACTTGAATGGGTTAAAGAGACAGTGAAAATACAGTTGGAGTCACATTCACTCAGTAAAAACTCATTTTCACTGGCATTTTCATGGGGCAATCAAATATTTTGATGACTCAAAAGTTTCATCATTTCAACGGAGATATTTCTCAAATCAGTTACAGTAATGACAAAGCAAAAAATCAGATCAGAGGGAGATGGAAGAAAGAGGTTGTTCAGTTGCCAAGGGAAGGAATTTTGAAGGGACACATGTCAGCTGTATAATGAATCTGAGAATTCTTTCTTTGCTATATGTTTCTTTTCTTTCTCTATTGTAGGTTGTTGGTTGGTTTTCTATTTCTAGTTCTTGGAGCTCTGCTCAGGCTGTGAAAGCCACACACCCAAGCCACACACCCAACATATCTTCTATGAACAACATATGGATTTCATAGATATTTCTGATACAGTAGTGTGATCTTGTATCTTGTTTTATGCATTCCTAATGTACTTATTTCAAGGAGATAAATACAATGTGCAGAAGGTTTTGAATTTCAATATAATTCTATCTCCTTTCTTGTTGAATTTGTAATTTTATATTTTCAAGAATAAAGAGCTTGAACTTATTTGCAATTGCCCGGTTGTATGTTTGAGATTTGCTTGCCTTTGACTCAAGGAGTCATATAATTGCTTGTGGTTTTAGACAAGGTTACAAATTCATTAAGAAGGATGTGTAAAAATATGGGGTTATATTGGATATTGTTGTCTAATTCATAAGGTGAATAGACCAAACATGAATGTCTCAACATATGCCATATGTTGATTGATGTTCAAGGATGCGTAATTCTGAAGGATAGGATTGCCCTAATGGATAAGTCACTAGTCATTTGTAGGATCATTAAGTTTTTACTGCATATTGGACATGTTGTCTTTTCTCAATATAAATCAATCATTTTCCCTTCATGTTGAAGTGGACATAAAAGTTTAAACCCTCACTCAGTTTATGAATAATATAGGTTTGCACCTAGCTATTGTAGAATATGTGTTGTTTCATAAGCCACTAGGAGATATTAGGGGTTTCATTTGCTATCATAGATCCTGATTATGTTTATTACACTGGTTCCATATGTCAGATCTAAAGAGGTTCACCTGGCTAGGTTTTGCAGAGCCTGAAGTAGAAGGGTCATGCCTTATAGTTGGCCCTGTGTCTGAAATGATATGTTGAAAATGGGAGTTAGCTGCCCCTAGATATGTTTTGTTCTCATCAGGGTAATTGGAAATGGGTAATGCTTTCACCCATTTCCAATTACCCTGATGAGAACAAAACATATCTAGGGGCAGCTAACTCCCATTTTCAACATGCCCATTCAGACACTAGGCCAATTATTCTTCAAGCTCTGCAAAACCTAGGTGGGTAGACCTATAGATTCTTTATATGGTACCAGTTATTAAAGCATACACTGAATCTTATATGAAGCAGATAAAACCCTTATTTCTCCTAATAACTCATGAAATAACATCAATCTATAGTAGCTAAATTCAAATCTAGGAACCTCATAAGCTGAGTGAGGGCATTCTATTATAGCTCTTCAACATAAAATGGAAAAGCATTGATTATTGATGTTGATGCTTCAAAAAATCCTCAAACATGTAGCAAAACCTAATGATTCTATCTCTGATCAGTGCCTAATCCATTGGGCAATTCAATGAATTGAAAACATACATATGTGACATTAGGACATATTCTATATACCTAGACATTAGATCTATCTAATCACCTTGTGATTCAGACATCAATGTTCATTTAGATCTCATTCTTACAAAATATCCTTCTCAAGTAATCAGCAACCTTGTTAAACATATCAAGCATTTACTTGGCCCTTTGGTCCAATAGCAAAATACATCAAACATACAACCTGGATCTTAGATCTTTGTTCCAAAACCACATAAGACTTACAGATTGCTGAGATAGGAGACAAGAAATAGAATGAAGCTAGTGAAACTATTGCTCATATGTATTCATTTTCTTTGAAAATATACATTCAGGTGCATGAAATCAAAACATGAAACAACCTAACATCTTAGAACTATCTATATTATCTTTACACTTCCTGTTCACATGAGATAAATTTGCTGAAGGAATGGTTTTACAGTATTGGGAATGCATCAAGACTAGACCAAAAACCTTGGTATCATAGTAGTGTGCCCATTTTCTCCAAAAGATTGGAACCAACTGGTTTCTTAGTAACAAAAATTGGAACCCTTTAAATGACAGAAAGAAAGAAAGATATAGACAAAGGTGAATTCTCAGATTGAATCTACAACCAAAATCTGTCCACTGAGAATTCAATCTTTTACAACTGAAAGCCTCTCTCTTCTCTCTACCATTTTGATATGATCTGATTTCATTATTATTCTGTAACTGATTTCTAAATATCTCTGCTCAAATGATGAAATCCATTTATGCATCTAAAATATTTGAAACCTTATGCAATTTTGATGAAATTGTGAGTTTTTACTAATTTTAATGTAACCATTTCAACCCCAACTGCATTTTTACCATCTCTTATGCATATTCAAGTCATTTCCATGCTAGAAATCAATTTTGAACTTTGTCATCTGAATTCGGTTGCAAGATAAGTACCTCACACAAATCCTCATGTAACTTTAACCACCTGCTTCCTATGTAAAAATTGACTCAAGAATTGGAAAGTTCGTCTTCTCTCGATTTCGGTGATATATAATATCACCTCTCTGGCCTTCAAGAAACCCATTGAAACTCAGTTTGAAAACGGTTCCTCTGCTAGAAAAGTTTGACTTGCAACTTTGATTTTTAAAATTTTTCAAAAATTTAAAGTTTTTCTAAAGTTCAAACTTCACATTTAAGCCCTTTTTGAATTTAAAATGAGTCTAACCTTATTTGATTTGAAAAAATTGAACGTGCATTCCTTTTGAGAAAATAATAAAAAATTATTATTTTTCATCAATTTCAATTGTCTCCATTGCTTTTTGAATCTGAGGTCAAACCTAGTTTGACCAGTCACCATGTGGCACTGTTTGATTGGCCCACCTCTGCATTAGATGCCATGTCAATGCCACCGGGACCCGCATCGCCATGTTTCAATAGCCCACTTTCTCCCATTTTTAACTTCCTCACATCTTGATAATGTAGGAATGTGGATACCGCAGGATTTGCCACATGGCGCAATCCTGTGTGCCTTCCTGAACTTGCATTTCCCTACCACATCACTGCACCTAGAACCGGTGTCACCATGTGTCAACAGCCTGCCTTCCCGCATTATTTATCTCATGCGCAACTTATTTTTGCGGGGCAGCGAACACCACCAGATCTCGCCACTTGTTAGAATCTTGGTCCTCCTTCCCACATCAGTGTTAATGCGCCTTCATTTAAAATTTTGCGCTTGCTACGTCAGTTGACATCATCATATTGGGTCCCACAACATCATATGTACACTTTCCTTCACAAAAGGCACTTGCCTTTAAACACTTCACTATGAATGTGGATTTGAATTTATACAAACAAAAAAGGCCTCCCACGGATAATGTGGGATAATGGCCTTTAAGGGCTTTTCCATGCACTTTTCTTGTTACAGGCGGCTTACTCTGTTCTTTAGACACCCTCTTACTTTGACTGCGACATTCTTTTAATTGATGCACCATTTTTTCCATGTAGGAGAATTCAATGCTGCCTTCCCATTTTTGGTGTAAATGATTTCCTTGTTGTTTGCTACAGCATCCCTGTGAGTACTCTATGGTCTTTGTGACTGGTGGTTGCATCATTTCAAAAACACCTTCTTCATTTGCTCACGTGGGCTCTCAAGGCTTTTGGCATCTCTACCTTTTCCCTACGACATTACTAAATCTGTCGGCTTCCTTCCTACAGTTGATATCCTGTTACATGGCATGGAGCATCTTCCCTTACTGTTGGCATTTGCTCATCTTTGGCTTCAACATCTCCTCTTTGTGCTGCCTTTCAATATCCTAATGTCGTTTGTGTTCTCCTATCTCCATACGCAGATATATGGAGAGCCCCTCTTCACATCGTGGTTGTGGCTTTGTAATCTGCCTCTCCTTTGACAACAACTTGTTTCTAACAATGCGGGTTCTCTTGTTTCACTTCTTCTTTCTAGCGTGAGGCTTTTTCCTTTCAAAATAGCCCAAGCCTTGGTAGCCCTATCAGTCACTATATCACCAAAGAGAAATAATTCATGTGTCTTGCAACAGAGTAAATGCATTTAAAAAAAGGGACTTGGTTCTAATCAATCTTAGCACCTTTGACATCTACTCCATCCAGCCACGAGTCTTCTCTTTTTAAAACAAGAAATCACTTTCATTTGTGAGTTTCTCTCTAAATTTAATGGTATCTTCCATTCAAAGGTATGTTTCCTTATTTTCTATCGCAACTTATGTTGATTAGCTGGGATGTGACAACAAAATAGAGAAACTAGAGCACAAGGTATACATGCATCAGGTATAGGATGGAGCTTAGTAACTTTGCTTGTCTCTGGCACATCTAAATCTTCACAAATAGGGATCAATATTTTTTGAACTCCATTTGTAGTTTATAGAACTCCCTTTCTACAGCCATATAAATTTGATATGTTTCTTTATTAAGATCTTCAAATAGGCATATTTCATTAGCCTGGAGATTTATATCACACTCATCCATCAAATTCAATGGATCCCACACCTCACGAAAACCATTCAGGAGTTTTTGCAGATCAGTTGTCTTCTTCTTATGAAGTCTTAAAAGGATAGTGATGAGCGAGACTATTGTAATCTTCACATACTACTTTTCTTACACTTGGGAAATGCTTCAGAACTAATGGAAATAATCTTTTGTGGAAAGTATTTCAATTGAACCCTTAGACATACTTTCTTTGTTACTGACAACACACATTCCATTTAGAATGTTGTCTCTAATGTTTTCATTACATGAAAGCCTATAGGTCAAAAATCAACCTGATCGGGAAACATTATGTATGTTCATTTTATCCCATTTGGTCCTTGAACCCAAATGTGCCTATAAAGGAATCATAATGAGTAAAAGTCATTTCACTATTGCTTTCAAAACTAGTGCAGAATCAACCTGGTGGAATTAGTCGGGCCCCAAATGGGTCTGACCAAAAAATTTTTGTTTTCAAACACCTGACTTCTCAAACAGGCCTATTCATCATCTTGAAATGATTAGAATCGAATTTGATTCATTGACTGATTGTTAAAAAACTCATCTTATCCTTTTCTGTAAACTGTCACTTTTGCGTCAGGAGGTCCGTTGATTGGCCTTAAAAATTGACTCAAACCTCTAACCAGGTCCTGAAATTGAACACACTGATTCTCTGTTCTGCACATTTTTACCCCATCATATCTTGTCTCATGATGAATTCCCAGTCAAAAGATATTGATAATCAAAGTTGCCTTCTCAGAATTACCTTCAAGCAAATACATCAGAAAACAACAAATTGGCTCTGGAATCAGCTTGGAAAACTAGGCAAATGAGCACATGGGAAAATGAAAACTGGGACACTCATTCTCTATCATGAGGACATTATGGATGTATGATTTAGGCTCATGATGAATAATTGGATGGAAATGGCAGACATTCAAAGTAGGCTACTCAGAATTACTAGCTGGAAATAATGTCGCAAAAGCAAATTTTGCAAATGGAATGACCCTAGAAAAATGTGCAAACGGATTTGTCAAGATTTGAAAAATGGCACACTTGTAGTATTTTCAGTATAGAACACAAGAAAATAGACCATTTGATCTCACCTATCATGGATCAGGAGATATGACATCATGAACAGGGGTTCCAATCAACCTACAAATACTGACACCAATAAAACTTTAGAAATTCCATTTGGAATCACGTTTGAAAACTGATCAAACGGATTCGTCATGACTCAAAAATTGAAACATAACAAGTCTCTGATGTTTACAATACAATATAATAGGAATTTTCACATTTGGATCAACTGGGTCAAAGTTATAGCACGTCAAATAGGGCTTCCCAAAATTAGGTGCAAAGTGCAAAAGCATGAAAACAGTAACTGGCCAACTTTGAGGGATTCAAAACCTAGTCAAACGAATTCAAAATGACTCAATTTCTAAAACATAGGTTATTAGGTATGGATACTAGACACTCTCAAAGGGGTAAGTCACAAAACATTTCTGGGTGTGAGATATTCAATCACAAACACAACCTCCTGTCGTTGTTAGACACTTAGGTGAAAATGCAAGATTGAGAATTTCTCAAAGCAAGACTTCGTCAAATGACTCAAAATGATGATTTAACTTCATGGAACACTTAGATAGGCTGAATATAGGGTGTTAGAAACATTAAACACGTTTTAGGCTTCAGACTGGTAGTCGGGTACATAGGCATCAAAAACCTTTCATAGGGCTTAATTTCTCAACAATGCTCAAAATTAGGGCTGCAATTTTGAGTGCCAATAGTGGCTCTATCTAAGGATGCATGTCCCTTGTGGGCATGGCAAGATTTTAGATCTCTGGGAGAAGCAGACCACACACCTGAATAACAAAACTTCTCTCGAACAGTTTTATTGAAAACAAGGAAACTACTCGAACTATGTACAAACGATGGCGCCTGGCCATCAAAAAATTTCAGAAATCCTTACCTCTGTCATACACCTGATTTTCATTTACATCCTCCTAAGGAAAACTGAAACTCTCTTTATCATTTGTTTCACCCAACATATTAACATTTGCAATCAGCTCAATAGGAAAAACAAAACTATCATCATCTTCATAGTGCGTATAAAAATCAGACATACTTTCTTCATCTTGCCCACTATGAAAAATTGGATCAGCATGACTATAAAAATTGACATCAAGCTGAAACTGATCACTACTAACTAAATCATGGATTCCTTTAACCGAAAACACAAAAGCTTGGTACTCTATTTCATTCAACCAGTTACATGGAGTAGATTGTAACTCACCTTGTGCCTCCATAAATGAAGAGTATGTGAAATCTGATTGTTGCCTACTTGCAACCATGTTACTCTTTGAATCAAATTTATCCTTTGCTAAAACCTCTTCACACTCATAACATTGATTAGTCACCATAAATGAAAATTCATTCTGAAAGTGCTGATCCAAACTATGCTAATCACTATCATTTTCTTCATCAGACTGAATGTCGGAATAAACCTTGAACTCATCTTTACAAGACCTTTCAACATATAAAGAAAATCTATAATTGTATTGACAACACTCACTATTTTCCACTTCACCATATGAAACATCAAAACAATGTTCAGCAAGATCAACATGAAAAAAATCTAAAATAGCATTAACCTTCCCTTCATTAACATAATCAACATTCAACAAATCATCATGTGCAAAGACATTTGAGAAACTGTCATCTACACCTCCAAAGTCTAACAAAGATTTTTTAGATTCTACCTCTTTTTCCACATCAAACTTTGGGGAATTGATTTGACTGAATGAGAAAGTATTATGAGAGAAAATATGAAGATCCTTAGAAATACTTACGTGCTTTTCAAACTCGCGAGCCAACAATTTTGAGATTTCATCGAAGCTCAAGAAGATTGCCTCACAAATCTTCTCCAAGTTGTGGTTATTGTCTGGATAACATGAAGAACTTACAACAATAGGATCCTTAGTGTACCAATCAAGAAAATCAGTATTATTACAACATTCTTTCTTATCATGGAAATCACTACCCTTACTATTGTTATGACTTTCTTCAACTTCATATTTACTATAATAGAATTTATCTTCTCTTTTATATCCATCTTTTTCATGCTGATCGTTATTACCCGATTCACTTGCATTTGAATCCTTCTCTTCACATTCAGAAAACAGATTATCTTGCTCTACAGACTCATTGTATTCATTACTACCTTGGCTTTCAACACACTCATTATCATCAGAAGACATAACATGAAATCTATAATCATCATCTTCCATCTCCTCCATGAATCTTTCAATTTGAAAAATTATTTGTAACCTTATAGGTGCTGGCCAATTGATTGAATCAGGTACTAGAACATCAAGGAAAACACTAGGTAGGGAAGATTCCTTAGGTCTACAATGAAAAGGCATCTTACTGATTGCTGACTTAAGCCTTAAATAACATTGTTTGACACTTAGACCTTGAGTACTTCCTACTTCAATTCTTATAAGACTGACAATCCTTTTGTAAACCAATCTATTCAACATATCAATGTTATTATTCATGATTTCCAAACTCTCAGAATTTGGCAAACTAATCTCAGATCTGAGATTTGACTCCATCATAAGACAAAATTTCTTCCTCTTCTTTCTAGTGCTGAAAATCACTGAATAGAGGCAACTTCTTTAAACACTTGACTTCAATGAAAAGAAAACATGAAAACCAAAATACCTCCAGTGCTGATGCTGAACTTCAATCTGCTGATTTGGCACAGGTGCAAAATTGAAAATCCTTCACACCACTGATCAAACTTTGTAGAGCTGCCACCTCTTTACAAGAGGAATAAAATAACCACTGTTGTGATCTACTTTTACATTTCAATTCCTTATAAAAAAAGATTTCAAACAACACTTTAAAACTGATCAAGAATTTAGAATTTCCTTTCCAAGATCCATCAACAGTTTATGATCTGCCCATACAACTGAAAGTCCTTCAAGATTTTGCAATGAAATCAACTAGGAACAAATTGGTACAAAGATTTGAGAGTCGCCACTCACACTTTGTGAGAAATAAAACATAATTTGTTGTTTGACAAATCTGAACCAGACCTTCAATGTAGGAGAAACTTGCAGATCATTGACATCTTGAAAAGAATTTACACTTTATAAATGAATTCTTGACTCTGAAACTTTCTCAACAGTATTTGCAAAGACTGAACTGATTGAAGATAGACCTATAACAGTCATAGCACACAATTTTCATCCAGTTTCACAACATACTACTGTCCAGGGATAAAAATTACTAGGGTGCATGAATTTTAGCAAAGATATGGAAAAAACCTCACAACCTTGCTTTTGTAGCAACACTTTTATGATGTATTGAATCTTCTTCAAATTCTCAAGGTTTGTCTACCATTCAGATTCAATACAAATCCCTAGTAGAGACTCCATTTTGTTGGTGTTTGAAAGTGTTACCCATTTCCAATTACCCTAATGAGAAAAAAACATATCTAAGGGTAGCTAACTCCCATTTTAAACATGCCCATTCAGACACTAGGCCAACTATAAGGCTTGAACCTTCTTCTTCTTCAGGCTCTACAAAACCTAGACAGGTAGACTTGTAGATTCTTTATATGGTACCAGTTATCAAAGCATACACTGAATCTAATATGAAGCAGATTAAACCCTTATTTCTCCTAATAACTCATGAAATAACATCAATCTACAGTAGCTAAATGCAGATCTAGGAACCTCATAAGCTGAGTGAGGGCATTGTATTATAGCTCTTCAACATGAAAGGGAAAAGCATTGATTATTGATGTTGATGCTTCAAAAAATCCTCAAACATGTAGCAAAACCTAATGATCCTATCTCTGGTCAATGCCTAATCCATTGGGCAATTCCATGAATTGAAAACATACATCTGTGACATTAGGACATATTCTGTATACCCAAACATTAGATCTATCTATTCATCTTGTGATTCAGACATCAATGCTCATTCAGATCTCATTCTTACAAAATATCCTTCTCAAGTAACCAACAACCTTGTTAAATATATCAAGCATTTACTTGGCCCTTTGGTCCAATAGCAAAATACATCAAACATACAACCTAAAAGGGATGCAAATGGATCTTAGATCCTTGTTCCAAAACCACATAAGACTTACAGATTGCTGAGACAGGAGACAAGAAACAGAATGAAGCTAGTGAAACTATTGCTCATATGTATTCATTTTCTTTGAAAATATACATTCAGGTGCATGAAATCAAAACATGAAACAACCTAACATCTCAGAACTATCTATATTATCTTTACACTTGCTGTTCCCATGAGAGAAATTTGCTAAAGGAATGGTTTCATAGTATTGGGAATGCATCAAGACTGGACCAAAAACCTTAGTAACATAGTAGTGTGCCCATTTTCTCCAAAGGACTGGAACTAACTGGTTTCTCAGTAACAAAAACTGAATCCCTTCAAATGATAGAAAGAAAGAAAGATATAGACAAAGGTGAATTCTCGAATTGAATCTGCAACTGACATCTGTCCACTGGGAATTCAATCTTTTACAATTGAAAGCCTCTCTCTTCTCTCTACCATTTTGATCTGATTTGATTTCATTATTATTCTGTAACTGATTTTTAAATATCTCTGCTCAAATGATGAAATCCATTTATGCATCTAAAATATCTGAAACCTTATGCAATTCTGATGAAATTGTGAGTTTTTATTGATTTTAATGTAACCAATTCAACCCCAACTACATTTTTACCATCTTTTATGCATATTCAAGTCATTTCCATGCCAAAAATCAATTTTGAACTTTTTCATCTGAATTTGATTGCAAGATAAGTACCTGACACAAATCCTTATGTAACTTTAACCAGCTACCTCCTGTGTAAAAATTGTCTCCAGAATCGAAAAGTTTGTCTTCTCTCGATTTCGGCGATATATAATATCGCCTATGTGGCCTTTAGAAAACCCATTGAAACTCAGTTTGAAAATGGTTCCTTTGCTAGAAAAGTCTGACTTGCAACTTTGATTTTTTAAAAATTTCAAAAATTTAAAGTTTTTCTAAAGTTCAAACTTCACATTTAAGCCCTTTTAAATTTAAAATGAGTCTGACCTTATTTGATTTGAAAAAATTGAATGTGCATTCCTTTTGAGAAAATAATAATAAAATATTATTTTTCATCACTTTCAATTTTTTCCATTGCTTTTTGAATCCAAGGTCAAACCTAGTTTGACTAGTTGCCACATGGCACTATTTGATTGGCCCACCTCTGCATTAGATGCCACGTCAGCACCACCGAGAACTGTGTTTCCACGTGTCAACAGTCTGCTTTCTCACATTTTTTAACTTCCTCGCATCTTGATAATGCAAGAATGCGAATATTGCTGGATCTGCCACATGGCACGATCTTGTGCACTTGCGTGAACCTACATGTCCCTGCCACATCACTACACCCGGAGCTGGCATCGTCACGTGTTAACAGCCCACTTTCTTGCATTATTAATCTCATGCACAACTTATTTTTGCGAGGAAGCGGGTACTGCCAGATCTTGCCACTTTTCAAAATCTTGATCCTCCTTGCCACATCAACGTTAATGCACCTTCATTAAAAATTTTCTGCTTGCTACGTTGGCTGACATCATCAGGTTGAGTCCCACAACATCATATGCACACTTGCCTTCACAAAAGGTGCTTGCCTTTAGACACTTCACTATGAATGTGGATTTGAATTTATACAAACAAAAAAGGCCTCCCATGGATAATGTGAGATACTGGCCTTTAAGGGCTTTTCCATGCACTTTTCTTGTTACATGCGGCTTACTCTATTTTTCAGACACCCTCTTACTTTGACTACGATATTCTTTTAATTGATGCACCATTTTTTCAATGTGGGATTCTCCTAATTCAATACCGCCTACCCATGTTTGGTGTGAACAATTTCCTTGCTGTTTGCTATAGGCGTTCCTACGAATACTCTATGGTCTTTGTGACTAGTGGTTGCATCATTTCAAAAACACCTTCTTCATTTGCTCACGTGGGCTCTCAAGGCTTTTGGCATCTCTGCCTTTTCCCTGCAACATTACTAAATCTGCCAGCTTCCTTCCTATAGTCAATATGCTGTTACATGACATGGATCATCTTCCCTTACTGTTGGCATCTACTCATCTTTGGCTTCAACGTCTCCTCTTTGCGCTGCCTTTCAATATCCTAATGCCATTTGTGTTCTCCTATCTCCATACGTAGATATATGGAGAGCCCCTCTTCACATCATCGTTGTGGCTTTGTAATCTACCTCTCCTTTGATAGCAACTTGTTTCTAACAATGCAGGTTCTCCTGTTTTGCTTCTTCTTTCTAGCGTGAGGCTTTTTCCTTTCAAAACAACCCAAGCCTTGGCAGCTCTGTCAGTCACTATATCACCAAAGAGAAACAATTCATGTGTCTTCTAGCAGAGTAAATGCATTTTAAAAAAGAGACTTGGTTCTAATCAATCTCAGTGCCTTTGACATCTACTCCATCCAGCCATGAGTCTTCTCTTTTTAAAACAAGAAATCACTTTCATTTGCAAGTTTCTCTCTAAATTTAATGGTACCTTCCATTCAAAGTTATGTTTCCTTATTTGCTATCGCTGCTTATGTTGATTAGCTAGGATGTGACAAGAAAATGGAGAAACTAGGGCACAAGGTATACATGCATCAGGTATACTGACTGGAAATAATGTCTGAAAAGCAATTTTTGCAAATGGAATGACCCTAGAAAAATGTGCAAACGGATTCATCAAGATTTGAAAACTGGCACACTTGTAGTATTTTCAGTATAATACACAAGGAAATAGACCATTTGATCTCACCTATCACGAATCAGGAGATATGATGTCATGAACAGGGGTTCCAATCAACCTACAAATACTGACACCAGTAAAACTTTAGAAATTCCATTTGGAATCACATTTGAAAACTGATCAAACGGATTCGTCATGACTCAAAAATTGAAACATAACAAGTCTTTGATGTTTACAATACAATATAATAGGAATTTTCACATTTGGATCAACTAGGTCACAGTTATAGCATGTCAAACTGGGCTTCCCAAAATTAGGTGCAAAGTGCAAAAGCATGAAAATAGTAATTGGCCAACTTTGAGGGATTCAAAACCTAGATAAACGAATTCAAAATGACTTAATATCCGAAACATAGGTTATTAGGTATGGATAATAGACACTGTCAAAGGGGTAAGTCACAAAAAATTTCTAGGTGCGAGATATTCAATCGCAAACACAACCTCCTGTTGTTGTTTGACACTAAGGTGAAAATGCAAGATTGGCAATTTCTCAAAGCAAGACTTCACCAAATGACTCGGAATGATGATTTAACTTCATGGAACACTTATACAAGCTGAATATAGGGTGTTAAAAACCTTAAACACCTTTTAGGCTTTAGACTGAAAGTCGGGTACATAGGCATCAAAAAGCTTTCATAGGGCTTAATTTCTCAACAGTGCTCAAAATCAGGGCTGCAATTTTGAGGGGCAAAAAACTCCATCTCAACTTTGGACTTCATAATATCATAGTTTCAAAATCTGATTTATCAATTGCTTCAGCAAGAAGGGCAGTGATGGTAGCTGAGGTTGCATCAACATTAATCTCATAGCCTAAGGCTGATATACATAGAGAACTTTTCATGCTCGACAACAACATGAAAACTTGAAGATTTAACCTTGAATTTTCTACAACTTCTTGCATCTTTATTCATGCTATTATAATCCTTTTAGTACTTACTTCTTTTTAAACTGATGTATAATGCAATACTTTAAGTATCAGTCCCACACTCCTCTTGTTTGCTTAGTTTGGTGAGGTGTGATCACTTGACCCATTGGGTGAAGTGATCCCTTCCCCATTTGATGTATTGCCACCTTCTTTTTTCTTCCATGTCTTATTCATCTCATTCTTGATGTGTTCAACATTTTCCTTGCCTTTACCTTTATCAAATTCATAAGTTGGTGCCTTGGACCTAATTGAATTTTTTTTTCTAATGTGACTGGTCTTTAAACAACTAAAACATGCAGTTTGACTCAACCATCTCTTGTAATTACCACTAAAGTGACTCCTAATGTAGTTTTTAGGTACATGTCCATATTCCTGACAATAGTGATGGCTATATCTTATGTTGTAATCCCAATCATAAGAATTTCCATAGCCTCTTAGTATTTTTAGCTTGCTTGATGACCATGTGGATTTGGATATGCATTCAAAGGCTCCATGTCCATAATTCTAATAGTTGTAGTAATATCTTTCAAATTTTGGTGCATTCTTGGTTCTAGTTCTACATTCATGTGCCTAATGACCTTGTTTATTGCACTTATGACAGTGGACCATGTTCTTATGTTTAGCATTCTAATTTATATTCTTTCTCCTACACACATTAGTGGTATGCCCTTTCTTTCCATAGTTAAGGAAAGAAGGTTTAAAATTCTTACATTTGTTGTTCCTTTTCTTAGTAGCTTTGGATGACTCTCCTTCTTCAATGCTTGTGTAGCCCAATCCTGATGTATCTCTATTGGATCTAGGGGATTTAAATAATTTCTCAATGTACTTGATGGTTTCATTTGGCTTGTTGAAACTTTCAACAAATTCCTTTTCTCATTTCAGGTCATTTTGTAGTTGTTCATTCTGCAACTTCAATGTAGTTATGTCAATGTCCTTGACATTTAACTCATGATGAGCATTCATCATTTGGCTTAAGGTATCCAATTACATGTTTGAGATCTTGGAAAGCTCTATTGATGTCTCTTACAATTTGTTTGCCAAAATTCTTTTGTCTTCTTCAATCATGGCCTTGTCTTCTATACCTTTCTTCTTTTGTTCAGTCACCTCACATGGTAGTATAGCTTGTGATTCCTACTCCAACTTGAGATTTTTGATTTCTTCAGCTTGTGCTCTATTCTTCTCCATTAGATCTACAATTGCTACATAAAATTCATTGGAGTTACCACTACAAATAGCTTTGTGGTGCCAATCTCTTTGTGTTGTGCATCATTTTCTACTATGGAAATCTCTTTCCTTCTTTTTAGGGAGCTCTTCAAACCATCTCTAGCTTTATTCAATTAATGTAGTATAAGATATCTCAATCTCCTGGTTCTCAATGGTCTTTCCTAGTTTGTAGACTTCCATTTCAAGATGTCTCCTCTAAGTTGCAAAGCTTTTTCTTCTGATAACTTAGCTTTGATACCAATTGTTGGAATTAAAAATGGGAAATATATACTACTAAGAGGTTGGGGGGGGGGGGGGGGGGGGGTTGAATCAGAAGTTCAAACTTCAGCTATAAAATTTTTACCATTCATTGGATGCATGTAATAAATGACCTGAAAATAATCATGAAAAGTAAATACATCTAAAACATGAAAGCAATTGAACACACACACTTAACACTGGATATGATTACCTAGAAACCTTCCAAAGAGAAGGTAAAATTGGGGTGGGGATGACACCCCCAAATCTTTTCTATTGCAGCAATAAAGTGTAGCCAATTACGGTTACAATGGTTTGACCATGAAACATGACCTTCCCTGTGAAAGGCCTGCCCTGTTAAAGGCATACAAGGACTGTTAAGTCCCACCTTGTTAGAGGATTTCAACACCCTATTAGAAGTGTGCCTAGCTAAAGGACTTCAGAACATCCACTTGGAATCTCACCCTATTAAAGGATTTGCAATAGCCTATTAGGACTACTCTACCTAGGAGATTTAACTAAAATCACCTATTAGAATGTTTCAATGTAGATCTTGTGATTAGCTTTGGTTGCCTGATTAAAAATCAAATATGAATAGTGTCCTTCTTGATCCTCTTAGATCTAATATAAGAATTACTGTATCCTTTTGTTTTTTGTTCCCCTCAAACTGATTTTGCAATTCACTCTCACTACTAAGTCACCTTGAATGCTCTGTAAAAAAATTTGATTATTCACCCCTTGTTACCTCCTGTAACATGATCTCTTTCATTCTCTTGATTCATCATAATTGTTGGGGCTTCATCTTCCTTATAAAGACTTTGGTGGCTTAAGGTTAGGTATGAATCTGCAGATGAGATTCATTCTTTTTGCTGCTTAATCCTTCCTATTTTGTGATTGGTTACATGCAAATACATAGGGATTCTGCAAATAGGTTCATCCTTATCTTTAAAGAATCAAAATCTAACCTTATGTTGGATTGAAAATGATTTACATGGTTGTTTGTGCAATCACAAACAAATATGTCCAATTTGTGTTACGTGACACTTGAAGTTACTGATGCTCGACACATACTATAATTCTATTTCTAACTTGGCACTTGATCTGATCGACATCTACTATTTACTCAACACTTGAATCACTTAGCATGGTCTATCTATTTAGCACTTGAGTGAGTCAACACTCATTGCAACTTGGCATAGTCTTGTATTTACCTATTATGCTCGACATGCATTACTAGTTCAAAATAAACTAAGTAAATGTCTTAAGTGTGTTGACACTCAATTGTAAAAACCAATCTGAGATAAATAATGTGTAGTCCTTGCATGAGTATCAAACAGGATATGAATAATTCCTTTGCTATCAAAATCTAGCCTAGCCTGATAGGAACCAAAACCATATTTGTCTAGAATAGAACTTATACACTTTTAATTCTTCCATGCTTCCACATGTCAAGCTTAAGTGGAAAAATAATATCATAAGCCTCTTTGGCTAAGAATTTGTTTATCACAATGACCAATTGCCACACTAATTTTTCCAAGATGAAAAAATCAAGGGAAAATCTAGGAAGATGTATAGTTTTCTCATCAAAACATCCTACTCCAAAATAAGTAAACCTTGGGAATTGGATATATAAGCTACCAAAAGATTGGATAAGCCTTTGAGACTCAGGTGATAATCTGTGTTGCAGGGTGCTTTTGATATCAAAGTACAATCTTCTAGAAAAGACATCATGAACCTTTCTATAGTTTTCCAAGACTTTACCTTTGAATAATGATGGACAATAGTTATGTATGGTGATACTCTCGATCTAGGGTTCATGTGGCAAATATTGCAAGTCCTGAGTGGTAGCTAGCATGTACATTAAATAAGACAACATGAAAATGTCCTTTTTCAAATTTAAAGCACCCTTCAATTGATCTCTAAGAGAGCTAGCTATTAATTCCACCCAATCTAGAAATTATGAACCTTTTAACAGAATTTGAATATAGAAGTACATCAAATCTTCAAAAATAGAGACATCAGGAGACCCACAAATTCTATGTAAAAGAACCATTATATCTTGAACCTGAGTAGTAATTAGGCTTTTCTTCAAGGTTTTGGGTAACTTAGAACCACCTTTATAGAGAGACTCAATCCAAATTTTTGCTAGGACATTCCTATAATCACTTTCTTTCTTAGAAAATCTAGCCGTAGACAAGGTCGGGGTAAGGTCAAAAAATTGTTGCTCTTCCAAGTGAAACAAGCTAGATATTGTCTCCCTGTTGACATTGAACAAAAAACTTCCATATTTCTTCAATATATTTCCCTTAGACACATTGTACATATGTATGCACTCTTGAATCAATTCTAGGCAAGAATAAGCTAGTGGAAAAGTGGAGGCCATGAGTAGGTTTGTGTCTAACACTTTAGTAGAAAAAGGTTTGGCTAGTCTTTTGCACAATCTTTCAGAAAAAATTTGCAAATAAAATCATAAGAAGTCTATATTAGCTATTATGGGAGACCTACATTGCAAACTATGAGTGTTCTCAAATAGGTGTAGTGTAGACTTCATGATTTAGGAGCTTTACTTTGAATTTTAAAGCAAATAAATAACCACAAATATGATTCGCTCAATAGGTGAGAGAAAAATGACTAGAAAATGGAAGGATTACCTAAAGAGTGATGAACAATCCAACTATGGAAGAAGGCTTGTTTTCTTTGTTTTTCCTATGACTGCTTATCTTGAACAAGAAAAAGAAAATTAATGTTTTCTTTTTAAAGAAGAAAACTTTCTTTTAGATGCATCTCGAAAAAGAGGAAATGATCATTAATTATGTAGAGGATAGAAATAATTTTGGCATGCTGTAAAGGAAAGATGACATGACAAGTTAGGTACTGACATTTTACCAAGTGGTAAGTACTTCAAATAATTACCCCTCTGTACATGTGCCAAATCTTTATTTCTGCACCTTTAAACCAAAGCTCCGATGCGATCATTGATGGTGATCTTACTTCAACCATTAATTTCTTGTACTTACCATTTAAATCATGATGTTACCCATGATCATGTCGTACATGATGAGGCAACCAGGTGTTTCATGTCCTACATACCATGTGTTGATCTTCGATTGGTTTTGACAAGTGAGTGTCAACACACTTAAGCCATTTACTTAGCTCATGCTGAACTAGTAATACATGTTGAGCACAACATGTAAATATTAGACCAAGCCAAGTTGTAATAAGTGTCGAGTCACTCATATGCCAAGTTACTCATGTGCTGAGTCACTGAAGTGCTAAGTAGATAGACCACACTGAGTGATTCAATAGCCAAGTAAGTAATGAATGTCGAGTAATGTAGGTGCCAAGTCACAACATAAATAATAGAGCATGCCGAGCATCATAGACTTCATATGTTGAGCAACACAATTTTGATATTTTTTTATGGCACAAACAACTATGTAAACTAATTTTGAGCCGACTTAAGATTATATTTTGATATTATGGAGATAAGCACGAATCTCTATTTGGATTCCCTATGCAATTACATGCAACCAATAAGAAAATGGGAAGGATTAAGTAGAAAAATGGATGTATCTTAGCCATAGATTCATACCTAACCCTAAGCCACCTAAGTCTTCTTAAGGAGGATGAGGCCATAAACTCTTTATGAGAGAGGAGAGTGAATATGGAAAGATTTGAAGGTGCAAACAAGATAGTTTGCATACAGAGCATTCAAGGTGACTTAGAAGTTATGATGAAAGAGTGAATTGTAGAATCAGTTAGAGAAGAATAGAGGATAGTGTAAAGGCTACAAAATTGAGACTTTTGATCATGAAGGATCAAGAAGATGTTGTGTAGAGATGATCTATTATTAGGAAAGCAAGTTCCAACCACATGATCTATGCTGAGACATTTTAATAGGTGATTTTAGTTAAATCTCTTAACAAAGTAGACCTAATAGGCTATATGAAAGCCTTTAACAGGGTGCTTACTTTTAAGTTGAAGTCCTCTAACAAGGCACACTTATAATAGGGTGTTGAAATCCTCTAACAATGTGAGACCTAACAGTCTTTGTAAGCCTTTAATAGGGTAGACCTTTCGTAGGGTAGATCATGTTTCATGGTCAAAACATTGTAACCTTCATTGGATACACTTTATTACTGAAATAGTGAAAATTTGTGTGTGTCATCCCCACCCTAGATTTACCTTCTCACTTGGAGGGTTTCTAGGTAATCGTATTTGGTTTTATGTGTGTAAATGCTTACATGGCTATATCATTTAGATTCATATGCTTTACATGTTATTTCAGCTTATTTATTGAATGCATGTGATGAATGTGGTGAAATTTTTTATGGGTCCAAGTTTAAACTACTAATTCATCCCCCTCTCAAAAGTTTGTCTTTCCTCTTGTAATTCTAACACAACATGCATGTGGCATGTTAAGTGGGCCCACCAAGGGATGTTGGTTTAAGGAGTGAATGCAACATTGAACTCATGAACTAGTTTCTTTGGTACAAATGGTTCAACATAACTTAGTGTTTTTTGAACTTGGTACAAGGGGTACAAAAGGTTCAAGGAGTATGAGGACACTCACATATTATACCAAGAAACTTTTCAAACTTTAATAAGATGGTGCTTTGGAATAAGTTTCTCTCGGCTAAGGTTGGGTAAAAAAAGGAATTGTCATCAATTTTAGCTTGAGGGAAGGATTTACTAAAAATAAAGTTGGGTAGATATGGAAATGTTAATACAACTTCATTTTTAGATTTGACACTTGACAGAACCAATGGTTCAAACCAAAATTTTTGAAATGAGAGTGAACCAAAAATAAAGAATTAAAATGGCAACTCTGAAAGACATGAACTAACAATTTGTTATGAATTTTGCTGAGATAAGTAGACCAATTTCTAAAATGTTGAACAAAGGCTCTAAATTCAGATGGGATGAAGAACCAGGCATGAATTTTCATAAGATAAAGAAAGAAATCAAAGATGCTCCTTTTTTGAGAGCTCCTAATTATTCCAATCCCATGCACATATTCTCCTTTGCATCATTCCATACTATCACAATAATTTTATTGTAAAAGAATGAGGACGGGTATGAACAACCCATAACACTTTTTAGTAAGTCTGTCTAAGCTAAAAAATTAAAATATGATATAAATGACAAGAAGGCTTATGCATTGGTAAAGGCAGTAAAGACATCTAGGTGCTACTTGATGGAAGCTACTATAATTGCATTTGTTCCAAGTGCTTAAGTAAAAAACATCTTCTCACAATTAGAAGTTTTAGGAAGAAGATGTAGGTGGATTAACACAATCCAAGAGTTTAATATAGATATTCAGATCGTTAAGATGGTGAGAGGTCAAGGACTTGCCAAGTTGATGGCAAAAGCCAACCTTGAAGCAAATTAGATAAATCAACTTGATGTTGATGGTACAGATGGGCTATGTGATATGGATGTCTATGATTAGTATAAGGACATTATATTTTACTTGTAATAAATGAAAGCTCCACTAGGCTTGAATGATAATTAGAGAAGAACATTAAAGTTATAGGCTATTAAATATGTCATTGTGAGTGGTCAATTATGATGGAGAAGTATTGAAGGTGTATTACTTAAATGTGTTGATAAGGATCATTTAGTCACAATTTTGAATGAAATGCATAATGGAGTGTGTGGGGGAAATATAAGGACATTATATCACTAAGACAACAAATCACAAAATAATTAGAGTAGAATTTTGGTGGCCCACTCTTTTTAAAGGTGCATACAAACTGGTGAGAATATGTGATGCTTGCCAATGGTTTAGTGGAAAATTAATTTTTTTTAGAAATGTGCCATTAAAATTGTAGAGGTTCAAGCACCATTCTGGTGATGGGGAATAGATTTCATAGGTGGAATATCAACTAAGTCTGGCACTAGTTATTCTTGGATATTAGTGGCAACATACTATTTTACAAAGTGGGTAGAGGCAATTCCTACTAGAAATGCCACTAATAAAGTAGTGAACAATTTCCTATTAAATAATATCATAACTAGGTTTGGATTCCTTGAGAAGATTGTAACTGATAATGCCATGTGCTTTAGATCTAAAGAGTTTATGAAATTTTGTGATAAGTATGGTATTACTAGATCAACATATTCCCCATCTCATCCCTAAGGAAATGGGCAAGCAAAATCAACTAAAAAAAGTCTATTAAAGATCATCATGAGAATCCTAGATGAAAACAAAAGGGCATGGGACTCCAAATTTCCACTGAAACTATGGGCTGATAGAGTAACAATGAAGAAATCCATTGGTTGTGCACCATTTGATTTGGCGTATGGAATACAAGTTAGACTGCCTTAGAACAATATAAGAGGTATGTACAATTTTTTTTAGCATTATTATGATGATCTCATTGATGAGATGCAAATTAGAATGGATGACATTATGCAGTTAGATGATAGAAGAAGAGATGCTTCTTCCAAAAATGCAAAGTTGTAGATCCAAGTTAAGCATCTATATGACAAGGAGGCAATATCAAAGAAATTTTTTCCTGAAGATATGATATTGTTATGGAATGTTGGGTTAGAAGACAAAGGAAAACATGGAAATTTTGACCCTATCTAGTTAGGTCCATATCTAGTTTATGAAAAATGGGGAGAAAATTCTTATTTCATAAAGGAACTATCAGCAAACATTCTTGAATTGCCAGTTCATGGACAATTCTTGAAGAAATACTTTTTGTTGAAGGCATTTTACTTCCATGAATAGTAGTTAGGTTTGTACATCTTTGTAAACTCTTGTATATATGTGCATATCCTTGTATGGTCTAGTTTTTCTTGTTGCTCTATTATTTTCCCCTTCTTTGTCAGGTGCTGCTCTCTAAAGTTGTCATAAGTTTTCATGTATGTGGTTTGCTATAACCAAAAATTCTAAATTCTTGCATGGATAAAAGCTATCCATTATCCCTAGACTGAGCCACTGATGCCCTTATTTTTCACTGAACAATTTTTTTTGTTATATTCTATGAAAATTAGGAAAAATTTGTGTTTAGACTGCTTAGGGTTTCTAAAATTGTCTTATTCCTCATGAAACAATCTTGGGTAATAGTTGAAATTTGTTCAAAGTCAACATGCAAGTATGCATAGGGATATGTGAAAATTCTTTCTTATACATTGATATCCCTAAGTCATTTGGTTATTTTCATATATTGTGAGTCATGTCTCTAAAAGTTTTAGGTTGCGATGTTGCAATATTCTTTCAATCGAAATATTGCTCCTTCATGATTACTAACTATGTTGAAGGATGCAAAGATGTGAAACAATCATCAACATGCTCGATGAGGCTTCATAATTGTTAAGGTTAAATGTCGAGTTTGGGTTGTCTCGCAAGGTCATAACTCATGTCAAGCTTATAATATTTTAAGTTGTAAAGAAGGGATTAAGAACCATGTGGTCAAAATTTGAATCATCACTCCATCAAAAGTAGTCAGATAATCTCTAATTTCTAAGTTGTGAAGGTGCGAAAGCTACCAGTAGTAGTTAAGTAAAAATTATTGCTCCATTGCAAGTGGTTAAGAGTAACCCAAGGTTAAGGTGGCAAAGAAACAAAAGCATGTAATTGTAGCTTCGTAGGGTTAAGAAATGAGTTAAGATTTCATGTTGTGAGGTTGTGATGGAAAGAAACAATTAACATCAAATAGTTATCACAATGTTGTGGATTACAAAGCACTAAAGACATTTTAAGTTACGGAGCAACAATAAACAACCAAAACAATTAGAATTTAAATCTTAACAACTTTACAAGAGGTTAAATTTAACTTTAGATCATAGTTGCTAAGTGACAAAATTTAATGGATCATAATTTTGCATGGTGAAGCCCAGAGAAAAGATTTTGAGTTGCGAAACTACAGAGAGTATTTGATAGTCATAGGAAGTGGTCATCACACCATCACAGGAGTCAAAATTACAGTGAAAGTTAAGTTGTAAGGGTGCAGAAAGTAATCAAGATAGTTAAGGTCTAAGTAGTCATAGCATCGCAAGGATTTAAGGCTAACCTCTGGTTGAAGTGACAAAGTAACAAAATGCTCATGATCACATCTTTGTATGGTTAAAGCTATGGTTAAAATTTCAGGATGCAAGACTTTGAAGAAAAAAAGGGTTAACGATTAAGTAGTTATTGCATCATCACAAGGTTTCAATAGCAGTTTAGATTTTTAGTTGCGAAGTTGTGAAATGAAGTGGTGGTCAGTCAAAATAGTGATCACAACATCATATGGTTAAGAATATTTTTGTGATTGATGTTTGCAAAGAGGTGACAAGGCTAGTAACTGAGTCATTGTAGCATCACAAGTGACATAAATGTTAAGTCTAAACAACCATGAAGATGCGAGGTAGTCAATTTGATTGTCATTGCAAGATCATATGGGTTAGTAAATTGAAGTGATAAATAGTTGTGAAGTAGTGATTAAAGGGAAGCACAACATTGCAATCTTGATATAACAGTTAGAGATTTAAGTGAGGAAGTTGTGAAATAACTTAAGATAGCCCTCTTCACATGGTCATAGCCAAGGATAAAGAAATAAAGAAAACCTTAGCAAAGTAGTGACAAAGAGGTCATCACATAATCATAACTGTAAGTTTTAAAGGCATAAAATAGATTTTAAAATGGCCATATTTGAGCTAGAAGAAGAAATATGAGATGGAAGCACATACAACGAAAAAGTGGAGATGTCACTAGCTTTTTGAGGATTTCAAGCATGCGGGTTTTTCAAATCCATTAATGCCACACTCTCTTTTTTAGAGATAGATAAATTCTAAGAATAATAGAGATTTTCATTACTATTTGTGTAGGTGTTTGAGTTTTCAAAGTAGAGTTAGAGTGCAAAGTGAAGTTAAGAAAATTTCCAGCATGCAATAGTTAGAATTATTTAGATTATTTTTCAAAGATGGCATAGAAAGAAGGTGAACTAATAGTACAAGCTACAATTACTAAGTCCACTTCAAAAGGGAAAATCCCTAGCCCATTTGTAGATGAATGGATGCAAATTTACCCTAGTTATTCTAATGCACAATCTACAAATGACCATACTTTTAGGGATCCCTACACATTCTATAGAGATGCAAAGGTACTTGTTAGGAATCTCAATGAACTATTCTAGTACTTTTATAAGAATAAGATAGAGAAAGTCCCAATTTCCAACCCTTGGACTAGATACTTGGGAAAGCTGATTATGCCAGAGGTCTTTGTGGATGTTAACCTAGGGAAGGCATTAATAAAATCTTATAATCCAATTAGCAAGTCTTTCCATAGAAAGGATAGAAGCATTTTCTTGGCACTGGATAAGTATACTTTTATAGAAGCATTTGATTTAGGAGGCTCTATGTCATTGCCAATTGACATAGAAAAGCTTAATGAAAATTTCAAAAGCCATAAGAATTACTACATGGGTAGGGTTCTAACTAGGTACATCCCTATGGAAAGAAAAGAAAAAGGGGAAATACCAAAGAAAAAGGAAGTAGATGGATCCATGCCTCTTGAGTTCTTCAGAGGTATATGGAGAACACTATTTTTTCTTTGAACAAAACCCTAGGTTTAGATGGAACCATGTATGCTATTGGTGCACACTACATAATGACATTAAACATTTAGGATACCAACAAAAATGTGGAATATGATTTTTTCAAGTACATCATCACCAAGATCCATGATGAAATTGTTGCTACATAGGAGGGAAGATTGGACAATGTTAGGTTCTATCATTACTCCTTGCTCATGCATCTGATCCTATTCAGAAATGTATATTTCTTTGATAAGAGTCTCTTAGAGTGTATAGAGGAATAAGGAGAGAGATTACCTATGCAATGATGGACAAGGGCATGGAAAAGATTCTACCCATACTCTAATACTATTTCTTTTTATAATGACTTTGTACACCTTGTGTTAAAAATGATAGGAGTTATCGACCTCAACATTCTCTTCTCTGTCAACCTCAACATCCACTATGGGTCATTTCCCAATTTTATTTGCATTGGACAAAGGATTAAGAAACTCCCCTAAGTCTTGTTCAATGGGATCTTTATCTTTAGGGCCTTCTCTACCAAGTAAAAAGTCATTCTATAATAATCCCTTATTTAGATATAATAGTCATTTGTAGCATTCATCCAGTGATCCTATGGCTTCTTCATGTGTGAATGCTTCACCTGCTAGATACTATACTCTCCCATTATTACCAAAACATGGCCATGGAGAATTGTACTCTTCCAAAGGATACTAATCCCATTCTCACTCAAAGAAGGAATATCTTTCTTCTATTTCACTTGAAAAGGTCGTATGGTGAAAGGCCATGTCCAACAATGTTTATGCTATTTTCTAACTCTTTGGTATGTAGACTCAATTTTTCAAGAAATTTCTAAGAAGACGAGTCTATCACAAGGGTACCTTGGAAGCTTCTTTGGGTTGACTGTGGTACTTTCTACTTTTAGGTATGTAAATGTTTTCAATTGAATGTAATATGCACCAAGTATCGTTATCTATGCCACTACATCATTAGATAATCTCTTCACATAATCTCCCTCTATGAATCTAATTATGAAAAATATGAATGCATCATTCAAAATTCTATAATTTTTCTTTGCTTCGAGAGCTTCTTCTTCACCAATTGAGGATAGATGATGTATGGCCATGCATTTGGATCCTGCATGCTACCTCTTTTGTACAACCTTGGATAATTTGTTGCCCTTGCGACTAACAAGTATACTAGATATGAGGTCATATAAAACTCCCTTTTATTCTTTATCACCTCCAACTGTTCACATGAATTTTCACTCAAAGTAGAGGCCCAATCAAGTGGCATATTTTAAGTACTGATGGTCTCGATAAAATTTATCATAAAGATGTTCAAATGTCCCGCTGCTGGAAAACCCATAACCCTATAAAAAAGTATAATTGCATATCCAATGTCTTCTTTCATATATCCTTTGGTCATATCAACTTTTCCAATCTTCTTTCCCAAAGAAGTCTTCTCTATAAGGTAGGATGATTGAATGATCTCTAATGCCTCCACAATATTCTCTTTGTACCACCTTTTTTCTTGTTCATATGTAAGCTTGATGAATTGATCTGCATGTGGAAGATGGAATACCCTCTCAATGTTTTTGGGTCAGAGATCAAGGAAAATTTCCCCAGTTATACTCTTCACAACCCTCTCATTGGGGACAAAGTGTTCTACAAGTGTCATTATGAGTTATGAAGATTGTATTGACATTGGATGCAAAGTTGCATTCACTGGCCCTAGTTGGATCAATGCAGAAACCATAGTAGACCTCTTTGTCAATTTTTTATAAATTCTCAAGAATTCCCCCAAATTAGTATGCCCCAAGTCTGTATCTTTGATTTCTAAGTAATCATCTTGGAACCTTGATTTTGATGGAACACCTTGGAATTTGAAGACTACAAGTTTCAATACCATTTTCTTGCCTATAGAAGCTAATTAGGATGACATTATATTTGCATAAAAGAGCACCCATTAAATTGGAATTAAAGAAAAAATAAATAAATTAAAACCCTATATTAACATGAATAAGGACCTAAAAAAAACTTAGCTTATACCCCTCATAATGTAAAAAAAAAAAGAATTCGCCCACTTGGTGCACCTAACTGGTGTGCCAAATGCACCATTTTTTTATTATCATACAAAATTATGTGAGGTGTGCATCAATGCACCTAATTGGGTGCACTGATGAACACCTTAGTCTTAAGTTTCTTTTGAAAATTGATGCAGACTAGCACACCAAGTTAGGTGCACTAGTGTGCACCAACATGCCTTGCATGTTTTTATATATATATATTTTAATGTTTTTTATATTCTATGCATTTTTGTTTTATTTAAAGAATTTTGGGTGCACATCAACACACCCAAGCAGGTGCGCTGATGTACACCCAACCTTGGGGTGTGTTAGTTTTTTAAGTTTTTAGTGGATTAAAGGGTTGGTGCGCATCAACGCACCCTAGGAGGTGCACTAATATGCACTAACCTTGTTTTCCTTTGCGTTTGCAGGGTGTAGGAGCAAGGTAGAGAGAGGTGAGGGCTGAGTGAGCACACCTAGCTAGGTGTAGAAGTGTGGATGAAGACAAGTGTGCAAAATGTGAAGAAAATCATAATGAAAAAAATAACAAGTTGAGAGATAAGGTGAGAAGGGAGGGATAACCCCTCCCCCCCCTCCCCCACCCTCCTTTAAATAGAATTTTGAAAGCTTGGTAGGGTAGCATAGGTGCAGAGCTATGCTACTACATAGCTTGAGGTCTCTGCTCTCACTTTGGGCACACTAGCACACCTCATGTGGTGTTCCTATTTTGCCAAAACCCTTTGAGTTTATCTTTTTCTTTGAATTCTCTCAAATTTTTGACCTTTGAGTTTTTTGGCAGTACCTAGACATGAACTAGGGGATTATATAAAACCTCAAAATGGCTCGAATCCTGGCTTTAGGAGTCCAAAAGCCAAAAAATAAAGTAGGGGGTCCCCATTTCTATTGAGCTGTCATTATGCATGATGCTAAATGACATGAATGCTTTCAAACTCCACTCTTGAAAAGTCAATCTTGTGAATCAACTCCAAGGTTCTAGGAAATCTTGTGACCTACTAGAATTTAGTTAGTTGAAGATAAAAAAATTTGTTCATGAGGAGGCCTTTGCTGGTTCGAAAGATTTTGGATGAGATGTAGACTCTATTTGCTGCTTCAAAATAAACATGCAAAAGAACTATTTTTTTGTGTTTTTTGTTTATTTATGAATGTAATCTAACAATGCAACTAACATGAATTCTGAAATTAACAAGGGGTTAGTAAAGGAAATAACAAGAACTTTAAAAAAGTAACATGAAAGTAAAATCCTAATGGACATAAGCTATAGAAAACAACACGTCTGCGAGTTAAGCTTTTGAAGAAATCGGTGGGTAACCAATGAAAACAAGAGCAATGCTTCCTTGATTCCACTAATGCAATCATCAATGGGAAACTTAATAATTGTATGATGTTTCACTCTTCATAAAATTTCAAAGCCATGGAAAGTGTGCTCATGCGAGACAAAGAGTTATGTAGGCACAATTTTAGTGATTTCTTCTTGAGCTAGATATGTCAGTGGAATTTGTAAAACCATAGCAAACACCAAAACTAAAAAATCACACAACCAAAAATAATCACAATAAACTTTTGGCTCAATCACAATTCCATGAACATAAATTCACAAAACAATGACACATTTAGGCAAGAATCACTACACTCCAAATGCGAGCATCGAATGCATAATATTATTGCAAAATAATGATGACCTTGATTACATATTACAATCCTATATTTATAAGAAATAATCTCCTCAATTTGTGTTGAGAGTGAGAGATATATTCATGCAATAATATGCTTTTTAATTCAATAAAACAAACTAATTATATACAAACTAACCATCTAACTGGTGCTTAGTAGGACTCCATCCATTTTTATACTTATTAATTGGATGCATGAGCCTTTACATGTCATAGAACAAAGAAATTACGAGAGAAGAAGAAGAAGAAATCTTTCATTTGAAGTAGAAGTGTCTAGAAGTATCAGAGCTAAACTGCTATTAGAATGCATTTCCAATGCATAGAAAGCTCTAATTTTGGAACTAGCTTGTTAATTATCGATAAACCTCTAGAAAAGTGCACCTCAAAAGAAACACACTAGTGCACCTGCACATCTATCACTTCTCCAAAAAATCTTCCAACACTTCGTGATCAAAAGTGCACCAGCGCAGTAGTGCACCTCAAAGGTCCAAAATTGTAAAATTTTACTGAGTGTCAAAATTGAAATTTTGTCTTCTAAGTTTTGTTTCCCTTCATACCAGAGCTATGTCTAGGATCTTTCCTTTTAATTTCTTGATAATCTCAATGATTTTTACTAAATTTGATAAATCTAAGGCATCATACTTATCCTTGACCTTCTGTTTGTAGTTGTCTACTTCAATAGGGTCTCAACAAAATCCCAGAGTTTGGTATCCAACTCTAGCATGGCTTCTTTTGTCCTCAATGCCTGCCAGATATCTTCATCACTAGAAACTTCATCAAAAATATTCCTAAATCTCTGAACTACTACCTCAAATAGTATTAGCTTCTCTTGTGCATCATCTTCAAAAATGTTGAGACATGCATCACTATAATGTTTCTCTGCTTGCAAAATGTGCTCTTGGGCTTGGTCCTTGAGCTAATGGCTCTCTACATGTAATGTTTCCATTACTTTATTACTATTTTCTATCTTTTCAATCCAATCATCAACTAAATCTAACTCCTCTACTATATATACATCTACAAGCATTCTATATGTATGCCCCTTTATGGCCTGTGACACCTGTAAATCTTTTCCCCATGCATGTACCTCATCCATAATACTAAAATCTTACTTCAAAATTTCTACCATTTCATTCACATTTTCTTGCAAAGCATGAAGTAGCTTTAGATTTCCTTGGATGATAAGCATGCCCTTTTCCTCAAAAATTCCTCACCATTACTGATAAGTGTTCACAAATGGATTGAATTGTACTCCTCCCCTATCTTTGCTTTGAATTGCTACATTCAGTGTCTCCTTAGGGTGTTTAGGATCCAAGGGACCAACAATTTCAGCTAAATATCCTCTTAGGATTTCATTCTGCCTATGAAGTGTCATTAGTTCTGCCCCTTCCTATTCTAAACTTCTTAACAACTCCTTCATCCCAATCATAACCATCAACTTGGCTGTATCCAATGTGGGCTTCTCAAGCATAATCTCTTTGATTTGATAATGTTGTGGACCCAAATCTTCTATTTTTGAATCAGGAGGAGGACTATCCACTTGTGTGAACATATCTTGATTCTAATCATTATTGATGAATGTTAATTCTCTTGCCTCTCTTAAGGGAGACTTGAGCTTCCTCAAAACCTCAATCAACTCAATCATGTCCTCTTCATTGCCATTGAATTTTGGCTTTTTATTTCTTATGAGTTCTTTGTGCAATCATCTTGGGACCCATTCCACCGAAGGCTTACCTCTTAAGGATGAAGGAGTTTTCTCTGCTACCCCTTTTCCCTTATCACTCCTCTCTAGGGTTCTCTCCCTCTTTGAAGGTTCTCCCTCTATAGTCTCTATTTTAGTGGAGCACACTATTCTTACCTCGATGTCCTAGGAAGCTTTTTGAGGATATTTGACTATTTGTCCTTATCTAGACACTTCATTGGATTTTATTTGATGTAGCTCTTCCTCCTACTCCTTTTAAATTTGTTCATCCTCTGTACTTGGTGGCAAAGGAGTAGCAGAGACTTTATCCATCACTGTGACTTACAATGGGGATGAAGGAGTTATCTTAGGACCCTATGACTCTGGTGGCATTTGAGTCCAATCTTCTTTTTGGGGCTCATTGGTCTATGAATCCCTGATCTTGTCTCCCACCAATTTGGTGCCTATGGGCATAAAATGAAAATTTGACATCTTAAATATTTCAATTCCCTCTTCATCCTACTCATCAATCCATTGTTGCATTTCATCCTTTGATGTAGTAGTTTGTAGAGGTTCTTTTGGGGTTGATGATAGTATAATAGTAGAACTTATCCTTCTTTCTTTCTCTATGGCTCTTACTAGCTAGGTTTTCCTATTTAAAGGCACATTATCTTCATCATCATCATCATCTTCTTCCTCTAGAAAAGGTTTTAGAATGGATGGGAAAGGAACTACCCTCCTGATCACCCTTTTCCTTTTCTTGATAGGAGTTTTGATCTTTCTTTCTTTCTTAGGCATGGAAGGGGATGCTTATTCTATCTACCAAGGTGGAGAGACCTCTTGAACCTCAACTTCTATCTTCATTTGGCTAGGCATAGTAGCTAGTGACATTTGTGGGTCATCTTGAACTTATAATACCCCAGTATCCTTGGACCCTTGTAGATTTACTTCCTCTTGCTGTGGGGGTGCTAGGACTTCACCTTCCTCTGGCTTGATTCTTTGGGGAGAACTCCTCTTTATTTTTCCCTTTTCTTTTTTTTCCTAAGGGTGATAGTATCCAACTTGTTTGTCAAGTTGGTATATCATTTCGGGCCTTATTGTTGACTGAGCTGCAAAGGTAGGGATGGAAACTTTCTTCCCTCTACCTTTGGCTAGATTAGCTTGTCCATGGAAGATTATTGTTTTAGGTATTGGATTGAGTTTAAAGGGTTTATTGATCCAATCCTACATTATTTTAATGACGTGCTTCACCCTATGGTTGATATCAAAATTCTCTTCTCTGTTGACTTCAACATTCACTATGGGTCATTCCCTAATTTTATCTACATGGAAAAAAGAATCAAGTAACTCCCTTGAGTCTTGTTGCAACATCCTCAATGGGATCTTTATCCTCAAGGCCTTTTCTACGAAGTACAAAGTCATCCTACAATAATCCCTTATTTAGATATCGTAGTCATTTGTAACGTTCATCTAGTGATCCTCAATGGCTTCTTCATGTATGAATGCTTTACCTACTAGATATTGTACTCTCCTAATATTATCAAAACATGGCTGCAAAGAATTGTACTCTTCCAAGGGATACTGATCCCATTCACACTCAAAAGAAGGAATATCTTGCTTCCATTTCACTTGAAAAGGTCCTATGGTCAAAGGCCATGTCCAATAATGTTTATGCTATTTTCTAACTCTGTCATATGCAAACTCAATTTGTCAAGTAATTTCCAAGAGGACATGTCTATCACAAGGGTACCTTAGAAGCTTCTTTGGGTTGACTATGGTACTAGCTATTCTTAGGTATGTAAATGTTTTGAATTGAATGTAATATGCACTAAGTACCATTATGTGTGCCACTACATCATTAGATAATTTCTTCACATAAACTCCCTCTATGAATCTAATTATGACAAATATGAATGCATCATTCACAATTTTGTACTCTTTGCTTTGCTCTGAGAGCTTCTTCTTCACCAACTAAGGATAGATGATGTATGGCCATGCATTTGGATCCTGCATGCTACCTCTTTTGTGCAACCCTGGATAATTTTTTGCCCTTGTGGCTAACAAGTATACTAGATATGAGGACATATAAAACTTCCTTTTATTCTTTACCACTTCCAATTGTTCCCATAAATTTTCACTCAAAGTAGAGGCCCAATCAAGTGGAATCTTTGTAGTTTTGATGGACTCAATAAAATGTATCATAAAGATGTTCAAATGTCCCACTGGTGGCAAACCCATAACCCTACTCAAACATATGATTGCATATCCAATGTCTTCTTTCATATATCCTCTTTTCATATCAACTATGCCAATCGTCTTTCCCAAAGGAGTCTTCTCTATAAGGTAGGTTGATTGAATGATCTCTGATGCCTCTGTAATATGCTCTTTGTACCACCTTTCTACTTGTTCATATGTAAGCTTGATGAATTGATCTACATGTGGAAGATGTAATACCCTCTCAATGTTGTCAGATCAGAGATCAAGGAAAAATTCCCAAGTTATACTCTTCACAACCCTCTCGTTGTGAATAAAATATTCTACAAGTATCATTATGAGTTCTGAAGGTTGTATTGACATTGGGTGTGAAGCTACATTCACCAACCCTAATCGGATCAATGCAAAAATTGTAGCATACCTCTTTGTCAGTTTGTTACAAATCCTCAAGAATTCCCACAAATCAGTATGCCCCAAGTTTGTATATTTGATTTCTAAGTAATCATCCTAGAACCTTGATTTTGATGGAATGCCTTGGAATTTGAAGACTATAGGTTTCAATGCCATTTTCTCACCTATAGAAGCTGATGAGGATACCATTACATCTGCATAAAAGAGAAACAATTAGTTCAAAATTAAAGAAAAATAAATAAATTAAAACCCTATATTAACACAAACAAGGACCTAAAACCTAATTATCTTAAAACACCTCAAGAGAAACTCAATTTATACCTCTCATAATTATTCTTTTAGCATATGACATTATGTGAGGTGCACATTAGTGCACCTAATTGGGTGTGCTGATGCATACCTTAGTCTTAAGTTTCTTTTTAAAATTGATGAGCACTAGCACACCAAGTTAGGTGTACTAGTGCATACCAACATGCCTTGTGTGGTTTTTACATTTTTTGGTTTTGTGTTTTTTTATATTTTATGCTTTTTTGTTTTGTTTTTACAATTTTGGGTGTGAATCAATTCACCCAAGCAGGTGTGCTGATGCACACCCAATCTTGGGGTGTGTTAGCTTTTTAAGTTTTTAGTGGTTTAAAGGGTTGGTGTGCATCAACACACCTTGGGAGGTGTGGTGATGCACACCAAAATTTTTTTTCCTTTGTGTGTGTAGGGTGTAGGAGCAAGGTAGAGAGAGGTGAAGGCCAAGTGAGTACACCTAGCTAGGTGCAGAAGTGTGAACAAAGATAGGTGCACAAAATGTGAAGAAAATTACAATGCAAAATAAAAAACAAGCTGAGAGATAAGGTGAGAAGGGAGGGATACCCCCCCTTTAAATAGTATTTTGAAAGCTTAACTAGGCAATGTAGGTGCAAAGCTATGCTACTGCACAACTTGGGGTCTTTGCTCTCACTTTGGGCACACTAGCACACCTCATGTGGTGCACCTAGTGCGCCAAAACCCTTTGACTTACTTTTTCTTTGAATTCTCTCAAATTTTTGACCATTGAGTTTTTTGGTAGGACCTAGACATGAACTAGGGGATTATGTGAGATGTCAAAATGGCTTGGATCTCGACTTTAGGAGTCCAAAATCCAAAAAAATAAAGTAGGGGGTCACCATTTCTGGTAGGAAATGGGGTGTGCATTTTGAAACCACAACAGTTATCCAAACTGCTAACTATAGAGCATTTCATTAAAGAAATCATCGACATAGTATTTCTGCTTAATAGAGTAAAATGAAATGAGCATTCCTTTCATTAGGATGATTGGATGTATTTTCTCATTCAAAGAGTTGTTAAGGGACAAAAGTTCATTGATTTGGTAGATTTGATAGCCGAAGGTTTACACTCAGGTTTTGTGGGTTTGAATAAATTTGGTCCTTTCTTCATGTCCTTTTTGGTTTACATCTTGGCTATGTCAAACAAATTTGAAGGGCTACCACATGAACCCTAGACAAAAAATATGACCATATATTAGTATTATGGTAGTCTACAAGAAAAAGAACCCTAGAAGGAATTTCAGAGGGTTAATGATGTTTTCTTAGGGAGACTAGTTTTTGAACTCTGAGGTCAGGAGAATCATAGGATCTCTAAAGACTCTATTCAAGCTATTAAGGTTTATGTTTGTTTTTACATACAATTATCTAGATTCACCTACATAAGATTCAAGAGTGTTGCTAGAGAAATCTTAAGTTGCCTCACTATTGTGTTGATGATATTGTCCTTTCTAAAATCTATAGGAAACTCTTGCATGTCACTCATTTGTCTAAACACACTAAAAAGACTCGTGCTGCCCTATTTCCTATAGAAATCATCCACTATAGATGTCCTAATGTCAAGAAAGCTATGTTGATAGATTCAACAATGTCTAAACTATGCCTAGGGCCCTACCTTGGTAGAAAGAACTTCGTTTATGTGGGAATTTCTAGGGAAAATCTAAAATATACATCCTCCATTAGGCATGTCCCTCACTTAGAAGATAGTTGGGCCAATTGCTCTGATGAGTTTGAAGTGAGAAAAAGATTGTGGTCGAGATTGACCATAGGCCTAATACAAGCATTCAAAGTTCAACTTGACATCAGTGGTATAAAAGAAAATGATAATGAGGAAGTGGTTGATCCTCTATATATTGAACAAATTGAATGTCTCCCTATCCCTGAGCTAGAATGGAACAAAAGAGAAGAGGATGATTTGTATTCTCACATGATAGGAGTTTTGAAGAGAACAAAAAATTGGTTAGCTCAAAATATGAATCAAGCATCAATTCAAGAAAAGCCCAAAAAGCATTCAAGAGCTGAAAAAGAGAAGCCTTCAAGAAAGCTAACTATGCACTCTAATGCTATTATTGGTGATTCTGTTGTAGGTCAAAACAAAGCTGAAGTTGAAGTATTTTTTCCTTCAGTTCAACTTCAAAAAACAAGCACTAGAATAACTATTCATTCATCCACTCAAAGTAAGAGGACTACAAAAAAAGAAGAAGAGAGTGGGATTGTGATAAATTTGGATTCCCCAAAAACTAAAGATGTAATAGAATAGATCATTACCCTTGATATGTCTGATTGAATGGAAGTCTAGTAGAAAATGATGGAAGGTGATAGTGCATCAATGAGTACTCTGGCCTTGATTAACAATAATGCCACACCTGGAAAAGAGCCTTTGATGTCTAAGTGGTTGGAGACCTCTATAGAAAAGAAAATAAGCATGGTACCTCTTTCAATGCTAGTAGAAGATTTGGTGAGCAAGTGTCTTAGAAGGTATTCTAAAGTTAAGAAAGAAAAAATAGAGTTCCAACTTGATTTTGACAAAGAAACAAGATGATGGTTGGCAGAAATTGCCAAGCCTCCACAGGATAAACTTCAGAAAGGACTTGTGCCTCAAGATTATCAGGTGTCAAAAGTAGACCTAGGTAAAGGCAGTAGATCCATGGACATGAAAATATTTAAAGTGTCTAACAAGAAGATTGCAGATCGGGTATGGAAATATGCTAAAGCTAAGCAAAGTATGAAGGAAGCTATGGTAAGTATAAGCCAATATATCAATGTAATTGTACATCCTGAACTGAAGCCAATTAATGAAATGTCAGTCATTATCAATGTCAAGTCTCTAGCTAATCAATAATTCTTAGATAATTTGCAAAAGTGTAAAGACACATCTAAGAAATTTGAATAATGGATCTAGATTGTGCGGACTGAAGTAGTAACATAAGTGAATCTCTTTAGTGATACTTATAAAGAAACTTTGATTGTCACTAAGAAGGTTGAATCAAATATCGAGGATATGAGAAGGAGAAAAATAATTGGAAGAATGTGATGCTGTAGATTGATGAAATATAGGGGCATGACCTACAAAAATTTCTCTCTAAATGCCTTATGGCTGGTCTTGATGATAAAAAATTTCACGTGATCCAAGAATGCATTGAATGGAGGAATGAAGCAATTGCACAAGGTATAGCTGAAGTCAAAGAAACACTACTTGAGCTTGGGGTGATAGATGATATAACTCTCAGTGACCTAAGCTAGTTTTATAAGTAGTATGTAGAAGGAGAACATGACTCTATCTTACCCATATAAGATATCATCAAACAAGTATAGAAGAGGTTCTTGGAGCTTCAATAAAAGAGATCACTCATGAAACAATATTTTTCAAACATTACCCATGTCAAGGACATGTTGATAATCAATCAGAAGCAGAGCTAAAAAGAGAAAAGGAAGTCTAGAAGTAGAGGATAACTTTCTTAGCCTCCCACATCAGTTATTCATCTCATACTTTATTGCCATGTATGGAAGCTGGAAAGTTGGAAGAATTCCTGTTGGCTTAGACAAGCCCATGTGACACCTGGAATGTTTTTAGTTGCATGCTTTCTAGTTTATATTTTCTCTATTTTGTTTTAGTTAGTTTGTTTGGTTGAATAACTAAATAACTATCTACTCCTATTGGGGTGATTTTGGATTCCATTATCCAACCCCAAAGGATATATATGTAATAACTCTTTAAAAATAAATTCTCTCTTGGTGGGTGTGAAACCAAAAATATTTTTGGATTTGATATTTGCATTTTGAAAAGAAAAATTTTATGCAAAATTTTGGTAGTGATAAGGAAATATAAGATATTCTATAATGATAATATTGTTTGTTCTATAATGATTTGTATCCTTGAGGAGATTGATCATTTGTGAAAAGGTTTACATTGTCTTAATGCAATTTAGAGTCTTTCTATTAAGGTTGAGAAAATTTGAATTGATAGCGATTAAAGTGATTCCGAATCATTTTCATCTATAGGGATTAATCATGTGGATGATCTTGCTTATTAAATTTAAGGGGTTTTTCAATCTATACATTCTTTTCATTTTTACGAATTGGTTGTTTAAGATTTTTCAATATTTTCTTTAAAATACTCGTTGAGAAAATTTTCCCTCAAAGGAGGAATTCATGAACATCTTTTCAAGTTGGTTGTTGCACCTTATAGTGATGCAGAGGATTTCAAAACCTTTAGAAAATCACCATGCAAAGACCACTCTCAAAACAATAGAGAGATCCGGCTGATAGGAAATGAATAATAAGAAAATATTAAACTATTAAGATCTGATTTTCAGATTTCTTCCAAATTGTTGATCTAAATACAGATAGAAAAATGTATGTAGAATACTACACAATCACATCTCTTCAACACTAGAAACTTAAGAAAATTACAGGAAAACTCAAGAACTTCATTCTATTCACTTTCTCCCAAAAAAATCTCTCTCCAAAAAATCTCTCTTCAAATATCTCTCTTACAATATGCACTCTTTCTCTTTTTGAAAAACCTTCTAATGTAACTCCCAAAAAGCCATCATAGCTTTCTTGTGGCGATTACATTTTGAATGTCTACACATGGTGCTTTAGGAATATTCACCTTCTAATGTAACTCCCAAAAATCCATCACAGCTTTCTTGTAGCGGTTACATTTTGAATGCCTACACATGGTGCTTTAGGAATATTCATCATTTTCTTCCTTTTGATTTTTCCCATAAACATTTTAAAAAATTAGAAACCTTTAACACACCCAAAATAATCTAAAATAAACTCATACTAAGTCCTAAGTGGATAATGTTGGGTAGGCTTATAAGAATGCCACCTAAACATTTCCACCACAAAAAAAAGTACATTTATTTTAAAACATAAAACTCTAAACTCACACACAAACATTTCAAATTTCAGATTTTAAACTCAAAATTTTTTGATATTTGCTTTGTGACCTGCATTTTGGTCATATTTTAGGTTGTCTTCCTGTCGCAGATGTGCTCTTGCACCATACTCCCAAATTTCAAAAGTTTCCAAGTCCCTTGGAAACACCTGCAAAACAAAGTATTAGAAAAACATATGGATCCCTTCATCTTGACTTTTGGTTTGTACTTTTCCTCCATTAGAAAACTTGGCCTTTCTTGAACTTGTATCATTTGAATTTTCTCTTTCTCCTTCATCTTTACCTTTGGTTTGTTTTTCATTGGTAAGATAAAAATTATTTGCTGCTCACTATGCATCCACTTCATCATATTCTGAATTTGTATGGCTACTACATACACTTGTAACTTTATCACATTCTGAATTTTTATTATTGCTGCATACACTTAAATTTTTATTCCAAATTTTATGTCCTGAAAATAATTTGTTGCCTTGTCATAAATATATTCAGCCTCATCTTCTTTGTCCATAACATCATCTAATACCTCTTCTTTGGAAATTTCTTCATGCTGATTCTCCATAATACCACCATTCCTTTGCCATTCTCCCATGATGGCTGTAAACTCTTCCCATAAATTAGATTCTTCTTTAGAACTTGCTGCTACACAATCTTTATCTCCATCCTCATGCCATTGCTCTTGACATTTCACTACACCATGCATTTTGAAGGCTTCATTATTTTCCTCCAAACTCTCTTTCATAGGAGTACCTTTTAGCATTGTACTCATCTCTATTTTCAAAGGACACATTACTGTTCCAACCATAACTTTATCACACTCAAATCCCATAAGACTTTCCTCTTTATTCTTCTCATCAATATTTACTTGTTGCACTAATTCTTGTTGCAATTTATCTTCTTTCTGCTCTTCATGTTCTTTCCCTTCCAAAGGACAACTTACATCTATCATTGTTGAGATTTCCGTACCAACTTCACATACATATGTACTCTTTATGGCTGCCTTCTTTGTAGTTTCATTTGCCTCTACCAAAACTTCTTTCACTTCCTCTTTCACTTCATCATGCATTGGAAATGCTATCCTATTAATAAGACTTAAACTTCTTGATTCCTTCCATGTTTCATCATCCTTCAATGGAAATAAAAGCATCTTCTTTTCATCCTTATTGACGGTATATGTGTTCTCTCTACAATCATATATGGTTGACCTATCATATTGCCATGCTCTTCCCAAAATCAAGTGACAATCTTTTAAAGGCATAATATCACATTCAATGGTATCAAAACATGGTCCAATATTAAAAGAAACATATGACTTTTCAAAGACATCAATCCATTGTTCATCTCCTAACCCATAAGCTCTGTAAGGTAAATCATGAGGTACTCTTGGAAGATTCAATTTCTCAACCATTTCTACTGAGATTATATTTTCAAAGGGACCACTGTCAACTATAACTTTGCATACCTTATTCTTGCACTTGCACTTTGTTTGGAATATAGAATGTCTTTGGCTATAGCTTTGTCTTTCTACTTCTTCTTCTTTCATTATGATGCAAAGCTACACTCTGGAAACCTTTCATGGATATACTCAACTCGAAGGGTTGCTTCAAAGGCTCAAACTCATCAATCTGGAAACCTTCACAATCTGCACATTGTATTTTGCTATAGTAACATAATTTGCTACATGAATATAAAATGCTTCAGCAACATAGGACACTTAAACAAAAAAAAAATTTTTCCACCCAAAAAAATCAGTCTTTTTCTTTCACTCATTGACTCCAAGTAGTGGTAATTGTGTCTTCACAGTGATAGGAATTTTGTCAAACACTTATCCCCTCAACTAAAGAAAACTAACCATACTTTAACCATGAGCAAAACAAATTTTCCAACTCAATGCTACTGATTTTAGAGCTAGGAATTTATTTTCAAATATTAAAATTGAATTTCTTTCAACCACATTCCTTCTTGACACCATGAAAATCAAGAAAGAAAAGACTTTCCAAACTGTTGCCTTCTTGTAGCAACAGTGACAGTAAATAGGACAGTTTTTAGAAATGGGTTTGTTTGACCCCTCAAATCATGAGATAAATTTTTCTGGAAAGAATGAAAAATTTTCAAGACATAATGAAATATCCTCCCACCAATTTTTGGGTCTCTATGAAACTATACGTGACTGCTATAAATTTTTCTTTGGACTGTAAATCTAAAATCTGAACAGACCAGCTTCACAGAATTGTGCATAACTTGCTCATTTCTAAATGAAAATGAACCAAACTTGAACCAGATGAGAGTATATTCAATAATATTTCCAAAAATATATCATGCATAACAAGAAAATACTTCATGAAAAAATAAGAAAAAGATTTCCACCACACTGCCCGAAATCAGGAAGCTTCAGATTTAAGGAATATTGACATGCATGCAATAGTTTCAACTTCAGATATTTCTCTTTCAAATGATAGTGATTTACTTCCTTTCATTCATCCAAGTGATTTAATAAAAAATCAATCCAAAAATATTTTGGATCCCTTCTCCTTCAGCATTCATAAACAAATATGTGATTTGATTCTTTCCTCCATGGAATCCCATATAACTTCAAAATCAAATACCAAATCACCTTTCTCTACCCAGATCTTTTTCTGGGCTCTGATACCAAAAATGATGCAGAGGATTTCAAAACCTTTAGAAAATCATCATGCAAAGACCACTCTCAAAACAACAGAGAGATCCGGCTGATAGGAAATGAACAATAAGAAAATATTAAAATATTAAGATCTGATTTTCAGATTTCTTCCAAATTGTTGATTTAAATACAAACAGAAAAATGTATGTAGAATACTACACAATCACATCTCTTCAACACTAGAAACTTAAGAAAATTACAGGAAAACTCAAGAACTTCATTCTATTCACTTTCTCCCAAAAAAATCTCTCCAAAAAATCTCTCTTCCAATATCTCTCTTACAATATGCACTCTTTCTCTTTTTGAAAAACCTTCTAATGTAACTCCCAAAAAGCCATCATAGCTTTCTTGTGGCGTTTACATTTTGAATGTCTACACATGGTGCTTTAGGAATATTCACCTTCTAATTTAACTCCCAAAAATCCATCATAGCTTTCTTGTAGCGGTTACATTTTGAATGCCTACACATTGTGCTTTAGGAATATTCATCATTTTCTTCCTTTTGATTTTTCCCATAAACATTTTCAAAAGTTAGAAACCTTTAACACACCCAAAATAATCTAAAATAAACTCATACTAAGTCCTAAGTGGATAATGTTGGGTAGGCTTATAAGAATGCCACCTAAACATTTCCACCACAAAAAAAAAGGACATTTATTTTAAAACATAATGTAGACACCTAAAAATCCTTTAGAAAATAAAGTATTTTTATTTTCTGAAAAAAATCTTTGATGACATCATCATTTATTAATTAATTAATTATTTAATTATTTAATTTATTTTTTATGCAATTAAATCCCTTTATCTTAATTAAAAATATTTAATTAAGGAATCCCTCCCAAAAATGTTTAAATCTTATTTAAACATTATTTCCTTATTTATTAATTATTTAATTAATAAATTAACCAAAAATCTCAAAATAAATAATTTATTTATTTTTTGTCCAAAACTTGGCCAATTTCCTTAAGACCACTAACCTCTTCCAAAATCTTCTAAATCCTTCTTTAATTTTGATTAAAGGCTAATCCCATCATTTCCTACCCCTAATCCCAACTCAAAATATTTAATTAAGATTAAATATTAATCCTCATATTTATTAAAAATATTTTAATAAATATTTCCTCAACCTAAACTCTTGAAATAAATAAAACTTTATTTGTTTTCTAAAAAATCTTATTTATCCTCATCCTAAAAGCCTAGACTCTTCTAGAAGATGTCAATTCTAATCCTAATCCTCTCCTAACCTTGTCACATTCCCTAAACAAGTTTAGCCAACTCCTAAGCTAATCCTAATCCCTCTTCTAATCATGTGCACAACTTAAGCAAGGGTTAAGACTTGCTAACCCAAGCCAAAGTCAATAATCTCATCCTCCTCCCAACCACCTCTAAGCCAAAGTCAACAATCTCATCCTCCTTCCAACCATCTTTATTTATGACCCAACCATCTCTATTTGACCCAACCATCCCCATTTATGGCTCAACCTCCCTCATTACTCCTTTGACCAACCCATATCCTACCCTCTCACATCCAATCACCTTGTGACATGTGTCACCTCCTAATTGGCTTTAAACAAGCACAATCCATGTGCTCCCCTTTGAGTGCATCCTAGCCCTCCCTTACCATCTTGCCATCCTTGCATCCTGACTGTCCATCCTTCCACCCCTTGGCCCATAAATAGAAGCCTCTCCCTTCACTAAAATCATCCACTTTTGAAGCAAACTTATAATGCTATTTTGAGAGCCTAAAAACTACCAAAATACTATTATAATGCTGAAAACCCTCCATACCTTCATTGTTGAATCATTCATCCACACTCATATTTGATTATCACTCATCCATTTGGAGCTTGAGCACATCGTGAGCATACATCCACTATCCATCAGGGACATAGCTTCGTCATCATGAGAAGCACTTGAGGAGTTTACCATCTTTGGTCTACTTTTCTCAATTTTGTCTTCTTTGGTCCTATCTTAAGTGTTTATTTTTTTTTTAGTATTGAGAATGCTTTTTATAGATTAGTGTTCATTTTACTCTACTAAAATAGGTGATACACATAAAACTCTAAACTCACACACAAACATTTCAAATTTCAGATTTTAAACTCAAAATTTTTGATATTTGCTTTGTGCCCTACATTTTAGTCATATTGTAGGTTGTCTTCCAGTCGCAGACGTGCTCCTGCACCATATAGTATTGTGAAATAATACTAAGAAGAGAAATTCCTTACACATTTAGGGGATTTCAAATATGTTAGTTTATCAAGAGTTTTTCTCTCTTTGATTTGTAAATCTAAAAGGGAAAAAACTATTTACTAACACTACTAATGAAAGAATACCACATAATGTGAAGAAGGTAGTCAAGCCCAATTTATGCTATGATGGGGGAAAATATATAGGACATAATAGGGGTAGTTTTTTTCTTTTTTAAGACTATACTATTATTAGGGCTTTTGGATGCTCTTAGCCCACCATCTTCTTCTAAGGTTTATGCTAGAGAGGTTAGGAATTCTAGAGATATTTTGGCAATTAATTTCATTAAATAGATAATACTTAGGTAAAAATTTCAAGAAGGGCATTTTCCTATGTAGGTGTACCAAAGTAGGATATTTTGAGATAGGGAAGAATGTAATTGAGGAAACTAATGCTTTCCTTGGAGTTTACAAATTGCCAATGACCCCTGCTAGAATCTATAACCCCTTCAATGTAGTAAGAACTACTTTGAAGCATGAATCTTATCAAGAAACTATTCCCCTTCTGATTTCCCCTTCTAATATTATTCTTGATCTTACTCTTAAGCTTGGTAATTCTATTCCTATAGTAGGAGTCATGGAGGAATAAGATTACATGGTATGGTGCTATTTTTATCTTTGTGGTTTGGCTTCTTGATTTGAGTAGGTTGTTGCATAGAGCCTTTTCAACAAATTGGTTAGAGTTTGGTTTGGTAGAAAGGTTTTGAGCCTTGTAGCATCTTTTTGGCACTCTTCAGTTGCATTTTGGAGATACTATGTCATCCTGTTAAAGTAATACCATAGCTATTTTTATGAATATTTATATATATTAGTCAGCTAATTTTGTTAGGTTCTCTTCCTCCTTCATAAATCTATTGTAAATTGGAGATTTCATTCCTAGGATATTATAACCTAGTTTGATCACCTATCATTCTTCTTTCTTTTCCTTTTTTCTTATTGATGGGGTTATAAACAAAGTTTTTCTTACTGGTTCTTTTTTCTAGGAGCTCCTTATGTCAGAATCAAAGTATATGTAAAAAAAAAGAATTATATATATATATATATATATATATATATATATATATATATATATATATATATATATATATACATACATACATATATATATACATACATACATATATATATATATATACATACATACATATATATATACATACATATATATATATACATATATACATATATATATATATATACATATATATACATATATATACATATATATCTATATGTATATATATATATATATGTATATATATATATGTATATGTATATATATGTATATATACATATATACATATATACATATACATACATATATATCTATATGTATATATATGTATATGTATATATATGTATATATACATATATACATATACATATATATATATACATATAGATATATGTATATATATGTATATATGTATATATATATATGTATATATATATATATGTATATGTATATATATGTATATATATATATGTATATGTATATATATGTATATATATATATATGTATATGTATATATACATATATATGGGCAAGTGCACCAAGTTGTGGTGCCAAAAGGGGGGTATAAGTGGACACCTTTTTCCTAAAATCAACAAATTCTGGACTTCAACAAGAATTTGAAGATAGTTACGCTCAAAATTTTAAGATATGACAAAAATGAAAGTCGTAGTCCTTTGAATCTAGTTTCTAAACTACTAATTTTTTTTCAAAATGGTTTAGTTTTAGGTCCTCAAAAAAGGGGGCCACAGAAAGTGGTACTGTTTATTCAAAAAAAATATAACATAGTACAAAGTGTGGCCCCCCAAAAATTTTAACTTTTTTTTTGAAATTCTTTAATCGCTCCAGTCAAAAGTTACCTAACACTATGTAGTTTATCCTAGATTTTTCGGGTAATTTTATAATGTGTATTTTTTTTTAATGAATTTTTAAATTAGACCCATCCCAAAAATGTGAAATATCTGTGTGCTCCCCCTAGAAATGATTGAAAACTAATCTAAAATCAAAACTTATTTTTTTCAAAGTGTGTAGAATGGAGTCTAGTTTCTAAAAAACTAAGTTGTTACAAAATTTGATTAATGAGCTAAAATCTACAGCACAATTAGTACATCGTGGTTTCTGACAAAAAATGAACATACATTCAAAAGAAATTATAGATGAAAGACTTAAAATAGTTCAAATTAAAAATAAATTATATGGTTAGATAGCTAACACAGAGACCTATAATGTTATGTAACCTGATCTTATCGATACCCAACCACGAGGAATCTTGAAGGGGAGCACACAAGAAAAATCAATCATTTTTTGTATGTTTGCTGGAAAACATGTCTCAGACCTGTTTATAAACTCCAAACCTTTGGGTTGGATCTCCAAGGCAAAACCAAGCCTTAGGCTTGGTTTTAATGCAAAGCTTTGAATAGCGCATGCGCCTTATAGCGCGCACACACTATTAAAATGCTAGTGAATTTGAGGTAGTGCGCACGCACTATTGAGACCTAAATTGTAAACCAAAACCAAGAGAGAGCTGGGGGGGTGGGGCGAGGGAATGGCTATTTGTGTGTGTGAAAGAGATAGAGAGAAAGTAGGGGATGGGAGAGGGGAGAGAGGAAGTGAGAAAGAGTAGGGGTGGCAGAGAGAGTATAGGATGGGAGATAGAGGAAATGTGAGAGAGTAGGGGTGGCAAAGAGAGTACAAGATGCAAGAGAGAGGAAGTGTGAGAGAGAGAGTAGAGGTGGCAAAGAGAGAGTACGAGATGGGGGAGAGAGATTGAAAGTAGGGGATGGGAGAGAGAGGAAGTGTGAGAGAGAGTACAAGTTGGGAGAGAGAGATTGAGAATAGGGGATGGGGGAGAGAGAGAGTAGGTGGTGGGAGACGGAGTGGGAGAGGAAGAGCGAGAGAGAGGAGGATGGGAGTGCATGTGTGTGAAAGAGAGAGAGTAGGGAATGGGAGAGGGGGAAGATAGAGTAGCTTGAGAGAGAGTAGGGGATGGAAGAGAGAGTAGGGGATGGAAGAGAGAGTAGGTGATGGGAGAGGGAGTGGGAGAGGGAGAGAGAGAGAGGGGATGGAAATGTGTGTAAGAGAGAAAGAGAGAGAGTGTGAAAATGTGAGAGAGGGTAGGGGGTAGCTGTTAGGAACCTGTGTGTTCCTTCTGTTTATTTTGTTAGAGTAGTGTTGTTGGACGCATATGCTTTGTAAGTCATCTCGTGAGTATATTTTATTATCCCACATGCATAGGTAGTATTACTTTTCTAGATCGTACCCAGTATATAAGAATAGGTTGAGGCCCTTGATGGGCACGGACGAATTTATTGTATTGAGCTTGCTCAAAGGAGGTTACCCCCTCGAAGTGGCCTGCGATCAGTAGATTCATTCTGAGTTCTGCTATCACTTTGTATTCTGTTATTTCGAGCATTCGCACGATATTGCTATAAGGAGGTTCTTCACATCTGGTATCAGAGCACTCTCTTGGGCTCGCTGGGTGGAAATTACATCAAATTTTTTTTTCTGTCGTGGCCTTCAGGTTCCTCTCACTTCTAATATCTCTTGTTATTGCAATAACTCTTTTCAGTTGTTCTGTCTGTGAGTGAATTTTTCTAAGTCGACTGTTCAAAAAAAAAAAAAAAAAAAAAAAAAAAAAAAAAAAAAAAAAAAAACCTTGTTTTATGGTTGTTACGCGTACATGAGCAAAAATCATGGAAGAGGAAATTGCATCCCTCAAAACCAAACTTCAAGATCTGGATGACAAAATTCTGGGTCTTAACTTTCAGCAGTCAGCCATGAGCCGAAACCATTCAGGAGATACTGGGTCCTCTTCTGGCAATTTCCGTGGACCAAAGCTTGATTTTCCACGCTTTGATGGTTCTGATCCGACTGGATGGATCTATAGGGCAGAGCAGTATTTCAGCTTGCATAATACTTTGGATAACCACAAAGTCTCCCTTGCATCTTTTCATTTGGAACATGAAGCTCTTCAATGGTTCCGTTGGTACATCAAGGCTAATGTAGGCCCAACGTGGAGAGAATTGTGCACCCTCATTTTGGAGCGCTTTGGCCCTAGTTCCTTTGATGATTTCACAGGAGCACTCACTAAACTGCGTCAAACAGGCACTGTAAGAGAATACCAGACAGAGTTTAAAAAATTAGCTAATTACACAGAGGGCTTGTCTGATGAATTCTTTCATAGTTGTTTTGTCAGTGGTCTGAAGGATGCACTTCGCTCAGAAGTCAAAATGTTTCGACCTACTACAATGATGGAAGCCCTTGGGTTGGCTAAGTTAGCGGAAGACAAGATTAGTGCTCTACAACGCTCTAGATCTAATTTTGTTCCATTCAAAAATACAGGTTCTCACAACCCTCCAGTCATACCAGCTCCCAGAACTGCTCCGATCAAGCACTTGTCTGAAACAGAGATGCGAGTCAGGCGAGACAAAGGGCTTTGTTATAATTGTGATGAGAAATGGTCTCGGGGCCATAGATGTGTTCAGCAAAAGCTCTATCTCTTGGATGTGGATTCTCCACCGGAACTGGAAGAATATGTAGATGCTCAGGAAACAGTGGATGATGAGGTTGAGCCTCACCAGCCTGAACCTCCTTCACCAGAAGCTCCACCAGAGATATCTGTCCATGCTTTGGCAGGAGTCACTACTCCACAAACCATGCGGGTCCAGGGTTTCTTCAAGAAGATCCCTCTTACTATACTCATTGATTCTGGTAGCACTCATAACTTCATTGATCCACGAATAGCCAAACAGGCTGATTGCTTTATCCATCCCTGCTCTAGCTTTGAAGTCATGATTGCCAATGGGGGCACTTTACCTTGTAAAGGGAAATGTCGCAATGTGCGTCTCTCTATTGGAGATTATAACATGCGCTCTGACATGTTTGCCTTACCCTTAGGTGGCTGTGATGTGGTTTTGGGTGCCCAATGGTTACGCACTCTTGGCCCCATTCTCTGGGATTTTGCTGAACTTTGGATGCAGTTTTCAGCCGAGGGGCACCAACACACTTTGAAAGGCTTACAACCAGGGTCTCTCAGCATCATCAGTTCACACCGTATGGAAAAACTTCTTAAGAAGAATTCACATGGTGTCATCGCTCAGCTCCATTCCATTCAGATGCAGCCATCAGCAGTCTCTAGCACTCCTGCCGATCTCCAACACATTTTGGACAAGTATTCTGGTATATTTGCTGAACCTGTGGGATTACCTCCTTCTCATCCAGAGGACCACCGTATTCAGCTCCTTCCTGGCAGTGTTTCGCCCAACATCAGGCCCTACCGCTACCCATTTCATCAGAAGACCGAAATTGAGATACTTGTCCGTGACTTACTGAAGCAAGGTATTATTCGCCCTAGTACCAGTTCCTTTTCTTCTCCAGTTCTGCTTGTTCGCAAAAAAGATGGGTCATGGCGACTCTGCATTGATTTCCGAGCACTTAATCATCTCACTATAAAGGACAAGTTTCCCATTCCAGTTGTTGATGAACTTCTTGATGAACTTCATGGGGCTCATTTTTTCTCCAAGTTAGATCTTCGTTCTGGGTATCATCAAATTTGAGTTAATGAGGAGGATATACCTAAAACTGCCTTCCGCACACATGATGGTCACTATGAATTTTTAGTCATGCCCTTTGGCCTCACGAATGCTCCTTCAACATTTCAGGCAGTGATGAATAACATATTTCGACCATACCTCCGGAAATTCATTCTGGTCTTCTTTGATGATATCCTCATATATAGCAAAACTTGGGCTGAGCATCTCCATCATCTGGAGCTTGTCTTGCAACTTCTCTCTGATCATCAACTCTATGCAAAACTATCTAAATGTGTGTTTGGCCAGGAGGAAGTGGAGTATCTCGGGCATATTGTTGCACACCATGGAGTGCGGGTGGATCCTACAAAAATAGATGCCATGAAAACTTGGCCGCATCCTAAAACTCTCAAGAGCCTTCGGGGTTTTTTGGGGTTGACTGGCTACTACCGCAAGTTTGTCAAAGATTACGGGAAAATTGCAGCACCATTGACAGCTCTGTTAAAAAAGGATGCCTTCTCCTGGACCCCTGTTGCTGAGACTGCATTTGAACAACTGAAACAGGCTATGTGCAGTACACCTGTTCTCGCGATGCCAAATTTTTCCAAACCCTTCACTATTGAGAGTGATGCTTGCGGCAATGGATTGGGTGCTGTTCTCCTGCAAGATGACCATCCTATTGCGTTCACTAGCAAAGCCCTCTCTGGTAAGAATCTAGCCCTCTCTACTTATGAAAAAGAAATGATGGCTATTTTGCATGCTGTACAGAAGTGGCGGCCATACCTCTTAGGGAGTCATTTTTGCATCAGAACCGATCACCAAAGTCTGAAATACTTCCTGGAACAACGGGTATCCTCTCCTACACAACAGAAATGGGTCAGCAAACTCATGGGGTATGATTATGAGATCACCTACAAGAAGGGTAAGGAGAATATTGTGGCAGATGCTCTTTCTCGCACATTTGATAATCAAGCTTCCCTTTCCGCTATTTCTATGCCCATTCCCAATTGGTTAGCGTCTGTTCAGCAGGGCTATGACAGTGACTCTTCTTTATCTCAAATCATTCACCAGCTAGCCAATAATCCTTCTGCTATACCACATTACTCTTGGGATGGTGCTTCTCTTCGATACAAGGGTCGGCTAGTGCTTCCTCAGAACCTAGCTCTACATCAGGCTATTTTTTATGAACTCCATGCTTCTCCTTCAGCAGGGCACTCAGGCTTCCTCAAAACTTATGAGCGAGCAAGGAGAAACTTCTTTTGGAAAGGGATGAAACAGACGATTCAACAGATGGTGGCTGAATGTGATACTTGCCAACGCCACAAGGGTGAAACGACCCTCCTTCCTGGCTTGCTCGAACCATTGCCCATCCCTACACGGATTTGGACTGATATTTCTATGGATTTCATTGAAGGGCTTCCTAAATCCGGTGGCAAGATAGTGATCTTGGTTGTGGTTGATCGTCTCTCAAAATATAGTCATTTTTGTGCCCTCAGCCACCCCTATACTGCCTCCTCTATTGCACAAATCTTCATGGACCAGATATTTCGTCTTCATGGACTCCCTTCTTCCATTGTCTCTGATCGTGATGCAACTTTTACCAGTCATTTTTGGACTGAACTGTTTCAGAAAACTGGCACCAAACTGAAGATGAGTTCGGGCTATCACCCACAAACTGATGGTCAAACTGAAATTGTCAATAAATGCTTGGAAACTTATCTTCGTTGCTTCACTTCTGAACAGCAACATCAGTGGGCCAAGTGGCTCCCTTTAGCTGAATGGTGGTACAATACCTCTTACCACACTGCCTCTAAAATGACTCCATATGAAGCAGTCTATGGTCAGGCACCTCTAGTGCTCCTTCCCTACACTCCCAACAGCTCACCAGTCCAGGCAGTTGACATAGTTCTCCGCAGCAGGGATCAGATTCTTCGTACCTTACAGGATAATCTTCACATGGCCCATAATCGGATGAAACAGCAAGCAGATCAACACCGTTCTGAGTGCTCATTTCAAGTTGGGGATATGGTTTTTTTTCGTCTACAGCCATACAAACAATCCTCCCTAAAGCTGAAAGGGCGTCATAAGCTGGCCCCAAAATTTTATGGGCCTTATAAGGTTCTGCAGAAGATTGGTTCAGTTGCTTATAAACTAGAACTTCCTCCTTCTTCTCGCATTCATCCAGTCTTTCATGTTTCTTGTCTAAAGAAAGTTCTGGGTACCACTGTCAGAGCACAAACTACTCTCCCTGAAATGGATACGGAAGGATCCATTATCCTGGAGCCGGTGGCAATCATTGACCAGCGCACTCGCCAGCTTCGCTCTCGCTCCATCTCTGAGGTCTTGATTCAGTGGCATGGCATGCAACCAGAGGATGCTACCTGGGAACCCCTTCTTCAGATTCAACAACAATTTCCACACCTTAAGCTTTGAGGACAAAGCTTTTTTCTAAGGGAGAGGGGATGTTAGGAACCTGTGTGTTCCTTCTGTTTATTTTGTTAGAGTAGTGTTGTTGGACGCATATGCTTTGTAAGTCGTCCCGTGAGTATATTTTATTATCCCACATGCATAGGTAGTATTACTTTTCTAGATCGTACCCAGTATATAAGAATAGGTTGAGGCCCTTGATGGGCACGGACGAATTTATTGTATTGAGCTTGCTCAAAGGAGGTTACCCCCTCGAAGTGGCCTGCGATCAGTAGATTCATTCTGAGTTCTGCTATCACTTTGTATTCTGTTATTTCGAGCATTCGCACGATATTGCTATAAGGAGGTTCTTCACAGTAGCAGAGAGAGAGTAGAGAGGGAGAGAGAGAGAGAGAGTGAGAGAGAGTGAGAGTAGGCAGTGGGAGAGGGAGAGTGAGTGAGAGAAAAAGTAGAGGATGGGAGAGGAGAGAGGGGGGATGGGTGTGTGTGAAAGAGAGAGAGTAGGGAATGAGAGAGGGGAGAGAGAGATAGAGAGAGTAGGGGATGGGATAGAAAGAGAGTAGGCAATGGCAGAGGGAGTGGGAGAGGGAGAGAGAGGGTGGATGGAAGAGAAAGAGATTAGGCAATGGCAGAGGGAGTGGGAGAGGGAGAGAGAGGGGGGATGGAAGTGTGTGTAAGAGAGAAAGTAGGGGATTGGAGAGAGTGTGAGAGTGTGAGAGAGAGTAGGGGTGGCAAAGAGAGAGAGTGAGAGTAGGGGATGGGAGAGAGAGGGAGAGAGAGAGAGAGAGAGATAGTAGGCGATGGGAGAGGGAGTGGGAGGGAGAGAGAGAGGGGGAATGGAAGTGTGTAAGAGAGATAGAGTTGGGGATGGGAGAGAGTAGGCAATGGGAGAGGGAGTGAGAGAGAGAGGGAGGGGGGGGGAATGGGAATGTGTATAAGAGAGATAGAGTAGGGGATGGGAGAGAGTGTGAGAGTTTGAGAGAGAGTAGGGGGTGGTAGAGAGAGCTTGTACAGGATGGGGGTGAGAGAGAGAGAGAGAGAGAGAGAGAGAGAGAGAGAGAGAGAGAGAGAGAGAGTAGGGGATGGGAGAGAGTGTGAGAGAGAGTGAGAGTAGGGGATGGGAGAGAGAAAGTAAAGAGGGAAAGAGAGTACTTGAGAGAGAGAGAGATAGTAGGTGGTGCAAGAGGGAGTGGGAGTGGGAGAGAGAGGGGGGATGGGAGTGTGTGTGACAAATCTAGAGAGTAGGGGATAGGAGAGGAGAGAGAGAGGGGGGGGATGGGAGTGTGTGTCTATGAAAGAGAGAGAGTAGGGGATGGGAGAGGGGAGAGAGAGAGTAGGGGATGGGGGAGAGAAAGTAGGCAGTGGGAGAGGGAGTGGGAGAGGGAGAGAGAGAGGGGGGAATGGGAATGTGTGTAAGAGAGATAGAGTAGGGGATAGGAGAGAGTGTGAGAGTGTGAGAGAGAGTAGGTGGTGGCGAAGAGAGCTCGTACGGGATGGGAGAGAGAGAGTGAGATTAGGGGATGGGAGTGTGAGAGAGAGTAGGGGATGGGAGAGAGAGAGAGTAAGAGTAAGGGATGGGATGGGAGAGAGAGAGAGAGTAGAGAGGGAGAGAGAGAACTTGAGAGAGAGAGAGAGATCTAGTAGGCGGTAGGAGAGGGAGAGGGAGAGAGATAGGGGGGATGGGAGTGTGCGTGATAGATGTAGAGAGTAGGGGATGGGAGAGAAGAGAGTGGGGGGATAAGCGAGTGTGTGTCTGTGAAAGAGAGAGAGTAGGGGATGGGAGAGAGTGTGAGAGTGTGAGAGAGAGTAGGGGGTGGCAGAGAGAGAGAGAGTATGGGATGGGAGAGACAGAGTTAAAGGATGGGAGAGATAGAGTGAAAGGATGGGAGAGAGTGAGAGAGAGAGTAGGGGGTGGCAGAGAGAGAGAGTACGAGATGGGAGAGACAGAGTGAAAGGATGGGAGAGAGTGTGAGAGAGAGTAGGGGATGGGAGAGAGTGTGAGAGAGAGTTGGGAATGGGAGAGAGAGAGAGTAAGAGTAGGGGATGGGAGAGAGAGAGTAGAGAGGGAGAGAGAGAACTTGAGAGAGAGAAATAGTAGGTGACCTGGGAGAGGGAGTGGCAGAGGAGGAGAGAGAGGGATGGGAGTGCGTGTGACAAATCTAGAGAGTAGGGGATGGGAGAGAAGAGAGAGGGGGGATGGGAGTGTGAGTGTGTGTGTGTGTCTATGAAAGAGAGAGAGTAGGGGATAAGAGAGAGTGTGAGAGTGTGAGAGAGAGTAGGGGGTGGCAAAGAGAGAGTACAAGATGGGAGAGATAGAGTGAAAGGATGGGAAAGAGTGTGAGAGAGAGTAGGAGGTGGCAGAGAGAGAAAGAGTATGAGATGAGAGAGACATAGTGAAAGGATGAGAGAGAGTGTCAGAGAGAGTAGGGGATGGGAGAGAGTGTGAGAGAGAGTTGGGGATTGGAGAGAGAGAGAGAGAATAAGAGTAGGGGATGGGAGAGAGAGAGAGAGTAGAGAGGGAGAGAGAGAACTTGAGAGAGAGAGAGATAGTAGGTGGTGGGAGAGGGAGTGGGAGAGGAGGAGAGAGAGGGATGGGAGCGCGTGTGAGAAATCTAGAGAGTAAGGGATGGGAGAGGGGAGAGAGAGGGGGATGGGAGTGTGTATCTACAAAAGAGAGAGTTTAGGGGATGGGAGAGGGGAGAGAGAGAGTAGCCCAAGAGAGAGAGAGAGAGTAGCGGATGGGAGAGAGGGGTGGATGGGAGTGTGTGTAAGAGAGAGTAGGGGATGGGAGAGAGTGTGAGAGAGAGTAGGAGGTGGCAGAGAGAGAGAGAGTAAGAAGTGGGAGAGGGAGGGTGGGGAGTGTGTGTGAGAGATCTAAAGAGTAGGGGATGGGAGAGGAGAGAGGGTGAGAGAGATAGAGAGAGTAGGCGGTGCGAGAGGGAGAGCGAGAGAGAGTAAAGGATGGGAGAGGGGAGAGAGAGAGAGTGTAGGGGATGGGAGAGGGGAGAGAGAGTAGGAAGAGAGAGAGAGTAGGGAGAGAGAGAGAGTAAGGAGGGTGGAGAGTGATGTGTTCTCATATAGTGCGTACGCGCTATAGTGTGTACGCACTATACTATGTGAAATCACCTAAAAACGGTCAAAAAGAAACTTTGGGGCTTGTTTCATTCATTCTTTTCTTTTGTTCTGTTCTGCACTCTGTTATCTCGACAGAAATTGTGGGTTTCAACACAGCAAACACTCTTTCAAGGTGGCAAACACTATTTCAAGCTAACAAACACTATTTCAAGGTGGCAAACACTTTTGGAAGCTAGAAAACACCAAATTCAATCATTGGATACACGATTTGAAGACTTTTTGAATATACCTTGTATAGAAAAGGTTAGTGAGATCTATTTTAAATATTGTTTGTTGATATATAGATACAAATTTGATTATAATTTGACATGTTGTTTAATATATAGTGAATTCATTGAAATTTGTATGTTTCAATGAAATGTTATTTCGAAATGGTTAAAAATTTGACAAGTCATTTTATATATATATTGTGTATTCATTCAAATAATTATAATTTTTATATGTATTTGAATAATTTATAATTTACACATTTTAAGTAATTCAAATGTTTGAATAATTTGACATGTAGAAATCATCATCATGCCAAGGAAGAAACCAAAAAATCAAACAAATGAAGATAGGGAGAGAGATTTGGCAATTAAAAAAGATAAAATGAAATTACTACGTGAGCAAAGAAAATTGCAAAGCAATAATGAAGAATTGACTTTTGAAGAGGATCAAGAACCACCGGTACCAAGGAACAAAGAGGAAGAATTGGAAAGACAAAGAGAATGAATGAGACTGTTACGCTCAAGAAGACAATTGAATTGTGAAGCTACACCATCTTCTAATGTTGGAGTCATATCGTTCGCTACACCATCTTCCAATGTTGAAGTCATATCGTCCTCTCATGTTGAAGAGACACCAATTTGTAGATTCGACGATATACACACTCCATCATGTCATGTTGAAGGCACAACATCAACACATCAAGTAGGTGATATTCCATCTTTTGCATCTTATTGCCAAGGCACATCATCTTTGGTTCAAGGTACGCAATGCACTCAACCTTATGTTGATGTTCAAAATGTTGAGAGAATTGAAGAGATTATAACACCTTCTAGAATTCGTTTTAGAAGACCAAAATATTTGATTGATATTGATAGTAACATTTTGAAATCAATGCCTGACAAGATTAGCAAGCGTACTTGTCAAAGAAAAGTTAATCGTATGTGGAGATTATTTTTTGATGAATTAAATATTACAAGTCAATGCCAATTATTTGTTGAAATGATGAGGAATTTAAAATTTAGGCCTATCATGAAGATTCTTGGGTTAAGAACGATGGATGATTCAAATGAAAAAAACATTGTAAAGAATCTAATGAATGCTTATGACAAAGTGGGTTCTAAATCATGCACCAAAGATAGTAATATCGCAAAATGAGTACTTACATCGACAATAGTAAGTAGCCAAATGAAGAAATCTTGACTCATGAGAAAGACAAGCAAAACATTAAAAATTGGTAGAGGTACTCTAAGGAGAGCCATGCTAAGGCGTGAGAGATTGGAAGATCCAACAAAAAATGAGTTATGGACATTTAGCGGTAGACTACCACAAAAGGATAAAGAAATTAGTGAAGCCTTGAAATCATTGATTGAAGATTTTTGGAAAAATAACACACGTGTTTCCCCTAATCAAAGAGATGTTGTAAGAAGGAGGATTGGTAGCCAAAATTGCGAGCCACATGCGAAACATTTTTTGGACACAACTCAGACACAATTTTTTGCAACATTTATTGGTATGTATCCTCAAATTTGAATAAGTCAAAGATTTTTTGAGATGGGTAAACCTTTTTATGTGAAGATAAATCACACACGCACAACTTGTTGTTGTAGGATACATATTGAATTTTCTAACCATTTTGATGTTTTTAGGCATATATGCATAATTTTGCATTCTCAGTTTGTTTTGTAGGATTGTGACATAAATGAGCCACCAAAATCTTCAAGGGAATTCATATCCAACATTTTATGTGAAATAAGGGATGGCCAACAATTTTACATGACATCATGCTTGGATGGTACGTGCTTATTTTGTGGTTCTTTGCAACTTTTATCAACTTGTCAACATATGGATAGTACACATGCAATTGGAAATGAAATAGTAGATTATGGAAAATTTAAGACAGTGACATATGCTCTAAAAGATGGGAAACATGGTAAAAGATGTGATTTAGTTGAAATAGAATTAATTTTTATCCTATCGATTAATTGGCTTAGGGTGATATATGCTTCTTGGATGGAATAATGAGTTCGTGATTAAATCTGTATTAAGATTCATAGCATCTTCTAGTTATTTGCAAAGGAAATTTATAAATTACTTGCTAATGTCATATGGCTTGCTTGAGAAATATTTTTGTGTTCTTATTGATGGGTACTAATGACTATCCACATTTAGTTCTTCAATATCCTATTTGACAAGCTTTCCATAGACATTTCTTTGCCATACTAAGTATTTTTGAAAACATATTTGAGTAGACGGACTACAGTAGATACTACATGATGTTTTAACAAATAAAGTAATGGGTTAAAGACTATTATTTCCAAGGTATTATGTCATAGTATTTTAATTGTAATGATCTTAGACTAATGATATTCTTGAAGGTAACTTCAACATGCAGCAAGAAAGACAACCTACAGCCAAGGCTATATTGTGCCTACAACCAAAGCCATAAATGCTCACAACCAAAGCCACTAGTGCACATAGCCAAAGCCATGGATGCTTATAGCCAAAGTTACAAGTGTTCGCAGCCAAAGCCATGACTATATGAAGTCGATGATCACAATTGTTTACAACTATTCACCAGAAACAACTTCTTTGCAGTTTTTGAGAAATACTAATAAAGCAAAAAAGAACATCTACTAGTTGGTAGACATAATGGCAACTCTCTAGCAATTGAATTTAATTTCATACATGCACATATCTAATTTAATGTCATACATGAACATATCTAATTTAAAATCATACATGAACAAACATATAATATAAAATGATAACCAATAATGTCATACATCAAGTATAGAATGTCATATGTACATCAAATGTGTATCGAATATGTCTCTCAGATGCCTATATATATACATGGGGAAAGAAACAAGTCTCTCTCTATATATGTATCAAATATCTCAACTACATCTTTTGAAACAAGTCTCTCGACGTCCTCTGCCGTCATGTGGAGGGAGACAATGGAGATGACGGGGCCCTCTTGACACGCTCACTTAACCTCTTATTGAGGCTCTTCTCCAGGTCCAACTAATAAAAAGAAAGTAGATATGAATCAATATTTATTATACGTTGAAATAAAATATATGTACTCACAAAATAAATTATTTTCTTACCGCCAACAAATAGTCACTCTGTAAGTCCACCTCAAATGCTCGTGGACGATCAGGTGTGACAAGACCCTACAACAATTCAATAAATATAATCACTTATAAATAAAATTATAAATTTTGAGATTAACTATTATAAAAAAAAACTAAAATGAAGAAAATTCTTTCATACCTCCATTAGTGGCTGTGAGCTACCCACAACTGCAGCCACTCCACTATCAACAGACCGTCGCAGATGAGGAGGTGTGTTCGACATCATGAGCTGCATCTCATACAATAAATGTTATATCTAACATGAAAAATGGAATAAATATAATCAAATGAATTAAATTAACATGAAACAACTGTACCTATGTGAAGCTCATATGATGTCTCTGCTCTACGTCTGTGGTAAAGGTTGAGGGTCCTGTGGAGAACTGATGCACATGCATATTTTTTTGGTCAATCCTTAATATGATTACGTAATAAATATATGTATTAATTAAAATTATTAAATTGATACATACCTCAGGACTTGTCGAAGGGACAAAAATGGGCCTGGAGGATCGCTGCTAGGCCCAGGAACACTTTGACCCTAAATTTTGAACAATGTCAATAAATCCAAATTAATTAATCATTCACTATATGTATGAAATGTGATCAAATTAGTAATTTACCTATGTGTCAATGCCAAATGTCTCGTTTAGGAACTGATCGGTGACAAGCCCATCATCTGCACCATCTCCGACATGAGTGCCAAATGTGCATAGGGATCCACATGGAGTGCACATGTGACCATGATGTATAGAAGGCTCCCCCTCAACTAATGGGCTCGTGGAATTGATGAGGGTCTGCGTCAAAGCATTAATGGTCCCTAGAGTGCTGGCCTCTACATGTTCCTTCACAACTGAAGGAATAATCACATGCTCATGTTGTGGATGGACCACGGGTGCCCTAACTACATTAGGGTCACGACGTGCTTCGAGCCTCTCAAATGATGACCCCCCACCTCTACCCTGGGAGTCTAACATATCAAAATAATTGGGGATCTCCCCAAGGACAAACTCACAATATAATTTCTTCAAAAAATACATGGGGACCTCATGATTGTTGCAAGGAGGGGCATCAAAAACCATCCACCATCTATCCCAAAAATTATCTCTAATAGCATCATGTATGCACCAATGGATGGGGAATCGTTTAGTACCCTCTCTAACAGTATTTTGCTCATCGGGTTTTCTAAATAATGCACATATACTACCTTTTGGTATTTCCTTTTTTCTAACATCTTCATATGACAATTTATTTGCATAAAATCTTTTTTGTTCATCCCTCTTAGCCCGCCAAATATCTAACTGACCACTAACTGAGGCTATCTAAGTGTTAATGGATTCAAGGGATGATGCCAATTGAGCCCTCATTGGATTGGTCTATCCAGATTCTTTCAACCGAGCAATGATTCCTTCTAATTGAGTTTTGCCTCTCTCTATTTCATTTCTTATATTTTCTTGTATGCCTGGTGGAGGTCTTGCAATTGGCTCAGGTTGTGGAATTTGTTCTTCTTGAGGACGGTTTTGGTTTTGGGGTTCTTGAGGGCTTTGATGTTCTTGTGGATTTTTTGGTTGATTATGAACATTTCTTGATAAAAATCAATTGAAATCCAAATAAATAAACAAATTTGAATGAAATTTGTAAAAACCCTACAAAAGAATATAAAAAACTTACAAAACAATATGAAAAATATATCAAACAATGCAAAGTTAGGTTTATATCACTTACGACGTCGTCGTGGGTGCACTTGTGGTCTTGGATTTTGTTGACGAGGAGGCATTTTGGCAAATGGTGGTGCAAATGTTGAGTCTTCAACTCGCGTACGCGCTGCTCGCTGTAGGAGTAGAAGAAAATGCTGATGAAAATGATGGGCTGCGGGTTTGTAGCCCATCATATATACTTTTTATTTTTTAAAAAGCGCGTACGCACTATAGCGTGCACTCGCTATGGCTTGGGTTGCCTAAGCCATAGCACGTGTGTGCTATAGCGCGTACGCGCTTTTTAAAATAGGAAAATAAAATTTCCTTGTCACCTTTTTGGCACCACAACTCGGTGCATATGCCCATATATACATATATATATACATATACATATATATATATATATATATACATATACATATATATATATATATACATATACATATACATATATATATATATATATACATATACATATATACATATACATATACATATACATATATATATACATACATACATATATATATATACATACATACATATATATATATATATACATACATACATATATATGTATATATATGTATATATATGTATGTATGTATATATATATATATATATATCAAGTGGCTCTATCACTATTTTTCAAAAAATAAAAACAAAAAAAACTACTTTGAAGTAGACCAGGGGATATACTTTGCCTCCTACAAAATGTTTATGGGTGTAGGATATAATTGTAGATTATTTGAATGAGGATACCTATAGAGAAAGGATGATCAAATTCAGGGATGTAGTAAGTTTTGAGAAAAAGATGAAGAAGGGTGATCCATCTTTTAAGGGATTTTATCCTTAGATGGAGTACTGGGCCATATTGGATAAATATATTGAGAATTTTGATGAATTCTCATCTCAATTACTAGAAGAGATCAGAAAGAGAGTAGATCTCGAGTCCTCTGATTAGGACATTGTGGTAGAGGCTAGTGATGATGAAGAAGACTAAGCATAAAGTTATGATTGGGCTCAATAGAGGAACAAGAGATAGAAAATGGTGGAGATTCCACAAAAGGCTACACAAAAAAGCTTGCAAATCCTTCCAAGAGACAGTTAGTATTTTGATAATGTGATAAGAAATTTTTTGATCACCTAAGCCACTGAGGATGAGAAAAGGGCCAAAAATTTGGAGCTTCAAGCTCAAATGCTTGATGATAGGATTATTGAGGTCAATGAATTCATGAGTGATGATAATGTCATAAAAAAAAAAGAATTCAAGAAATTTTTGTTCAAATTGAAGAAAAATGAATTATCCCTATAGATGAAATCAAGTGACTTAGATGAAGTAGTTGCTGAGATGGTTCATAAATTACAAGAGTGTGACCTTGCCAATGAAACCCTCACCATAGAAGAGGCTAGAGAACTGGTAAAGAGGAGTGGGTTGATGGTTTCCTAGGATGGGATATTATTTCTTCATTTTATTATATCAAATGAGAAGACAAGAAAGGACAATATCTTTTGAGGATGAAAATCAGATGGGAGAGTTGAGAGGCTCTATTATAACATTGATACCCAAACTATGACAATATGAAGTTAAGCTCCAGAAAACTAGAAGGCTACTCTCATGGAAATTAAAGATTCCCCTAGGAGGAATGTTATATTTTGGAATCTACAATCTATTTCTAGTAGCTAGATTTATGGATTAAAAAACTTAGCATCAATATTGGGAAAAAATAAGATTGAAGTGTCGAAGGAACAACTAGCAGGATCCTATGAGTGATACATTAAAACCAGGAGGCATTATGAAGAGAAAATGAAAAAGACCTATCTTAGAATGGATTAGCCTCTAGTTGAAAAATAAAATAGTATTTTTAAAGAGCACTACTAGATTCACTGTTGAAATTCAAGACCAGGGTATACAAACAAAAGGATATGCACTTAAAGAAAAAGAGGTCACAAGCCAAGCTATGATAGTTGATGAAGAAGAATTAGAGTCCAACAAGGAGATCAAAATTATAACTATCAAGAGCTTGCTGCTTTACAAGATAAATGCATTAAAAATTATTTCAAAAAATGTGCATAATAATTATCTTGTTTTGTAGGGGGCTGAATACAAATGTTCTAAGGTAGTTTCTCTATTGTCTCGCCTTTTTGTTACATGGGCTCCTTATACCCATTTTTTTTTGATAATCTTGTACCTATGTTGACACAAAAGAAAAATTTGCCAAAGGTAATGATTATGAATGTCAGAAAAATGATAAATAAGGTAAAAGATTTGAATGGTTTCTTTGCTAGAAAGTTCTAATTAATTTAGAATAAAATGAAAGCAATTGCCATAGGAACACCTAGGATACTAGGATTTAATGTGGAAATTCAATTTGGGAAAAACTACTAGCAACATGTCACCAATTTTTCACTCTTTTGAAGTGAGCTCTATTAGGAGCCAACCCTATTAAAGGTTACAATACACACTATTAGGTGTGACCTTGTTAAAGGATTTGATCACCCTATTAGGAGGGGTCTTTATAGAGGACTTAAGAAAATTCCATTATAATTCCACCTTGATTAAAGGATTTAAAAATGTTTGTTAGGTCAACCTCAATTAAAGGATTTCAACTGATACAATGGTTAGAAAGTAATAGTAGGTTGATCTGAATAAATACAACTCACTTTGCAAATAAAAATCAAAAAGTTGGTTCAACAAATAAATCATTAAGTGGCCTCCATTATCATCTCCATCATTAATTTTCTTGGCAACCCTTCAAGCCATTTCTACTTAAACACCACCATTGATCTCAGACACTACTAAATTTGGAATAAATTTTTGACGTGGTTTGGTCAATTTTTCTATGCCAATTGGTTGAAATTTTGACCAAAGTCTTTGTTGGTAAAATTTTATTAAAGTTGTGACCAACATTTATGTGCATCTATTTATTGATGAATATCCTCATCAAAAATTAGCCCAAATTCTTGCAAAAGGAGGTGTAAAAAATGATTTGATTTGATAAGCATGCAACACCATCAACACCATTTCTCATCAAAACATCTACCAAATTCTATCAAAACTTTGATGAGCACCCAATACGTAAAAAATAGTTTATCATTGAGGATTCCATATCATTAATAATAATACTTGTTTATGTCAAAACTTTGACAAGTTCCTAGTATTGAAAAAAAAGTTTATCAACGAGGATGTCATTTCATTGATGACATTCTTCATCAAAACATCTATCAGAGTACACCAAAAATTTGATGAGATCCGAATATTGATTTCTTTTTTTGATAATGGAAATGGTTGTAAGATTGTTCACCAACAATTTTTTTTTTTGGCATTATCCCTATTCATTTATTTCATTTCATAAACGAAAGAATTATTCCAAGAATTGAGCACTTCAAATGTTCTATGTTTTAAACATGATCAAACTCTTAGATGTAAGGATAAAATTTATGGGAAATCAAGCTTCTAATTGATCTATATAATCCACATCATTCATAATTATAAATATTGGAACATATCTCAAATAATTAGATATAACCTTCTTGCCTTTATCTATATTATTAATTTGTTGATCATTGGTTTGGACCCTAAATCTTGAAGTTGTATCTACAATTTACTTTTTCTTGTAGTGTTTCTAATATCAAAAATAAATTGGATTAGGATGCATTTTCCTATTACTAATTACCATTTTAAAGTCTCCTACAACTTCTTTAAGACCCATAGGACGTGCTGCCACCTCTAAATGTATGATTTTCATTACTTTCAACACACAATTCACAATATTCATCACAACTCTTTGCTCCTCCCTAAACAATGGTAGAAAAATATGTTTGGAAATTTAAAAATGAGGAAGTGTTACTAAACCAAGATAAGTATATACAAAATATGAAATATTTGTGAAAGGAACTGTATACTAAAAAATGTACAGAAGGAAAGATCATGAGTTACTTACTCATCATTATTGACAATTTCACCCATATGAAATGAAATAGTGTGGAGTGTCATCTTCCACTCTTCAATCTTGTCCACACTATATCTATTCTTCTTTTCATTCTCCACAATGGCAATTACATAGACTCATTTACCATGAACCAAATTATTATCATTCTAATACATCATTTAACATGAAAGAAGCCTCATCCAAGAACAAGAGCTACATTTGTGACCTTGATCATTTTGGCAACATATTCTACCTACAAAACATAAACCAACTTTGTAACATAAAGACAATATATACCATTAACATTTAAAGAAAGTGGTCTAGTCCAAAGCTGATTTGATTATACCTATGTGATTATATTTGAGCACACCTAAATCATGTGAGATAATAATGGAATTAGAACATGTATTAATGATTCATCAACATTCAAGACCCTATGATTAGAATTGACAACCTAATTAATAAATATATAGATAAAGGATAAAATATTAAAATAGATTGAAAGGCTCTTACATTGTCAAGGAAGATATTAGAAACACTAATTTCTTCTTGTGTACTATACTAGGCATGAATTTTGGTGAAATTGTTATTCTCCCCCAACTCAAGAAATATGTTATTAAAAAATCAAAAAATTACCTTTCCCAAAATACCTTCTAGTGCTATAACGCCATTTAACTTCAAAATGCATGTTGAGTGTTAGATTTGAACTTCACACTACCTCTTGATTACCACAAATTATGCCCCAAATTCTTTAGGGTTGAAGAAATCTAGACAATGGCTTTAGTGACACATACTCATCCATGATGAATTATCATAATATTAATCTATGACTAGATCTAGATTCAATCATACCAACCATTATGATATAAACAATGTACATATCATTCACTTTCTTATATGCATGTATTTGGTCTACACAATCAAATTTTTGTATATAAGACCAATAAGTATTGTGGATCAAGGACCCTATACATCCCAATCATTAATAAGTGGGGAAATCCTATTTCCAACTGGCCAAAGTAAGATTTCATATTTGAACTACAAAAATCTTACTATAATACCTTACTATAATGATAAATTCTACTAGTACAACAAAATTACAACATTCCACATCCTCAATAATAATGACAACAATATGATTTTTATTACTTGGCTCTCGATACCAAGAGGCCAATATATCCATATCTAGTGTTTGTTTTAAAAAAGATAAATAATTTTTAAAAAGGAACCAAAATATGTGTAATAATTGTCAATAAAAAATGCTAATTTTATAGAATATTTGCGTATACATAAATAGGAAATATCAGGCTTACAAGTGATGATCATAACTATTCAGAATCCTACACTATATTATATTTAGAGGATGAAGATATGAATAGGAAATAATAGACTTACATTAGGCCCGATCATAGCCATTTATCTCAGAAAGCTCTAAACACAGCCACAAATAGGAATCCTAGATGAAAATTGTTGTGGTCTCAAGTTAGAAACATGACAATTATTAGATTTCAAATAGGAACCAAGCTCTTTAAAAGTGCTTTGGTCATCCAAACAATCACATTTCCTATACACACATACCACAAAATATGCAGATATCAAACCCATAAAAGTACCCGATTATGCTTTAAAATAACAAATTGAATATACCTGCTTTCTACTTGAGAATAATGATGTATTATGAAAATAAATATATATGTAAGTGTATGTAGATGGTCATGCCAGAATAAATTATTTTTAGTGGCTTACTAATGAAAACAAATGTAGTGGGAAGCTTTTTGATAGCTAAATTACTTGGGGAGTAGTTTGTGCATTTATCTTCAAGAGATTCATTGGTGATATATTTCAGTGTCTCTTTTCATATAACTTCATATAAGGCGCCATTCAAAAATTGTGAAGATCAGCTTGGGAGAGTTTATCTTGGTGATGAAAACACATGTGACATACATTACAAAGGGAACATGATGTTGTAATTCCAAAAGGGAATAAGTGGCTCTTAAAAGATGTTCAATTTTCTTTATCTAAAAATAAATTTAATATCAACGTTATAATGTCAATTCCTCTTCTAATGTTTGTAAGGTGACCAAAAGAGTCATGGTGGCTGAAAAATGAAGAAAATTACATAGTCTGTATATGTTAGAGAACAATGGTGAAGTGGGAGCTACATTGGTGGTTGGTTGATCTTAGATTGGTTTTGGCAAGTGAGTGTCAACACACTTAAGTTTTTTACTTAGTTCATGCTGAACAAGTAGTACATGCCAAACAAAACATGTATATATTAGACCATGCTAAGTCATAGTGAGTGTCGAGCCACTCATCTATCGATTCACTCAAGTGTCGAGCAAACAATGTATGCCAAGTAACATAGTAGCTGAGTAAACAATGGATGCTGAGCAATAAAGGTTCTGAGTTATAGAAAAGAGATTAGTGTATGTCGTGTTGGAAATATAGATGGAGTAATTGAGAGGGGGGGGTAGAGGGGTGGGGGGTGAATGAGTTTACACAAAAAAAAAATCCACAGATCCCTTAGATGCCTTATAAAACTAGTTACTACTATCACTCAGTAGAAAAATGTTGTAACTTGGTAGATGCAGTGTATGTTATCTTTAACAGAACTTAATCATTCACAGTGATTAAGATGCAACTATAAAGAAAGTAACATGAGCACATGAGACACCAGATTTAATGTGGAAACCCAATATGAGAAAAACCACCAAGTAACTAGCTACTAATTTTCACTCTTCTGAAGTGAGCCTTGTTAGGAACCAACCTTGTTAAAGGTTACAAAACACACTGTTAGGTGTGACCTTATTAGAGGATTTAATCACTCTGCTAGGAGTGGCCTTGCTAGAGGACTTTAGAAGAATTCAATAGAACTATCACCTTGTTAGAGGATTTACAAATGGCTATTAAACCAACTCTATTAAGAGATTTAGAAATTAGTGCTACAATGGTGAGAAAGTAACAATGAAATGACTTGAATGAGATGCAACTGAATTGCTGATATAGATCCTTGTTCTGCTTTACTAGATCCTCTTCTGATCAAATAAAACTTTGCTACTCCTAAAGGATATCTAATCCTTCTTCAAAATTTTCTCACTTTCCTCTTCACATAATCAACACACTTCCATGCTCACTCATTACACTTTAAAATTCACAACTTGACCTTTTATTTATACCTTACAAATTGTCAAGTTAGCTCATTTAGAAGTTACAATTACCAATAATCATTACCTTAGTCGGCTACAATCATTACATAAAACACTTAAGATTTATTTCCCAAAACAATGAAATCCTTCATTGGTTGACCCTACTCCAGAAATGATTTCCAGTGTTAACCAACTGAAGCTCGATAAACACTACAAACTTTGCAAAATCCTTTGGAGACTAAGTGAACTTAGTAAACATTGACTTTTCTTCATTAACCTTGTGAGCTCAGTCACCACTAACTTCTACCACAAAATCCTTCAATGCTCGAGTGAGCTCAGTAAAAACTGTTTCCACAGAGTAACTTTCAAGAACACTCAGTAGACTCTAGAACTTGCTTTGCTAAACAATTGAGCTCGGTAGCTCGGTAGACTCTTTAATTTACTTTGCTAATCAACTGAGACTTTGTCTGATAATTGATATGGAATTTGTGTAACATCAAAAACAATACACAATTGAACAATTGTATCCAACATTTCGGGCATCAGAACTTTAGATGCCAAGTAAGACAATTTTGACATATTTGTTTGTAAAGAAACAAACAACTCTGTAAATCATTTTTGAGCAAACCTAAGATTGAATTACAATATTTTAGAGATAAGGATGAATCTCAAGTTAGATTCCCTATGCAATTACATGAAGCCAATCATAAAATGGGAAGGATCAAGTAGCAAAATGGTTGAATCTCAGCCATAGAGTCATACCTAACCCTAAGTCACCTAAGTCTTCTTAAGGAGGGAAAACCCTAAACTCTCGATGAGTGTAGAAGGAGTGAAGAGAATAGTTTGCATACATAAACAAGAGCATTCATGGTGGCTTAGAAGTTATGAAGTGAAACTATATTACAAAATCAGTTAGAGTAGAACAGGGGATAGAGAAGAGTATACAAGAAAGAGACATTTGATCAAGAAGGATCAAGAAGAAATTGTTTAGAGGTGATATTTTATCAAGCAATCAAGTGCTAACCGTAGGATCAATGTTGAGACTTTCTAATAGGTGATTTCAATCAAAATCTCTTGAAATCCTTTAATAGGGTTAATTGTGAGTTAAAGTTCTTTAGCAAGACACACTTGTAATAGGGTGTTGAAATCCTCTAACAAGGTGAGACCTAATAGTCTTTGTAAGCCTTTAATAGTGCATATATTTCATAGGGTAGATCATGACTTATGATCAAAACATTGTAACCTTCATTGGATACACTTTATTATTGCAGTAGTAAAGATTTATGGGTGTCATCCCCACCCCAATTTTACCTTCTCACTTGGAGGGTTTCTGAGTGATCATATCTAGTGTCATATGTATGTGATTACTTATATGTTTTACATGATTTAGATGTACATGCTTTACTTGTTATTTCAGTTTACTCATTGAATGTATGAGATGGATGTGTGGTGAAAGTTTTATGGGTCCAACTTTAAACTATTGATTCACCCCCCCTCTCTCAGAAGGTTACCTTTCCTATTTTAATTCCAATAGTGGAGAGTGGGTCATCTCTTTGGCATAAGAGACTTGGTTACATGAGAAAAAAATGGAATTAAAGTAATGCTCAATAAGGATCACCTTCTAGGCTTAAAATGTTTTGATCTGGAGCTTTTTGAGCATTACCTTTAATAACAAACAAAGGTGAACTAGCTTCTTCAAGACCGGTCATGGAAAAAAGACAACACCATTGAAGTTTATTCACTTGAATCTCTTTGGTCCTTTGTTATTAACATCCAATTAAGGAGAAAACTACCAAGTTTCCCTTCTTGATGATTTTGTTATATTCTGTAAGAAACAAAAATCAAACCAAGATCTAATGTTAGTTGTAGATCACATGAAATTAGACAAAAAAAAGGATTTAAAGAGAATTCAATACTCTCACCAAGCTATCACTTAAGTAGTGACTTGGTGAGTATAAAGTTATTATTAAGTAATTCATCTACATCAACAAGTACATTTACTCTTATTCCCCATTGAAGGTGGGAGGTTTTATCTACTTGGTAAATGTCAAAATAGAGGGTGAGAAACCCAAATACTGTATAACCCACTTAGGAAATGAAAAAATAACAGGTATGAGGGGTGGTACAATAAGCCAAAAGGTGTTTAACTCAACAGCCCGTGTTTGGGAGTGAGTGACACATATAGCTTAAGTATTTCACCACATGTCCTCATATTAATTAATTTTAATATGTATTGTCCTGTTAGTTGGCATTCTAAACTCCAATATTTAACTTGAAAATCTCATCCTCCTGATGATATTTTCCTTAATTCTCTCGAAATCTCCTCTAGTCTGTGTTGAAAATGTTGTATAAAATAGGTTTCAGATGAAGTTTCATGCTAATGAATCAAAATGGCTCAAATGCACAAGTTTGAAACTTTCCTTTGTAATTTTGGAACCCTTCAAATGCAGATTCAAATACCCCAGTTTGGAATTCAATTTCAGATTCAGAGTTTAACTCAGAGACATGATTATGGGTGCAATTCAATGTTTCAAGCTCAAGGCTTGAAGTTTCGAAGTTCAACTTCGAGGTTTAATTTGAAGATTTAGTTTAAAACTACATTTTGATGCTAAAAGTTCAAATTACCCATTCTAGGAGCTCAGTTTAATGGTTCAGAAGTCAAAGATGGCTAGCGGATCAGTGGATTCAGTTGGGAAACATAGGTTCAAATTCAAAGAGAAGTTTGTTGATTCAAAGTTTAAGTTCTCATGCTCTCAAGATTCAGATATTTGTTTCATGATAACTCAATCAGGCACATGAAGGTTTGAGAACTCTTTCAGATCCAAGTTAAAAAGTGTAGGATCAAATTCTTGTTTTGAAATTAAAAGTTCAAACCCGAGTTGTGAATATGAGCACATGAGGGACATACCAAAGGGTTGATGAGAACTATGAGTGAACAATCCCATTTGTTCCTTGAGGCATATCCTAGTGCATCAGAATAAGTATCACTGTGATCCATGTTTTGAAGACCTTTTGATCTACCAATGATACATAATATCGAGTGCTCGGGATTCCATTAAACCAACTGTTGACTGAATTTGAATGATGAGTACATGCTGTTCCATGAAATGCAGGCTGAAAGAACCTAACTACAAGGGATCCGCAAGCCAAAAGAAAAAGATGAAAGCAGGATGTTTTTGAAACCTAAGATGAGTAGCACATGTGACCATGGCGATTGCGATTAATTACTTGACAGGTGCCGACATCCTCCTTACGCGATGAATGGACACTACTTACTTATCATCCACCGAGCAGCTGCGATAATGAAGAGTTTGAATGAAGTTTGATTTAACTTTCCATGTGAAAGAGGACCCGAGAGCAAGACTCCAATTATCAGCGTGTAAGCTTGGATGGATATACATTAGAAGAATTCTCACAGGTACTGTTCCGCGAAGTTAATAATGAATTGAGAGTCTCCCCCGTCTATTAACGTTAATGGTACACATGGATTCGGTGGGCATCAATTGAAGCAGTTGACATCTGTAAAGATGGAACTCATGTGGCTCGAGGGTCATGAAGAAAATCCTTGGTTGATATCGCTCCTTACATTAATTTAAAACTTAATTGAAAAAACCCGAGCCTCATCTTAATGTCAATAGAAAAGCGGGAAGGATAAGAAAATCCTTGACTGAAGGTAGAGATGAATTCAAAATCGAGCATACAAACTACAAAACTGATGCACATAGAATATATATCGACCCAGTAACAGAGATGGGCTCGTAGACTCCTTCAGTTAAATAGTTGGTTGGTGTCTTCACATAAGATCTCGACTCGAAGGATGGAGGATACTCATAAATTTTTGATAAGACATCGTCACTATCAAAGGCATGGTTGGAAAGCCTGAGCTACAGAATATGAATCCCATGGTGATGCAGATTACGACATAGAGAGTGCACATCAATTGTTTTACTAAATGCATATGCAGTGAAAGGGTCAAAAATTGAATGTCTCTAAGTTCACCTCGCTTCAAAGAAAAACATATGATGCTCAACTTGATCTTAGCAAAATATAGGGGCGGAACCCACAAACTGCTCACTATCATAGAAAGTGGGTTGTTTCATATTTGTCTACAAGTACAGAGACATCCTTCCAAATATAATGCAAAGTCAATGATTATAAGTGACATGGGAAATCCAAGCAGCCATAACATCAAGTCATTGTTCGAGTTTGCGGTCGGTAGTAGTCCACCCAAACCCGACTCAATGTGAATGAAAATTAAGACATTCAACTCTGCACATAATCAGTAAGGAAGTTTGGAATATACACATTGTAAGTCATTCTGGTGAAAGGAAGAACTGATTGAAGCAGTACTCATTGAAGGTACTCGGAAAAGCTTAAAAGTTTATCTCTCCAATTTGAGATTACTTTTGTGACTATTGGATACATTCCCCGTGATATTGGTATTTATATGGAAGATCAGCTCAGTGTAGATTGGTAGCCCTTCATGATAATTTTGAGCCCAAGTGCAAGAAGGAATGCATGACAAGTCATTTACTCATAACGTTAATGACCCAGATTGCGGTGATGGTTAAATATAATGTAGCCATATCTCAACCACATGTGCATGCTAGATAGAGGATTTAATGAAATGTTATTTAATAAATTTTCCCAAGATACCAAAGGGAACTAACTCCCATGGCCAAGAAATAAAGAAAATATTCATAAGAGTTTTTCCCAAAGACCCTAAAGTGCCATGACATGCAAGAATCAATTTTCTAAACTAAATAGAAACTGATTAAAGAAGAAGATAAATATGCAAAAAGAAAGAAGAGTGAAAGGATTCTTCTTTTTATGAAACGAGTAGGCGTGTGCTTCTTCTTCCCAGGTGGGGGGAGTCTTGGAAGTTCTGTTGTCTTTCCAGACTATGTGAAAGGGGCATTTTTTGATTATAATCAAAACTATTCATTTTAGTTTTGTTTCTTTTTCCAATTTTTTGTACTTATTTTGATTGTCAGTAGTATTCACAAATTGGATAATGTTTAGGTTGAATGTAGATTCCATTATTTTGAAGACTATGTGCTTCGAATTGATCTTACTCTTGGTTTATGTGTGAATTGAGATTGACTAATGGAGTTAAATTCTTTTACTGAACTCATTTATTTCAAGGGTTATCCTTGTTAGTTTAATCTTTCCTCAATGCATGTGAGGGTGAAAGAACTATGCATCTCCACTTCCACATGTGGAAGTCTTTTCTTTCTATTTCAGTTGTAATAATTTTCTCCCTTATCCAAGAATAGTGTGGGTAGCCTTCACTTTTAAGTTAAAAATATTTCTTAAATCTTATTCATTGTATATCCAATTGGGGAGTTGTACCCTATAAAATTCAGAGGGCACTTGTACAATTCAATGGAAAAGTGACCCAACTGTTGGTATCCTTTTGTGTCTTCATTCTTAGAAAAATTAGGGTTATTTTGATGATTTATTGTGTGAAGAAATTTTTTTTTACCAACATGTCCGTCTAATTCGTGTGGAAGTCTAATTGACACCAACAACAATCCAATGATGCAAAATAATTGGAATCCAAGGCCAAACAACCAAACTAGTAAAAAATGGTGACCAAGGTTATGGGCATACAATAAAGTGAGGGGAGTACGATCGAAGGAACTATTGTAGGACATAGATAGTCAGTGTGGGTTTATATTTTTTCCTATGATGAGGATGATCCATGGTTAATAAGTA